>CM040122.1:70021022-70621022 GCA_022559845.1 Amorphophallus konjac | reverse complement strand
CACAAAAGAAAGTATAGGGTGTCTAGTAAAAGACACGGAGCTAGAACTGCAATGAACATTAGCCTCATATCGAGCCAACCAATCTACTCCTAGGATTACATCATAATCCTTCATGTCCATGCAAACTAAATCAGCTGGTAAATTCTGTTCACCAATCATAACCGTACTAGAAGGATAAAAGTACTGTATTGCCGATCTAGATCCAATAGGGGTTGATATTTCTAACGGAGAATTCAACAAAACAGGTTCCATAGCTAAAGACTTAGCAAATCTCCGAGAAATAAAGGAATGTGTGGCACCAGTATCAAAAAGAACAAATGCTGGCTTGTCGAGTATAATAAGAGTACCTTCGATGAGTCCACCGTCCTCGGCGATTCCTGCTTCATCTGCATGCAAAGCTTGAAGCTTGCCTTGCGGTTTCTTGATACCTTGAGGTTTTGCCAGTGTAGCTTGCTCCGATATAAGAGGACAGTTAGGGATACGGTGCTCTTTACTCCCACATCGCAGACATGCGCCTAGGTTGCACCAGCATTCCTCCATCTTGTGACCAGGACGATCACAAAACTTGCACACGCCCTTGAATGGAACAATAGGGCCATGCTTCTTGTCTTCATGCCTCGACATCTTGCCCTTCCACGATCCAGATCTAGTCCATGAACTAGATCCACTAATGGGCCTCTTCTTGCTATACCCGGGTATGATATTCCCGGAACCCGTAGGTAGTTCCTTCCTTGTGCCCTTTCCACGGATTCTCTACGTCATCTCAAGAGTATCTTCTAGAACTTGAACTTTTCTCACCATTTCAGAATATGTGGAGATTTCCATCGGTGCCAATTGATTAATATAATGCAGCTTCAGCCCATTAAGAAAGCGCTTAGCCTTCATCTTCTCGGTAGATATCAAGTGGGTAGCATATCGAGATAGCCGAGAAAATTGCGCTTCATACTCCGCCACGGATAGACCTCGCTGTTTCAGGGCCGCGAACTCCGCCGTTTTCTTCTCTTGCACTCTATCAGAAAAATACTTGCTGTTAAAGAATTCTTCAAACTCCTCCCATGTGACTTGCTGATCACCAAGGGTAGCCTTCACTTAATCCCACCAAGTTCTTGCATCACGTTCAAGTTGGAAGGTTGAAAGAAGGACACGCTCTTGATTACTGCATTGCATTAATTCGAATATCCTTCCCATCTCATCCAGCCAGTGCTCGGATTCATCGGGGTCAGTCGGGCCTCCAAATCTCGGCGGATTCATTCCCCGAAAGTTTCGATAGAGATCGTCGGTGCCATGGTGTGCAGCTCCTGCTTGAGCCACTTGCTGTAAAGCCTGCGTAAGGCCTTGAACCGTACGCTGCAAGTTCGTCCATTCCGCACGATCAACTGCCATTGTAATGGCCTACATGAGGAATAGATTACTTAGGTTCAATAAGATAGATAATACCACTATTAAGTTACGAACTTACCCAAGTTTCTACCCAAATCTCACCAGGTCAGGTCCTTAGACTTTAACAAGGTTAGGGGTCCTATGCTATCACTTAGAACCCTAAAACTTAGAAAACCTAGAACTTAGGAAAACCTAGGAATATGAAACCTAGGGCTCTGATACCAACTAAACTGTCACGCCCTGACGCGGAATATCGGGACGTACAGTTAGAAACTAGCTAGAGATCACAATAATAAGCTAAGCTAAATAATTACACAGGTGCTAAGAAAAGGAACAAATCTATTGATCAAGATGATTCCAATTTATTACAATAACCACACTGCTAACACACGATCAAACATAACTTCCAATCTGAATTCTAATACAATAACTGACTCAAAAAGTAACAAAGTGCTAACACAACTCTAAGGAAATAACTAGAGGCAAACAACCATGCCAACACGGCATCGACTAACAAGTACACTCAAAAGATATCACTCTTGCCCTTCCCCATCGGTATGCGCATCATCACCTGAATAGCCTGGAAAGGGGGGAAACAACAAGTATGAGCTGACGCTCAATAGGAAATAACAGGCAAGTGTACGTGATTAACAAGTTAATTACATTTTTCATATGCCATGCTAAATAAAAGAAATAAAAGACGATACAATAAAACAGCGTAATACAAAGATCTTGCAAGGTCAAGAAATATAATGATGACAAGAGATAACAAGATAATAAGTACAAGAATTTACAACAGGAGATAGTAATAGAGAATTGGCCAACAAGCAAGTATTTTAAACGCCATTTCAAGCACGATCAAGTAACAAGTAACAAGAGATTTTTATGTCATAGACGTTACACAAGTCAAGTACTCGGTGCAATGCCCCACCATGTCATTAACATCCCATGGGCTCACTAATTTTCGGGCGCTCTCCCTAGGACCAGACCGGGCCCTTATGATGCGTTTGCATTGATTTATTGGATCCAAGATCCCACGTTGTCTAGACATTCAGTCAAGTTAAATGGCCAATTAATCAGAGGAATTACTACCACAAATATGAGATTTAAGGACTAACTTGTACTTGGATTCACTAAAACAAAAACTCGGTTATACGGTCACTTTGGGCCGCATTACAAGAATTGGACCAAAACTCAATCCATGAGGTCAAGAAAGAACGGCTGATAGTGTACCGTTCAGGTGTGTAAGCAATCCATTCTACTGGGGTAATAATGACTATCCAGTAACTTAACAATCAGTTTAATCCTAATTACCAAGTTAATATACCAAGGATTATCATTTACATTAAGCCAAATTTCTAAAAAGATGATTCAAGATAATAAGGTAAAGAACAAGCTCGCACAGGAGTGAAAAAGCATGCATTAACAGAAATTTAGTTACACAATTAACCACTAATTATGTGGGTTTCTATTTAACCATTGTATGTGTTGCAATGGAGATGATAAACGGCATGTTTTTACACTATGGTTGAATGCAAGGACCATTGTCAATTGAAATCATAAGGTTACAAGTATGGGTCATTGGTTCCTCAAAAATATAGTTTTCAATTAGACTAAGTTGAATGGGTCAATCCCCTAATGATCCGGATCGATCCACGGGTCGAAAAACAACATTACCGGGTCATACAACACATGGGTCGACCCCTGGAACTCCAGGAGTCTGCCTGGGTGATGGGTCGACCCATGGGGTCGACCCCTGCAAAAACTGCTGCATGGGTCGACCCATTCCTGCATGGGTCGACCCATTGGGTCGACCCCCGCACTGGGCAGCATGGGTCGACCCCATGGGTCGACCCCTGCACTTCCAGAAACGGCTATGGCTTCCGGAAAACACAAAAACTCATCCATTTGGGGTCTAAATGGGTTGGGATCTTAACCACATGCTCTAGGGTTCTTAATAGACATATTAGGGTCATAATACAAGAGTTTTGAAACATGAATTTCAACATAAATCAATTGAATCACAACCTATCTATGATGAACACATGAAAACCTAGTTCTTGACATGCTTCTACTAAATCGTAAGGTTCTCTCAATATATACAACGAAATTTAGGGCTTCTTATATCAAAAGAAAGCTACTTTGATGCTGATTCCATCCATGTATGATAT
The DNA here is from genome assembly GCA_022559845.1 of Amorphophallus konjac. Lineage (NCBI taxonomy): Eukaryota > Viridiplantae > Streptophyta > Magnoliopsida > Alismatales > Araceae > Amorphophallus > Amorphophallus konjac. The sequence goes on along the minus strand of CM040122.1, from coordinate 70,617,471 downwards.
GCTATATGGGGATCAAGATATACAACTCAAAATCAGCCCGAAATCATGCTTTGGCTCAAAAGAACATACCATAAATCAAGCCTAGACATGCTCTTACTCAAATCATAAATTCTCTAAACATGCTCAGTAAAAATTAGGGCTTTCTACGCCAAATGAAAACTAACATGCTGATGCTTACATCCATGTATATTAATTAGAGTTTGGCTGTTATAACCTACCTCAATCGAAGAGAGAGAACTTAAAGCCCTAGAATGAAGAATGAACTTGATAGCACCTTAGAAAAACCTCGATATCTCCTTGGATACCAAATGAAATTTAGAGCTTTTACAACCACTGGAAAGAACTCGTCGAGATGAACAATTTGATATATTCATGTGCAGGTTTTGGTTAAGGAAACCTACCTCAATCGAAGGAACAAAGAGGAAAGGAAGGAGGACGACGGCTGCCGACCCACCTCCACTAAACGACCAAGATCTTCCTAGATCTGAATCCTCTGCGAACCCCACAGACACCAAATGAAAATAGACTCGTAGAGATTCATTTTGATAGCTCATAGAGCTTCTGGAGACTTCGGAGCTGGGAGAAATCGACCACGCAAAGTGGTGTTGGAAAACGACACCGCCAAGGTTGACCAAGCCAAAACTCGGCCGCCACCATGTGCTAAGGTTAGGTTTTAGTTCGATTGATAGAGGGATATTGATCCTTAGATTGTGGCCTTTCATTTGCCACCAATTTGAGCTCATTTGGTTGAGTATTAAGCTCTAATTTGATGTTTTAAGATGGGTTAGGTAAAGGTTAACTAAGTGTGCACTTTTAGGCTTAATCCACTAATTAGACCAAATTGTGAATTTTTTCTGGGTCGATCACAGAAGATAAAGTTACTAACTACATGGTCCTTGACCCAATTAACATGTTTCCAGATTTTTATAAGGTAGTCGAATTTTCACTATTCTATTTTCTAAGGAATTAAATATCAAAAATCCGAAATTCAAGCATTAAATCCTTAAAAATTCAATTTTTAGTTAATAAAAGCTTAATAAATACATTGGGCTCAATAAAATTTTTTGAGGTATTACAGGTTTTGTGCGTGGCCTCAGCATGGCCATTACCTTGGGAGTAGTATGGTGATGAATGATGCAATGAAATATTAAATCTCTTACAGAGGTCCCGAAGTTCCTGAGAAACAAACTGAGGCCCATTGTCGGTGACGATATCGCTTGGCACTCTAAACCGCGAGATGATATTCTTCATGATGAGGCGGCATACCGTGGTGGCTTTGATCTCTGCATAAGCTTCAGCTTCCGTCCACTTGGTGAAGTACTCCGTAGCCGTCAGAACGAAGGATTTTTGTTTGACTGCGGAATTCGGGTCACCGAGAGGTCCAACGATATCAATGGCCCACATCGAGAATGGCCAAGGAGCAGAAAGAGGGTGGAGAGAAGAAGTAGGAGCATGGATCTTGTCAGCATGGAGCTGGCATTGAAGACACCTACGGACATAGGTGGAACAATCTTCTTCTAGGGTTGGCCAGTAATAGCCCTACCTAAGAATCTTCTTCGCCAACGCCTGTCCATTAACATGCCCTCCACACTCACTGGAGTGAGCCGCTTCTACTACCTTCCAAGCCTCATCGTCATCCAAACACCTCATTAGAACTCTATTGAGAGCCCACCTATATAATTCTCCAGCGACAATCATGTATCTGGAGGCGGCTCTTCTAATGGCCTTGCACTGCTCGACATTCGCCATCTCGGGAAAGGAACTATCCCTGTAATACTGCTCAATCTCATAATACCACGACAATTCTTCTTCTTCGATGATCTCCTCGAGCTCAGTTAACGAAACTTCTTTGACCTCTTCCCTTTCTGCCTTCCTTTCTACAGATTTCCTAAGGTTGTCGACCCAGGGATCCTGAAGAGAAGGAGCATCCAACCGCTGGACCAGAATGGTCTCAGTGGCGCGACTGAGGGGAAATGAAAGAGAAGAAGCGAGTGATGCAAGTGCATCAACCAGGATGTTCTGAGAACAAGGAGTATGAATATAGATAAGCTTCCGGAATTGCCTAGCCAAGAGCGTGACCAGATGTTGATAGGGCTTGAGCTTGGGGTCACGGGTGCGGTAAGTTGACAGAACTTGACGTAGCACCAATTGAGAGTCTCCTATGATGTTTAGGTATGGCGCGCCCATGAGGTAGGCATGCTTCAGACCGGCAAGGAGAGCCTCATACTCGGCTATGTTGTTTATGGCAGGAAAAGAGAGTTGATAAGCAATAGGGATGATCACTCCTTCCGGAGTGAGGAGAACGGCGCCGATTCCACGGCCCTGGGAATTAATAGCACCATCAAAATGAAGGGACTACAAAGGAAGATGAGTGATTACTGCCAGGTGTTCATCAGGAAACTCGTCCTGGATCAAATCAGTGGGAGGGATAGGAGAATGAGCGAGATGCTCAGCAATTGTGTATCCCTTGATTACTTTCTGGACAATGAAAGTGATATCGAATTGGGAAAGAAAGCTCTGTCAGCGAGCTAATCGGCTAGAAAGGATAGGTTTTTCTAACAGGTAACGAATGGGGTCCATTCTAGAGATCAGCTTAACCTCGTGGGCAAGGAAATAGTGTTTGAGTTTCTGAGCTACCCACACTAGCGCTGCACAGGTCTTCTCCATGGCAGTATACTTGGATTCCGTGGGATTAAACAACCTCGAAAGGTAGTATGCTGCCCTTTCCCTTCTTTCATCATCCACCTGAGCCAGGACAGCTCCTAGGGAGTCCTCAATCACAGAAATGTATAGGATCAGGGGTTTTCCAGGGACGGGTGGTTGCAGAACTGGGGGATTAGAAAGATAGACCTTAAGATCCTCGTAGGCCTTTTGGCATTGTTCATTCCATTCAAATTTTGCTCCCGCCTTTAACAATTCGTAGAATGGGCGGCACCTTTGCGAATGTTGAGATATGAATCTTCTAATGAATTGCAAGCACCCAATCAAACCTCTGAGTTCAGTGATGTTCTTAGGCGGCGGCATCTCCATAACAGCCTTTGCTTTATTTGGATCGATCTGAATCCCCCGTTTACTAACTATAAACCCGAGCAATTTTCCTGATGCATCTCCAAACACTCATTTCTTTGGATTCATTTTCAATTTGTACTCCCTAGCCCTTTGCAACACCTTGGCTAGAATGGCGGGGTGTTCCTCTTGAGACCTCGATTTTACTAGGATATCATCCACGTAAGCTTCTAAGTACACAGCATCATATCATGGAAGATAGCCATCATCGCTCGCTGATAAGTGGCACCTGCATTCTTCAATCCGAATGGCATAACAACATAGCATTATGTGCCCCAGGGCGTAGTGAACGAGGTCTTCTCTTGATCTTCATAAGCAAGACGGATTTGGTTATATCCAGAATAACCATCCATGAATGAGAGGGCTTCATATCCAGCCGTGTTGTCCACCAACACATCAATGTGAGGAACCTGAAAATACTCTTTCGGACATGCCTTATTTAAGTCCCTAAAATCGATACAAATCCGAATTTTGCCATCCTTTTTCATTACTGGGACTATGTTCACCACCCACTGTGGATACAATACAACTCTAATAAACATGGACTTATGCAATTTATCAACTTCTTCCTTTATCCTTAAGGCCATCTACAGGTGGAATCTTCTTGCTTTTTGCTTAACGGGTGTTGCCCCTGGTTTCAGAATCAGCCGATGTTCAACCAGCGCGGGGTCAAGACCCGGCATGTCCTCATAGGACCAGGCAAAAGAATTGATGTACTCCCTCAACACCTTGATTAGCTCCTCTTCGACTTGAGGAGAGAGGTTAGTAGAAATGAGTATGGGCCTGGGATCGTCTTCAGTTCCAAGATTAATTTCTTTAGTGGGTTGATCCACTGCCGAGGACGGTTCGTCAAATCTTTTCAAACCTTGCGCGTACAAATCGACAGTGTCATCCACATCGCTTTCCTCATCATCGGCTGGGTCCTTCTCATCTACAATCTCATATACACCTAATCCGTCATTGCTCCACACCCCTTCCAATTCCTCATCATATTCCAAAACAATTGCGGTCTCTACAAACTCAGGGCACTTAAGAAGGGCATGGCATCTGTGAGCTAAGTCTTGCAGAAACCTATCTGGAATGGATTTAGAATGACCCATTACAGGGTGCGCCGCAGACGTGGATGGGCTAACTAGACTAGAACTAGAATCTACCCCAACTGACTCGACTATCCTAGGAGACTCTGCACACTGTACATCTACCCTAGGAGATAAGAAATCTACTGGGAAAGAAGCAGGGGTCTCGTGCCCCTGGGGAGAGGATGGACTGAAAACAGCATAATCTTCCATTGAAACCTCCGTTTTAAAATTAGTATTTTTTTTGGAGGTCGGAGGAGATCATGCAACAGGAAGAAGCAGACGGGGAAGGAGGGAGTTGCATGGGGAATAGATCGGGGAAGATGCAACCAAAGAGTGGATCAGAAGATCGAAACCACATCTCGTGGAGTTGGGTATTTGGGGGAGGAGGAGTAAACAGAGTTGAAAGATCAATAAGTGGGCAGCGTCCATAGGCACACGGCACGAACAGAATTTCAGGTGGTCTTTCCGTGAAGTACGGGTCGACCATAATCGGAGGAGAACGGGGGACAAATCCCAATTGTTGAAATAGGGAGGCAAGACGGGATGGGGACAGAGAAAAGGTGGTGATAGAGCTCCCCACTTCCCGTGGCCTCCGGCGGACTAGCTGCGTTAGAGAATGCTTCACCAGCTGCATCTCCCTCTTCTTCGGTCGGTCTTCTTCTTCACTGAACACCTTTTCAAAACAGACACAAAAATCTTCCATATCACCCACCAGCCCCTTCAGCAGCGGTGGTGGGTCAGCAACATCATAGGCGGCATCAATCTTCTTCTCAAGGTAGGGTGGCGGCTTCTTCAAGGTGCCGGGCTGCAACGGGCCTTTTAAAAAATGTTGACGGTAGTCCCACGTCAACGGCCCGGAGTCTCCCAGAATAGACAATGCTGAATCACAGTAGCCAAGGCCTCGGCGGCCCATCTTCCTGCCTTTAGGGACGGGCTTAGTTCGCCCCTATAATTGTGCGCCGAGACCCAAGCCCGGCTGATAACCCAACTTCAGAATCATATGCCATCCTTTTGAATCCCCAATCTTGGACTTAATTTTTACATTGACTGGTGTAGTGGCGGGCTTGCGTGACGCATATGCCCATGAATAGTTTAAGTCCATTACAGAAAGAACTGGCATGTTACTCGGCCATAGAGTAGGGAAAATCTTAGCTGCTATCGCATCAACATTCTAGACAGTGGAAATACTCTTCACCTTAACCACCCACCCTTGGAATGGAAACTTCAAACATTGGTGGGCAGTCGAGGGCACGGCATTCAGACTATTTATCCACAGACGACCCAAAATTGCTTTGAACATTGGGTCTATGTCTAACACGTAAAACTCTTTGTCCATTACCAAAGGCCCTAGTTCGGCCTGAACAGTCACGACCCCATGACAAGCACGCCTGGAGTTATCATACGCTGCTATTGTGGTCGGTGTGGGCTTTAACATTTCATCTGAGATGTTGCAGGCATGGAGGGTACTCAATGAACACACATTTATTCATGCTCCCGTGTCCACAAGGGCTGATTCTACTACAACTTTATTTAAAGAAATGGTGATGCAAAGTGGCATCTGTCGTGCTTCTGGGGGTGCCAGTTCTGTCTCTGAAAATGAAATGGAAGGACCCCTCGTAATGGTCGCCAACACCGATCACAAGCTGTCTACCGCCAAATCCTCGCTAACCATAACCTTCTGAAGAAAAGCCCTGAGGGCGTCCTGGTGCAGCGTGGATCTCTTGATCAACTCCAAAACTGATATCTTGGCCGGCATCCGGTCCAAGTGCTGTAGCAGATCATACTTCGTGCCTGCCATGAGGTCTATTTCTTCTGTTTCAGCTGTAGGGAAAGGAACCTAGGGATTAGGTGCAGACGCACCAGAGGAAGGATAAACTCTGTGGAAAGGACGCCCACTCCGAAGGGCGCAATGTCGTGCCGGCACAACTATAGATGGACCCCTGCTTGGCCCAGTGGGCTATGTAGAGGGGGTAGAAATGGGAGTGAGGATGACGGAGGTTGGCCTGATAGGCCCTGGTGGAGGGGTAATGGGTGAAGGGTTAAGTGGAGGGGTGATGATGGAGGGTGCGGAGGGTGATGGCGGAATGACTGGCGGCATGGTGGGGAATGTGGTGGGCGTGATGGGTGGTCGGGAAGGGATAGTGGGTGGAGCGGTAGTGAAGGTGGTGGGTCAGAGGATAGAGGGAATAGAAGGCACGGGGCTAGTATGGTGGAAGGCCAAGATCTGGGCGTGGGTCTCATCATCAAAGGACCACCCAGCATTAGGGGCTGGGTGGTGGACTACGTTTACCTGAGCCGGTGCCGGCGGCTGTTGTAGTGGTTGTCACGCCCCGAACCGATAGCAGCGGAACGTGTCGTTTGCTCGGAACGTGGCAGTTAAACAGTCATGTCAATCAGAGCATAGTTATTTCCACAAAACACAATTTGGACAAATAACAAATTTCATTTCAAATATAAGTTCTTTACATATTCGGGCCCATAATAAACGAAAAGACTCAATAAATAAAAATTACAATGAGACATAAGACGCAAGATAACCAGACTAGACGGTTCATCTAGATGTCAGAGTTCTCTTCACTCTTGCCCTTGCCCATCATGTGCGGTCTCGTCGTCACTAAGGTCTTTACCTGAAAAATATTGAAAAACGCAGGGTGAGCGAACGCTCAGTAGGACTTAATATCTCATGATTCCAAGCTAGCTTTAAATCAATTACAGTTTAACATGCTCATGCAGGTCATGCAAGATATAGAAATCGAGAACTGTAATAACACAAGATAAATTCAAGCACTATAATAAACAAACGAGTAAGCAAGATGCTAGATAAACACATGTAGAGTAGGGACAATGATAATCAAGAGGGTATAGCAAGATCTAATCAAGTACTTTCTCAAGTTAGGTCAAGAGCATTCATGAGGAAATATAACATTCATCTCTCTATGACGAACACTATCACGAGAGTTTCAATGTATCCTTTATTGTGAAGGATCTTTGTGACAAGTTAACGAGTACTATCAATAGGATGATTCAAGAACACTATATAGCAATTGCCAATACACTAAGGGAATATCACGACGATATGATAACCCCTCCAATAAGGCAAATCAGGATCTTTTCATGACGAACAATAAGTTGTAGAAGGATGTTCTATGATGGCAATTACTCCCGATCATCACTATCACGAGAGCGTTTGCACATCTAGCACTATATAGGATTGGCCAATGCACTAAGGGGAAAATCACGACAATATGACCACCCCTCATGGAAAATAGCACTAGTTAGTATTTGGTCGTACACTTAGAAGTTCTCACGACTATATGATTGCCCCTAAATGCCAATAACCGAGTTGGTGAATGCCTGCACCCGATCATCGTATACCGGTAACGTTTGGACTTTGCCTCGCCCAATAGGGTCAGATCAGGACCCGTAGCACTTAAAATGTCATTTTAGTGGGACCCATAGCCCCTGACATTTAGTCTAGACTAATTCCATATTAATGGCCAAGAATTTCAAGGATCAAGCATGTAAGAATATTAAGATAGATTTCATGGAACATAGAGTTCAAGGACAGAATGTGTAATAAGGATGATATATCAATAAATCAGATGAAAACCATGTCATTCTGGAAATCTGGGTGATTAGGTACAACCAGCTCAATCGGCCTTGAGGGAATCCAAGGCTACGAGGAGACTTACGGAGGTCCCAATGACTAACTTGTCAGTCCGAAGGAACGGAATGTCCAACGGAGGGCTCGTATGTCACCGAGAGTTGAGTGTATAACGTGAACCAATCATGAAACAGGGACTCCATCTACGGACGTGAGATGAGAGTGCCAAAAGACCCGCGGTATGGGTCAAAGACGGAAGTAAACGGTGAGAACATGATTGCGTTAATTATAGAATTCAAGTCCCTCCAATTTTATAATTAACTATAATTAAATAAACTTATATTATTTGACGCCCGTGGTTGGCGTCATTTATTAATTAGCGTCCCCTTGGGGAACATTAATTTTTATGATTTTTAACTTAATTTATTTAACAAGAATTCACATTTATATCTATTTAATTGAATAAATTTAAAAACATATATTAAAAGGCACATTGATTTATTTAAAATAATTTAAGAAAAAAGAATATATAATAATTAGGAGAAAAATATAAGGATTCCAAATATATATTTTTCATAATTTTCGGTTATATATTTTAATAATAATGAATTTTCAAAGATATGCATACATTATATATATATATATATATATATATATATATATATATATATATGTAATCAATATGATGCCTAGCAATAGTGTCGTCAACTTTTTAAGTAACGACCATTTTTGGGTCGTTATTTCAAAAAGATCCATTTTTTCAAACCTCCTGTTTCTATACTTAACCATGTCGGAATCGAGCTTATAATATACCGAAATGACCGGCTCGAAAAACTCTACTTAACCATACATTCAAAATAATTTTTCGATGAGAGATGGAGGATCTTACGATAGGGGGCACGAAAAACGGTGTAATCTGTTAGACAGGAGGACGGTGAGCTAGAAGGGGAGGGGATGAATAGATCACCATTTTTAAAAAATTATTTGACTGAGTCGAGGCAGGACCCTTAACCAATATAACGTAATTCACGAGCGCAGAACATAAATGACTCAAAATGTCATCAGCACATATGCACAACCACCTAGCGAGCAGTCAGACCAAGATTTCAATCATCAACATTCACATTTACTTAATGAACCCAAACAAAATCATAAGGAATAGAGATGCGCACAACCATACCATGGAGAACAGGAGATTTAGATGGTTCAGTCTGCAACCTGCAGACTTACGTCCATCCCTCACTCAAGGCCGAGTGAGGCTTCCTTTCACAAGAAAGAACCGCAGACTCAGTCTGCCTACAACACGCTGATCCACAACTTGGGGATCGAAATCCCTACAAACGCTGATCACACAGCTTGAACCCAGGTCTCACACCCCAAGACCTGACCTGGAGATAACTCTCCCTTCCTCTTAGACAAGAGGGAACCCAGCAGTGACTCACCCTCATTGCAATTCAGAGACACTGTCTCTCTTCCTCCACAGCCGGAGGGAACAACCCAGATAGCCTCCTCACTATCTGAACACAGCAACCCCTGGAGACCACCTCCCTTCCTCTGATCTGATTCAGAGGGAATCACAATGCAACCCAGAGGATCCACCTCTCTTCCTCTACACCTAGAGGGAACGATAAAGCAGAGTATCGGAATTTAAGAACAGACAACTGAAAACATAAAGAGATATCGAAGACAATCGAACGAAGAAACAATGTAGCTTCTTAAAGAAGCATAGACAAAACATAGCAGAAAACCATCCTCTCCTTCACCACTCTCTCTCTCTTCCAGGTACGCTCAATGAGTGGATCAGGTTGGCTTCTCCTCTCCTTCCTCTCGCTCTGGCCTCACCCTCTTCCTTGTGGTTTCGGCAACTTTTCAAGAGCTGAACCCTTCATATATATATCCAACCTCACGAGAGAGTGAGGGTTTGGAAGACACGTGCGAAGACATGCTTCCTGATGAACCGAGCCACGTGTTAGACGATTGTTCCCTCAGATCACGTGCTCACATGATTGGAGTAACATTCCAATTTGTCTTTAAGTCCCTATAAGGTTTCAGAGAACATTCAGTCAATCTCAGAAATATTCAAGTCATAAATTGTTCACACAGATTGCACAGGACTTATGAAAGGACAGAAGAGCGCGTCAACGCACTAAAGCCAAGGCGTTAACGCAATGGATATAAGAAGAACAGGTGCCTTGACAAAACACACTAATGCGTCAACGCATCAGTTGACAGTGTTGACGCTTCTGCTGGGTGGTTGATCAAAAGAACCTTTGGTCAAAAACTCGAGGCGTCGACGCTTCCATTGTGTAGCGTCGCCTCAGCTCCTTGGACGAGACATACAATATCTTGGTAACAACCCAATGCGTCAACGCTTCAGGTGACAGCGTCGACTCAGCTTCATAGGCGAGACGCTCAATCCCTTGGCACCAAGCCAATGCGTCAACCCTTCAGGTGACAGCGTCGACTCAGCTCGATAGGCGAGACGCTGAAGCCCTTGGTTCAAGCCAATGCGTCAACGCTTTCATCGTGCAGCGTCGACGCAGTGGACAAATCAGCAAGCGAAAGATGCACTAATGCGTCTACGCACCCAGCCAAGTGCGTCAACGCACTAAATGTACAGAACCCATATAATCAAGACAAGTATGAGCTCATGGGTATACATGATAGAGGAGCATCAAAACAGAAAAGCATGATGAAGAAGCATTTGATCCATAGATGTGCATGCAAGACAACAACATTAGATCCTGAGAATATTTAGACAATTCAGGATCTTTATCATTCATTTAGAAGCATCAATATGATTATCATAAAAATAATTTGATTCATAGTGTTAGTCATCATCAAAACTACAGAGATGCAACATAATCACTTTCACTACCTCGGTCTCCACCCCAATGGTACACCCATAAATTTTCATGGCGAAAGGATACTTCTATACCTATAAACAACTATAAATGCGAAAAACTCATAACCATTATATATGCAATTGACGACTGTCGTTCATCATTTTTTTTGAATTTAATTAAATGACGACCTTTCGGCTGTCACCTTTTACTATTATAACACCCTTAACAGTGACGTCAATTTCAGAAGAGACAACGTACATCAAGTCGTCATTTTTATTTTTCCCACAACTCTACTATGAATAGTATCACTTTCAATTTATCAAGAATTTTATGAAACAAAATATATGATAAATAGGAGAAAAATATAAGTATCCTAACCATGTAATATCATAGATTTATTCTCTCTATTTTTAAAGATAAAAATCTTTGAAGTTCATGTGAAGTTTTAACCGAATAATCGGGGTCAATTTTATTCTAACAAAATTTTAATAAAATAAAATTATAAAAATTATCAGAAAAATATAGGGATCATAAAAATGTGCACTTTACTATTTGTATTAACATGATTCAATAGATATTGAATTTTAAACGATTCATCAGTTATTAACAAATAAAAAGATACATATTTTCTTTGAACGGAATATGCAGAACGGGGCGGTTGCACATGATCAACAAAAAAAAGGTGAAATAAATTGAGGATCATTTAAATTTTTACTTGGGAGATTGCCTACCTCTTAACAATGCTTTGACGTTTAGAAGAAGTGACAAAGAAGAAGCTTCCCACGCCCAACACGCCCAACAGCAGCAGCCGTGACCCAGCTACAGCAGAGGAGGAAGAAGAGGTTCCACTTCTTCACGTACACGAGAACAAGAAGAAGACGAGGCCCTCTTCACGTAACATAAAGACGATGACGACGACCTCCCTTAGAACGCAAGGGCATCAACAAGCCTTGTGCGTTCGACAAGGTTGAGTTTTATAGAGGATGGGAATTCTGGAGGGTTCAAAGGCCATCAAGGCAACTTTCCATAAGTTATTTCCGAAGGCGTTTCCACCTTCCCATTTACTAGCCGCTTGCTATACTTTTATGCCAAAAACCCTAAAGCTAATAACATACACGATCGCCCCTGCATTTGGGTAGTGTGGTTCGATGGTTTGTATGTGGGTAAAGGGGTGGCATTTGATGGGCACGTGGGTTGATTTGTTTGTTAGGTTGGCTTTGTATTAGTTTGGGCTACATGGCATGTGGTTAAAATGGGTTACTGTACGTGGGCTTTGGGTTGTTTTCGGTGATGGTCCATTAACATATACATGGTTAATATAAATTATGCATTTCTCTATTGTCCTCTTAATATTATTGTTAAGAGTTTTGTTTATGAAGCCCATGTATGTATATATATACATTCAAGCCCAATTAGTTGTTTTACCATTCTGAGAGTTGAAAAGCCTATTACTGTACATATTTGAGTTATGATGATATTTAGCTAGTTAACATGTTTGGCTTTTGAATCTTATATATACACTTTCCAAAGCCCATTATATATGTGTTTAACATAAGCCCCCAAACTCATTCAGTTTTGGATATTTTGGGTTAGGTTTACAAGCTTAATAGCATTTATATTTATATATATATTCTAAAAAAGCCCAATAATTATTATTAAAGCCCATTATTCTTTCAAAGCCCATTGAGTATAACTATTAGCTTAATATTATTGGGTTGGGTCTTTCTTCTTGCAATTTATCATGGGTTAAGCCATAAACCTTGATTAAGGCCCACTAATTAAATTTGTTTGAATTATAATGGGTTTTAACTTATTCATGTATTTAGTGTAGCTGGGCATATTATATATTTTTTGAGAGTGGAACTTCTAGAGATTTTATATCTTTTAATTTTATTTATTTGTCTACCTTATTGAATTTTTCCGTTGTCTTGGGTATCAGAGTCAGTTTTGGTTCTACGAAAACCTTTATATCTATATGTACGTATTTATTCTTGAATTATAATTTTAATTTTAAACTAAAATAGACAAAGGTCATACTAGTATCTATTTCTCAATTTTATTTACTTATACTTTTTATTATCATTTAAGCTCATTAACTATTTTAGTTAATTATCACTTTTCCTTTATCAAAATTTTAATTCCCATGATTTTCTATATCTAATATTTATAGTTATTTCTATTTGTTTTATATTTAAATTTTCGGGGTGCTACACCCTCCCACACTTAAAAGAATTTGGTCTCCAAATTCACATAGTTTCCTTTCCAAAATTTGTGGGGTAAGATCACCATATCTAAAGCATGTATTTTGGCTAGATCATTCACATATCATGCTAAGTACTTAAGGTCATATCCGATTCATACAAGTTTTAGATGAGATATGTTTATAGGGTTACCTTCCGTTGCTTGCGGTGCTTCTTCCATTAAGAGTGGACATCGAGTAATTTTGTGATCCCTGCTTCCACAACGGATGCATTTTCTAAGTTTATACCAACACTCGTTCGGATTGTGCCTTCCCTTCTTGCAATGCTCGTATTTTCCTTTAGCCAGAACGATTTGTTGATCATTATTCCGAAGTTTCTTATTCTTACGGAAACCATTACCTACATTGGACCTCTTCTTGTCATTCATGATTTCCTTGTTCTTCGCGATCTTTCCCTTGACTCGCTCCAGCATATCCATGTCATCTTCTAAGAGTTGTGCTTTTCTAACCATCTCAGTGTAAGTTTTTATTTCCAGTGGAGCCAATTGAGGAATAAGCTCCACCTTCAAGCCATTCATGAATCGTTTTGCTCTCATCTTTTCCGTACTGACTAGGTGTGGTGCATACTGGGCCAATCTCGAAAACTTCGCTTCGTACTCCGCTATGGATAGACTACGTTGTTTCAAAGCCGCAAACTCCATGGCCTTCTTCTCGCAGATTCTCTCCGAGAAATACTTCTCATTAAAATATTCTAAGAACTCGTCCCATGTAACTTGTTCATTAGGCAAGATTGTTTCAACGGATCCCCACCATGTGCGGGCATCCTTCTCTAATTGATAAGTTCCTAATAGTACCTTCTCTTCGTCGGTGCATTGCATCACCTTAAAGGTCCTCTCTATTTCTTGCACCCAATTTTCTGCTTCATCTGGGTCAGTAGATCCACTAAACTTCGGGGGATTCATCTTTTGGAACTTCCGATGCAAATCCCTGGCTCCATGTCGTGCTCCACCTTGTGCAACTTGTTGCAAGGCTTGCGTTAAACCCTGGACAGTGCGTTGCATCTCTCTCCACTGAGCTCTCTCAGCCGCCATTCTAGCCTACAAGAATAAGGTTTTGGATTAATGATATTCATATCTTGGCAGGTATCTAACACGAATGTAACATATTTTATCATTTAACCCATAGCTCTACCCAAATCTCACGGGGTTCCTATAGGATAACTGACAAGGACGACTCGATCTAGGACTTGAACCTGATGACCTAGGGATTTAGAAAGCCTAGGCTCTGATACCACCTTCTGTCACGCCCCGAACCGATAGCAGCGGAACGTGTCGTTTGCTCGGAACGTGGCAGTTAAATAGTCATGTCAATCAGAGCATAGTCATTTCCACAAAACACAATTTGGACAAATAACAAATTTCATTTCAAATATAAGTTCTTTACATATTCGGGCCCATAATAAACGAAAAGACTCAATAAATAAAAATTACAATGAGACATAAGATGCAAGATAACCAGACTAGACGGTTCATCTAGATGTCAGAGTTCTCTTCACTCTTGCCCTTGCCCATCATGTGCAGTCTCGTCGTCACTAAGGTCTTTACCTGAAAAATATTGAAAAACGCAGGGTGAGCGAACGCTCAGTAGGACTTAATATCTCATGATTACAAACTAACTTTAAATCAATTACAGTTTAACATGCTCATGCAGATCATGCAAGATATAGAAATCGAGAACTGTAATAACACGAGATAAATTCAAGCACTATAATAAACAAACGAGTAAGCAAGATGCTAGATAAACTCATGTAGAGTAGGGATAATGATAATCAAGAGGGTATAGCAAGATCTAATCAAGTACTTTCTCAAGTTAGGTCAAAAGCATTCATGAGGAAATATAACATTCATCTCTCTATGACGAACACTATCACGAGAGCTTCAATGTATCCTTTATTGTGAAGGATCTTTGTGACAAGTTAACGAGTACTATCAATAGGATGATTCAAGAACACTATATAGCAATTGCCAAGACACTAAGGGAATATCACGACGATATGATAACCCCTCCAATAAGGCAAATCAGGATCTTTTCATGACGAACAATAAGTTGTAGAAGGATATACTATGATGGCAATTACTCCCGATCATCACTATCACGAGAGCGTTTGCACATCTAGCACTATATAGGATTGGCCAATGCACTAAGGGGAAAATCACGACAATATGACCACCCCTCATGGAAAATAGCACTAGTTAGTATTTGTTCGTACACTTAGGAGTTCTCACGACTATATGATTGCCCCTAAATGCCAATAACCGAGTTGGTGAATGCCTGCACCCGATCATCGTATACCGGTAACGTTTGGACTTTGCCTCGCCCAATAGGGTCAGATCAGGACCCGTAGCATTTAAAATGTCATTTTAGTGGGACCCATAGCCCCTGACATGTAGTCTAGACTAATTCCATATTAATGGCCAAGAATTTCAAGGATCAAGCATGTAAGAATATTAAGATAGATTTCATGGAACATAGAGTTCAAGGACAGAATTTGTAATAAGGATGATATATCAATAAACCAGATGAAAACCATGTCATTCTGAAAATCTGGGTGATTAGGTACAACCAGCTCAATCGGCCTTGAGGGAATCCAAGGCTACGAGGAGACTTACGGAGATCCCAATGACTAACTTGTCAGTCCGAAGGAACGGAATGTCCAACGGAGGGCTCGTATGTCACCGAGAGTTGTGTATAGTGTGAACCAATCATGAAACAGGGACTCCATCTACGGACGTGAGATGAGAGTGCCAAAAGACCCGCGGTATGTGTCAAAGACGGAAGTAAACGGTGAGAACATGATTGCGTTAATTATAGAATTCAAGTCCCTCCAATTCTATAATTAACTATAATTAAATAAACTTATATTATTTGACGTCCGTGGTTGGTGTCATTTATTAATTAGCGTCCCCTTGGGGAACATTAATTTTTATGATTTTTAACTTAATTTATTTAACAAGAATTCACATTTATATCTATTTAATTGAATAAATTCAAAAACATACATTAAAAGGCACATTGATTTATTTAAAATAATTTAAGAAAAAAGAATATATGATAATTAGGAGAAAAATATAAGGATTCCAAATATATATTTTTCATAATTTTCGGTTCTATATTTTAAAAATAATGAATTTTCAAAGATATGCATACATGATATATATATATATATACATACATATACTTATATATATATATATATATATATATTTATATAATCAATCTGACGCCTAGCAATAGTCTCGTCAACTTTTTAAGTAACGACCATTTTTGGGTCGTTATTTCAAAAAGATCTATCTTTTCAAACCTCCTGTTTCTATACTTAACCATGTCGGAATCTAGCTTATAATATACCGAAATGACCGGCTCAAAAAACTCTACCTAACCATACATTCAAAATAATTTTTCGATGAGAGACGGGAGATCTTGCGATAGGGGGCACGAAAAATGGTGCAATCACTTTCACTACCTCGGTCTCCACCCCAATAGTACACCCATAAATTTTCATGGCGAAATGATACTTCTATACCTATAAACAACTATAAATGCAAAAAACTCATAACCATTATATATGCAATTGACGACTGTCGTTCATCATTTTTTTTGAATTTAATTAAATGACGACCTTTCGACTGTCACCTTTTACTATTATAATGCCCTTAACAGTGGCGTAAATTTCAGAAGTGACGACGTACATCAAGTCGTCATTTTTGTTTTCCCCACAACTCTACTATGAATAGTATCACTTTCAATTTATCAAGAATTTTATGAAACAAAATATATGATAAATAGGAGAAAAATATAAGTATCCTAACCATGTAATATCATAAATTTATTCTCTCTATTTTTAAAGATAAAAATCTTTGAAGTTCATGTGAAGTTTTAACCGAATAATCGGGGTCAATTTTATTCTAACAAAATTTTAATAAAATAAAATTATAAAAATTATCAGAAAAATATAGGGATCATAAAAATGTGCACTTTACTATTTTTATTAACAAGATTCAATAGATATTGAATTTTAAACGATTCATCAATTATTAACAAATAAAAAGATACATATTTTCTTTGAACGGAATATGCAGAACGAGGCGGTTGGACAGGATCAACAAAAAAAAGATGAAATAAATTGAGGATCATTTAAATTTTTACTTGGGAGATTGCCTACCTCTTAACAATGCTTTGACGTTTAGAAGAAGAAGAATAATAGCAGAGGAGCAGAGGAAGAAGATGACAAAGAAGAAGCTTCCCACGCCCAACACGCCCAACAGCAACAGCCGTGACCCAGCTACAGCAGAGGAGGAAGAAGAGGTTCCACTTCTTCACGTACACGAGAACAAGAAGAAGACGAGGCCCTCTTCACGTAACATAAAGACGATGACGACGACCTCCCTTCGAATGCAAGGGCATCAACAAGCCTTGTGCGTTCGACAAGGTTGAGTTTTATAGAGGATGGGAATTCTGGAGGGTTCAAAGGCCATCAAGGCAACTTTCCATAAGTTATTTCCGAAGGCATTTCCACCTTCCCATTTAATAGCCGCTTGCTATACTTTTATGCCAAAAACCCTAAAGCTAATAACATACACGATCGCCCCTACATTTGGGTAGTGTGGTTCGATGGGTTGTATGTGGGTAAAGGGGTGGCATTTGATGGGCACGTGGGTTGATTTGTTTGTTAGGTCGGCTTTGTATTAGTTTGGGCTACATGGCATGTGGTTCAAATGGGTTGCTGTACGTGGGCTTTGGGTTGTTTTGGGTGATGGTCCATTAACATATACATGGTTAATATAAATTATGCATTTCTCTATTGTCCTCTTAATATTATTGTTAAGAGTTTTGTTTATGAAGCCCATGTATGTATGTATATACATTCAAGCCCAATTAGTTGTTTTACCGTTCTGAGAGTTGAAAAACCTATTACTGTACATATTTGAGTTATGATGATATTTAGCTAGTTAACATGTTTGGCTTTTGAATCTTATATATACACTTTCCAAAGCCCATTATATATGTGTTTAACGTTAGCCCCCAAACTCATTCAGTTTTGGGATATTTTGGGTTAGGTTTACAAGCTTAATAGTATTTATATTTATATATATATTCTAAAAAAGCCCAATAATTATTATTAAAGCCCATTATTCTTTCAAAGCCCATTGAGTATAACTATTAGCTTAATATTATTGGGTTGGGTCTTTCTTCTTGCAATTTATCATGGGTTAAGCCTTAAACCTTGATTAAGACCCACTAATTAAATTTGTTTGAATTATAATGGGTTTTAACTTATTCATGTATTTAGTGTAGCTGGGCATATTATATATTTTTTGAGAGTGGAACTTCTAGAGATTTTATATCTTTTAATTTTATTTATTTGTCTACCTTATTGAATTTTTCCGTTGTCTTGGGTATCAGAGTTGGTTTTGGTTCTACGAAAACCTTTATATCTATATGTACGTATTTATTCTTGAATTATAATTTTAATTTTAAACTAAAATAGACAAAGGTCATACTAGTATCTATTTCTCAATTTTATTTACTTATACTTTTTATTATCATTTAAGCTCATTAACTATTTTAGTTAATTATCACTTTTCCTGTATCAAAATTTTAATTCCCATGATTGTCTATATCTAATATTTATAGTTATTTCTCTTTGTTTTATATTTAAATTTTCAGGGTGCTACAGTGGTTGCTGCTAAGGAGCGGGTGGATGTGCTGGCATGGGATTCTGGTGAATCTCGAGGTCTTGCTGCTGCTGTAGGGGTTGTTGTTGTTGCTGTTGGAGGGGTTGTTGTTGGAACTGCTGTTGCTGGGGCGCCGCCTGCTGCGGCCTTGCTTGTCTTCGTCTCTCCTTTATATCTTCAATTATCTTATGCACTTGGGCCCAATCAATCCTCTGGCTCTCATGCAGATCATACACCAAATCTCTAAACTGAAACCATCTTTCTATCGTGTGCCCCGACTGCCGATGGTATATACAATACTTGGACTGATCGGCTGTCGGATTCCAATTCTGACGTTCCGGAGGCAATTGAATGTCACCAGTGTACATTAGGGCTGAAAATATGTTGGGGAGGGTTTCTGGCAGTGGTGGATAATTAGCCCTCTTGGGTCCCGACCGAGCAGGCCCATAACCAGTGGGAGGGGGAACATTGTGGTACTGGGGTGGTGGTTGCGGTTGTTGAGGTGGTGGTGGTTGTTGTGGATGCTGAGGAGCTTGGAAGGTGGGTCGGGGAGCTTGTGGACCGGCGAACTGGGGGTTGCGTGGGGGTTGCTGGAAACGGGGTGAGGCGGGCTGGTTAGGGAATTGAACAGCCTGGACCTGCTCATTGACTTGGACTCCCTCAGTAACTGGGCCCTGGGATTTTTGGGTTGTCTTGGATTTCTGGGCTTCAAACAATGAATGGATGGGGGAGTCTTTAAATTGGGTCTGGATAAATCGGGCCCGACTGTACAACTGGTGCATGTTAGAAATGTCGTTCATTGCCAAAATATTCCGAAACGTCGGAGTAGCATTAGAAATCAGCAACTTTACTTTTTCTTCCACAGGGATCTGCTCGGGCAGACACGAGGCCATATGCCTCCATCTATCTGCATATACAGCAAAGTCTTCATCCGGCTTCATCTTTTCTGCGACCAGGTCAGTGAAAGAATATTCGGGACCGACCCGATCTTGGAATCTGGTGATGAACTTCTCCTTCACGGTCTTGAAATTTTCGACCTCCTCCAGAGGCAAGGTGTAGAACCACTCAAGGGCGACCCCTTCCAAGGATCGGCGAAACAAATATGCCATCAGACGGTCGTCATGCTGGAACTGCGCTGACTCGTAAAGAAATTCCCTGATATGAATGAACGGGTTGCCATTCTCGTCATACTTCCGATATATGGGGAGCTCGGACTGCGGAGGCAATCGGATATCCCAGAAGTTAGGAATAGGGACATCCGCAATGGATTGAGGGCCAACCCGCTTATGGAGGAGGTCAATCTGTTGTTGCATAGTAGCCCATTTATCAAGGAGGTCCCGTTCCCGGGAAGGAGGAGACTTAGCAGGAAAGATGGAGCTCGGATGAAGAACTGAGGGGTGAACCGGCTGGGAAGGGAGCCCATAGGATGGATAATGGGACAAGGAAGGGCCCATATCCGTGTAAGCCAATTGGGCGGCCCCGGGTTGTAAATGAGTGAAATCAGCCGGGGCCAGAGGGGCCTGCGGCGATGGAGAGATTGTAGTGTATGGATCAAGATAAGAACCAGAGGGGACTTGGGTCTTCCCCTTATCACGATACTGGTGGGCCGAGGTGGAGGCCTGGCCCGCTTCCATACTGGGGTATCGAAAAACCTGGGAACGGATGGGAGTGAGATCAATGGGGACAGTAGGGACGGGCGCTGAACCAACAACATGAGACGTAGTGGTGGTGGCGGCCATCACGCTATAGGAAGGAACTGAGGACGGGGCGTCTGCCCCTTGCAGAGCTTGCCGTATAACGTGGAGTTGGGAGGGATCAAGCTGGGCCATCAAATTAAGAATTTGACTGGCCGAATTTTGTGTGGAGGAACTAGGAAGGGAGGCCTGAGAGCCCTCAATGGCAATGGTCGGGAGAGGAGGGGCAGTCCCCTATCCTCCCTGCACATGGGCGACCCTAGGCGGATCCTCAAGAAGTCCGTGAGGGAGAGAATCCTCGTGGGAATGGGAGAAGTTGTATGACGACATGGGGGATGACGGATCAAACAAAGGATTAAAGTAAGAATGGAAATAAGAACTGATCCTAGGAGATGATCCTGAGGGGAGGAAACAACTCCACATGCACCGATGATGATGGGGGAGGAGTCAACAAACGGCCCTAAGCAAAGAGCTAGAACAAACAACCAGAATGAGGTGCACACAATCGAGAGGCGAGATGAGAGGAGAATCAGCCAATTAATGCAACGAAGCTTCAAATGATGCGCGCATGATTTTATAAGTTCTCCCTTTTGGCTCTTGGTGAATTAATTAAGATTTAAGTTCACTTGACCAAGGGGTTCCTAGCCAAGGTAGGGAATAGGGCAACTGGCTGACACTAGAGGACTCTCTCTCCCTCTGATGTAAACCCTAGACTGGGGGGTGGTAACGGTACAACCTGCCCGACGTCCGTGTGAGAATCCACGGCTCATGGGGACTTACGAAGGCCCTCAGAAAGGTCGCCTAGTCGGCTCCAAGGAATATGGAGACGAGAGGAAACCCTACCTCGGTAGGAATGCAACTACAATGAAAAGAATGTATGCCCCTACGTGCACCGGAGTGCATGCAAAGTCTTGCCTAGCAACTAGCAATCCATAATCAAACAAATATGTAAGAAGTGAAAACAAGTATGCAACAACGATATAAGAGCAGGGGGAGATCAATAATCAGCACCAAATATCATGAAAATCAAATAACATGGCAATCGAAGTGAAGCATGGGTGCACTGTAGCACGACAAGGACGGCCTCTGGAAGACTGCTCAGGGAGATAGACGGCCCTGGTTGAACTGTTCAAACCAGGGAGTAACGACAAAGTAACAGGAAAATCAAAAAATGCTGGAATGAAAGAGGACAGAAATGAGAAGCGTACCCGGATGAGCGGTCTATTTACAGACCACGTAAATGTTGGAACGGACCTGCAGCAACCGTGTGACAGCAACCAAACCAATAGTATGAAGGCAGAGGCGTACCTGTGCCAGCAGGATGGACGGCTAAACACAGGCCGTAAGGATGATGAACGGGCGATATAAGACCGCTTACCACAGGAGGCTTGCAGAAAAGATGGCACTGCTCGCGGAGAAGGACTGTGAACTTTCAGTCGCACAAAAGTTGGACGGCTCTGGGGGAACCGCTCAAGTTCCAGAGGGCAGAGAACGCGACCAGCAAAGAACAACCTGAAACCACTTAAAGAAAAAGGACTAACAAAGCAAAAGAGAGGGTCAGCAAGGCACTAACACGATGGGCACTAGGTGTCCCACCGTGATCGCCAAAAAAGGGGATGCTGACATGTTTTTCCCACTTACCGTCTCGAGGGTCTCTCCCGTTCCTTCCACTAAAACAATGTGAGAAATATATATATGTGAATGGTGGGAAGGAACGAAGATACACAAACTTGTGATCGCCACCAAGATGCCAAACGTGATAGACACGTCGTACCTTGGAAAGAGCGGAGGTACTCGCCTTAGGAGTAGTGCTGAGAGGATGTACGGTCGATGAAGGTCCGCCTGTGAGGATGAGCGGTCGATGAAGAACTACTGGCAAATGAATGGCTCCAATCCAACCGCACAAACCCTTGAACGGACCGATGGGAACCGCGCAAGACCAGCACGCCATAAGTTATAAGAGTCCAACCTCTACCCTTTCCGATCGGCCAGAAAGGATAGGCCTCGCGTTAGTATGTTGCTGACCTGCAAAATAACGTGTAGGACACAAAGAAAAACCCGAATTAGAACTAGAAAGTGTAGTAAACGCTCGAACGGAAGAGAATTAACATAACTAAGTGGAATAGGGAATACCTGGGATTTTTAAACCCCTGGGGGCGTCAGAAAACATAGGAGGGTGTGTGCATGGTGCAAGAGAATAATGAAAACATGGGAACAATGTGGAGGACGTGATGCATGCGAACAAGAAATAACAATGAGAATGAATGGACTGATGACTCAAAACCACTACTCCCTGAACTGGAGACCTGCGTGGATGTAGAAGGCCTCCCTCCCCGGTGCTAGGTCGCTCAAAGATTCGGTAGGGCTTCACTGTCGACCAAAAATCTCCCCCCCTTCGAAGCTGGGCCTCAGGGTCTATTTATAGAGCACCTAAAGTCATGTCTCAAAATTAGGGTTTCTAGCCATTTTCGGGTAGAGGTTATCAAATAAAAGATGAAGATAATTCAATTATCTTTCAACCAGAAGAAACAACGCTCAAAATGGTTAAGGATTCGTGGAGAAATCATCAGTGAAAGTTTGGGAGAAAAGCCACAAATGATAGGAAAAGGCCTTGACCACTTTCTGGTCTGAGAGGATAAACGTTCTCACAATAGACCGTACAAATGATGAGTGGCCAGGCATGGGCCGTCCATCCCTGTCGGTGGAAATTCAAATAAATCAGGAGATAATTAATTTATCCACTGAACTGACCGATAAATTCGCCGCTGGACTCTCTCATGGTTGAATGGCTATTGAGAAACCGCCCAAACCTGTCGGTGATAAATCACAAATAAGAAGATAAATATGTAATTATCTGAATGGCTAACCATCGTTAGGACTCTTGAGAGATAAACGGCTCAGTATACATCGCACAATAGACTTATGCGGCTAAACCTGGGCCGTACATATGCTTGTCGGTGATAATTTAGATAATTAACCAATATACCCACTAAATGTTTGGACGGTCCAATATCAACCGCACAAATGGTTGGACGGCTGGAGGTTGACCGCACATGTATATGGGCATTTGAAATTCATAGAAAAACTCAATCAACCAAAGCCGAGGCCCATTAAGCCCTGAATCAACTCGGATCTAGCCAGGGAGGGAGGCTGCCCATAAAATTGGCCCAGAACGTGCCAGAAATTAGCCCAGCGAGTGATGGACAACTCGAGGCATCAATAAAAGGGAGTAAGAGAAATGACTCAACTTATCGGCAAAAAATGGGTGTCAACACCAACGTAGGGCCTCGCCCTCAAGAGATTTTTGAAACAGATGGACCAACAAGACCCTATTGTGTAGCCATGGTGGGAGTCCATAAGGAAACCCGAAAGATGATGATGAGGGTCAGTGGTGCCATCATACCTCCTATACTTGGGAGCCTTAAATTCGGGTGGAAAATAAGCATTATGAAGCTTGCAATATTGGGCTAGCAAGTGGGGACGTGAATTAGGCATGCTTTCGGCCACTGCTTGCCGAATGTAGCTTTGGATCTCCTGCCGAAGTGAGGGGTCCATCCCCTTCGAAGGGATACCCATGATTGGTGGAGTTGGGGGTGAAGGAACCCTTTGTGGAGGCGTCGAATAGCTGAATTGGATTGGAGTTTCAGGAATGGGTCGGCTCGTGGACCCTTTGATGCGGGACGGACACGGGAACCCTTGGAAAGGAACTTGAAAACGGGAAGGTGTGGCATGTGGAGATAAGTGTGGGAGGGCCGGAGCCTTCCCACGAGAGGCCATCGTGGCTAAATCCACGGGGGAATAACGGGACAGCACGCTAATCAATTCTTGATCATCGTGTGGAGATTATGTAGGAGCCCGCGGGCTACCACGACCATGGTGGCTCGGGGAAGACGAAGCCGAATCGGCATGGGCAGCCTCATTTGGTGTGGCCGAAAACATGCCTATGAAGGCATCCAGACCATTATCCTCTACCTGAAATAGAGGATTGCCCCTAATTCCAGAATCGAATTGAGGTGGAAATTCCTCCTCATAACCCGGGTTTGAATAAACTCTCTCCATCCTAAACCAGTTGTTAGTTGGTTTAGAATGGAGAAAATGAAAGATTTAGAGGGGGAAAAGGGAATTGATGTTTTCCGAACACAACCAAATGTAAACACAAGCAACGCCCAAATTTTTTTTTTCTGATTTCCACTTTCTTCCCTTTTTCTTTTTTCCTTTTGATTCACTCAGAGAAGAGGAGGAAAAACTAAGGGTATTGTAAAAGGAAACTCCGGGATCCTAGCAGAATCTTCACTCAACCCAAGGTGACTAATGGGACTTCCATGGTACAACCTGCCTGGCGACCGTGTGGAAATTCATGGTTCGCGAGGACTCACAGAGGTTCCCGACAGGACTGAACCAATTGCACCCGAGTGGGAATCCCCTGGTGAAGGGTTCAATGCCAACGAGCAGGTTTCCTAAAAGGGGTGATGCCGGCTCTTCCTAAACCCAAACATGTAGATTAACCTGCAGAAACTAATCACACAATGCACAGACAAGCAAAGTTAAGAGAGAAATAACATATCTAGAACACACATATAATACTACTACGGAGGAGAAGTATGGAGAAGACAGAAGGCGGCCAAAGTAATGGTCGCCTGGAGGTCTAGGCGGCCAGGCCGACTGTCGCCCAGTGGAGAGGGCGGCCAGAGTCCTGGCCTCCTAGCAGGGATGAGGGCGGCCAGGGCGATGGTCGCCTGGAGGTCAGGGTGGCCAGAGCACTGGTCGTCCAGATGAGGGCCTGGGCAGCCACTGGGTTGGTCGCCCAGGGACCTAGGCGGCCAGGAGTCTGGCCTCCTTCTGTTCGAATTGCAGAAAACTAAAAAATAGAGCTACGGAAGTAAAGCTAATGTATCAACATAACTGCACTAATGTTTGACTTCAAGCATAAGGGACTTACAGTAGGCACTAGAGGGTCCCACCGTGATCGCCACTTTGCTTGTAGGCACCCGGGGACGGTGGCGTGGAATTGGGTGAGAGATGTGAGATGGAATGGGTGAATGGGAGTCTCCGTGCGAGGGTACCTACATAGGAACAAAAAAAAATTAGAATGTGATCGCCAGAGGTCATTTTACCTGAACCTCGCAGGATGTTGATCGCGGGGAGATGTTCAAGATGAAGAGACGTGGGTTTCCTCTTCCTCGTCCTCGGCCCGCCAAGGGCAAGGAGCCCTACTCGTCCCTTGTGCTGAAGTCCTGCAACGTAGCTCAGAAAAACACAGAAAAGAAAGTCATTAGTGAACTTGGAGTGCAGTAGGTGATCTAACAACTAGAAAACACGTAAGAAACTGGTGGCCAAAGTACCTGGGGGTGTGGGAAGGAAGGATGGCTGAGACTTTCGACCATCCACCTCCCCTTTTGTTTCTTAAGAAGAAAACCTCTTATGTTGGGTCTAGGAGGATGCTACATGCGATGCTATACTTACCTGGAAGTCGAGATGCACATAGGAAGCAGAAGATGAGAGGTTGAGAAGTTCAAACCAGGTTGAAGGAAGAAGGAGTAGCCTCCGGGACGAAGTTCTGGGAGTTCTCCCTTCTCCTCCGTGTCAACTCTCGAAAAAACATCCCTCGAATCTCCCAACTCTCTCCCCCCAAAAATCCCCTCCTCTCCCTCTCTCGTACTGGAGGTGGTGGAGTTTTGGTTCTACAAGCCGGGGGTTATAAAATGTGGGTGGAGATCGTGCAGAACGAGGGAGAGAATGTGGCCACGAGCTGGGCCACGTTCTCTGACCGAGTAAACAAGGGGAAGGCGGCCAAATCGTTAGCCACCTTGAGGAGGAGGGCGGCCAGCACTCTGGCCACCTTCCTGGGGAGGGCGACCATCGCCCTGGTCGCCCAGGACTAGGGGCGGCCAGGACCTTGGCCGCCCAGACCCATGGTGTTGGGCCCCTTGTGGATGAGGCCCAATAGCTAAGGTGCTATGGGCTGGGCTTAAAACTCAAACATCGGTAAAAATGAGTACAACAATCAAGCGTCATTCACACGAGGGCCCATTGGGGATCCGCGGGATGTCTAAAATTAGGCGTCTACAGGCGTATCATCCTCAGTCAGACGGTCAGTCTGAGAGGACCATCCAGACTTTGGAGGACATGTTGAGGTCATGTTGCCTGGAGTGGCAAGGGAGTTGGACCCACCATTTACCGTTAGTGGAATTTGCCTATAACAACAGTTATCATTCGAGCATTGGTATGGCTCCTTATGAGGCGTTGTACGGGCGACCTTGTCAGACTCCACTCGATTGGTTCGAGGTGGGGGAGCGTGTCCTGACAGGATCGGATTTGGTGCAGTAGTGTCCTGAGGTGGTGCGTCTGGTCCGGCAGAAGATGTTGGCAACGCAGAGCCGACATAAGAGTTATGTCGATCGGAGGAGGCAACCCCTCAGCTTCGCTATAGGAGATCGGGTGTTTTTGCGTGTCTCTCCCATGAAGGGTGTAATGCGCTTCGGCAGGCGTGGGAAGTTGAGTCCCCCCTATATTGGTCCTTTTCTCATTGTCGAACGTATTGGTGAAGTTGCTTATCGGTTGCAGTTACCCCCGGAGCTATCTGCTGTGCATGATGTGTTTCATGTGTGTACGCTGCGGAGGTATATGCCCAATGATTCTCATGTCTTGGAGGACGCTGTTTGGCCCGAGGTGACCCCAGACTTGTCCCTTTCGGAGTACCATATCTGCATTGAGGATCGGCGTGAGTAGCACTTGCGGAACAAGATTATTCCTCTGGTGAAGGTGATCTGGTAGCGTCATTCTGAGTCCGGGCTTTGGGGAAGAACCAGCTAGAGGATCTGATCTAGGGCGCATGGTCTATGTGTGCACACGTGGTTGGAGGCGTTGAACCAGCGCTGACGAGTGT
This sequence comes from Amorphophallus konjac, assembly GCA_022559845.1. Lineage (NCBI taxonomy): Eukaryota > Viridiplantae > Streptophyta > Magnoliopsida > Alismatales > Araceae > Amorphophallus > Amorphophallus konjac. The sequence continues at coordinate 70,590,361 of CM040122.1, read as the reverse complement.
GACCCCAGCTAGTCCTTGTTCGTGGTACTTGTTGTGTGTCTCAGTCTCCGCCTAGGGCGTCGTAGGGAGACACTGAGGCGCGGTGTAAGACGTCAGGGGACGCATCCAGCTTTGCTTCTAGTACATGGTGCTCCTGTCTTCTGGTAGGTACAGACTTATTTTTCCGTTGGTTCGAGGTCGGTTTATTCGGTACGGTAAGTTGTAGAGAGCTTTTCCATTTATTTATTATTACTTGTTGCTACTGTCGTACTTCCGCTAGGTAGCGTTACCTTTCGTGCTTGTTCGCGCTTTGTTGTTTTGTTTCTCTCGTGCAAGGTGGGGGTCCGTGGGATCCGTACTGAGCCAATGAAATGAGGCTCACCCCTATGTTTTCAAGTAAGGTGGGGTCGTCGAGAGGCACGGTGGAGTTTCAGCGTGGTTCTAGTAGCCAGGGTTAGTCGCCAGTTGTCAGAGCCGGGGTATGCCCCGTGTACTTGTACTTTTCATTCTGTTGACTATACTTATATTGGACATGAGATGCTTTGGACCTTGTAGCTGTTTAGGGAGTAATTGTTTATTTCCATGCATTATATTTAGTTCATTGTGCTAGCTCTGCAGTTATTCTAACTTCTCTTGTACCCTCATAGTATCCTTTAATCCTTCCGAGTCTTTGGGCTCGTGGGTGGCGTGCCGAGGTTCGAGTCGTGCCGGTTGCTTTCCGGTACTCGGATCTCGGGTCGTTACAGTTGGTATCAGAGCGGGGTTGTGGAGGTACATAAGAACCTGAAATGATTGCATTGGTCCAGAAGGTCCATGAATGTCCTGTATAGTCGGCGACTGGCGTAGGGCTCCGTGTGTTTTACAAATTCTGCTGGTTGTTTTGTTAACAGGAGGTTATGGCGCCCAGAAGAGGGACTCATTCCCAGCAGGGAGAGTCAAGTGGGGGCCAAGAACGGCAAAGCAGAGCAGCACTTCAGGTAGATGTAGTTGAGGAGGCGAGAGTTCCTGGAGCAGAGGAGTTCTTCCGGGGCATGTATCAGTATGTTCTTCAGCAGCAGGACGGTGATGCTGGCGAGGGTTTGTCATCTCGAGGTGGCCATGGTCGTGTGCTGAGAGATTTCTTGTAGTTCTAACTGTCTCTTTAGAATGGGCAGCCAGATCCAGAGGTGGCTAGAGAGTGGCTAGATGATTTGGAGAGGGTATTCAGTTCGATGGAGTGTGCCGAGGAAGAGAGAGTGGTGTTGGCTACCCATCGGTTGCAGGGGTCAGCCTGGACCTAGTGGACATCAGAGTGGGGGGCAGCATTCCAGTCCCGTCCTCTTCGGTAGATCGCATGGCGGGAGTTCATCACGGCTTTTGAGCGTGCTTTCTATCCATCTTTCATCAGATCGCAGAGGATGCGTGAGTTCCTAGAGTTGGTCCAAGGTGACGTGACCGTGATGCAATATAGATCCAGGTTCATTGAGTTGGGCCATTATGCACCGCATATCATGACAGATGAGGAGCTAAAGACCGAGCAGTTTGTCGGGGGTTTGAGGCCAGAGCTGAGGCATCCCCTACTTGCGTCGGGTTTGGCCAACCTGGATGCAGCTTGTAGAGCAGCAGCGACGTTGGAGAGAGACTTGCAGAGGACTCGAGGTCAGGGCAGTGCAGGCTAGATGCAGATGGGTTTTAGTCAGCCGACGGCCGTGCAACAGTAGAGTACTGTCCAGCCCTCAGCAGGCAGTTCAGGGGCAGCTTCGTCAGTGGCGTCAGCGGCAGATTCGTCGTCCATTGGATCAAACTCAAGAAGGTGGTTTTGGCAGGAGGCACCGAGACCGTAGAGATCAGGGGCAGGTGTCAGTGAGCAGTGTTTAGCAGCCCACACCCTATCAGCGCCAGGGCTCAGTGAGTGGTTCTCGGGGCGCGTGTCCTCGGTGCATCTATTCTCATCGAGGCAGACAGTGCACAATGCCTGTGATATGCTTCAGGTGCGACCAGCAGGGGCACATGGCACGTGATTCTCCTTAGAGACCGCGTCAGCCGCACGAGTTCCAACAGCAGCAGTTTCAGCACAAGCAGCTACCACCACAACCGCAGCTGTACCAGTAGTAGGGTCAGTTTCCTCAGTTGACTCGGTCAGCTACCGTGGGGAGGCAGAGATCCCGAGGCCGAGTTACGCACATGACCAGAGTAGAGGCTGAAGCGTCGCAGTTGGTGGAGGGTACTATTCTGATAATGGGTTTGTGGGGACTGATTTTTATCTTATTTTATAATTATTTAATTAATTATTATATGGATTTATTTATTTATTAGCCATTTTTGTTAGGCGTGCCAGTCACCGGAGTGACAATTTATTATGCGCTCGATCTTACTTGGTCAGTCGATTATGATGTTCGTGTCGGGACTCGGAGTCCGTCATACCATAAAGGTTATGACGTTAATTACGTCCTCTAAGAAAGAGGACAACCCTTGATTAATTGCCAAGAAAGGATGTCTCGAGGGCAAAACAAGATAAGACTACGATGGCGGCTTCATTAGCAGGATGTGAAATATGCATAGATGATCATGTGACACAAGATGTGATAATAACGTGCGGAATAAATCCGGAAGCACATCCCCTTATTTTGGTCTATGCTAAGTGGGGACATAGGTCATCCATCCACGGAGTGCCGAGATGGAAGCCAAAGGAAGGATGGGCGTAGCCTGAGATCCAGGAGGATCTCAGTGTGACGGGACAATGTCCACTACCATGGTATTTATTGATATCCCCTTAAGGAGACCATTGGAAGACATGCAGCGGCAAAACTCCAAGGGCCAGCAGGGTTAGAAGAAAGCATTGCAGTCAAACGATACAATGTGGGGGTAAGACCCCGTTAATTTAGCTCCTTTAGACTTGGATGAAGAATCATGATTCCCCATGATATGATGAGGACTGGCATGATGGCCAACGGAGGTTAGGGTATCAGGTTTAGACTGGTTATAGGCCAGTAAAGTTGCTGGGAAGTTGAGTGTTTGAGTGGTAGCAAGTGTTAGGATAAACCGGCGCGGATGGAGTCCCGGCGCGAAGATGAACCGGCACGGTGGGGTCTCGACGCGACGATGAACACGGGGCTATCGGCACGGTTGACTCTCGGCGCGCCCATCACCCGGCGCCAAATCCGCGCCGAGTGAGGGCTGCGCCGGGAGGCATCTGGCGCCGATAAAAGAAGCGTTTATGAATTCTGGGAGATTTGTGAGGTTGTGGGTTTGATGGATTTTGTTGAGGAGATCTTTTATGTTCAGTGAGGGTTTCATGGGCTCACAAACGGTGATATTTAGGTAAGCTGAAAGATGGGGGAAAACTCATCCACAAAAGTCCAGGGAGACCGTGTAACCATATTGATTATATTCCCCTCTTACAGTGAGCAGAGAGCCTTAAGATAGCCTTTCTCAGGGCTTTTGCCACACCAAGTGGGGTTGATTCATCGGTTTAATAAAACTTCACACGATGCGATAAAGTAAAGATCGTGAATAAATTTTGGCAACATCTCCCTTTGTTCTGGTCGGTGCCAAAAGGAGAGTATAGGTCATCCACCCACGGAATGCCGAGATGGAAGCCATAGGAGAGATGGGCGTAGCTCGAGATCCAAAAGGACTGCAATCCGATGGGACAGTGTCCACTTGTCGTAGGATTTATTAATGTCCCCTAGATAGCCAACGGAGAACATGCAGTGACATAACTCCGCGAGCCAGTAGGGTTGCAGAATGTAGGGAGGTTAACCCCATCAATTTAGCTCAATTTAGCTCCCGTGAGGGTTGAGTGAAGGATATTGTCTCTTCTTAGAGTGATAGGGTCTTGTGACCATGGATCATAAGGCTCAGAGCTGTGGAGGGCATCGGCACGAGACTATCGGCATGGATGGAGGCCGGCGCGACAAAGAAGAGGGGTCTCGGCGTAATGGGAAGGGCTCAACCGGCGCGGGTAGCTCTCGGCACGAGACTCATGCCGAGGGAGGGCCGTGCCGGGAGGCCTTAGGATCAGGGTTTTCAAGGGGGTTCAGAGGGGTCAGGAGCTGAGGATTTCAGAGGGTTCTCTGAGGGTTTTGAGGGGGGTTTATTCAAGGACTTTGAGGTGTTTTACCTAAGGCTTTGGAGAGTTTTATTCAAGGGATCTTGGGATGGCCCTAGGGGAATGAAGCTATTCTGAAGAGAAGAGAGTCTTCACTCTAGGGCCTCACTGGGAGTCGGGATATGGGCTGACTCATGTAGACCTTGATACCAACATATTTTTCCAGCTATCTTTGTGAGTGACAAGCCATGAGATGGGCTGTTTCAGGCTCTCACCGCTATTGCGGGGTTGAAACTACAGAAATGATTCAACCGAAATCGCTCGGACGATCCAGAGGGCATGCGTACAGTGAAGCAGAATCTATTCGCCATATCTACATAATACAGTAGGCTTTGAAGAGACAGAGAGGGAGAAGAGGACTTCGGTCCTTCATATTTCATTTCACTACAAATAACTCGTACATTCAGCACAACAAAAATAAAAATAAGTAGACTACGGAGATCTGAATACAGATGGTGCCCCTTTACAACCGGGCTATGCTAACATTTGATATCATCGAAAGAAAATCGCTTAGGCACAGAGCGGAAGAACAGAAACGAAAAAGAAGAGCTAGATTCAAATAAAAAATGGGGATGGGGAGAATATAGCACCTCAGGGCATCTTGGAACCGATCCCACCTTGAATCTCTCCTCCGGGCTTCTGCAACTCCTTTCTCTCTTCAAATCCCTTAGCGGGCTCTCGGGCTCTCTCTCTTTTAGTGGCTCCCTCTGCTTTTTTCTTCTCTGTGTGTGTTCTCTCCTTGTGTCTGCTCATCCCTTATCTTGTCGATGGCAGCAACTTTTATAGAGGGATGGCAATCTGCTTCCGGCACGAGCTCCCCAGCGTGCCCAACATACATCATCTCAGCGCGTCTCACTTGGTATTGGGCTTGGCCCATTCACTCAGCACTCGGCGCCAGACAGGGGCTCATCTAATGGGCTTCTTTTCATTTGTCTCATGGGCTTATTGGTATATATATTTATTCTTCCTGGGGCTTGTTTAACACCTTGCGTTCACGAACATGTGTGAGGCACTGTGAATCCCATTTCAGGAGAATCAGAATTATCTTAGGATCCTCTTCAGCAGGCAGATGATTGCCTAGAGTTTATCATAGTTTTTATCAGCCTAACTATCTGAATGATAGCCGTGCTGGGCAGCGGCCTAGCCAGAGATGACTTCAGCCGAACAGAGTGTCAGGGGTAGTGGACCTCTTCTATTCTGATTCTCAGAACTTCCAGGGATGGCACAGAAGCTGTACCCTTGATTGGTCTTCAGAGCCCTAAGTTTGCTTTGGTTTCTTTTTGTATATTTTAGGTGTCAACAAATGCCCCCCACCCACAGGTGGCGCAAGCGAGGGATGAGTGGCATGGGACCTGCGGGTGTAGATTGCACCGTACTTTGTATTTTCTTCAGGCTTGCTCCTGCTCATTGTACATTTTCATAACTCGGAGTCTTAATTCTGTCTGTATAATCCCCAGTACCTTGTAAGAATACTCGGACAGACGCCAGCATTTGAGTTTAATCTCCTAATTGCAGCTTCCCAGGGTGAGCAAACCGGCGCCGTTGACGATCTTGGCACGGTCATCTCGGCAGGACACCCAACTGGCGCAGGCTTTATATCGGCACAGCACTGCTCTTGGTGCGCCTCCCTTTTTATTTGGCGCTCACGACGCGATGGCATTGGCGCGCTTTTTCCCACTTCACGCTCTCGATGCGGGCGGAACCGGCGTGCCTTTGTCGCATTGCGCTCTCAGCGTGGGGGTCATCTCGGTGCACCTTAGGGTTCTTACCCTATTTTGCGTCGAGAGGAAGAAGGAGAGATCATTTTCATCTGAGCTCTCTCTCTCTTCATCCTCCACGATGGCGGCGATCGGCCTGATCCTTCTGAGAGAGTTTTCTCTCTTTTTCTCATCTTCTTTCCACCGTAAGGCTCCTTCTTCGCTTCTCATACGGGACTACGTCCCTCTTCATTACGGAGTCACCCCCTCTTGGTGGGTGTTCATCCTATTTTACTTCTGGGCATACCCCGGACATGGGGAGGTGCTGTAAAAATTTTCTTAGGATTCCCTCCTCTGTTTCTATCTTCATATTATCTTATTTTCTTTGATTTTTATCTGCAGTTGCTGAATTGGCCACCACTTCTAGCCATGCTGCTTCCGGAACTGCTGATGTTGGTGCCTCTTCTGAGGGTAGGGTATTTGGCCCCATTGTGACTTGGAGGAACATCAGACAGCTGGACCGAGGTCTTGGGAGGATCGCCATAGTTGACGAATCTTCTGACTCAGAAATGGACACATTGTCTGCATCTCGCGTCCTGACCACTAAGGACGGGTTGGACTTCAATCATGATGGCGACTATCATCCGGACTTTCCGAAGGATCGCCATCTCGCACCATTCATCTGCACCTTCAATGTAGCAGGGAAGATAGATGTTATGCTGACTCGGATGGTGGAATGGGCCATGCTGATGGACAGGGACAGCTTGAAGGGCTCCGTATATCGCAGAGACACCATCTATCTCCCGGGAGAGCGACGCAAGTGGAACGCCATCTTGGGAGTAACCGAGCTAGAGGCGGAGCAGAAGATGCTGACGCGAGCCCCTCAATTCACACCGGCCAGGTGGGACACTACTGCAGGTCGGGTCAACAGAGTAAAATCCGGCTATGGTTTGTTCCTGGCGCCCATCAAGTGGGGCTACAGAGATGAGCCATTTGTTCTGAACTGCCTGGCTGTTCAATTCAAGTTTCAGTTGGCTGCTGGATGGTTTGCAGACGCCAAAGTGACCGATGCCCATCTTTTCCGTGTGGGAGCGGTAGAGTTTACAGAGTATGTTCTGAAGGAATATGCTCCTTTACTGGTCAGGGTCGGGGTGTATCAAAGTGTATATGCATCCCATTTCAGGTACCCTATTTCCAAAGGATTGTGCTGCGTGATGTTTGAAGCGTTCTGCCCGCAATTTAATACTTTCTACACAGCAGAGGGTGAAACTTCATTGGACCTCTGGAGTTTGTCACAGTTGTTGGGTCTGCCGATTGACGGAGAACCTTACGAAGAGGTCTGCCTTCATGACTTCATCAAGGATGAAATTGACGGTGAGGGTCAGTATTACTTCGGCTTTTCATATCGATATTTAATGAAAGCATATTGCTCCATTTGCCTGGCACTTAACAAGGGATCATCCAGGGGATACCATACCCGGGAGAAGAGTAGCAAGCTGAGAGTCCGGGTAGGACATTGCATTCAATATTTCTTTGGCGGCCCTCTGAAGTACAATGAGTTCCCTCATGTGGCTCCTGTTGCGGGCAAGCCCAGTAAGCCCCCCAAATTTAAGTCAGAGCTGCCTGCTTCACTTCGGCGAATCAGCCGTGGAGGACCGAATCCAACTGGGGTGGATCCTGTTACTCATTGTGCTACTTACCTCACTTTTTGGTTGTGCACTTTTGCTCTCCCGTAGGGAGATGAGAGAGTCATTAGGCCAGAGGCAATATACCCGGCATGCCAGATGGCTTGGGGCATGCGGCTCGCTCTATGTCCAGCAGCACTTTGCCTGGTTTACAAATCTCTTGGAGACATTCATAGGCATCGGATCCCCCGTTCTTTCAGAACAGTGGGGCCGTTTCATTTCTTCAACGCTTGGGTATGCAATTTATTTCCAGAACTGGCTCCCAGGACCTTGCAAACAACTACATTGTACCGCAGGATGCTGGAATTTGCAAGTGCCGAACCCGGCCCAGTGTCCCAGCAGCTTTTCTCTATTAGAGGCCGGCTAACAAGGGTTCCGATGGACTCAGCGGGAACCATCCATTTCTGGAATTTAGCAGCACATTCTGCTCCATTGGTAAACCGCCAGCGTGAGTGCAAGCTCGAGGCAGTGGAGACTTTTACACATTTCATTTCGGGTAACACAGTGACCCGACCAATTCTGGAGCCTGAGCTCATTGATTGGGCTCTATCAATTCGTCCCAGTGTTTTAGTGTTCAGAAAGGGGGGTGTGGTTCATCTAGAACCCTATCACCCATTTAGATTTGGCCGGAACTTCGGCTATGATCAGTACATTCCGCCTTCAGCTGCTCATTTTCCTTTGGACAGCAGGTCAAAGCACAGCTCGGCCGTTGCAAGTGAGGGTCGCTCCTGGTGGGATTACTTCCACCGTCGAGATGCCAGTGTTTTTAGAATGCCGGTGCCGAACCGTGTACCCCGGGTCACTCCAGAATATGTGAAATGGTGGAATGCTCGAACCGATTTTTACCGCAATGCCAGGACGGCATGCTGGGATGTAGCCGAGCGCACTTTTCTAAGGCAGCAGCCCGGGCCAGTTTTTGATATTGATGAAGCCCATTTGAAAAGGCTATTCTCCCAGCATCCGAGGGAGGTAGATGCATATATAGCACGCAGGAAGGCCGCGAAAGAGGAAGTGTGGACACTCAATATTTCTTACGGATAGCGAGCGCATTCTAACTCCGGTAATTTTGAAACCGGCGGAGAAAAAGAAGAAGGTTAGAAATGAAAGAATAAATAATGGTGAAGAAACAAAAAAAAGAGAAGAGAAAAAGAGAATAAAAGAAATAATCATGATAAATAAATAAACCTGAACGCATAATAAATAAACAAAAAAACGTGTAAAAAATAGATATAAAATAATAAAATAATAAAATAATAATAAATAAAAAAACATCCAGAACAAATGCATAAAGGGGAATAAATAACACAAGATTATATGGTAAACATCCTAGATAAAGAAAAGGTAAAAAATCCATATCGCAGCCCCGTCTTCCCCCGTGACTCGGTGTTAAAGGAACAATAACGCTGCTCCGACAGGCCGGGCCAGAGTCTTGGGAATTATCCTGACATGGCCACGGTCCGACCTCGCCCTGGGCCGACATTTCGATTAAACCAGATCTGTCTCCAGGCCCGGATTCTTCCCGGGCCACTATTGAAATTGCCACGCTTTCGGTAGATATTTGAACGGTTTTATCCCGGCTTCCATCGCGTTTCTACCTCGGACCCTCGTTCGAATATGAAAGGGTCAGCGAGTGACCGACATGGCCCATGGCTCGTATCCCGATGCGGCCTCTTATGTGATTAATTCCTCCCCACTCTTGCGCAATTTGTATTAATTCCTTTAGGCCGCAGGGCCCCTAATTTCGATAATTAATCAAGGGTGTTCCCTCGTATGGGGGATGTAAATGACGTCATGACCTTTATGGTGCGGCGGGATTCGGTCCCGACACGAACTACACAATTGTCTGACCGAGTAAATCGTCACTTTGTGACTGGCACGCCCACGCACTCAATAAACCAACAAAAGATTTTTTTAACCGAAAAGTGCGTCCACAAGTCTGGCACGCCCGGTGGAACCAAAATCACCCTTTATCTCCTCGCCAGGACTAAGGGCCCTGCGGCCCCTTCCTAAATTACTAACTGTTTAATCTGCATTTGACAGGGGCTATTTTTGACGATTGCGATGGCTGTATCGTTCGGACTGCTTGTCGTTGCCAGCCACGTCGCCCATGGCTATCTGGCGGTGCCGACCCAATTCGGAAGCTTCCCACCCGTCGTCGGCTTCCCCAACTTTTGGGGGGTCGCATTTGAGGAACTCCTGAACATATGGGAGGTGGAACCGACCGTCGTTGCAGAGGCGGCCCCAACTGAAGCTACGATGGTGGGCTGCTATGCTCACCACTTCCACTCCCGCACTCCCGTCAACTGGAAGCATACACCGGCTGCCAAGAGAGTGACCAAGAAGAACACCGGCACACTACGAAGTCGGCTCTCTACCTCGGGCAAATCCATACTCATTGGAGGTGTCCGTGTCTTTCTGAATGGCCGACAGGCCAAAATCACACCCGATAGGGCAATTCCAACTGTGCCGGTACACAACTCCTTCCAAGTGCTAGCCCAAGAGAAGCTGAACCACTGCGGGTCCAAATCAAAGGGGAGGTTGGCCCCTAAGCCAATCAGTTTTAAAGAAACCTGGGTGCCCAGGCAGCCGAGGGCCCCGGCTCCAGGAAGAGAAAGAGAAATAGAAGAGAAGACCAGGGTTTTAACCCAAGCTTCCCGGAGGCTAACTCTCTGGCCCCGCATCCATCGGGTCGAGACTCACCCACATAACAAAGAACAAGGTGGGATGACCAGGCGAGGCTGCTTCACCCACAAAATTTTGGCACCAGTCAACGTGCCACGAGCTCTCATCCGCCTTGCTAAAGGGCCGAGTTATATTATTCGGGCTATCCGGGGGCACTCCCATAACCTTGACAGTACCACTTTGGGGATGCATCAACCCCTAGAAGTTGCAAATGCTACGAGTAAAGGCCGGGGGCGACGAGCCACAATACTCACCTGCAATAGGGCTGTAGTGGCCGGCCACTACGGGTCCTTGCCGGGGAATCATGATGACGCGGGACCAGTCCGTGCTGAAGAAATAGATGCAGGCCTGGTCACGATGGTTGTAAATGTGATCACGGCTGAAGGTGACAGTGGGAGAGCATCCACGCCGTCCGAAGAAATTCCAGCCGAAGAAAGAGGCGCCCCCCTCAACCCCTCCATGCATGACCCTGCAACGCTGAGCCTGGTGCAGGAATATCGACATGAGATTGAACTACTGAAGAAGCAGCTAAATGAAAAGAATTCACAAGCGTCTACCGCCAAGCACCCCGAAATCCCATCTGAGACACAGGGAAACAATGGCCAAATCCTCGAGGCTTTGCCACAGGCGACTACGGCTCAACCGGCGCCTAACTACACAGGGGGCACTCCCTCCCAGCAATAACACACTACCACTACGGCGCAACCCCCAGTGCTCTCATACCATGGGATTGCCGTTACACCTCAGGCAATGGTGGCGACACCGCAGGTGCAGCAAGCCCACCTCCACCCAGGCCCGGTCGACTAGGTGATGACGAGTAAAATGATGATGGATCGGATGATTGAAGAGAAGTTGGCCTACAGGGACAACAAAGATTATGCCGCTTTTGATGTGTACAAGGTACCTTACCCTATCCACCACGCTGCCAAAAGGCTACCTCCCGGCGTCAGCAAGCCGCCGAAGTTTGACAAGTTTGATGGACAGGGTTCGCCGAAAGAACACATAGCCTACTACATCAATGTAATGGGTGACTTGGAAGCAGACGAATCTTACCTGCTCAAGTTCTTCAGGTCTTCCCTCACAGGACTCGCTTTTGAGTGGTATTCGAATTTGCCAACTGGGTCCATTGACGACAGGCCAGATATGCAAAAGAAGTTCCGGGAACGATTTCACGTTGCCGAAAGAGAAATAACCATGGCCGAATTGTATACTTCCAAGCAGAAGAATGATGAAGCTGCTTTGGAATATATTAAAAGATGGTAGAATCTCAGCATGAGATGCAAGCGGCCGCCATACCAAGAAGACGCAGTGCAAATCTGCAAACAAAATTTGAAGCGGGAGATCCTCGAAAAGATGATTGGAGTTGAAATCAGGTCCTTTGACCGACTAAATAGTGTGGTGGCAGAAATTGAGGCTTTCCCCTCCTCTGTCCCCGCGGCTTTAAGCCAGAAGGCTGAATCAGCCGGTAAACGGCCCGCGCCTGAAGAAGTTCAAATAGTCGACTTCAGGGTGTTCGAGCGGTAAAGAAATAAAGATGAAGGGGTCGTCGTCGGCCCTCCTCCGGCTAAACCTGCCGAACAACAAAAGATTTTTTTAACCGAAAAGTGCATCCACATGAAGCAACTGAACAGCTAGTGCCTGTGCTAGCTGACATAGATGAAGATACTTTCACGAAGAATTTAGAACATTTGTGCCAGATTGGTGATTCCTGCCTGGTGCTTCAGCAATATCCCTTTCCCATTGAGGAGCCACTCTCCAAAGCAGTTTCATGGAAATGTGAGGTCGACCGCTTTTGCCCGTACCGGGCATTTGTTAACAGAGAAGACAGAACCTTGACATACTATCAACATACGTCTTGGCTATTCGTCTTGATGAATGTCCATGGGCTGATCCACGATAGTCCTGTAGCAAGTGTCCTGGACAAACCTATGTTCGTGTCTTTTCATTATGCCGACGGCTGGGGTCTTGACCACCTTGGCTTGTACTATTGTATTGCTTCCCACGGTCATGCGGACTTGGCTGACCTAGCCGAGAAGTGTAAGAAGATTGGCAACATATGTTGGCTCGTTCAGGAGGCCGCATCCCGAAGCAAAGAGGTGGCTTATCAGTACTGGCCCCTCTCATCTTTTTACAATGGCCCATCGTGTAAAGTTTTCTTTAGTTGGCATATCGCCTAGCTGGTTGCTCAATTCTTTTCATAACGGCATGCGTCTCATTTGACAGATCGGCCAGACATAAAGCAGCAGGGACTTTACATGAAGATCATCTCCCAAGCATAGAAGTCGGAATATTTTGACACTCCTACACCAGTGCCAACCACTACTCTGTTTCCCCCTGGAAGAAAGAGAGTGGATTGTTCGCTGAAGGTCGCCTTGGGACGGGCAAAGAAAGCTCAAAGAAATTTGTCGAAGCAATCGTCGGCTGATGTCACTGAGCCTCCTTTGCCTGACGTGCCATCGTTTGAACAGTTCACCGCTCAGCAGGAGGCCACTCAGCAAGCAGCTGAAGGTGACATCGCTCTTCTTTACAGCATGTAGGAAAGTTCTTTCCGTGGCATCTTCATTTTTTTGACGTCTTCTTCATTGTATATTAGCTCAAGGAGCAGCTGCTGCTATTAAGAGTACTGAGAAGGTTGCCGCGAGGGCAGAGGATATGGGACCTTCTGCCGTGGCCACGGAAGAGACAACTGGGACAGTTGAAGCCGTAGGGGAGAGTCTCCCCATTATTGAGGAGGATGTCAGACTCCCTTCTCCCACGCCTGCCAGTGAGGCCGAGGGTGAGCCAAGTGACTGCTATCTTTCTGACTCTTATCTCTTTAGTGATCTTCTTGCCCTGCCTTATGCCTGCTTTTGTGCTGTAGTGGCTGGGATAGTCAGTGCTGGGGTTGAGACACCTGCTGTGGATGCCCCTCTGTCGCAAGAAGGACATAAAACTGTATTCAAGAAGGGTACCTGTTAGGGTGCTAAGTCCGGATACAGAGGGGGGGGGTGAATGTATCCCCTTCAGAAATTATGCCCAAATTAAATCTCTAAAGCTCAGATATGCGGAATAAAAACTAATGAGCTTTCCAAGATGAGACGATAAGACAACAATAGATGAAACAGTTGGACTGCAACAATGCAGCCACCTGATCAAACCAGAAACACAGACAGAACAAAGCAAACCAATCACACCTAGCAAAAATATAACGCTCAAGGTTAACTCCCTAGATAATACAACTAGCCAAGCATGCACAACCTGTGAATGGGAGGTAGAAGATATGGAGCTAACGCAAAAAGCAAAACCACTACACAGTAGATTTTTAGGTGGTTCGGTCACCAAGACCTACATCCACCCCTCACTCCCAACCGGAGTGAGGCTTCCACTAGCACATGCTAGAAACCTGCAGACTAAGTCTGCGAACAAGGTGCTGCCACACAGCTTGACCAGGGGAACAACCTCCCCTCTTCCTCCCAACCGGAGGGACACCCCAAGTGACTCCCAGCCACTTGGAAACCAGAGACCGAAGTCTCTCTTCCTCCAGACCAGGAGGGAACCCACCAGTGACTTCCAGTCACCAGCAAACCAGAAGTCGAGGACCTCTCTTCCTCCAGACCAGGAGGGACCCCTGGACTTGCAACCCACAAGCCCAGAACCGGAGATCAGATCTCCCTTCTCCTGAGTCCACAGGAGGAACCCGACCTCAGTCTAGAGGATCGGAAGAACAATAGCAACCAGAGTATCAAAAGGAAAAATAAGAAAACATAAAAAGCACAGCAACAAAAGCTGGAGATGAAACACAAAAAATGTAGCTCTCAATGAGCATAGTCGTTCTGGATTTGATCCACGAACAGACTGAACTGATCTTCAATAGAGCTCTCTCCTCTCTTCCTTTCTTCTTCTTCTTTCTTCTTCTTTCTTCTTCACTCGCGCTCTCTTTCTCTCTTCTCTGCTCTCACTCTCTATCTTCACTCTTCTGCTTCTTCTTCTTCTTCTGCTTCTCTGATTCTTTTCTCACTGTCCTGATCAGCCCCTTTCTTTTTTCTTCTTTCGGCTCAGTCTTCTTCTATTTCTTCTTTTTCTACTCTCTGCTTCAGTCCTTCTACTTCGATCAGCCTCCTTCAGACAATGGAGTCTTTCTTATATAGCAGCTCGAGCAGGAGCAGCACTGGGCGCGTGTGTTCCACATTTCCCGCCCAAGATATTTGGCCACGTGTCAGCTTCCTGTCAGCCCTCGGATCACGTGTCCTTCATTAGCCTAAATCACCTGCAGACAAAGATAAAAGGAATGTATCTACTTAGTTAGTTCAGGCTTTTAACATGAGTGTATATACTTCAGAAGCAGCAATGAATAAGTGTGTACACTGAGAGAGTGTATAGACTTGTAAGACTTTATGCGACCTTAGTGTATATACTTGCTGAAGAATGCATTATCATAACAGGAGGGAGTGTTTAGACTTCTGTGAAATGCATGAAGGAATCGAGTGTATAGACTTGATAACTCATACTAAAAAATACAATGTATAGACTTTATAAGTAGCAAATGAGTAAGTGTGAACACTGAGTGAGTGTATAGACTTTGAGTCTTCATGCGAGCTCAGTGTATAGACTTGAGGAAATTCAAGCAATGCAACACAATGCATATACTTAGAATCAGTAAGTGAGTAAGTGTGTACACTGGGAGAGTGTATAGAGTTGAAGTTCTTCATGCGAGCTCAGTGTATGGACTTTCAGTTAAATGCATTAACATACCAAGGGAATGAGTGTATGGACTTAAAGCATCAGTTAACCAAGTGTGTAGAGTGTATACACTTGACTGCGTGTATGACAGATAATGTCTAGACTTGCTATTAACATGCATGAGAACCCAATGTACAGACATGTTGTCGCTTCAGCTGACGACCCCAGTGTATAGACTTGCTGAGGGAGAGACTGTATAGACTTGAAGCAAAACAAGGCAATCGAGTGTGTAGACTTCACGATGTGCAGACTTGCCAAAGAAACGGCTGTACAGACTTTAGCTCAAGAGCGATGTATAGAGTTTTGAAAGCTTGAACAACGAAGCATGCTGTACAGACTTTGAGTGAGAGTCCAATGTGCAGACTTGCCACCGACCAATGTGTAGACTTGATGGTTGAGAGACGATGGCCAGGACAAGGCACAGACGGATGTATAGACTTTGGACTTGAACGACCAAGCAGGCTGTGTAGACTTAGAAGAGTAAGCCAGTGTATAGACTTCAAAAAAACTTGAAGGCCCAATGTACAGACTTTGAAAAGTCTGAACCAATGTACAGACTTGTAACGCTTCAAAGCACAATGTGCAGACTTTACAGTTCAGCTGCCAATGTATAGACTTGGAAAAGCTCGAACACTGAATCAATGTAAAGACTTGGAAAGTTATCCAATGTATAGACTTGGAAAAGCTTGAACACTGAATCAATGTAAAGACTTGGAAAGTTATCCAATGTACATACTTTAAGTGAAGACAAATGTATGGACTTTATGGCTTAACGAGTGTGCTGACAGTATGCTCAATGCAATTGTGCAGACTTCCACAAGCAGACATCCACAAGCAGAGTAAAGTAATGAATGCTTTATGCATCAGATAACATGACTGAACATCAAATATGCAATGCTTTAGATTTGTTAAACTAATCTGAGCAGCAAGATGACTGAACATTTGAAAGACTGCATTATGATCATAAAATGACTGAATAACAGCATGATAACTCACACAGCAAGATGACTCACAGTGATTAACTCACATCAAAACCAATCATCAAAACCATCATCAAAACCACAGGGGCACAACAATCTCCCCCTTTTTGATGATGGCAACACTACACTGTGAGTAATGCTGATGACACAAACTATTCTCCCCCTTTGACTTCATCAAAACGAAAATAGTTTGAGAAGTTGAAGCATGTTTCAAAATTTCAGTCAATTTCTCCCCCTTGCAATAAACAATATGAATGCAGATGCAGATGGAGATACTAACATGCAAGAGCTCCCCCTAAAAATATGAATGCAAGAACACAATTCTCCCCCTTTAAGAGTTTCTATGCAGCATGATGCATATGACATGAAAGCTCCCCCTCAATAAGTGGAATCTTATGAGATGGATAATAAGGAGAAGTTCTGGTCAATGAATCAATGACATTGAGCAGAAGAGTTTCAAGTAGCAGATTTTCAAAGAAGCTCCAATCACAAGAAATTCAGTCAGATTTTCAGAGAGATATCAATCTCATAAATCCAAAACATAAGTTTTCAAAGTCTTCAATTATAAGGGCTTATGAATGAACTTTATTGTTCATCATGGTTTAAACATAATGTATGCAGAGTTTATCAATAAAATTCTGTATTGATATCTAAAACCATGGTTTAATAAAAATGAACCAAGCCCTCATATTTATCTTGATTAATCTCCCTTTCTCTTATACAATCAAATCTATTGACTTCTTTCATAATTACATGCACTAGTATTGAGATCAAGCAATTATGAAGTCATATGATTTTGTCTAGGGTTGTAGCAATTTGATTTTAGCATCAATATTCAGATATTGAGATATGTTCAACAATTTTTTCATGCTACAAATTTTATGAGCACTCTAGTTCAGTGCACACCTTGTAACTAGAGGATATACCTTGATCAGAGGCCAATATCCCTAAGCACTTAGTGTGACTAACTGTCATGCTATATATAAATAGAGATAGCATTTACACATCATGACACACTACAAATCATTTCTTGATGAGTGAGTTGTATTTCTCAGTGTGGATGCCATTGCTCTGCCTGATTTTCCATGAATTTTATGTAGAGTTAACTAAGACACCTCATGACACAGTCCTTTGGACATGGTTTCTCAGTGACCAAAGTCATTGCTCTGACAACTCTTTACCCTTTAGACATTTCAGACAAATTCATTTGCTTCAAGTCAATAATAATTTCGTGTACTTAACCAATTAAAGTTATGAATTCAATAATGCAGATTTCAGAAGATTTTACAAGACACAGCATGAAATAGATGGTTAAGGTTTATTAAACATGCTTCAGATATTTTTAAGAGATTTTAAAGGCAAACTCTATGAACATTAAACTTAAACCACATGAGTTATTTCAGACATTCATAAAAACGTATAATAGAAGATTCCTAGTTCAAGTGTTTTAGATTTATGATCGAGATAGTCCCATTGAAATCTTCATGAAAGACTGATGAAATTCTGAAGCCAAATGATACCAATTGATAAGAGAGATTTTGAAGCCCAGTGATTTTTTTTCAGAGTATGATCGAGGTTTGTCAACCAAATGAATAAGAAAGGATATGCAATGAATTTTGACAAATGTATGCATTTGACAACCTATATGCAATGCATTGACTCCCCCTGACAATATGCATTCAAACAAACTTTTTGGTATTTTTCAAATTATGGAAATGTAATGCAATTAACCATATGTATGCAAATACATGCAAAGACTCAACATTGAATGCTATGCAAAGATATGCCATTTACTCCCCCTGAAAACATGTAATGTTTGCACTGAAAACTGAACATATGATTCTAAATGATATTGTGACTTGTGCACATTCAGACTGTCCTATCCAGCAAAGTGACCCATGGTACTAGGCGGAGTACTTGATCTAAAAGATCACCTCTCACATAGTAAGAACCTCCAGACAGATTTCCCTACCTTTTGGTAGCTTACCATTTGATATACCATTGAGGTCAATCATGATAATTCAACATGGGCAGCATGCATGGATCAAATTTCAGCTTATCAGATTTTTCAGAATGCAATAGTCAGATTTCAAACAACATACATATGCAGTTCAGATTTTTAGAAATTGCAAGTTTATTCTCATTTCAATATCTAAACAGCCAATTCATATGAGCATTAAGAGACACGAATGCTCATAGTGTTCAAAAGATGACAGATATGCAAGAACACATCAAACCAGATATGCAATGAGTTTCAAAATAGGAAATGTAGAGAATTTATCTAAAAAGTTCAGAAGGGGTTTTCGTTCTTGAGTGCCTTGGATTAATACCCATTTTTATTCCATTCCAAGGCACACCTGCAAAGCAAAGTTATTTTGCACAAACAGGTACCCAAGAGGTCTTGGGTCCTGAATTGACAATGACATTCGTAGCCAGTTTTCTAAACAATTTTCTAGCTGCTTGGTCATCAGATTTCATCAAGTAGCAATTATTCATTGAATGACCAATTTATCCACAGTAATGGCATGAATTAGTAGATTTCAAATTCTTCTTATGCACATTACTGTTGTCATGAAGTTTATTAGCACAGAGAGAGTTCAGTTTACTATAATGATAGTAAGATGCATTAGGTTTCAGATTTGATCTATGCACATTCTTGTTAGCATGAAATCCATGTGCATATGCATGAAACTTTTTGTTGTTGACAGAATTAAATTTATGTTTACTAAAACCGGCCAGCCAACATTCAGCAGCTCTATGGCCTGGCTTCCCACAGTTATAGCATGAAAAGCTCACAGATTTTCTGGCAGAGAATTTGATAAGATGGGGGTTAAAAGAATTCTTCTGAATGTGCCAATAGTCCTTGACTGTGTGGCCATACTTCCCACATTTGAAGCACTCATTGTGCTTGCCTCTAAAAATATTTTTTCCAAAAGCATTTCCATTTGCAGGGAGTTTAACAGTTTTAGAATTGAATTATCTACCCTGAGCATGCCAGCATTCAATGGCCCTGTGGCCCAATTTGCCACAGTGATAGCATTCAGTTTTCTTTTTGTTCTAAGCAGAGACATGTTTCCTAGCATGCTTTTTGTTGTCTTGTTTCAGAATGAAGCAATTATCCATAATGTGGCCAACCCTACCATAGTAATGACATGAATTCTTATTTTTATGTGCATGTGTATGTGTATTCATGTCAAGCATAGATTGAACTTTCTCAACATATTTAAAATCAGTCTTTTTCTTGGTGGCAGGAAAGTTCGAGTGATGTACAGCATGCATTTTTTCAATGTGATTCACTCCTTTCTTCACATGACTGACCTTTTCCATTTTTCCAGTTTGTTTCTGATTCTTCTGAACATTTGGTTGTTTATTTTCTGAGGTGGTGGCTACATCTGATGCTTTGATAAAAGATGTCATTAGCTTATTTTTGAAAGCCTTTTTATTGACATTGTTGTAGCCTAACCCTTCCTTTTGAGTATTGACCTTAACTCCTAACCACCTGTCCAGATTCTCTTGTCCACTCACAAACCTTGACAGAGATGTTTTCAGATCTTGAATTTCATTTTCTAGTGAGGAAATGTGTAACTCATAACTGGCAATCTCTTGCTCACTGCAATTCATAGCTTCATTCAAAACTTTGTTAGCAGTTTTATATTTCTCAATTTCATTTTCCAGATTGCTCAGTTTATCAGAATCTTCAATGCAAACAGTTTTTCCTCTTTCTAAGGCTAGAAGTCTCTCAGAGATAGTGGAGTTCAGCATTTTTAACTTCTAATTTTCTTCCTTAAGCTTGTCATGTTAGGGTGCAAGTCCTGGATACAGAGGGGGGGTGAATGTATCCTGCTAGGAATATCACCCAATTAAAACTTCGGAAGCTAAACACAATACCAGAATAGAAACTAATTCAATTGAACAAATGAAGAGACACTTGGAGCGCTCCTAATCAATCATCTAGCGGAAGCAAAACACACAAATAAACCACTGCTCAAGAGATTTTTAAGTGGTTCGGTCCAAAGACCTACGTCCACCCCTCACTCCCAACCGGAGTGAGGCTTCCACTAGTAACACTAGCACAGCAGACTCAGTCTGCAACAACTGCTGCCAAACAGCTTGACCAGGGGAACAACCTCCCCTCTTCCTCCCAACTGGAGGGACACCCCAAGTGACTCCCAGCCACTTGGAACCAAGAGACACAGTCTCTCTTCCTCCAAATCGGAGGGAACACCTAGTCTTGCAACCCACAAGACTAGAACCGGAGGACCAATCCTCCCTTCCTCCAAACCGGAGGGGAACCTAGAGACCCAAGTCTCTCTTCCTCTGAAACCCAGAGGGCAGCACAAGTGACACCAAGTCACCTGCAAACTAGAGGTCTCAGACCTCTCTACCTCCCAACCGGAGGGACCCCTGGGCTCGAACCTACAAGCCCAGAACCGGAGATAAATCTCCCTTCCTCCAACCCGGAGGGAAACAACCGATGACACCCTGTCAAAGGCAACCAGAGACGCAAGTCTCTCTTCCTCCACACCGGAGGGAACCCGATCTCACACTAGAGGATCGGAAGAACAGCAAGTGAATAGTTCAAAGGAAAAACAAAAACCCAGCAACAGAAAGCTGAAAAGATAAAATCAAATGTGGCTCTCGTAGGAGTTGGCTGGCCTGGATTTGATCCACGGTCCAGCAGGAACTTCTTCTTCTGCTTTTCTCTTTCTCCCAGCACGAACTCTCTTTTCTTCTTCTTCTCACTGCTTCAGCCTTCTCCTTCTTCTCACTTCTTTTCTTCTTCTTCTCTATACTCTGTATCATAGAGGCACTCTCTACATTTCGATCTTCCTTTCTTATCTTCTCTTTTTCATACGTCTTCAGATGGAGGCGGCTTAATATTTATAGCTACAGCATTTAGGGCGTTATCATCGGATCACGTGCCAAGTGGCAACCTCGGATCACGTGTATTTCATAGGCTTCACGAGCAGTACCTGTCACATAGTCATAAGAAGATATCAGATGATGTATAGACTTGGTTCAGGCTGTTTAACAAAGTGTGTACAGACTTCGTGTGAAGTAGAGTGAATAGACTTAGTGAAAGAGTGAGTGAACAGACTTTAGTATTAACGTGCCAGAGAAACCAGTGTACAGACTTCATGCTGTACAGACTTGATGTTGATCAAAAGACCTTTGGACATCAGCCCAAGGCGTCAACGCTTCCATCATGCAGCGTCGCCTCAGCTCCTCAAGCGAGATGCTCACGCCCTTGGCAACTGGCCAATGCGTCAACACATCCTGTGTCAGCGTCGACACAGTGAACAAGACAGAAAGCGAAAGATGCACAATTGCGTCTACGCAGTCAGCCAAGTGCGTCAACGCACTAAAAGCACAGAACCCATGAAGACAGACAGGATGTACAGACTTTGATGCATGAAGGAACGAGTGTATAGACTTTGCTTTAGAAACGAGTGTATGGACTTTGAAACAGCAAATGAATAAGTATGTACACTGAGGGAGTGTATAGACTTGGAACCCAAAGGCAGTGTACAGACTTGGTAAGTCTGAGCTAATGTAGAGACATCAAGTGAAGACCAGTGTATAGACTTCGAAAGGACAAAGCATCCACAGATCCGACGATGTACAGACTTTGCCAATATGAGACACTGTACAAACTTTGTCAAGAGACAGGCTGTACAGACTTCAACATAGCTGCGATGTACAGGCTTTGACAAAGCAGCATTGTACATACTTGAAAAAGCTTCAGATGAATGAATGTAGAGACTTCCCAAAACGAACGTACAGACTTTAGAAGATGAAGACTCTGTATGGACTTAAAGACCCTGAGCCAATGTATAGACTTGCCTTAACAATGAATGTGTAGACTTTGAAACAGAAGTCAGGCAACCGGATGTACAGAGTTGGTCAAAGCAGCAATGTAGAGTTGAAACGCTTGAAGGCC
Organism: Amorphophallus konjac; assembly: GCA_022559845.1. Taxonomy (NCBI): domain Eukaryota; kingdom Viridiplantae; phylum Streptophyta; class Magnoliopsida; order Alismatales; family Araceae; genus Amorphophallus; species Amorphophallus konjac. The sequence continues at coordinate 70,568,588 of CM040122.1, read as the reverse complement.
AATGTACAGACTTGGATGCCCAATCGCCAATGTATAGACTTGTAAGATGTGAGGCGATGTGTAGGCTTTGCGTTCAACTAGATGTATAGACTTGGAGGGTTCACTAATGGCTGTACAGACTTGGGCGTTGTATAGACTTGGAACGGCTTCAAGACAACAATGTACAGACTTTGAAATAAAGAGTGTACAGACTTGAAAGTTCAAGGCCACGATGTATAGACTTGAACGCTGTACAGACTTCACGAAGTGATGCTTGAGCCAAGAGACAGTGTACAGACTCTGTGATGAAAGGCTGATAGAGCGAGCGATGTATAGAGTTGGAGGATGTTGTGCAATGTATAGACATCCATACAAAAAATAGACAAGGCAGCATGGCGTCAACCCAGTTGATCCACTACGTCAACGCAGCAAGTAAACCAACAACTACTGCGTCAACGCAGTGTCCTTGTAGCGTCAATGCAGCTAGTGAACAGACAGCCAATGCGTCAACCCAATCTCCAACTGCGTCAACGCACTCAGTGTGACTCATGGTGTGTCAGCCATCATCAAAATCACACAGGGGCACAACAATCTCCCCCTTTTTGATGATGGCAACACTATGAGTTACACTGACTCAGATTAGATTCTTCTCCCCCTTTGCCTTCATCAAAAAAAATGAAATAGGGAGAAATTAAAGCATGTATAAAAGGTCAGCAGAATTCTCCCCCTTTAAGAGTTTCAGCAAAAAGTCATTAGTTAGAGATGATCAAAAGAAGCCAGCATGCAATGATTGAATGAAAATCTCCTCCTTTTTGGCAAACAATCTCCTCATTTGGTATAATCAAGATGAACCATGGGAAGGGGTAAATGCAAAAAAAAAAAAACAGATGCAACAAGAAATGCAATACTTCCCCCTTTGACATGGCAGAAGATATAGAGCTAATGCAGACAAACAACATGATCAGACAATCTAGCACATTGTCCCCTTATGCAAATAGTCTCTCAAACAGACCAGAGAATCTTGCCCTTATGATCTATGATGCAAGAGAAATCCACAAGGATGAACTCTGGTTATCCAAAAACTGCAAGTACACATGATAAACTGAGAGAAGTGCTTCTCATAAAATGACAACCAGTCTAATACCACTGAATCAAAACACAGTGATAAAGAGCCATAGGATGAGCAGATTCATCAGTTAGTGAAAATTGAGATATTGAACTTTTCAGCAGATACTAACTTTATAGAACATAATTTTTAAGTTCTAGAGTCCTCCATTATAAAAGCTTATGAAACCTTGATTTTCAGATATGGTTTAAGAATGATGTAAACAAGTTTTTCAAAAGAATTGTACTCATATCTGAACCAGCTCTTAATAAAAAAAGGAACTACAAGCTCATATAAAATTCTAGTTCATCCAACTTCCATCTTACTTAGTTTACTTTCCATGGCAGTTTTAAGAGATACATAAGAGAATGCAACAGAATTTTACATTGTTCTTTCAGAATTTGATTTACACTTGTTCATAATTTTCTTTTTAGATGAACAATTTTGGTTTATCAACACCTTTTGACATGGGGAGACACCTTGATCAGAGGCCCGAATCCCCAGTTACTCAGTGTGACAATCATATTGCTTCTCCCATTTTGGAGAACAGAGGTAGCATTGGAAGTATCTTTGGCATGAGGATACACCTTGATTAGAGGCCAGAATCCCTAGTTACTCAATACAACAATGCCATTGCTCTGCCAAATTTCACAGTATTTTCAATCATCTCTTTAAGCAGAGTTAACCATGGTACTTCATGACACAATCCTTTGGACAGGTTTCTCAGTAACAACAGTTATTGCTCTGTCCATGATTCAGAACAAGTACACTATATATCTCAGTCAACATAGACAAGGATATCAACTTTTCAGATGTCAGAAGCTCTTACATGAATTTACATGAAGCAGACAGTTAAAGTTTATTAAGAGATTGAATCAGATATTTCCAAGTTCCTTGTGTCCAAATAGGAGTACATAAGACTTAAACCAGTTCCAGTTAACAAATGTTCTTAAGCATGTATAATGGAAGGTTTCTCATTAAAGATGTTTTAACTTTCATGAAGTAGTATTCAGACTGAAGGTTTACTTCATATCTCAGCTTAGTAATTCAAGTGAGCTGACTGATATTTCAACAAACAGCATAGATTCTGAAAAATTTCAGTAAAGAATCTGCCCTTGAGCAAAGAAGTTCAGAATTGACTGGATTGAAGTGAAACTCTCCTTCAGCAGAGTTAGGAGAGGCAGACAGATATCAATAAGGTATAAATTCAGATTACGAATACTTCAAAAACAGTCAAGAGAGATCATTTGATGTTGAAATCACTGGTAACATAGATATGACAGGATGAATCAGATAGGTGGACAGGTAGAGTTCAGATAAAGACAGCTGAAGAGATTAAGCAAGCTCCCCCTGTCTATATGCAATGTATCACCCCCTTTTTTTTTATTTGTCAAAATGAGTGATATGCTATGCATTTACTCCCCCTATCTAAAAACACAGAATCAACCTATATGACATGAAGACAATGCATGAGACTAGACAAACTCCCCCTTACAAAGTGCATGATATGCAGTTAAGGCATTGAAACATGATTTCAAGGTTTATGCTCATTCAGACTGCCCTATAAGGAGATATGACCCATGGTACTATGTGAAGAACTTGGTCTAGAAGACCATCTCACACATAGTAAGAACCTCCAGGCAGATTTCCCTGCCTTTTAGTAGCTTACTATTTGATATACCATGGTGGTCATGCATGATAGTGCATCAGATTTTTCAATGGCAGCATATGCAAATTCAGTCTATCATTAAATATGCAAATCATGTAGGAAGAGAGTTTAGAAAATTAAATCTAACAATGCAGATGGTGAGTTGATATGCAAAGACGGATTTAACATGCTATGCAGTTATTCTAAGAACAAGAAGTGTAGAGAATTTACCTTAATGGGGCTTTATCAACTTGGGTGCCTTGGTTTATTTCCCCCTTTTTATTCTTCAGCATCCAAGGCACACCTGTAAAATATTGATCATTTTGAACTTGCAGGGACCCAAGCAGCTTTGGGTCCTGCCTTACCCCTAACAGGTGTTCTAAGCAAATTCATAGCAGCATGGTCATCATGATCCATCAGATAGCAAGTTTCCATAGAGTGACCATACTTTCCACAGTATCTACATGATGTGACTGGTTTCTGGTTCTTAGGATGCATAGTAACAGTAGCATGAGGTTTATAAACATGATTATAAGATTTTCTGTTATATGCATGAATAGTTTGATTCTTATTCCTAACCAGCCAACATTCATAAGATTTGTGACCTTGCTTCCCACAGTTATAGCATAAAAATCTTGCAAATGGTTTTGCAGGGAATTTGACACCATAGGGGTTAATAGTGTTCTTCTGAACATGCCAACAGTTCTTGACTGTATGGCCATTCTTCCCACAGCGAGAGCAAGCAAAAGAATTTCCTTTATGAAAACCATCTTTACCCCAAGTAGATCTAAACCAGCACTCGGCAGCCTTGTGCCCAGGCTTATTGCAGTTGAAGCACATAATGTGCTGACTAGAATTGTGTTTAGATCCATATGGATCATGAAAGTGCATGGAAGACCTGGCATGTAGTTTATTGTCTTCTTTCATGATAAAACATTCATTCATGAGATGACCATGCTTCCCACAATAATAACATGAAGCATCAGGCTTCCTAGCAGCATGGTTTCTATCAGAAAGATTTCTTGAATGTAAAGTTCCACTAGTATGCTCATCCTTTAACATCAATCTGCAATCTTCCATTATGTGACCTCCTTTCCCACAATAATAATATGACCCCTTTTTAATATGAGTGTATGAGAGATCATGTGAATTGTGTGTAGCCTTCTTTATAGTAACAGGAGTGTCTTTATCCTTGTTCTGTGAAGTTTCACCCTTTTTCAGTTTTTGATTTTGTTCCACAGTTTTGGGTTTTTCCTTTTTCTGTGAATTTTCATCCTTTTTCAGTTTTTGACTTTGTTCCACATTTTTGGGTTTCACAGTAGATTTTTATGCAGTGAATTGGAAGACAGAAGGAGCAGAGGTTGTGTTCTGATTGGTAGCTTTGACAAAAATAGTAGATGTTTCATTCCCATTACTCCTTTTATTTGTCGGACTATAGCCCAGTCCCTTTCTCTCAAAGTTATCACTCTTTCCAAGAAGCTTATTCAGATTGTCCTTTCCTTTGACAAATTTTGATAGAGAATTTTTCAAATCTTTAATCTCAGAATTCAAGCCACAAATATTAGCTTCATATTTGAACAAATCTGTTTCACAGGAAATGACTTGTTGATGCAAGGCATCATTCAGACTTTTGAGTTTTTCAACTTCCTGTTTTAGTTTTGTTTCATTGTCAGCTTCAGATAGGGACTTATAAAGATCATCAACTTCTTGTTGAAGGGATGTGATAGTAAGCTCATATCCAGCTATTTTTCGTTCACTGCAACTGACATTTCCATTTAACATTAAGTTGATGGTTTTTAGACTCTCAATTTCTTGTTCAGCATTCATCAACCTGTCAGAATTATCCACACTCACACACTTGCCTTTTTCCATTGTCATTAGCCTATCTGTCAGCTGGGTGTTTAGATGTTTCAACTCATTGATTTCCTCTTTCAGTTTACTGTTCTGCTCTAGGAGATCAGCATCAAGCACCCATTCATCTAAGAGAGACTGACATTCATGAAACATTTCCTGTTGTTTTTCAGATTGAAGTTTGTCAAGATTTTTCTGAATCTCTGAATTTGTTACTCTATCAACCTCTAGTTTTTCAGAAATCAATCTATTTTCTTTTTCAAGATTTATTGATTTGAGTTCAAAATCCTTGAGCTGATTATTGAGTATTTCATTTGCAGATTTCATTTTTTCCAATTCAGAGTTGACACATTCTAATTCTCTCACCAATTTTTCATTTTGAACAATATCATTGTTGTGAGCCTGATCAACTAAGCTAAGCCTTTCCTTTAGTTCAGCAATTTCACAAACAAGCTCTTGACTCTCCTTTTTGTGTAGACCAACTTGTTTCATAAGAGATTATTTTTCAGATTTGAAATGATCTAAGTCTGAACTAATAGAATCAAACTCTGTTATCTGTCTTCTAAATATTTCATTTTCAGTTTTCAGAGTTTCAAGATTTTCACCTCCTAGTTTTTCCAGCTTCTTTTTCAGTCTTCTATACCTCTTACTCAATTTTTCATGGGAGTGTAACAGATCAGCATAGGCATCTTCCCAGTCATCTAAAGTGAAGAGAAGGGGATGATTACCTCTTCAGCATCTTGGAATTCCTCTTGATCACTGCTATGGTTGCTCTCGTCAGCCATCATGCAGTTGTCCTCATTCATCCTCTGAGCTAGCTTCAGCTGATCCAGAATGTCCTTAGCGGACCTGCAGTCATAAAAATAAGAATGTAGAGCCTTGTCAGTAGCTGCTCTCATCAGGTTAAAGGCTTTCTGATTTTCTCCATATTTTGACTTGTGACTTTTAGTCCATTTGGACTTTTCCTTTGGACATCTGTGGGGACCTTGTGAAATTAACTTCCACAGATCCGGATTAATCATTTTCACATAATTGTGAAGACTGCTAATCCATGAATTAAAGTTAGAGCCATTGAAAACCGGTGGAGAACCCATTGAATAAATCGGCAACCAGATTAATGCAGCAAAGGGTAGAAACAGAAATGCACCAAGGGATAACATGATCCTCTGCAGATCGTTGGATCTGATCAATCAGAGAACCGCTCGGACCTCTCTACCTCCCAACCGGAGGGACCCCTGGACTCGAACCTACAAGCCCAGATCCGGAGATAAATCTCCCTTCCTCCAACCCGGAGGGAAACAACCGATGACACCCTGTCAAAGGCAACCAGAGACGCAAGTCTCTCTTCCTCCACACCGGAGGGAACCCGATCTCACACTAGAGGATCGGAAGAACATCAAGTGAATAGTTCAAAGGAAAAACAAAAACCCAGCAACAGAAAGCTGAAAAGATAAAATCAAATGTGACTCTCGTAGGAGCTGGCTGGCCTGGATTTGATCCACGGTCCAGCAGGAACTTCTTCTTCTGCTTTTCTCTTTCTCCCAGCACGAACTCTCTTTTCTTCTTCTTCTCACTGCTTCAGCCTTCTCCTTCTTCTCACTTCTTTTCTTCTTCTTCTCTATACTCTGTATCATAGAGGCACTCTCTGCATTTCGATCTTCCTTTCTTATCTTCTCTTTTTCATACGTCTTCAGATGGAGGCGGCTTAATATTTATAGCTGCAGCATTTAGGGCGTTATCATCGGAGCACGTGCCAGGTGGCAACCTCGGATCACGTGTATTTCATAGGCTTCACGAGCAATACCTGTCACACAGTCATAAGAAGATATCAGATGATGTATAGACTTGGTTCAGGCTGTTTAACAAAGTGTGTACAGACTTCGTGTGAAGTAGAGTGAATAGACTTAGTGAAAGAGTGAGTGAACAGACTTTAGTATTAACGTGCTAGAGAAACCAGTGTACAGACTTCATGCTGTACAGACTTGATGTTGATCAAAAGACCTTTGGACATCAGCCCAAGGCGTCAACTCTTCCATCGTGCAGCGTCGCCTCAGCTCCTCAAGCGAGATGCTCACGCCCTTGGCAACTGGCCAATGCGTCAACGCATCCTGTGTCAGCGTCGACGCAGTGAACAAGACAGAAAGCGAAAGACGCACAATTGCGTCTACGCAGTCAGCCAAGTGCGTCAACGCACTAAAAGCACAGAACCCATGAAGACAGACAGGCTGTACAGACTTTGATGCGTGAAGGAACGAGTGTATAGACTTTGCTTTAGAAACGAGTGTATGGACTTTGAAACAGCAAATGAATAAGTATGTACACTGAGGGAGTGTATAGACTTGGAACCCAAAGGTAGTGTACAGACTTGGTAAGTCTGAGCCAATGTAGAGACATCAAGTGAAGACCAGTGTATAGACTTCGAAAGGACAAAGCATCCACAGATCCGATGATGTACAGACTTTGTCAAGAGACTGGCTGTACAGACTTCAACATAGCTGCGATGTACAGCCTTTGACAAAGCAGCGTTGTACAGACTTGAAAAAGCTTCAGATGAATGAATGTAGAGACTTCCCAAAATGAACGTACAGACTTCAGAAGATGAAGACTCTGTATGGACTTAAAGTCCCTGAGCCAATGTGTAGACTTGCCTTAACAATGAATGTGTAGACTTTGAAATAGAAGTCAGGCAACCGGATGTACAGAGTTGGTCAAAGCAGTAATGTAGAGTTGAAATGCTTGAAGGCCAATGTACAGACTTGGATGCCCAATCGCCAATGTATAGACTTGTAAGATGTGAGGCGATGTGTAGGCTTTGCGTTCAACTAGATGTATAGACTTGGACGGTTCACTGATGGCTGTACAGACTTGGGCGTTGTATAGACTTGGAACGGCTTCAAGACAACAATGTACAGACTTTGAAATAAAGAGTGTACAGACTTGAAAGTTCAAGGCTACGATGTATAGACTTGAACGCTGTACAGACTTCACGAAGTGATGCTTGAGCCAAGAGACAGTGTACAGACTCTATGATGAAAGGCTGATAGAGCGAGCGATGTATAGAGTTGGAGGATGTTGTGCAATGTATAGACATCCATACAAAAAATAGACAAGGCAGCATGGCGTCAACCCAGTTGATCCACTGCGTCAACGCAGCAAGTAAACCAGCAACTACTGCGTCAACGTAGTGTCCTTGTAGCGTCAACGCAGCTAGTGAACAGACAGCCAATGCGTCAACCCAATCTCCAACTGCGTCAACGCACTCAGTGTGACTCATGGTGTGTTAGCCATCATCAAAACCACACAGGGGCAAAACATGTCATTCTGAATTAACTCATTTATTAGAGTCTGATCATCTGAGTTAACTCCAAGTTTTCTTTCAGCCTCAAATTCCTTTAATTCTTTTTGCTGTTTCTCCAGATCTTTCTGTAATTCTATATTTACAGATTTTATGGCATTGAATTTTTCAGCAAACAAGTTCTTCTCCTGCTCAAGTTTCTCAAATTTTCATCATTTTCATTAACAGATTTTCTCAGAGAATCATTTTCAGATTTTAGCTTGTTTAAATCTGAGTTCACACTTTCAAAGTTTTTCAGCAATTTTTTATACTGGTCATGATAGTTAACAAGAGTCTGATTATCATTATCTGACTTGAATTTTTCTTTGAGTTCAGATATCACATTTATATGATCTTAATTCTCAATTTTCTATAATGAAATTTGTTTCTTCAACATTTGAAAATCAGACATACAGGCATCATGAACATTTTTCAATTCAACACAATTTCTACATGGAGAACTTGAACTAACTAACCCGATACCCTTCTTCAATTTTTTATACTGTTTTCTTAACAGTTCACGTGATTCAAGTAGCTCAGAATATGCATTTTCCCAATCATCTAAAGTATAGTTTTCAAAGGGATTTACCTCATCAACATCATCATCTTCATCTTGACTGCTGCCTTGATTATTTCTGTCAGCCATCATGCAGCTGTCCTCATTTCTTATCTGAGTTCGCTTCAGCATGTCCAGAATATCTTTAGCAGAACTGCAATCAAAGAAACATGAATGAAAAGCTCTATCAGTAGCTGCCTTCATTAGATTTATAGCTATCTGATTCTCTTCATGCATTAATTTGTGACTGTCAGTCCATTTGGACTTTTTCTTTGGTAGTTCATGAGGACCGCGTGAAATCACTTTCCACAGGTCTGGATTAACAGATTTAGCATAATTTTTCAGACTAGCAGACCATATACTAAAATTGGAACCGTTGAAAACTGGTGGTTCACCCATGAAAATAGATCAGATATAAAGCAACAGGAATATTGATGCACCAAAAGAAAATTAGAACCTAAGACGACAAGATCGGATCTGCAGGTCGTTGGACCTTCTAAGCAGACAGCGCTCTGATACCAATTGTTAGGGTGCTAAGCCCGGATACAGAGGGGGGGGTGAATGTATCCCCTTCAGAAATTATGCCCAAATTAAATCTCTAAAGCTCAGATATGCGGAATAAAAACTAATGAGCTTTCCAAGATGAGATGATAAGACAACAATAGATCAAACAGTTGGACTACAACAATGCAGCCACCTGATCAAACCAGAAACGCAGACAGAACAAAGCAAACCAATCACACCTGGCAAAATTATAATGCTCAAGGTTAACTCCCTAGATAATACAACTAGCCAAGCATGCACAACCTGTGAATGGGAGGTAGAAGATATGGAGCTAACGCAAAAAGTAAAACCACTGCACAGTAGATTTTTAGGTGGTTCGGTCACCAAGACCTACATCCACCCCTCACTCCCAACCGGAGTGAGGCTTCCACTAGCACACTCTAGAAACCTACAGACTCAGTCTGTGAACAAGGTGCTGCCACACAGCTTGACCAGGGGAACAACCTCCCCTCTTCCTCCCAACCGGAGGGACACCCCAAGTGACTCCAGCCACTTGGAAACCAGAGACCGAAGTCTCTCTTTGATGAGGGCATCCCTTGCCCCTCCACATTTTCTCCAGACTCGGATTGTTCGTCGGCTAGCGCCATTATGTTAGTCATGTATTTATGAGTCTAGTCATGTAATCTTCACATTTTCTTTGAGTCAATATCATGTAATTTTCCCTTTATTTGAGTCATGTACCTAGGTTAGTGAGTCATTTTCCTAAGTATTGTGTCATTAGGTTGGTTTGTTAGGCTAGTGGGCCCAATTCATTGGGCTTGGCCCAAGGGCACCCCTATCCTTCGGTTATTTGTCATTGAGTCAAATGTCAGGGACTTTTGTAGAAATGTGGGTTGCCTATATATAGGACCCCATTCCCCTCATTTTGAAGTAATGAACAATGCATGAATATTGAATTCCAGAAAAACTCCAAATCCCTCTAGCTTCATCTCTCAATATCTCTCTCTCTCTTTATCCCTCTCTCTCTCTCTAAGGGGTCCCCCCCTCTCTCTCTCTCTCCCTCCACCCCAATTTTCGGAATTTTCTCTCTCCTCCCCATTCACCCCTCATTAAGACCTCTCCCCTTCCCCATACACTCATTTAACTCCCCCCCCAACCCAAGGTGACATCCTCCAATCTACACCCCACCTCCCAACCCCCAACTACCCAACACCACTTCCTAAGCACCCCTTCCTCTCCCCAAGGTTGAAGGGGCTCTTCCCTAAGCCCAAATTCGAATTTCCCTCCCCTTGGGCTGTGCCCTTTCATCTCCCCCCACCCCCAAGCTCCCAAATTCGCCCCCTACCTCCCCCTTGGTCAAACCAAGTTCACCCCCCCTCCCCCTTGCTCTCCCCTTGCACATCTCCTCATTCTATCTCTGTTTCAGGCAGCAGAGTTACAGCGACTTGCAGAGGCAGCCACGACCGTCCCTCACAGATTCAGGTGACAAGGCCTACATTGCTGGAATCGTCTGCGAGTTAGCTTTCCAACAAAGGTGGTCTCGCCAGCTTCCGAGGTCGGAGCTGTCCGTAGGAGCCGATCTCCCTCGACTGCGCAGAAGACCCCAGGCAGAGAGCCAGAGCGAGAGTGGAAGCTCGGCCACGGCGAACCTTTTGGGATTCAGAACAAGTGTTCTTCAGAAAAATTCTTCCCTCTCAAGTCTCTTTCATACTCAAGAAGCAGAGCTGCATTTGGACATCGGCATCTCAAGTTACAAATTTTATACTGCAAGTGTGTCAGGTCAGTTTACAGAAGCCAGAACCGACACCCCTCTACTCATCTGATCGTCCCGATCTTCTCCGACATCTGCCGACCTTGCCATCAGTGCCGACAGAAAGAAGACTCGACCACGGTTCCAACGGTTCAGGTCTCGCCTCAATCAGAGCTTGGTAGTGATCGTGGCACCCTCTGCAACCAGCCACATTGTTCTGCACCAGACAGAGGCAGAACCAATCAGTCTGGTTCCAGACTCTGCCCAGGCCAGTAACTACTGTACCAGGCTCAGCAAAAATTCAGAGATCATCCTTGGTCCATTAGGAAGCTTTTGGCGCAAGTCTCATCAGGTTCTGAGCTCGGTGAAATTTTTGGCAGCGTCAACATCGACCCCCTGTCCAGAAATACAGAAGAAAGGCAGAACCGGCGGAGCTCAGAAAGTCGGTCCTCTTTGCATAATTCCCCACCCCGCTTGGCCGGCTGAAGGCCCCTCCCTGCGTGGAGGTAGTTTTGGCTGTAATTCACTTAATCCCCACCCCGAGATCCCCCCCTTGCATGGGGTGTAGTTCATGTCATTATTAAGTCGCAGGTTTGAAGCTTCAATCGACGCGGCGTGCGGGTGCATACCCTCGCCTCCCCGCTCGCCCCCGTCTCCGGCCGGAGTCGGCGTCTTCACGCCGGCTAGGTGAGCTCCTGAACATCCCTCATTGCTGTAATGGACTTGCTTAGCTTAGTATTGCTTTAGTTACTCCATCGGCGGAATGAGAGTGTCCGATTTAAATTGCCACCAAATTGAGTGACCACCGCGGGCGAGTTGTGAGAGCATCCACTTAACCCACACCCTTGGTGTGTTGGCCGCCCATGATTTGGGCATCGTAGGCCCATTTGGGGTTCTTCCCAAGCTAGCCAACCACTGGAGCCTAAAGGTCCCGCCTCTCCAACATCGCCTAGCCGCCATCGGGTACTAGTGTGCGCCATACGGGTGAGCTCGCTAGTGTGAGTCCGCTGCTCAAACTTGAATGCTTGCAAATAGGTCTAAGGTTAATTTTACATCAAGTGGTATCAGAGCAAGTTCACAACTTGTCTCTATCAAGTTGGTCCTAGGGCATGTTTATGCATTTAGAGTCATCGGTTGCATCTTTTGGTCCCTAGCATGGCCACCTCTTACCAACCTCACCAATCGGTCCTCTCCATAAGTCCAAATCACCAAAGGATGCCTACCACTAATACACATAACCTCCCGGGACATGTCAACTACCTCATGAAGGCCTTGACCCATGCCAATGAGCGGCTTGATAACATATCGGGTCGACTCAACCAACTTGGAGAAAATGGGCCCACCCCAAGGACGGACGATAGAAGGGCATGCAACCCACCTCCCATATTTGATGGAACTCAACCTAATGACTATTTAGATTGGGAAAACTCGATGGACCATTACTTCACTTGGTATCCCATGTCCGAGGATAAGAAAGTCCGATTTGCCAAATTTCAACTTACCAAACGGGCCCACACTCATTGGTTGAAGATTGAAGGCTTAAGAATAATTAGAAGGGAAGCTCCACTCACAACATGGGGGGACATGAAGGAACAACTTAGGGCTAGATATGTTTTCCCCTCATACTCAAATCACCAAGACCTAAGGAGCACTTCAACTCCTTCATCCCCACCTAGCCAACCCATGACCCTAATTCCCCATTCCACATCACTTCCCACCTATCCTACCCCAACCACCACACCAGCACCCTACCTACAAGCTCCCACCACAACCATATGTCCACAAACCCAATTGGACCCTGTGTCCACCCATCCACCGAGGCCCATAATAGCCACCACCCCCAAACCCAAAACCCCTCACCAAACCCGTACCCCACAAGCCCCCTTGACCACTACCACAAACCCACCATCGTCCCCAAAAAGGGACACATCTCTCAAAACAAATCAACCCAAAACCCCTCACCCAACCCACATCCCACTCCCTACCCCAAAAATCCCAAGTCCTAGGCTTCCACTACTTCCCCTCCCTATCCAAACCAAAGTTTCCCATTACCCACCACCCCGGGTACACCATGCACCAACCATCATCACCCCACCCCCAATAGACCTTCCCATTCCCTTGAGAAAGGAGACCACAACCATCCACATGGGAGTATATGCTAGTCTGGAATCCATCCCCATCCTTGAGGAAACCCAAGTTCATACCTATGGTAAGGAAGAATCACAAATGTCCCCTTCACATAGCTTGGACCCCCAAGAGCCACAAGCCTTCACAAATAGCACCGTAATCATAGATGGGCCCCTAACTAGATGGCTAAAGGAGGGACCAATTCACCCCATCATGTCCTATGTTTACCCACCCATAGAGCAAAACCTTCCCATTGTACCCTTCTCCTCCTATCACACCATAATCCAAACATCCTACCAAGTGGAAACCTTAGAGGATCTTCTTAAAGGCTTAGCATGGCAAATTGAGTTCACTAGCATGTTGACCCCTATGGCTGAACAACCTAGGAGCCTTGGCCTCCTACACCTATGCATAGGGTCTATCACCTCGGTTTGCACGATTGGTTGCTACACTAGCGACCTCCTTCTATTCCTCCCCACACCCGATGAGCCCGACCTTCTCCTCAATTTGGAGCTTCTTATATCGTGTAGCAAGCCAAGCCCTCCCCTCATGACCGACCCACTCACCAAGAACCTTGGCCCAATTATCATGGAGAGGAATGACTTAGCACCTTTAGAGGACCTTGAAGACATGGAGCTCCTCCCCCTTGGTAACCCATTTTATGATCCCTATGATCCATTCCAATGGGAGTCAAGGAACACGTGTGACCCAACCACCTTAATCACCACCAACCTTTCCCTACCCCAATCCACCATGTTTGATCCAATCCACCCCATCCCAGACCCAGGTTACACCATGGGAGCCAAGACTTTAGGTGGTATACACCTAGGCATCGAGGATGTGCCCCATTTCATGATATCCACCTTTCTAGACCCCTTTGACCCATTCCAATGGAAGTCCAAAAGCCTACACATAGGAGACATCTTTGTCACAAGAATGCATAAGTCTTGGCATACAACACCACTTGGCATGATTCATAAGTCGGGTACATTCATTCACATCACCCACATGTCAAGTAGGAAGCATAAGTGGACCGTATTTGGATGTATTGGCCCACCTTCATTCATCATGAGTCTTAAGCGTGAGAGGAGCATACATGGATGTCTGGGTCCCCCGACATTTTTCATACCCATGCATAAAAGGTTCATCTATGGATGTCCCGGCCCCCCTAAGTCTGTCACAGTCTTCATGGCATCAAAGCATGATCGAGCTACATTTGGCTGCCCCGGACCACCTTTGCATACCATACATTGTCCACTCACACCGCATCATAAAGCATGGCATATGCATCCAAGCAAATATCAAGCAGCAAGCGGTGAGATTCACTATAAGCAAGCAAAAACTCGTGAGCACCACTTGAAATTCCAAGTTGGTAACTTGACGATGATGACTTTGGAGTGGCTCTACCCTGGGGTCACCTCCAAATTGAGGGCACGAGAACTTGGACCTTGCCAAGTTCCGAGTGGCTTTGGCAACCCGGCTTATGGGTTGAACTTTCAAAAGGGTTTTGGATTCTCCCCATTTCTCATGTGGCGGATCTGGCACCCTCTAAGGGCACCGCGGTGGATCCTAGTGAGTACCTCGAGCTTACACCTACCCTTGTGAGAGACACCCTCGGAGTGCCACCACAAATAGCCTGAGAGCCCGACGTGAGCACACGGCGGCAATACTAGGCAAGCAAGATTCCATCGCCAGCATGAGGGTATGACAGAGCAACTTTGTCGAGCCGAAGCGCCGTTCCCCGACTATGGTCGCGGGTTGAGTATGGAGATCGTGGATCGCCCAGAGCCGCAGTTCGATATACTACTTCTCTGGTGGACCCATACTCGACGGGGTCAAGTTTTTCCCACCCCGGGGGTATGATGAGGGCATCCCTTGCCCCTCCACATTTTCTCCAGACTCGGATTGTTCGTCGGCTAGCGCCATTATGTTAGTCATGTATTTATAAGTCTAGTCATGTAATCTTCACATTTTCTTTGAGTCAATATCATGTAATTTTCCCTTTATTTGAGTCATGTACCTAGGTTAGTGAGTCATTTTCCTAAGTATTGTGTCATTAGGTTGGTTTGTTAGGCTAGTGGGCCCAATTCATTGGGCTTGGCCCAAGGGCACCCCTATTCCTTCGGTTATTTGTCATTGAGTCAAATGTCAGGGACTTTTGTAGAAATGTGGGTTGCCTATATATAGGACCCCATTCCCCTCATTTTGAAGTAATGAACAATGCATGAATATTGAATTCCAGAAAAACTCCAAATCCCTCTAGCTTCCTCTCTCAATATCTCTCTCTCTCTTTATCCCTCTCTCTCTTTAAGGGGTCCCCCCCTCTCTCTCTCTCTCCCTCCACCCCAATTTTCGGAATTTTCTCTCTCCTCCCCATTCACCCCTCATTAAGACCTCTCCCCTTCCCCATACACTCATTTAACTCCCCCCCCAACCCAAGGTGGCATCCTCCAATCTACACCCCACCTCCCAACCCCCAACTACCCAACACCACTTCCTAAGCACCCCTTCCTCTCCCCAAGGTTGAAGGGGCTCTTCCCTAAGCCCAAATTCGAATTTCCCTCCCCTTGGGCTGTGCCCTTTCATCTC
Source organism: Amorphophallus konjac (assembly GCA_022559845.1). Classification (NCBI taxonomy): domain Eukaryota; kingdom Viridiplantae; phylum Streptophyta; class Magnoliopsida; order Alismatales; family Araceae; genus Amorphophallus; species Amorphophallus konjac. The sequence continues at coordinate 70,553,145 of CM040122.1, read as the reverse complement.
CCCCCACCCCCAAGCTCCCAAATTTGCCCCCTACCTCCCCCTTGGTCAAACCAAGTTCACCCCCCTCCCCCTTGCTCTCCCCTTGCACATCTCCTCATTCTATCTCTGTTTCAGGCAGCAGAGTTACAGCGACTTGTAGAGGCAGCCACGACCGTCCCTCACAGATTCAGGTGACAAGGCCTACATTGCTGGAATTGTCTGCGAGTTAGCTTTCCAACAAAGGTGGTCTCGCCAGCTTCCGAGGTCGGAGCTGTCCGTAGGAGCCGATCTCCCTCGACTGCGCAGAAGACCCTAGGCAGAGAGCCAGAGCGAGAGTGGAAGCTCGGCCACGGCGAACCTTTTGGGATTCAGAACAAGTGTTCTTCATAAAAATTCTTCCCTCTCAAGTTTCTCTTTCATAATCAAGAAGCAGAGCTGCATTTGGACATCGGCATCTCAAGTTACAAATTTTATACTGCAAGTGTGTCAGGTCAGTTTACAGGAGCTAGAACCGACACCCCTCTACTCATCTGATCGTATCGGTCTTCTCCGACATCTTCCGACCTTGCCGTCAGTGCCGACAGAAAGAAGACTCGACCACGGTTCCAACGGTTTAGGTCTCGCCTCAATCAGAGCTTGGTAGTGATCGTGGCACCCTCTGCAACCAGCCACATTGTTCTGCACCAGACAGAGGCAGAACCAATCAGTCTGGTTCCAGACTCTGCCCAGGCCAGTAACTACTGTACCAGGCTCAGCAAAAATTCAGAGATCATCCTTGGTCCATTAGGAAGCTTTTGGCGCAAGTCTCATCAGGTTCTGAGCTCAGTGAAATTTTTGGCAGCATCAACATCGACCCCCTGTCCAGAAATACAGAAGAAAGGCAGAACCGGCGGAGCTCGGAAAGTCGGTCCTCTTTGCATAATTCCCCACCCCGCTTGGCCGGCTGAAGGCCCCTCCCTGCGTGGAGGTAGTTTTGGCTGTAATTCACTTAATCCCCACCCCGAGATCCCCCCCTTGCATGGGGTGTAGTTCATGTCATTATTAAGTCGCAGGTTTGAAGCTTCAATCGACGCGGCGTGCGGGTGCATACCCTCGCCTCCCCGCTCGCCCCCGTCTCCGGCCGGAGTCGGCGTCTTCACGCCGGCTAGGTGAGCTCCTGAACATCCCTCATTGCTGTAATGGACTTGCTTAGCTTAGTATTGCTTTAGTTACTCCGTCGGCGGAATGAGAGTGTCCGATTTAAATTGCCACCAAATTGAGTGACCACCGCGGGCGAGTTGTGAGAGCATCCACTTAACCCACACCCTTGGTGTGTTGGCCGCCCATGATTTGGGCATCGTAGGCCCATTTGGGGTTCTTCCCAAGCTAGCCAACCACTGGAGCCTAAAGGTCCCGCCTCGGACCCTCTCCAACATCGCCTAGCCGCCATCGGGTACTAGTATGCGCCATACGGGTGAGCTCGCTAGTGTGAGTCCGCTGCTCAAACTTGAATGCTTGCAAATAGGTCTAAGGTTGGTTTTACATCACTCTTCCTCCAGACCAGGAGGGAACCCACCAGTGACTTCCAGTCACCAGCAAACCAGAAGTCGAGGACCTCTCTTCCTCCAGACCAGGAGGGACCCCTGGACTTGCAACCCACAAGCCTAGAACCGGAGACCAGATCTCCCTTCTCCTGAGTCCACAGGAGGAACCCGACCTCAGTCCAGAGGATCGGAAGAACAATAGCAACCAGAGTATCAAAAGGAAAAATAAGAAAACATAAAAAGCACAGCAACAAAAGCTGGAGATGAAACACAAAAAATGTAGCTCTCAATGAGCATAGTCGTTCTGGATTTGATCCACGAATAGACTGAACTGATCTTCAATAGAGCTCTCTCCTCTCTTCCTTTCTTCTTCTTCTTTCTTCTTCACTCGCGCTCTCTTTCTCTCTTCTCTGCTCTCACTCTCTATCTTCACTCTTCTGCTTCTTCTTCTTCTTCTGCTTCTCTGATTCTTTTCTCACTGTCCCGATCAGCCCCTTTCTTTTTTCTTCTTTCGGCTCACTCTTCTTCTATTTCTTCTTCTTCTGCTCTCTGCTTCAGTCCTTCTACTTCGATCAGCCTCCTTCAGACAACGGAGTCTTTCTTATATAGCAGCTCGAGCAGGAGCAGCACTGGGCGTGTGTGTTCCACATTTCCCGCCCAAGATATTTGGCCACGTGTCAGCTTCCTATCTGCCCTCGGATCACGTGCCCTTCATTAGCCTAAATAACCTGCAGATAAAGACAAAAGGAATGTATCTACTTAGTTAGTTCAGGCTTTTAACACGAGTGTATATACTTCAGAAGTAGCAATGAATAAGTGTGTACACTGAGAGAGTGTATAGACTTGTAAGACTTTATGCGACCTTAGTGTTTATACTTGCTGAAGAATGCATTATCATAACAGGAGGGAGTGTTTAGACTTCTGTGAAATGCTTGAAGGAATCGAGTGTATAGACTTGATAACTCATACTGAAAAATGCAATGTATAGACTTTATAAGCAGCAAATGAGCAAGTGTGAACACTGAGTGAGTGTATAGACTTTGAGTCTTCATGCGAGCTCAGTGTATAGACTTGAGGAAATTCAAGCAATGCAACACAATGTATATACTTAGAATCAGTAAGTGAGTAAGTGTGTACACTGGGAGAGTGTATAGAGTTGAAGTTCTTCATGCGAGCTCAATGTATGGACTTTCAGTTAAATGTATTAACATACCAAGGGAATGAGTGTATGGACTTAAAGCATCAGTTAACCAAGTGTGTAGAGTGTATACACTTGACTGCGTGCATGACAGACAATGTCTAGACTTGCTATTAACATGCATGAGAACCCAATGTACAGACATGCTGTCGCTTCAGCTGATGACCCCAGTGTATAGACTTGCTGAGGGAGAGACTATACAGACTTGAAGCAAAGCAAGGCAATCGAGTGTGTAGACTTCACGATGTGCAGACTTGCCAAAGAAACGGCTGTACAGACTTTAGCTCAAGAGCGATGTATAGAGTTTTGAAAGCTTGAACAATGAAGCATGCTGTACAGACTTTGAGTGAGAGTCCAATGTGCAGACTTGCCACCGACCAATGTGTAGACTTGATGGTTGAGAGACGATGGCCAGGACAAGGCACAGACGGATGTATAGACTTTGGACTTGAACGACCAAGCAGGCTGTGTAGACTTAGAAGAGTAAGCCAGTGTATAGACTTCAAAAAAACTTGAAGGCCCAATGTACAGACTTTGAAAAGTCTGAACCAATGTACAGACTTGTAACGCTTCAAAGCACAATGTGCAGACTTTACAGTTCAGCTGCCAATGTATAGACTTGGAAAAGCTCGAACACTGAATCAATGTAAAGACTTGGAAAGTTATCCAATGTACAGACTTTAAGTGAAAGTCCGATGTACAGACTTTGAAAACTCTGAACCAATGTACAGACTTGTAACGCTTCAAAGCACAATGTGCAGACTTTACAGTTCAGCTGCCAATGTATAGACTTGGAAAAGCTTGAACACTGAATCAATGTAAAGACTTGGAAAGTTATCCAATGTACAGACTTTAAGTGAAAGTCCGATGTATAGACTTTAAAAACTCTAAACCAATGTACAGACTTGTAACGCTTTAAAGCACAATGTGCAGACTTTATAGTTCAGCTGCCAATGTATAGACTTGGAAAAGCTCGAACACTGAATCAATGTAAAGACTTGGAAAGTTATCCAATGTACAGACTTTAAGTGAAGACAAATGTATGGACTTTATGGCTTAACAAGTGTGCTGACAGTATGCTCAATGCAATTGTGCAGACTTCCACAAGCAGACATCCACAAGCAGAGTAAAGTAATGAATGCTTTATGCATCAGATAACATGACTGAACATCAAATATGAAATGCTTTAGATCTGTTAAACTAATCTGAGCAGCAAGATGACTGAACATTTGAAAGACTGCATTATGATAAGAAAATGACTGAATAACAGCATGATAACTCACACAGCAAGATGACTCACAGTGATTAACTCACATCAAAACCAATCATCAAAACCATCATCAAAACCACAGGGGCACAACTGTACCACCCCCCTGCGGCGTGTGATCACCCGTTCGGCAACTCGCAAGGCGACAGAGGGGGCGGACCAACTCGAGCTTAGCATAGATATTTCTTCCAGCAACTCTGCCACCCCTTCTGACGAAGAATTTGACTATAATTCTTCAACAGGTGACGAACAAGCATCTGAGGCAGCCAACGAAGGGGCAGTGGCACCCTCCGCACTGTTGAGTGGTCCTTTAATATTCAGTCCTCCAAGGTTGCTGGCACCATCATCTGAGGGAATATCACCAGAAGACTTTGCCAGAATAGACATGGAGGTGGAGATAACCCATCCCTTTGTTGCTTCATCTGTAGAGTTAGAGTCTTCTATACAGGCACTCGAAGAGATGGGTGTTGTGGCCATGGTAAGTTCTGCCCACCCTTTCGCCGAGCTGCATAGCTTTTCATTCTTCTTTGCCATCTTGGTGCTTATTGAAACCTTGTTCCAGGAGTCTGACACAGTCGATCGCCCTTTGGTATCGTCTTCCGACGTCATCATTTCACCAAAGGCTTTAGACATGCTGCCGCCTGTCACCGTGTCTTTGTTGTGCCCCTGTGGTTTTGATGATGATTTTGATGATTGGTTTTGATGTGAGTTAATCACTGTGAGTCATCTTGCTGTGTGAGTCATCATACTGTTATTCAGTCATTTTCTGATCATAATGCAGTCTTTCAAATGTTCAGTCACCTTGCTGCTCAGATTAATTTAACAGATCTAAAGCATTGCATATTTGATGTTCAGTCATGTTATCTGATGCATAAAGATTTCATTACTTTACTCAGCCTGTGGATGTCTGCTTGTGGAAGTCTGCACAATTGCATTGAGCATACTGTCAGCACTCTCGTTAAGCCATAAAGTCCATACATTTATCTTCTCTTCAAAGTCAGTACATTGGCGTTGGGCATCCAAGTATATACATCGCCTTCTGCAAGATTAATTTAACAGATCTAAAGCATTGCATATTTGATGTTCAGTCATGTTATCTGATGTATAAAGATTTCATTACTTTACTCAGCCTGTGGATGTCTGCTTGTGGAAGTCTGCACAATTGCATTGAGCATATTGTCAGCACTCTCGTTAAGCCATAAAGTCCATACATTTGTCTTCTCTTCAAAGTCAGTACATTGGCGTTGGGCATCCAAGTATATACATCACCTTCTGCAAGCTTCATTTCAAGTCTGTACAGCCTACTGTCTTAATTTGCGTCTCATGCATCGTCTCTCAAGCATTCAAGGCCCATGCATTGAAGTTGGAGTCTGTACAGCCTACTGTCTTAATTTGCATCTCATGCATCGTCTCTAAAGCATTCAAAGCCCATGCATTGAAGTCGAAGTCTGTACAGCCGACCATCTCTTTCAGCGTCTTTGCAAGTCTGTGTATTGCTTGCATTTAGACAAGTCTGTACATCAGACTGTTTCATCAGCAAGTCTAAACATTGGGCTGTAGCTTGCTTGAAGTGAAGTCTACACATTGATTCACTGTTCATGCATTCACTCAGAGTCTGTACAGCCATTCCTTGAGTCCAAGTCTGTACATCGAATTCAAAGATTTCCAAGTCTGTACATTGTCTTCATATTCGAAGTCTGTACATTGGTCTTCATATTGGAGGTCTGCACATTGGTCTTCATATTGGAAGTCTGTACATTGGTCTTCACCTGAAGTCTGTACAACCATTCTCTTATCAAAGTCCATACATCCTTCTGTTGGAATTCCAAGTCCATACATCGGACTGTTTGAGCAAAGTCTGTACAGCGTTTTATTCACACTGGAAGTCTATTCATTAGACTGTGGCAAAGTCTATTCATTCGTTTCCAGAAGTTCAAGTCCATACATTGATCGTTTGGGTAACTAAGTCTGTACATCACCTTCAAGGCATCAAGTCTTTACACTGGACTGTGCTCATAAAGTCTATACAACGTGAGCTTCGGTTCTTCAAGTCTATACATCCACAGTTGGACCCCAAGTCTGTACAGCCAAAGCCTGATCATGCTTTCACACAAAGTCTGCACAGCCACATATCAAAGGCCAAGTCTATACATCACTGCGGTTGCTTGAAGTGAAGCCAAGTCTATACACTCCTCACCTTTCCCTACGTTTGGCCAAGTCTATACACTCATACCTTTCCCTACGTTTTCTGGCCAAGTCTACACCGAGGACGCTTGAAGGCTTCCAAGTGTATACACTCTACACACTTGGTTAACTAATGCATTTAACTGCAAGTATATACACTGAGATCGCATAAAGTCTCACAAGTCTATACACTCTCCCAGTGTACACACTTACTCACTTACTGTTTCTAAGTATATACATTGTGTTGCATTGCTGGAATTTCCTCAAGTCTATACACTGAGCTCGCATGAAGACTCAAAGTCTATACACTCACTCAGTGTTCACACTTGCTCATTTGCTACTTATAAAGTCTATACAGACTTCATTGTCTTAGGGATCGTCTCATGCCTTTGCCAAAGTCTATACAGTATGTATCTGCGTTGCATTGCATGCATCATGGTTTAAGTCTAGACATTGCCTCAGGCTGAGCAAGTATATACATTGCATGTTCGTTCAATCAAGTCCATATAGTAATATCTGTACGTTGGCTTTAAACTGAAGTCTATACAATGTGTTGTATTCTTCAGAGACTGTACAGGGTTTAGACTTAACTGATAATTTGTTCTTTGTCTAACAGGGAATCTTCGTGAAGCCTAATGAAGGCACGTGATCCAAGGAAGGACGAGGTGCCCAGATGAGGACACGTGTACTGACAGCCTGCTGGATGCTGCCACGTGGTCCGAATTCTTAGGGCGGGAAATGTGGAAACCACACGCGTCCTGGCTGCTGCTGCTGCTGCTATATATACGAGCCTTCTTCCACAGAAGAAAAAAGATCGTGTGGCCAAGTATATACAGAGAGAATAGAAGCCAGTGAAAAAAAGAAGAGAAGCAGAAGAGAGAGAGCAACGATCAAAAAGAGTAGAAGAAGAAGAGAAAAGAAGAGATAGGGAGAGCCTACGAAAGAGAAGAAAATAGAGAGTGAGAGCAGCAGAAGAAAGAGAGAAAGATTGCGTGAGTTGAGAAGAAGAAAGAAGAGGAAGAAAAGAAGAGAGGAGAGAGTTCTATTGAAGACCTGTTCAGTCTGTTCGTGGATCAAATCCAGAACGACTATTGTGTTTCATTTCCAGCCTTTGTCGCTGTTCCTTTTATGTTTTCTTATTTTTCATTTTGTTTCTCTGGTTAGCTTTGTTCTTCCGATTGCCCTGTTGGGGATCGGGTTCCTCCTGTTGGTTCAGGAGAAGGGAGATCTGATCTCCGGGTTGCAAGTGACAGGTTGTCACTTGTGGGTTCCCTCTGGTTAGAGGAAGGGAGGCTCGTCCTCCGGTTCTGGGCTTGTGGTTGCAAGTCCAGGGGTCCCTCCTGGTCTGGAGGAAGAGAGGCCTTCGGCCTCTGGTTTCCAAGTGGCTAGGAGTCACTTGGGGTGTCCCTCCGGTTGGGAGGAAGAGGGGAGGCTGTTCCCCTGGTCAAGCTGTGTGGCAGCAAGTGTTTGCAGACAGAGTCTGCTTGTTTCTAGCATTGGCTAGTGAAGCCTCACTCCGGTTGGGAGTGAGGGGTGGATGTAGGTCTGGAGGATCGAACCACCTAAAAAATCTTCTGTGCAGTGGTTTTGCTTTGTGCGTTTGTTCCTTGCCTTGTACCTCCTATTCATAGGTTGTGCATGCTTGATTAGTTGTGTTATCTTGGGAGTAAATTTTGAGGTTTATATTCTGCTAAGTGTGTTTGGTGTGTTTAGCTCTGCCTGCGTTTCTGGTGTAATCAGGTGACTGCATTGTTGCAGTCCAACTGTTTGATCATGTGTTGTCTTATCATCTCATCTTGGAGAGCTCATTAGTTTTATTCCGCATGTCTGAGCTTTAGAGTTTTAATTTGGGCATTATCTCTAGAGGGATACATTCACCCCCCCCTCTGTATCCGGGCCTAGCACCCTAACAGTCTTCTTCAGAGGCGGTCACTATATGTCGTCCTGTGCCCGTAAGAATACACGCAGCTGCCGAAGTATCGTCAATAGAGCTGGGCTCACTAGGAGAAAGTTCTGCTCTAGTGCCTACAACAGAGCTGAGGGCTGAAGCCGGTCCGTCGAGAGGTTCCGCCTTCGTTCCGGCGGCCATAATGACTATTGTGCCTGACCCTGCAACTCTATCTGTGCCAGCAGTAGGGTCAGAGCTTTTGACTCCTCCAGCACTCGTAGAAGAGAGCTCTTCAAAGAGCCCAACGGAGCATGAGCAAGCTGTTGTGGTGCCCGCTTCTTTAGCTTTGGTGGCTGTCCCATCTTCTTCTTCTAAGCCAGACATTGGTTTATGGGCTTCCATAGATAAGGAGGTTACTTTTGACGTGGCGCTGGTAGCTTCCCTCGGCTTCAATTCATCAGAGGACTTTGTTTGGCAACATTTAGAGATATTGCGCCGAGTCGTAGAATCTCAGCCGACATTGTCTTACTTCCAGCTGAAGGAAGTGGCTAAGCGACTGATGGTTGGGCTGTAGGCACTGGGATATCCCTTGGATATCTGGACCCAGCGGGTGTTGTTCTTGCTGAAATTTGCGAATCGCCAAGACTTTCTCGGGCAGACAATGAATGACCGGTTGACGGCCCTTAAATTGCAGAAAGCCGACTGTCAGACAGAGCTGGAGTCTCTGAATTCTGATCTTCATAGAAAAAAGGCTCAGACTGAAGCTTCAGCTGCTCGTGCACAATTCCTACGTAGCCGACGGGAAGAACTCCGGGCTGAATTAGATGATGTCGAAGCCGAAATACCATTGCTGGAAGCGGCAGAAATCCAGGGTATCGAGGAGACCACCTTGCTAGAGGGTCGAGTTGCATCCTTACAGACTGAGATGGCTCGCGTTCAGGAGGAGGAAATACAACTCCATGAATTGGGAGCGGCTCCACATGTCGGGCTTCTCGACTTTGAAGATATCTTCAGGCGATCTTAGCTTATCTGCGTTTTGTAATCCGTCCCCCTCGAAGGGCTCCCATTGTCTTCATCTCTCCCTTTTTTGCAATGAAATACAAGTTTCTCTTAATGCTTTAGGTTTCCACCTTCACACTTGTATTCTATCATACCTTGTGACAATTTTGGCGACCTGCATGGAAGCATACCCATATCTGTACCGCAGGAGAGCATCCACCCTTTCAAGGAAAGGATGGGGGCCTCACTCCATCGCGTGCCGGGGCTCCAGAGGTTCGCCAAATTGGCACAAATGTAAGTCTCATTGGCTAGAAGTGCTGGCAGTATGAAGGATTCACATGTCTCATCGAATTGGACGGAAGGTCCATCTTAGATAGGTTCTAACATCGATCAAGGCGAAGTGCCTTATGATCATAAAAAGCTTCATCATCGGCATTGGGTTTATGCCGATGCGAGGAGATGGGTTTCATCAGAATAGACGAAAGGTCTACTCTGGGTGGGTTTCATTATCGGTCCAGGCGATGATGCCTTATGACCGATGAAAGGTTTTATAGTCGGTGGGACTAAGGATATCATAAAGTGGGTGAGTTTCATCAAAGTAGACAGAGGGCCTACTCTGGGTGGGTTTCATTATCGGCTCAGGCGATGATGCCGCAAGACCGACGGTAGGTTTCATTATTGACGTTGGGTTTATGCCAATGCAAGGGAATTGACAAGTTTCATCAGAATGGACAGAAGGTCTATTCTGGATGGGTTTTATTACCGGTGGGACAACTGATGGAAGTGTCACCAAGAGGTGTAGCATATGTTTTCATATTATAGTAACCACATTACTGACCCAAGCACCCTTTCGGGTTTTCGCCGGAGCCAGCCCCCTCTTACTTTTGCCTACGCGCCCTTTCGGGTTTTCACGCGGCGAGGTACCCGATTTTACCTGTGGTGCCCTTTCGGGTTTTCACCATAGCTGGGTTAGAGCCATTTTTTACCCTTGTCCTAGTATAGGATCAAGACTAGCGAGGCACCTCTATTTTAAGCCTCATTTTTATTCATCATTCATTTTTTTATTCTCATTTTTTTGAACTCAATTCTCGGGGTAAAGCCGAACTTGAGGAGATGCTGGCCGACCTTGCAGATGATAACAAGGGTCAGAAGTAGGTCGACCGGTCTTGTCGATGATGACAAGGATCGCAAGGAGGCTGACCGATCTTGCCGATGGTGACAAGGGTCAGAAGTAAGTTGACCGATCTTACCGATGATGACAAGGGTCGCAAGGAGGCTGACCGATCTTGCCGATGGTGACAAGGGTCAGAAGTAGGTTGACCGATCTTGCCGATGATGACAAGGGTCAGAAGTAGGTTGACCGATCTTGCCGATGATGACAAGGGTCGCAAGGAGGCTGACTGATCTCGCCGATGGTGACAAGGGTCAGAAGCAGGTCGACCGGTCTTGCCGATGATGACAAGGGTCAGAAGTAGGTCGATCGGTCTTGTCGATGATGACAAGGGTCACATGGAGGCTGACCGATCTGGCCGATGGTGACAAGGGTCAGAAGCAAGTTGACTGATCTTGCCGATGATGACAAGGGTCGCAAGGAGGCTGACCGATCTTGCTGATGGTGACAAGGGCCAGAAGTAAGTTGACCGATCTTGCCGATGATGACAAGGGTCGAAAGAAAGATGACCGATCTTACCGATGGTGATAAGGGGCAGAGGTAGGCTGAGAAAGATTTCCGATGGGGATCGGGGTGATCGCCCTTTTCGAAGTTTCACTAGAATGAGGGTGAGGCGGAACTTAAATTACCACATTATTGACTTAAGCGCCCTTTCGAGTTTTTTCCGAAGTCAACCCCCTCTTGCTTTTACCCACGCGCCCTTTCGGGTTTTCACGTGGCGGGGTACCCGATTTTGCCTGCGACGCCCTTTCAGGTTTTCGCCACAGTCGGGTTAAAGCCATTTTTGCCCTTGTCCTAATGTAGGAACAAGGCCGGAGGGGCACCTCTATTTTAAGCCCCATCTTTATCATCATTTTTTTTATTCTTATTTTTTTGAACTCATGTAACATGAGGATGTTGAGAGAGTCGACTAGGGCACAAAGTCTTACGCCGAGAAGTAGGGTTTATTCGTCAGCAAGACGGTGATGCTGACACAAGGGATAGATTTGTGCCGATTCAGGCGGAAGGCCCGCAATGGCAATGCTGTAGAATGGTCGGCTAGGACACGAAGTCTTGCGCCGAGAAAAGGGGTTTATTCGTCAGCAGGAAGGTAATGGTAATGCAAGGGATAGATTTGTGCCGATCCGGGCGTAAGGCCCGCAATGGCAATATTGTAGAAGGGTCGGCTAGGACACGAAGTCTCGCGTCGAGAAAAGGGGTTTATTCGATAGCAAGAAGGTAATGCTAACGCAAGGGATAGATTTGTGCTGATTCGGGCGGAAGGCCCGCAATGGCAATGCTGTAGAAGGGTCGGCTAGGACACAAAGTCTTGCGCCAAGAAAAGAGGTTTATTCGTTAGCAAGAAGGTAATGCTAACGCAAGGGAAAGATTTGTGCCGATCCGGGCGTAAGGCCCGCAATGGCAATGTTGTCTTTTACATCATTATATGTATATGTATATATATTCTTTTAGAGCTCGACCAGGACGGGGTGCCACTAGGCCAAGGTGGGTAGAGCTCAGCCAGGGCGGAGTGCCACTAGACTAAGGTAGGTAGAACTTAGCTAGGGCAGAGTGCCACTAGACTAAGGCAGGTGGAACTTAGCTAGGGCGGAGTGCCACTAGACTAAGGTAGGTAGAACTTAGCTAGGGCAGAGTGCCACTAGACTAAGGTAGGTAGAACTTAGCTGGGACAGAGTGCCACTAGACTAAGGTAGGTAGAACTTAGCTAGGGCAGAGTGCCACTAGACTAAGGCAGGTGAAACTTTAATTAGGGTGGAGATGACCCCTAGACTAAGGAGGATAGAGCTCGGTCAGGGTGGAATGCCACTAGACCAAGGGTAGGTATAGAGCATGGTTAGGGCGGAATGCCACTAGACTAAGGGTAGATAGAACTTAGCTAGGGCAGAGTGCCACTAGACTAAGATATGTGGAACTTAGCTAGGGTAGGGTGCCACTAGACTAAGGCACGTAAAACTTAGATAGGGCAGGGTGCCACCAGACTAAGGTAGGTAAAACTTAGCTAGGGCGAGGTGCCACTAGGCTAAGGCAGGTGGAGCTTGGCTAGGGCGGAATGCCGCTAGACCAAGGTAGGTAGAGGTCATTCTGGGAATGCTGGTTGAACTGTGTGATATAGCTTCAAGTGTTTTCCATTAAGGGGGGAGAACTGGATGACTCCTTTGTGATCCACAAGGACATACGCACCCCCCTCATATACTCGGCGGATGACATATAGTCTGACCCAATTTTCAACCAACTTCCCTTTGGAGTTGGAGGCCATCACTTCTCTTCTTTTAACTATTACCAGGTCACCTTTCTTGAATTCCCATCCTTTGACCAGTTTATTGAAAGCACGGACCAAGCGGGCTTGGTAGAGTTGGATATTTTATTACGCACGGAGACGCTTTCTTTCGAGCTCAGCGAGCTCTTCCAGTCTTCTTTCTATGTTGGTCTGCTCGCCGCTTACCAATCCATGCTGGATGGCGATTCGTAACGAGGGGACCTCTAACTCAATTGGCACCACAGCCTCCGACCTGTATACGAGGGAGTAAGGTGAGCATCCAGTCGGGGTTTTATAGACTGTACGATAAGCTCAGAGTGCTTCGTACATCCTTTCTTCCCAATCTCTTTTGTTAGCTTTGACAGTCTTCGCTAGCAGAATGCATAGCATCTTGTTGAAGGCTTCTGCAAGTCCGTTGGCTTGAGGGTAGTAGGGATATGATGCCCTCCAGTCAATCTTGTATTTATCGGCTAGTTGGTACATATTCTGATTCTTGAAGTGACTACCGTTGTCAGAGATGATTCGATTGGGTATTCGAAACTGAAATATTATATTTTGTCGGAAGAATCTGCCGACCAGTTCTCTTATCACTTCTCTTAATGCTACTGCCTCTACCCATCTGGGGAAGTAGTCTGTAGCTGCTAAGATATATTTGCATCCTGATGAAGATGTCGGTAGTGGCCCTACTACGTCCGTACCCCATTGAGCAAACGGCCAACTTGGGATAGTAGGATGCAGTGGCACAGGTGGCCTTCTTGACACAGTGGCATGTTCTTGACACCTCTGACAGGCTTTGGTGAACTTGTAGCAATCGTCAAACATAGAGGGCCAATAGTAGCCCAGTTTCTTTATTTCAATTTTCATTTTCGGACCGGCCTGGTGCGCCCCGACTGACCCGGCATGGACTTCTTGCATTACCTGCCCGGCTTCCCCTGGGGATAAGCAGCGAAGTAAGATCTTCCTTTGGGCATCCGCCATTATTCAGAACACCGTTCCATTCCTCATCTCATAAGAGTCTTTGACTCTAAGGAGCTTCATTCTCTGTTCTTTCTCCTTCGGGAGTTGCTGGTGTTGAAACCAATGCAGGAGGTGCTCCCGCCAGTCAGACTGCTGGATTCCTTCTACAGCCGCCACTTCATTTGCTTGTTCATCGGCTAGAGCCTCCGTTACACAAGGGACCTGCCGCTGGTTGATTACTATTATATTCAGGCTTGTATCAGGCGGGATCGCCAAAGAACTAGCCAGCTTCGCGAGCGCATCAGCTTGAGCATTCTATCCTTGGTTGATATGCTTGATGCTAATGAAATAGAATCTTATCATTAGGCAGAGAGCCAGATGATAATAAGGGATGAGTTCTTACTTCCGCACATCGAACTCCCCTTCCAACTGTTTTATAACTAGCATGGAGTCCCGAATGCTTCTAGCATTTGAATCCCCATGGACAGAGCAATCTGTAACCCGACTATGAGGGCTTCATATTCTGCTTCATTATTTGTGCAAGGCTTGTTTATTGAACATGATGTATATATGACTTCTCCTTCTGGAGATTTCAGGACTATGCCTGCCCCCGCCCGGACTCTGGCTGATCTAGTTGCTGAGGTGTCAATTCTGGAGGCGCCGTCAAAATACAGCTGCCATAGAGAGGGCTGCACCTAGCCGATATTTAGGGTTTCATCTTCAGGAAGCTCTGGTTCCAGGGGACAGTCTTCAGGTACTGGATGCTCAGCAAAGAAGTCTGCGATAGCTTGGCCCTTAACGGCCCTTTGCGGTACATAGGAGATATCATACTCCATAAGAATAACCGCCCATTTGCCTAGGCGGCCTTTGAGGGCCAGTTGAGACATGATGTATTTGAGCGGATCCTCCTTGGAAATTAGCTTAACTTCGTGCAATAGCATATAGTGTCGGAGCTTTTTGACCGCGAAGACCAGTGTTAGGCAGATCTTCTCGATGTATGTGTATCTCTCCTCAGTTCTGACCATTCTTTGACTGAGGTAATAGAGGAATTGTTTCTTTCCTTCTCCATTATTCTGGGCCAGCATTGCCCCCAGGGAGTTGCATGTGGCTGCTATGTAGAGAATTAGCGACTGTCCTTTCACCAGCGCACCCAGCACTGGAGGAGTCTTTAGATAGTCTTTCAGCTTGTCAAAGGTTGTCTGTCATTCTTCATCCCAATAGAAGGGCACATCTTTCATCATTAGCTTATGAAAGGGGTGGCACTGCCCTGACAAGTTGGATATGAACCGCCAGATGTATGCCAGGCGGCCTTGAAGAGATCTCAGCTCGGAGAGGTTCCTTGGAGAGGGTAACTCATGAATTGCCTTGATCTTTGTGGGGTCTATTTCAATTCCCCAGTATCTGACAATGAAACCCAAGAACTTTCCGCTCGATACTCCAAATGCACACTTCATAGGGTTCATCTTCAATTCATACTGCCTCAGCCTCTGGAAAATAACTCGGAGGTCTTACAGATGGTATTCTTTCTTTCTGGTCTTGACTACCAGGTCATCTATGTAGCACTCGACCTTATGGTAGAGTAGCTCATCGAATATTCTGGTCATTGCCCGCTGAAAAGTTGCGCCGGCGTTCTTTAATCCGAACGGCATTCTCTTATAGTGATAAATGCCTTTGGGAGTTCGAAAGGCAGTGTGGACCCGGTCATGTTCCGCGATCCATATCTGGTTGTAGCCGGACAACCCATCCATGAATGATAGGGCTTCATGACCGGTTATTGCATCTATCATGACCTCCGTTATTGGCACTAGGAAGTCATCTTTGGGGCAGGCTTTATTCAGATCTCGGAAGTCAACACATATCCGAATCTGTCCATTCTTCTTCTTCACAGGCACAATATTGGCTAGCCACATGGTATATTGATTTTCATCGACGAAACCCACATCAATGAGCTTGTCGACTTCCTTGCATATTTGAGTGATGAGCTCTGGCCTCATGCGCCGCGGCGGCTGCTTCACCGGTTTGACTTCAGGATTTATAGTTAGCTCATGCTGTGATACTGCGGGGCTCAGTCCTGGCATTTCCTTGTAGGTCCAGGCAAAGCAATCCCGATATTCCTGCAGTAGCTGGATATATAGCCCCTGCTCTTCAATAGATAACTGGGCGCTGAGGAAGGTTGGCCTGGGGTCATCCTCATCTCCCAAGTTAACTTCTATCAGCTCATCGATTGTTGCTTGGCCTCCCTCTTCTATCTCCGGGGGTGCAGGCTGAAGGTCGACAAAGTCTGGTATATCATCTTCGAGGTTGAGGACCTCGATCTCTTCATCTTGCCTTATCTAAGCCTCGTCAGGAATCTCTGGTTCGACTGGTAGCGGCTGCATGGATTGCCCTGCCAACAAGTCTACCTCCATAGTAGTTCCGAGGGGTGAGTTGATTGCCTCATCCCTTGCTGAGGGGGTTGCAGTCACTAGGGACTGGTGATAGTTTGTCATTGAGTCAGAGTAGCACTGCAGCTTCATGGTACAGGGCGAGAAGGTCTCAGTCCCTTGGATCACCATATCTTCAGTGGAGGTAGCTTTTTCTTTTCTAGCAACATCTATCTCTTGATCAGGCTTGGGAGAAGCTCCCTTGACTGGTTCGAGAAGTGCTGGCATCACCATCAGAGGAGGGCTGCTAGAGGGAGGCAGCCCTATTTCTTCAACATCTTCAGCTTCACTACTGCTAGCTGTGTCAAATTTGGCTTGAAGAGCTGCTTCTTCAGGGTAGACCTGTTCCCAGCACCGGCAGGGGAATATGGCCTCTGATTCCATACTTCTTGGTTGAGCTGGCTCAGTGTATTCAGCTTCTGCTAGGTGTTCATCAAAGGTTACCCCCAGTGAGTTATCTTCAGTTGGGTAGAAAGCGAAAATGGTATCCACTTCATAGCGTCCGTTGTAATAATATTCCTCAAGGGTGAAGCCCAACCCTGGGTGTTGAGATACACACCTCATTTCTTTATCCAGGCTTGGGGGATACCACAGCTTCTGGAATGCTTCTTTCTTCTTGCGAGGCTAGCCAGAAGGGGATGTGCTACTTCTGGAACATCTTGGCCATTCGACTTATTATAAATGTCAGCCCCTGTATGGGAATTGATGGGTTTTCTATATCTTCAGGCAGATGACAATCAGTGTCCTCCTATGTAAGGTGCTCCTCAGCTGTGTAGAACAGGCTGTTGGGGCCATCGATCTGTGCCACCTTCCAAGCTTTGAAAGGCTCGACAGTGGCATTATCGAGACTGAGAATCAGCTTGGTAAGGCCTTCCGGGATCCCGATGTGGTCGTGCTGCTGGTCGACCCTGACTTCATTAGCTTCGGGGTAGATGTCGGGAGGTGCTACCCGGCCCACATTCCTGGTGACAGTAATGTGTGAGACCATCTTGGGATTAACATATCCACACGGCGGCGGAGGGAACCATTCGGCTCTGGAGGTGCTTTTTGTTGTACTGGAAGAGGTCTTGGCTTCAGGGGCCTTCTGTGACCGCTCTACATATAGAGGGGCATCCGCCAAGTGGCACTTGAACACTTCGAACGGGTGGAGATCAGCAAATACCCTCTCCTCCTTTCCTTCCAGGTTATATTTGATGCACTGGTGGAGCGTGGAAGGTACCACCATGTTCTCGTGCAGCCAAGGACGGCCGAGCAGCACCTTGTATGAGGTGCGAGAATCGATGACATGAAATTGCACCATCGTGATAAAGTCTGCTAAAGTGAGTGTGAACTCTACTACTCCTAGCGACACTTCACACTTTTGGTTGAAGTCGGCAATACGCATATCCCCGACCTTTTGGAGATGCACGTTGAAGTAGTGCCTTTCATATATCCTGTAGGGTAGGATGTTGACAGCCGCCGCGAGATCGACCAGGATTCTGTTCAACTCCCGGCCATTTAGATGCCCCCTCATATAGAGAGGTCTGTTGTGGCTGGTAGTGGGGAGCAACATGTCCTCCTGAGTGAAGGTCATGCTGGCCTCCGGCAGTGCCTCAGCTAGGCAGGCTTTATATTGAGCAGGCGCCTGCAAAGCAGTACTGATCGCCTGTCGGGTTTCTTCACTCAAAGAGAGGATTTCCCAGACAGTGAATCTTGCCGGGAGCTTTTTCAACAGCTTGACCACCCGGCTTCCTGCTCAGACATTGGATAGCTTCATTTCTTATGCCCACCTAGGCTTGGAAGAGTCTTGGGCTGTGGCCTCTGATGGGCCTGCTTCATCAAACTCGGGGACTGCACCCTTCTGCTTGGGGTCGTCTCCCCGCTGTCCCTCACTGGCCGCTGTCGGGCCGGCTTCTTCTTCATCTGGCAATTTGGAAGACTGCTGGAGTTACGGGTGAATGCCCCCAGTTGCTGGTTCGTCCTCCCGACAAAGCTGCTTCCCCTTTGATATTTTCACAAATTCTAGGAAGGAAGAAGCGGCAGTGCTGCCCCCACTCTGGTTGTATAGGCCTGGCGAAAGAGGGATTTGGACTCCCCGAACCTCCGGAGGGGGTATTTTATAGGGTTGCTCCCCCCTGAAGATAATGTTGTGGTTGGCGGGCGATTGACGCCCCCATCTTCGGCCTGACCGGGTTGCATGTGCAGTTGCGGCTTTGGCCTGACTTTCCTTGGCAGCGGGTGTGAAGCATATCTGTTCTTCATCCTCCTCACCAGGCAAATTGAACAGAGCAGAGAGGGTGTTGCAGGAAAGCATTATACCCTTTGTAGCCTTGCTGGCCCTTCTCTTTTTTCTTCATCTTCTTTTCTTTTCTTCGGCTGGCGCTTGCCCCCAGAATAGGCTGCCATCCTTGTATGATGCATTGTCAGCTTCCTCTTCCTGCTTTAGTGAAAGCTGTTCTAGCTCCTGCCATGGGACATGGTCCCGTACCAGTAAAGGTTCTAGCTCAGGCTGTACATATTCATCTAACCTATTTATGTAGTCATGTAGCCGCCGGGCTTCTGGACTAATTTCCTTGACTCCCGGCAACGGAGTCTACCTCCTCCGATTGTGGGTAGGTATTCTAATGATTGTAGGTGGGTTGGTCCACACAGGTGTCACCACTGGCAAAGGGGGTCGTGGTGTGATGCCACGAAAATGTGCTCCCACTGTTGGGCGAGACGTGCCCTTCTTCTTGGTTCTTGCAGCGACTTGCTGCCATCCCTCTTGTTCTTTCATTGGGGCCAGAAAGCAGGCTTCATAGGTGTGCTGAGTACTGGCTTCTGCGGTCTCCTCAGGTAGTGCTTGATATAGAGAGACCATGTTCACAGAGGCTCTTCTTAGAGGCACCTCATGTGGTTGTGGAGGGTCAACCTTGTACTCCCCCAGCTCTATCTCTTCTGTAATATTATCATGTCTTCGATAATATCCTTGAAAACATAACAATCTTCAATCGGATGCCCCAGCATCTGGTGGTAGGGGCAAAATCTTGGGCTGTCTCTTCTCTTCAGGTCCTCCGGCCTCTTTGGCTCAGGCAGGGTGACCTTATCATACTGGGTAACCCAGTCTAACAAGATTATGGTCTTCTCCTTCGGGAAATAGTAGGCCTTCTTCATCTTGTCCCGGAGTGACGGACCTTCTTTACCATCCTCAGTTTTAGCAGGCTGAGGAGCGGCCGTCTTCTTTCCTTTGTCTTTTGTTGTTCGAACGTCTTGATATCAAGGACGTTCACTTCTTTAGGCACCTAGCGCCGCTCTGCTGCCTTGCCCTTCTGCGCAGTGGCAATATTTGATGTCGCGGCAGGTTTTGCCAGGAAGGCTTCTACCTCGGCCACAATATTATTCAGGCGGTCGAACGACCGAATTTCCATGCCAATCAACTTTTCCAGCACCTCTCTCCTGAGGTTCTGCTTACAGATCTGTACAACGTCCTCCTGATGCGGGGGCCGCTTGCATCTCATTCCGAGGTTCCTCCACCTCTTGATGTAGTCAAGGGCCGTCTCATCTGTCCTCTGTCTTGTTGAATAGAGTTCAGCCACTGTGACCTCCCTCTCTGTGACATGAAATCTTTCTCTGAACTTCCTCTGCATGTCCGACCAGTCGTTGATCGACCCGACCAGGAGGCTGGAGTACCATTCAAATGTAAGCCCCATGAGTGAGGACCCGAAAAATTTCAGCAAATATGACTCATCGGTGGCCAGGTCACCCATGACGGTCATGTAGTAGGCGACATGTTCTTTTGGGGATCCCTTCCCGTTGAACTTGTCGAATTTTGGCGGCTTGCTAATCCTAGGAGGGAGCTGCTTGGCAGCATGATGCGGCGGGTATGGAACCCTATATGCATCGAATGCAACATAGTCACCTTCACTTCTTTCAGCGAGCTTCAGCTCGATCATTCTTTCCACCATCATCTTGCTCATGACGGTCGGATCAACCGGTTCTGGGTAGAAATGTGCCGGTTGCAAGTAGGGGGTGACCAGGGTGGTCGTCTGCGGAGGAGGACGCAGTAATGGAGGCGTATGGTGCACCTGCAATAGTACCGGTGGCATCAGCGGCTGTGGTGGGCGTTGTTGAGCCGTCGCCAATCTTGGTTCTACCGGTTGAGGCGGGGTGTAGAGTGGTGGGAAGTCATTTTGGTTGACGGCTCCCCGTGATGATTCGGCCTGCGTATCAGGCTGCTTGGATGCCGGAGACTGCTCTGTCTTCTCCATCAATTGCTTCTTCAGCTGCTCTATCTCTTGGTGGTACCCATGGAGTATCATCAGTACGGCCGGATCCATAGCTGTAGTGCTGGGGATGGTCTCTGTCGTCTCGCCAGGTGCACCCTCAGGTAGGATGTCGAGTAAGACATCTTCTTCTTCTTCTTCCGTCACCACATTTGTGGTGAGAATAACGGCCTTGTCATGTTGTTGGAGGTGGACCAGGGTTTGCTTTCCCTTAGTTGCCTCCAGCTTTTCTTTTGCAGCTTCTGCCCTTCGAGTACTCGGCCCTGGCCTTCCGGCCAACCGGGCCAGCTCCTGAGGCTCCTCAGGCAATCTTCCATAGTGGCCAGACACCCCAGCCATGTTGCAGGTGAAGATCTGCATCCTTCTTCTCTGTCTGCAAATCCTTCTTTTTACAATTTCTGGGAAGGTGAGCCTTTCAAACACAGAGACTCTTCTCCTTTCCCCATGATGGGGAGTAGCTTCATCGGCTTGAATATCCAAGCCGTCTTCATACCCGTTGTCATCGACCGATGACGTCATTCTTCTGTCTTCTTCCTCTTCCACTGCCATTGATGAGCAGTAGCCTTCTTCAGCCACGGCTGCCTGTAACAGCCGTTGTTGGCCCAAGGAGGGGTTGCCTAATCCCCTAAAATATCTTCTGACCAGATTGGTCATCTCTTCTTGCCCTCGGCCTTGATGTAGGACTGGGGATAGTTGTCGACCTCCCATTGGAGGGATGTAAGTGAGCCGAGCTCTTTCGGCATTTTACTGAAATCTTCCTCCCACAGCGGGGATGTTGGCCTGGCGGGCGCAGGCCCTAAAGCTTCCACGGTGTGGAGGGTCCACGACCGTCTCTTCCTTCCTCGAGGCGAGGCCCCTCTGCTTGTTCTTATCTGCTCCTGTAAATCTGGAGAGGTGTTGGACTGGTGCATCTTGGTAGACAAGCTGGACCTTCTTGGAGACCCAAACCTGCTTAAATCTCCTCGGTTGGGGAGCCAACCTTCTTTGGCCATGGTGGCCGACTTCTTCCTCCTCGGCTCTCCTTCCGGAAAGAGCCTGATAAGAGTTGTAGACTGGTACTGCGGGGATCACCCGATCCGGGATCACTCGAGTTGGGCATCCATCCAGAAAGATGCGGACCCCCCCGACCAGCATGGACTTGTCGGACATGGAGAGACGTCCGGTCATAGCAGCAGCAACCTTCCTTCAGGGGTTCCGGTGTCGGGGCCTCCTGAAATTCTTGGCAGGGACGGGGCGGGCCCCATGAGCAATATGATGCACCATGCAGTTGGCGACTTGAATTGGGCTCGTGGGTGAGCCAGCACAGCGTCGATCCTCTGGGGCCTCGACTTTCTCCGCAATCTTCTCCTCTGTAGGCTTTGAGTGTTCCGTCTGCAGCATATCGGCAAAGGCCAACCCCAAGAAGTTGGGGAAGCCTATAGCTGGTGGGAAGGAGCCGAAAACCATGGGCACCGCCAGGTACCCGTGTTCAGCATGGCTGGTGACGATCACGGGGCCAAAGTCAAGACCGATGAGTCCTGCTGACGTCATCGTTCACCTGAAATAAATAGACAAATAGCCAGTATTCTTGGGGGAAGCCCCCGAAGGCATCCTGTCTTGGCAAAGAGATGAAAGGAGACTAGTGTCCCACCAGGCATGCCAGACTTGTGGGGACTGATTTTTATCTTATTTTTTTAATTTTTTAATTAATTAATTAATTATTATATGGATTTATTTATTTATTAGCCATTTTTGTTATGCGTGCCAGTCACTGGAGTGACAATTTATTATGCGCTCGATCTGACTTGGTCAGTCGATTATGATGTTCATGTCGGGACTCGGAGTCCGTCATACCATAAAGGTTATGACGTTAATTACGTCCTTTAAGAAAGAGGACAACCCTTGATTAATTGCCAAGAAAGGATGCCTCGAGGGCAAAACAAGATAAGACTATGATGATGGCTTCATTAGCAGGATGTGAAATATGCATAGATGATCATGCAACACAAGATGTGATAATAACGTGCGGAATAAATTCGGCAACACATCCCCTTATTTTGGTCTATGTCAAGTGGGGACGTAGGTCATCCATCCACGGAGTGTCGAGATGGAAGCCAAAGGATGGATGGGCGTAGCCCGAGATCCAAGAGGATCTCAGTGTGACGGGACAATGTCCACTACCATGGTATTTATTGATATCCCCTTAAGGAGACCATTGGAAGACATGCAGCAGCAGAACTCCAAGGGCCAGCAGGGTTAGAAGAAAGCATTACAGTCAAACGATACAATGTGGGGGTAAGACCCCGTTAATTTTGCTCCTTTAGACTTGGATGAAGAATCATGATCCCCCATGATATGATGAGGACTGGTATGATGGCCAACAGAGGTTAGGGTATCAGGTTTAGATAGGTTATAGGCCCAATAAAGTTGCTGGAAAGTTGAGTGTTTGAGTGGTAGCTAGTGTTAGGATGAACCAGTGCGGATGGGATTCCGACGCGAGGATGAAACAGTGCAGTGGGGGCCCGGCGCGATGATGAACACAGGGGGTTATCGGCACGATACTCAATTGGCACGGTTGGCTCTCGACGCGCCCATCACCCAGCGCCCAACTCGCGCTGAGAGAGGGTTGCGCCGGGAGACATCTGGCGATGATAAAAGAAGCCTTTGATCTTTGTGAGGTTGTGGGTTTTGGGTGGATTCTATTGAGGGGATCTCTTATGTTCAACGACGGTTTCATGGGCTCACAAACGGTGACATTCAGATAGGCTGGAGGGTGGGGGGTAAACTCATCCACATAAGGTCCAGGAATACCACGTAACCATAATGATTGTGTTCCCCTCTTACAGTGAGTAGAGAGCCGTAAGATGGCCTTTCTCAAGGCTTTTGCCACACCAAGTGGGGTTGATTCATCGGTTTAATAAAACTTCACACGATGCGATAAAGTAAAGACCGTGAATAAATTTTGGCAGCATCTCCCCTTGTTCTGGTCGGTGCCAAAAGAAGAGTATAGGTCATCCACCCATGGAATATCGAGATGGAAGCCATAGGAGAGATGGGCGTTGCTCGAGATCCAAAAGGACCGCAATCCGATGGGATAGTGTCCACTTATCGTAGGATTTATTAATGTCCCCTAGATAGCCAACGGAGAACATGCAGTGACATAACTCCGCGAGCCAGTAGGGTTGCAGAATGTAGGGAGGTTAACCCCATCAATTTAGCTCCCGTGAGGGTTGAGTAAAGGATATTGTTTCTTCTCAGAGTGATGAGGTCTTGTGACCATGGATCATAAGGCTCAGAGCTGTGGAGGGCATCGGCACGAGACTATCGGCATGGATGGGGGCCGTCGCGACAAAGAAGAGGGGTCTCGACGTAATGGGAAGGGCTCAACCGGCGCGGGTAGCTCTCGGCGCGAGACTCACGCCCAGGGAGGGCCGCACCGGGAGGCCTTAGGATCAGGGTTTTCAAGGGGTTTTAGAGGGGTCAGGAGCTGAGGATTTCAGAGAGTTCTTTGAGGGTTTTGAGGGGGGCTTATTCGAGGACTTTGAGGTGTTTTACCTAAGGCTTTGGAGAGTTTTATTCAAGGGATCTTGGGATGGCCCTAGGGGAATGAAGCTATTCTGAAGAGAAGAGGGTCGTCACTCTGGGGCCTCACTGGGAGTCGGGATATGGGCTGACTCATGTAGACCTTGATGCCAACATATTTTTCCTGCTATCTTTGCGAGTGACAAGCCATGAGATGGGCTGTCTCAGGCTCTCACTGCTATTACGGGGTTGAAACTACAGAAACGATTCAACTGAAATCGCTCGGACGATCCAGAGGGCATGCGTACAGTGAAGCAGAATCTATTCGCCATAGCTACATAATACAATACAGTAGGCTTTGAAGAGACAGAGAGGGAGAAGAGGACTTCGGTCCTTCATATTTCATTTCACTGTAAATGACTCGTACATTCAGCACAGCAAAAATAAAAAGAAGTAGACTACGAAGATCTGAATACAGATGGTGCCCCTTTACAACCGGGCTATGCTAACATTTGATATCATCGAAAGAAAATCACTTAGGCATAGAGCGGAAGAATAGAAACGAAAAAGAAGAGCTAGATTCAAATAAAAAATGGGGATGGGGGAGAATATAGCCCCTCAGGGCATCTTGGAACCGATCCCACCTAGAATCTCTCCTCCGGGCTTCTGCAACTCTTCTCTCTCTTCAAATCCCTTAGCGGGCTCTCGGGCTCTCTTTCTTTCAGTGGCTCCCTCTGCTTTTTTCTTCTCTGTGTGTGTTCTCTCCTTGTGTCTGCCCATCCCTTATCTTGTCGATGGTAGCAGCTTTTATAGAGGGATGGCAATCTGCTTCCGACACGAGCTCTCTAGCGCGCCCAACATACATCATCTTGGCGTGTCTCACTTGGTATTGGGCTTGGCCCATTCACTCAGCACTCGACGCCGAACGGGGGCTCATCTAATGGGCTTCTTTTCATTTGTCTTGTGGGCTTCTTGGTATATATATTTATTCTTCCTGGGGCTTGTTTAACACCTTGCGTTCAAGAACATGTGTGAGGCACTGTGAATCCCATTTCAGGAGAATCAGAATTGTCTGAGGATCCTCTTCAGCAGGCAGATGATTGCTTGGAGTTTGTCATAGTTTTTATCAGCCTAACTATCTGAATGATAGCCGTGCTGGGCAGTGGCCTAGCCAGAGATGACTTCAGCCGAACAGAGTGTCAGGGGTAGTGGACCTCTTCTATTCTGATTCTCGAACTTCCAGGGATGGCACAGAAGTCGCACCCTTGATTGGTCTTCAGAGCCCTGAGTTTGCTTTGGTTTCTTTTTGTATATTTTAGTTGTTAACAAGGTTGTGCGGCTCGTTTTTTGTTTGATTCTGACGCGTCCCATTCGTTCATTTTGGAGGATTTTGCTCAGAGTGTTAAGGAGTCAGCGACCGAGGTGTCTTGTGACATGGCGGTGGAGTTGCCTACCGGTGATTTCATGCTTATCCTGTATTGCCTTGAGAGGGTCCCTGTGTGGGTCGATAGGCGGAACTTATCGGCCAGGCTTTATGCATTACCACTTCAGGACTTTGATGTAATTTTGGGCATGGATTGGCTCGAGTCCAATCGTGCCATGGTGGATTGCAGCTTGAAGAAGGTCTACTTCCAACATCATAGCAGACTTACCTTCTACTTCCAAGGTATCCGATCTTCCTCTTCCCGTTTTCTTATTTCGGCCATTAAGGCCCGTAGATTGCTTGATGCGGGGTGCCAGGGTTTTCTCGCTTCAGTGGTCCTGGTTGATCGGTAGTGTCCAAAAGTTGAGGATATTCCGGTTGTGTGCGAGTTTTCTGATATTTTTCCCGAGGAGTTGCTAGGGTTGCCACCGCAGCGGGAGATTGATTTCGTGATTGAGGTGGTACCAGGTACGGCACCAATGTCGAAGGCCCCATATCGTATGGTACCGGTAGAGTTGAGAGAGTTGAAGGCGCAGTTGCAGGAGTTGCTGGCCAAGGGGTACATTCGCCCAAGCTTTTCCCCTTGTGGTGTGCCCATGTTATTTGTGAAGAAGAAGGATGTTAGTCTGAGGTTGTGTATCGACTACCGGTAGTTGAACCAGGCGACTGTTAAGAACAAGTATCCGTTGCCGCAGATTGATAACTTGTTTGATCAGCTTCAGTCGGCCCAGGTGTTTTCGAGGATCGATTTGAGGTCGGGTTATTACCAGCTGCGGATCCGAGAGTTTGACATTGAGAAGACTGCGTTCCGCGCGAGGTATGGGCATTATAAGTTCTTGGTGATGCCGTTTGGGCTCACCAATGCCCCCGCGGCATTTATGGATTTGATGCATAGGGTGTTGATGTGACACCACCTTGGGGTGGCAGCCACTAGACCGATGCACCTTGCAACTATACTCGCAAGCAATCAACTTTGAGTGGCGAACCCACTCTAGCAGACTCACCCGCGTAATGCACACATGTGCCCGTGGGCAACTCGGCGATGATAGAGAGGGTCCGGAGAGGGACCTTGATGCTCCGGAGGATTTGGCTAGCTTGAGGCTAAACTCCTAAGGGTTTGGGATGCCCAATTTGACGGGCGGCTAGCACGCTGAGGGCGTGGGATGTAGGGTCTCTCTCACAACTCACCCGCGGTAGTCACTCATATGATGGCAATTTGAGATCGGACACTCACTCACCGATCGACGGGCATTTAGAGACAATAATATTCAAGCAAAGGAAGTGAAACCGGCAGAGGATGAGGCCCAAATCTCACCTGGTCAGCGTGAAGATGCCAACCCTGGTCGGAGATGAGGGCGAGCGAGAGAGCGTGGTCTTACCCGCAAGCCGCGTCGATGTAGCTTCGGATGGCAACCTGTTAGTACAATCACTACACCCTTACAGAGGGGTTGGACTAGGGGTGGGAAAAACTATATTACATGCAAACACTACCTCCCACAAGGAGTGGCTTTAATCCGGCCAGGCGGGGGTGGGGAGAACTAAACTAAAACCAAATTGCCGAGCTGCGCCGATTCTGGCCGCTTCTGGAACAGCCGGACAGGAAGGCGATGACGGCGCCGCCACAGACTCCACTGACTTCAGATGATGATGGGACTAGTGCCAAAATGTCCTGGGTTGGCCCAGGAGGACGCCCAAATTTTTGGAGATTATTCTGATGCCGACGGTGGCCGAGGCGGGGTCGGGACTAGGGCTGGTCGGACCTGGCTCAAGATGTCCCAGAACTTCTGCTGCTAGAAGAAGTGGCCTCCACGAACACTCCCGGGGTCCGATAAGGGCAGGACCAGAACCGTTATGATCGTGGACAAGTCCTCTTCGATCAGAGACCAACAAGGTCACCGGAGGAGGTCATAGTAGGCCGCGAGAACCAGAATGGTGGGAAGGGTCGAAGCTATCTCAGGGGAAGCTGACCTGCGTAGTCTGGGGAGAAAAATTGGAACTCTGTACTTCGAGGTCCAAATAGCGCCTTACTTCTTGGAGATGGCAGGGACTTGGAGGGGAAGATCTCAGCTAAAAAATTGGGTCCAAACTCGCATAGGAGCAGCCATGGTCGCTTCTTCTCTTGGGCTCTGGTTCCCTGCCATAGCTGCTTTGCGCAGTGAAGGGAGAATGGCTCTCCCGGGCACCACGGACGTCTGATGGATATGAGACCACCTCGCCCGTGAAGCTGCTTCAAAGAGCTTTCCATAAATATAAGATACACCACCAGATGATGTGCGATGAAGATGTGGCAGACTCTGTAACTTCGTAGTACTCTGCTGCTGCAAGTTCCAGGTGGGAAGTAGGGGAATAGAGGGGAAGAATGGAAGGTTTAGGGGGAGCAAATGGTGGGAGATGGACCTGGGGCCTTTCCTGGTGTGAGGGGGATGGGGGAGGAGGGTGGTGGCAAGGAGAATGGAGAGGGGAGAGGCTGGGGATGCAGCTAGCAGGTGGAGGGAGTGAGAGGTGCGGCCAGGATGGAGAGGGAGAGAGGTGGGGGCACACTTGGCCTAGGGGGAAGGTGGGAGAATGGCGGTGTTTGAATTTGGTTTAATGGAGGGTGATTATTGCTGGCCTAGGGGAGGGGAAAGGGTGTGTTGGGGAAGGGAAGGGGTGCATGGGGGGAGGTGTTCTACCTTGGGAGAAGGAGGAGGTGTATGGGGAGTGCCAAGGGTCACCTTGGGAGGGGGAGGGAATTGATGGGAGGATTTATTGGGGCCTTGGGATATGAAGGGGTGGGTGATGTGGCAATTGAAGAGTGGATGAGGTGGAGCTGAGGTTGATAGAGGAGAGAGGAGAGAGGAGAGAGAGAGAATTTTGGCCAAGAGAGAGGAGAGAGGAGAGAGAAATTGGCATAGGAGAGAGAGAGAGAGGTAATGGGCTTCTCACCTAGGGCTTCTCACCCACTCTATTGGCTTCTCACCAAAAGAAGAACACTTAAGTTGGACTCAGAAATTCTCAAATATTCATTCAACTATTCATTAACTCTCAAATGGGGGATTGGGGTCCTATTTATAAGAATCCCACATTTTACAATAAGTCCTTGACCTTTGGACTAATGACTGGACTCACCAAGGGGAAAGAGGCGCCCCTGGGCCTAGCCCAGTAAATTGGGTCCAATTAGCTAATCTAATGGCCCAATTGACATATGACTAATGTAAATGACTCTCTTAACCTATGTACTTGACTTGAATAAAAGGAAAATTACATAATTGTGACTCAAATAAAATATAAAAATTACGTGCCATGACTCAGAAAAATGTGGCGAACAAGATGACGCACAGCTGGTGATGCGGGATGGACACGCGACCTGGGACTCTTGCACGCGATCGTCCCTAAGCGAGGGAAGATGTGGGACCTTGCGCGGTTGAGAAACCGGCCGTGAGTCTCGGGTATCGGCCTTTCCGCGTTAACTCGAATTGAGTCACGGGACGGTACACTCACTCACTCTCGCAGCGGTGATAACAATTTATCAAGCTAGGAACCTACACTCACAGCGGCATTCAAATATATACGAATTGAGCAAAATGTGATAAGAGAGAGGGGGCGAGCTTACCTCCACACTCCGGGCGTGGGGAAGACGAACCCGACCAAGATAGTAACTCCCGGTTAAATAATTATTACTATAATTACAGAAATGGTTTCTACTGCCCACTCCACGCAGGGAGGTAACGGGCTACAAATGGGGTCCGGGAGGACCGAACTTTGGTTGACAGGCAGCGTTTTGATGTAGCTTCGGCGGCACGCGTATTCACGAACGTGGGGCCCATGTGCTCATCGGCGGGTCCGAGTGGGCCCAGAGTGGTACCACTGTGACGTTGGCTCCTGGAGAGGCACTCCCTAGGACGGCGGCATGCTGGTTCACCTCGTGGGAGGCGAGTCGGCTCCGGTCTCACTTGTTGACCGTGCTGCCCACGGATCTGAAGTTGCTGTTTTACAGCGCGCGACCCGGCGAGATCTTCTGCTGCGATCACTCCCGACGTCGGATCAACGCACAAGAGGTATCATTGGAAAGCTATTTCAAAATGCTTCGATCTAGGGCCAGATAAATAATTTTGAATTTCTCAGATCTGGCCTTGACCGATTTTACACGTTGCTGTTGGACAGGACCCAAAATCTCAAGATAAAACTAAGTTTTCCAGAGAGTTGGCGTTAACCGTGCCTCAAACCTCAGATATGGAACTTGGACTCTTCACGAAAGTTGTAGAGGTGAAAACAAGAAAAATAGGGATACTTTTTTTGACAGATTTGGTGGTGGGTTTGGGTGGGGAAAGGTATTTTATACTGCTGGGTGGTCGGATCTGGACAGAGGCAGATAGACTAAGTTGGGATCTGAAAGTGATTTTTTTGAAAATATAAACGGGATCCTAAATTCACAAGAAAATTTATGGAAGAGGTACAAGATGGACAAAACTCCCAATAAAATTGGTGACTCAAGAAGAAAAGAGAAAGGGGGTCGAAGCCTTGTAACATAGGGTTGCTATGACAGGATCTGAACAGATGACAGAATTGGAAGGTGGAAATATACGAAAATGGAAAAATAGCGAACAAAAGTTAAATGCCGGGATTTTTTTTGTGGAGGCTGGGGTGGACGTGGATGACTCACCCTCCATGTTTGGTTAAGATCTGAGCTCCTGATGGAGAGCTAAAAATCATGGAGTAAGGCTCTATCTTGATGTAGATAGAATTCGGCGATGAAGACGGCGGTGCGATGGCGGTGCGATGGCGGCGGCGGCAAAAGTAGAATCCAGAGGGGCTAAGGAGAAGATAGAAGGGCTTCACACCCAAGATTCAGCAGAAATCCATATGCAAAGGGGGAGAGGGGGAGAGAGAGGCACACTCTTCAATGGCTCCAACCAAATTCACTTAATTTTTCATTCATTAAACATTACAAAACACTATACATGGGTTTATATAGAAGGGGAGGAAGGGGGAGGAGGTTGGAATTCGTGGGAGAGAGGGGAGGGGTAGCATTTTCTTCCCCCATGTGGTCAATTGGCCTAAAAATATAAAACACAAAATATCATTTTAATGGGGGGGCACCCCCTTGACTTAAGGGAGGTATCTTGGATATTTTGTAACACTTGTCCCCCTTTGAATGTCAAACAATCAAGAAGCCCATCTTGGACCTTTGACTGACCCCACATGGGCCCTAAGACTTAGGTGGACCAATAGAAAAGGAGATGGGGGCCCCTTGCTGGTCCTACTGGACTTTTGCACAAAAACCCAAAGAATCCTAAGGAATGACACATTGGCTTATAAAGCCTTACAATTGTAAACATATTTTTCCCAAGGATATAAAAATAAACTAAAGGACACAAATGTAATTTAAAATGTCAGTGCTCTTGCTCTGATGCCCCCATCAATTCTCCCCGGGTGGGAAGAACTCGACCCCGTCGAGTAAGGGTGCGGCTGCTCGAGTAGCTTCGGCGGATGCGTCGCCAAACCTGGAAGCGCGGAGTACGCTCCACTCCAAGTAATCGACACCTGCTCATCCCATATAGATTCGATATGCACACGCTGCTGTGGAGAAGGCTAGAGGTGGACACTCCGGAGTGGGGTCACTCTCAAAGGAGGGAAGGCGGCTCGAAGACTCACTAGGAATCACCGCTTGTCCCTTATGTGACTAGATTCGATAGGTGAAGTAGAACCGATCCCAAAGTTCGACCAGTCTCGAACTCGAAAGGGACTAACAACGCGAGCGTACAAAACTGACTCGACTCGATGTATGCACAGACACATGACAGACATGTTGAACTATGGTTTTGTTGATAGCTAAACTTCTTGTGTGATGCCTTGGTTTTGATGGTTGTTGAAGTCATGGTTTTGATGTTCATGTGCGATTAAGTGATTGGTGATAACTAAACTAAATGGTTGATTGTTCCTGTCGATTGGTTGAATATGATTGACTTGAACATGTGCTTTGAATGCTTCCCATGCATACTCTTCATGGAGCTTGGCTACATACATGCATTTGGGAAAGCAACAATTGTTTCAATCTTATATGTGAAATTGGGTCTCAATGTAAATCACTTTTTGAACTCTAATACATATTTCACATATCATTTTGAGCTTGCATTATGTTGAAACAACTCATGAGAAACTTGCTTGGAAATTGGAATCATGGTACTTATATCTTGCTCAAACGGTCTACAATAAGCTCTTGTTGATTGATTGAAATTGCCAAATGGCCAAAGGGGTTTCATATATGCACTTCATGCAATTACCACATGAATTATTAATCAAAGTCCTAATCCTTTTTTCTATTATTTTGTAGGTCAAAACACTCAACATATATTCCCCAAGATCAAAGGAGTTTGAAGCCTCAGACTTAAATGGGTTGCAATGGAGTTTGGGGGTGAAACCTAAAAAGTCTCATCCTGCAGAACTATAGGTCGACCGCTCCAGGTCGACCGCTCCAGGTCGACCACCAGCAGCGGTCGACCGCCCCAGGTCGACCGAAAATGCCAGGGATCAAATTTCTACATGTTTCTCAGTAGCGGTCGACCGCCAACTTCCACAGGTCGACCGCCTGTCCCGAGCCAACATATGTTGACTTTGTTTTCCACTTCGAGAAGAGCTTTTCTCCTTGTAATTCTTTAATCCTAATGACACCAAATCACCCACAAAATGTGGATATGGTCTAGGGGATGTCCATGGACCATTCAAGGGCTATAAAACATCTCATTTGGAGCCATAACCCTAACCATCCAAGAGGGCTTCAAGGGAGATCAAGAGGGTGTTGTCCAAGGAGGAAGAAGAGAGTACTGTAGCTCCGTGAATAGTACTTCGTGCAGCAAGTTCTTCATCTATCTCCAACCCATTCAAGGTACTTCTCAAGCCAACAAGCATCTATGAAGTGAAGAATCAAGCAACCAACAAAGAGAGATCAAAGAAGAGGCTATCAAAGGGGGAAAGTGAGCTGTTGCAAGAGCAAGAAAAGCTGCGTGAACAGTACTCCATCTAGCAATCCCTTCATCCCTCTGAAGCCATTCAAGCTCAATCTGAAGCCAACAAAGCTCCAATCAAGAGTAGAAGCAAGCAAGCAATCAGGGATTCAAGGGAAGGCTGCCCAAGAGAGAAGAAAGAACTACTGTAGCTCCGTGAATAGTAAATTCATGGAAGGTTTATTCATCCATCTCCAAGTTCTTCAAGCTTTATCTAAAGCCATTCAAGCTCCATTCAAGTGAAGAAGGAAGCATCGTTCAAAATCTACATCATACACTTAGTGGAAGCCAAATCAGGAGTCTTCTAAACCGTGCTTCATTATTTTTGTGTTTTGGGCTTTATGTTTGTGTTCTTTATAATCTGGAAACATTTGTGTGCGTGTGGATCGTTGTGGATCCGTGGTCGTGTGTGGTCATTGTCTTCTATTTGTGTGTGTATACGTAGAGCTTCCTAGATCTACGTGTGTGTGGATCTATTTAGATCCGGTCTTTTTAGTGTGTGGAGTGCTGCATCTATTGCAGTGTGTGTGTGTGTTGTTGATCCTTTTGTCGGATCGTGTTGGAGATCTCATCTCCGTGTGTGTGTGTGTGTGTGTTGGGTGCATCCCCGTGTGCGTGGGCAGGCGTCGTCCTGCGTGTGTGGTTGGAGCATCGTCTCCGTTTGGGGATTTATCCCCGAGTGAAGCCTCACTGGGTTTGGTGAGGGGTGGACGTAGGATTGCCGTCGTTGCATCCGAACCACCTTAAAAATCGTTGTGCAGTGTGGTTCGCATTGTGTGGTTTGGTCCATTTCTTCTACCTTCATTCTCCGTGAGTATTAGTTTAAATTGTTCGTTCCGATTTATCCTCGTGTATGTTGCATAATCTATATCATTATCATACATAGTTTGATAAATCCGATTTGTGATCATATAGTTTTGAATGTCTTAACTAGCATTATATCACATGTTTCAAAAAGGTCAAAAGTTTTCGTAAAATTGGTAAACACACAATTTACCCCCCTCTTGGGTGTCATTGATCGCGGGACTTCAATTGGTATCAGGGCCAAGGCTCTAATTTCATAGATCTAACGATCTAGAGTGATCCAGATCAATGACTACCATTATGTACACTTTGAATTCTCCACCAGTGTTTGATGGTTGCAATTTTAATTTATGGTTAGGAAGGATATGCAGTCTAGTCAACTCATATGATCCTAAGCTATGGAAGCTTATCTCACATGGTCCTTATGAGTTGCCTAAAGATAAATCTGTCTGGACCGCAGATTCCAAGCTTAAACATGATCAAAATTGTTTGGTTCTAAAATTACTTATTGCTTCAGTTGATTCTAATCATTTTCCTTTTGTCTCCCATTGCAGATCCGCGAAGGATACCTTGGTTGGCTTAACCAAAGTCCGGGAAGAGCATGAAGATCATTGTCTTGTGGCAGGCACGAGTGATCAAGGGAGTGATCAGCAAGTTGAATCAAGCTCAAAGGTAAATTCTGATTCTGATAATGAAGATGAATTTAGCTATGAGGAGTTATTGATTGCATATGATGAACTTGCTGATAAATATGAGAAGGTTAAGTCTGAAAATAAAAAATTGAAAAAGAATGTTGGACAAAATAAATGTGATTCTCCATGTAAAGAATGCTCGCACTTGAAGGAATTGATTGATGGTCATGTGTTTGACATTGAAATTCATAAAGATCAAATTTCTTCTTTGTGAAATGAAAACAAAGAGCTGAGAGAGAAAGTAAGTCTTATGAACAATGGTCAAAATGAGTTTGCTCTTGATAAAAATCTTGAAATGGAAAATGAGAAACTAAAGGAATTGAATAGAACCATTTCTGAAAGATTGCTTGCTTTTGAAAAGGAAAAATTTGTGAATATTGATGAATTTGAAAAAGTGCATGCTTTGTTGTAAAAAACTGAAAGTCATAAAACCATCAATACTACTTTACATGAACAAGTCAACTCCTATGAAAATAAGATGGTTTCCTATGAATTGCACATTGCATCTCTTCAATTTAAAATTCTTGACTTGAATGTTTCATTGTCTAGATTTGTGAATGGTCAAGAAAATTTGGACAAATTATTGGGGTTGAAAGTGAATTTTCAAAGGGAAGGACTGGGTTTTAATCTTGTGAACAAAAAGAAGTTTGAAAACAAAGTTTATACATCTTTTGTGCACAGTTCCAACATAGCCAGTACATCAAATGGGTCCCCAAATCAATCTTCTTCACAGACAATAATAAGATCAAATGAAAATCTGAAAAAGAAAAATCATGTTGCACACACACATGCATCCACAAAGAAAATCAATTTACATCAAAAATTCAAAAATACTGCTAGCACCTCCATGCATGTTGAACATATCTCTTCCACACACACACAACCAATTAGAAAGAAACTCACATATTTTTATTGTGAAAAATATGAACATGCTATGCATAATTGTTTCATTATGAAGAATGATGATTTGAGAGCATGTCGAAACCAAGCTGTTTTAAAAAATGCAAAGAAAGTCTTCACCACAAAACCTTCCATGCATTGTAATCATTGTGATAAATAGGGTCATACAACTTCACATTGTTGGTTATTGTTGAAGAGAAGGAACTCCCACTCAACACATCATGCTCACGTACACAAATCAGTAGAACCCATGAGAAGGAAGAATATGATGCCACGTGCCTTCTACCATCACTTTGGTCAACCTGGGAATGTTAAGCATGATTATTTTCTAAAGAAAAATGATGATTTGAATGTTGTCAAAAGTTAGAAACCACATTCCCATGTTGCTGCTAACCCACAAGGACCCAAAAGGATTTGGGTACCTAAGAATGTCAAATGAGAAATCTGTTTTACAGGTGTGCCTTGGGAATGTAAAGCATAAAATCTATTTTCATCAAGAAGATAAGGCACACGGGCCAAGTGGCATAAGTAAGGTTGGAAGAAAAATCAAAAACTGAATTTGATTTCTTAGGTGATATCCCTCTCACTCTCTCCACGAAAAGTGTTATGTCGTGTTTTACCATGCGCTGTATAGTTATGTGATCATGCATGAGTCTGTACATGCATTCCATCCATAGATAGTTGCATACCCTTGTGCATATCATCCTCATATAGCATCTTGTTGAAGTGGAGTTTTGAAACTGTCAATAAATCTCGTGCATATACTGAGTTTGCATAAGCCTTCACGTACTGTCATGCATAAATTGAATATTGTGAATTCATGTCATAATGCATAGCAATCCTCGACCACCACCCGGAGATAGGAAATGATTTTGATGAGTACCCAAGGCATGGTATGAAAGGCGCACATCTCTTTTGACTGAGAATTGGTTGAATGGGTAAGGTTGATTAAACACATCTCATGAGGCAAATCAGGTAAAAGACACTTTAGTAGTTCAAGCATATGTGGATGATATCACTCTTTAAACTACTAATAATGCCCGAACTACTAATAATGCCTTTTCTGAACAATTTGCAGGGATTTTTTGCAAGGAGATTTTGCTGTAAGCCTCGTGAATGAACTGAATTTTATTCGTCTTTGGATTGCAGGTGGAAGGCTTGGATCAAAATAGATTCTCAAGGCAAAGGTATGACAACTAAAGTCTGAAGTACTAACCGTTGTGGGGTTAGCAATCTTAGTGCATGAAGGCTTTTGATCTTGTCATCTAAACTAAGGTAATTCAACCTCGTCAATTCATGCAATGGTCTTTTGTCACTTGTTGACACTTTAGGATGACAAGTATTATTTCAAAACTTGAATTGTCATTCACTAGTCTGCTGTGATGAACTTGTCTAACTGGCTTGAGAAGTGTGTATTGAATATTTCTCATTTTGAATTACATAACCACACCTGAATTTAACTGCATATCTGGTATATCAAATGATGTTTGTGGAAGAGTGGGTTATGTCCACTTGGAAGCATTCCCTATGCGTTGAGCTGGGTCTTCGGACTAAAATCTCCGTCTTGTACCATATTTTGAAAATTGTGACTGGCTTGTGATTGGTGGAGTTATGAATGAATCCTTGAGCTGAGTTCTTTAAATTGAAAATATGTTTCTGATCAAATGATTCAAACATGTAGCTTCTGGATGATTTCTAATTTCAAAACTTATGAAATACTCTTGAATATCTGATTTTGAACAATTCTGAAAATTGGGTTGCATTACTTAATTTTGATCATTTATGCACCCTTATTCATAAAGGCCATGTCATGAAAAATGTGGTTGACACATTAATATAATGTGAATACTCCAATGTCAAATTTGCCTCAAGGTTTGAAGATAAAGCCCTCCTATACTACATTTGCATCTTACATCACATGCTCATCTAGGCATAGGTTGCACGCATTAGAATGAATTCATGCATTAGCTGAAGTTAGTTCATTCATTTGGTATCAGAAGTTTTGCACCACATTGCATTCTGTCTTGGCATGTTACATTTCATTACTATATGATCAAGTTGCATTGCATTAGTACTCATGCATTAGATGCATTCACTTCATTCAATTGGTATCCATTTGTTTGGCATCAGTTGCACATTTGCATTGCATGTTGCATACATTCCCTCTGTGTGCTGGCTTGATATTATATGATATTCACCCCATCTCTTGGCATTTCTATGACCTTATGTCTTCTTAATAAATAATACTGCATTTGAGTTATTATTGGAGTGTTTCATGTCGTACACTCTGGGAGAGTTTATATTTCATAAGTGCATCTATTTCGAGGGAGTTGCACTGTTGTGTATTCATGATATTTTCGGTGTACATGCTGAATCAAATTCGCACACTTCTTGCACAAAATGTGAAAATGAGTGTTAAAGATAAGGATATATGAATTTCTTTTCAACACTCTCGAGATGTTAAACTTGTTGCATGTATGTTGAAGAGACAGTTGAGGAAAAAGCTGCCTACCTATCCTTGTTGAAAAATCTGAAATGAAAATGAAAGATAGAGCAATGCTCGGTCTCACTGAATAAATTGGGCACATGTCACCTGAGACGTGATGTGGTTCATAACTGTAAAGTGTTGACTAGTATCTCTGTTCAAAATGAGGTGAAATGGTTCTGTATTCTGAGTAACCGGGGATTCTGGCATGAGCTCCATGCGTCTACTCGTGTAAAAAGGAATCATTTGAACTTGATCACTCTTGAAATTCTGACTATCATGTGATCTTGGTGCGGTAAAAAAAAAATTGTGGTGAAAACTCATTGTGGTAGAGTGTAGCCTCCAATACGCTGTTCTCAAAATTACAGTGCAGTCTGTAAAATATCTCCTTGTGTTAATCTGAAAATCTAAATATCCATATTGCAACTATCATTTTCATGTTCCTCACTTACACATCTGGAAATTTGATTTAATATGTATTCAGAAAGTTGATTGACTGCATTAGCAATTGCATGAATCTCCTATATGATTGCACAACCTCCCATGTGCTACACATGTGCATTTCGGTTGCCATGACTCTCTTGCAACCTTCTTATACCTATCCTCTCTTAAACAAGTCTGGGGGAGCTGTGTTGCATGTATATATATATTTTTTTCTCATACGGCATCATTTGCATGTATATAGCTTCATGCATTATAACAAAAAATGTCAAAATCTGAAAATCCATCACATTCCAAAAATGGTTTCTGAGTTCAAAACTTGGCCTAGTTATTTTTCATTCCATCGTATGCTTGCATTGAGCTTCATATGATTGCATTCATATTATCATCATGACTATTCAGTTGCATTGCATGCATTCATCGTGTCACATGTTTGCATTGAGTTTTTATACATTTACATAAAATATAAAAATCAAAAAACTTGAAAATCAAAGTAAACTCTCTTGTTATGTCCTCCTGCTCTTGCATGTTGTAAAAGTTTGACATGGGATCTATCTTTTGAATGCTATCCTACTGAACATCTCATCTTGTGAACGTCTCCACTGGCTCATATCCTTGAGGCCAACCATTACCTTCATTTGGTATTAATACTTGCTTGACTGCATTTGCTTTGGGTGGTATCAAATTGATTTGTGAGCATAATCACCAATTGGTTTCCTCTGATTGGAATCACATTGCTTTGTTCATCCATGATTTGCCCTTGCTTCGTCTGATTTGATAAGATGGGCTATTGTTGTTTCCAAGGGAGATAAGCTTGTTGATATTGTTGATCATGTCCCAGGGGAGAAAGATTTACATTATCCCGCTTTTTGATTATGTCAAAGGGGGAGAAAAATTGATGATTGTGTTAGGGGAATAAGAACATGTTGTATCCTCATTTAGTTTGTCATTATCACTTCGTTTGTCATCATCAAAAAGGGGAAGATTGTTGAACTATGGTTTTGATGATAACTAAACTTCTTGTGTGATGCCTTGGTTTTGATGGTTGTTGAAGTCATGGTTTTGATGTTCATGTGCGATTAAGTGATTGGTGATAACTAAACTAAATGGTTGATTGTTCCTGTCGATTGGTTGAATATGATTGACTTGAACATGTGCTTTGAATGCTTCCCATGCATACTCTTCATGGAGCTTGGCTACATACATGCATTTGGGAAAGCAACAATTGTTTCAATCTTATATGTGAAATTGGGTCTCAATGTAAATCACTTTTTGAACTCTAATACATATTTCACATATCATTTTGAGCTTACATTATGTTGAAACAACTCATGAGAAACTTGCTTGGAAATTGGAATCATGGTACTTATATCGTGCTCAAACGGTTTACAATAAGCTCTTGTTGATTGATTGAAATTGCCAAATGGCCAAAGGGGTTTCATACATGCACTTCATGCAATTACCACATGAATTATTGATCAAAGTCCTAATCCTTTTTTCTATTGTTTTGTAGGTCAAAACACTCAACATATATTCCCCAAGATCAAAGGAGTTTGAAGCCTCAGACTTAAATGGGTTGCAATGGAGTTTGGGGGTGAAACCTAAAAAGTCTCATCCTGCAGAACTATAGGTCGACCGCCCCAGGTCGACCGAAAATGCCAGGGATCAAATTTCTACAGGTTTCTCAGTAGCGGTCGACCGCCAGCTTCCACAGGTCGACCGCCAGCCCGATAGGCTTCGGGCCCAAGCGAAGTATTTTTCCATGGCGGCTTCCCAACGTAGGTAGTCGCTCGGGACTTTAGAGCCATAAAAGTTCGGGGCTTCGGGCCCAAGCCGTTGAGGATGCCAACGGTAATATCGCCTGGGCGACCGAGATTCCACAGGGAATGGGGAACTACAAGGCGGGCATGCCGACACACGGAGACAAGACACTAGACACGACACTAACTAATGCAAAGTTGGAATGCACTAACTAATGTACACTAAGGACCCTATACTTAAACCAAGACTCGGTACGTGGCAGAGTTAATCGATCTGAAGATCACTCGCGCAAGTGTGCGGCCTTCCCGATAGGCGTAGCCTAACGTTCGGACAACACCTTTTGATATACCGATTAATGGTATGCAAATGTGACACTTAGACCGACTTAAACGACTCTTTTTTTTGTTTTGTTTCCACCAGACTACCCTAGACTCAACTGGCGCTCTGATACCAAATTGATGTGGGACCGACAGGCGACCTAGGACTCTTGCTCGCGATCGTCCCTAAGCGAGGAAGACGTGGGACCGGGCACAGTTAAGAAACCGGCCGTGAGTCTCGGGTATCGACCTTTCCGCGTTAACTCGGATTGAGTCACGGGACGGTACACTCACTCACTCTCACAGCGGTGATAACAATATATCAAGCTAGGAACCTACACTCGCAGTGACATTCAAATATATACGAATTGAGCAAAATGCGATAAGAGAGAGGGGGCGAGTTTACCTCTAGGCTTCGGGCGTGGGGAAGACGATCCCGGCCAATACAGTAACTCCCGGTTAAACAATTCTTACTATAATTACAGAAATAGTTTCTACTGTCCACTCCATGCAGGGAGGTAATAGGCTACAAATGGGGCCCGGGAGGACCGAACTTGGGTTGACGAGCAACGTTTTGATGTAGCTTCAGCGGCACGTGTATTCACGAATGTGGGGCCCACGTGCTCATCGGCGGCTCCGAGTGGTACCGCTGTGACGTTGGCTCCTGGAGAGGCGCTCCCTGGGACGGCGGCACGCTGGTTCACCTCGTGGGAGGCGAGTCGGCTCCGGTCTCACTTGTTGACCGTGCTGCCCACGGATCTGAAGTTACTGTTTTACAGCGCGCGACCCAGCGAGATCTTATGCTGCGATCACTCCCGACGTCGGATCAACGCACAAGAGGTATCGTTGGAAAGCTATT
This sequence comes from Amorphophallus konjac, assembly GCA_022559845.1. Taxonomy (NCBI): domain Eukaryota; kingdom Viridiplantae; phylum Streptophyta; class Magnoliopsida; order Alismatales; family Araceae; genus Amorphophallus; species Amorphophallus konjac. Next base: position 70,512,892 of record CM040122.1, on the reverse strand, counting down.
TCAAAATGCTTCGATCTAGGGCCAGAGAAATAGTTTTGAATTTCTCAGATCTGGCCTTGACCGATTTTACAAGCTGCTGTTGGACAGGACCCGAAATCTCAGGACAGAACTAAGTTTTCCTGAGAGTTGGCATTGACCGTGCCTCAAACCTCAGATATGGAACTTGGAATCTTCACGAAAGTTGTAGAGGTGGAAAAAAGAAAAACGGGGATAATTTTTGTGACAGAGTTGGTGGAGGTTTGGGTGGGGAAAGGTATTTTATACTGCTAGGTGGTCGGATCTAGACAGATGCAGACAAACTAAGTTGGGATCTGAAAGTTATTTTTTTTAAAATATAAACGGGATCCTAAATTCACAAGAAAATTTATGGAAGGGGTACTAGATGGACAGAACTCCCAATAAAATTGGTGACTCAAGAAGAAAGGAGAAAGGGGGTCGAAGCCTGGAAACATAGGGTTGCTATGACAGGATCTGAACAGATGACAGAATTGGAAGGTGGAAATATACGAAAATGGAAAAATAGCGAACAAAAGTTAAATGCCAGGATTTTTTTTTTGGAGGTTGGGGTGGACGTGGATGACTCACCCTCCACGTTTGGTTACAATCTGAGCTCCTGATGGAGAGCTAAAAATCATGGAGTGGGGCTCTATCTTGATGTAGATAGAATTCCGGCGATGAAGACGGCGGCGCGATGGCGGTGCGATGGCTGAGGCGGCAGAAGTAGAATCCAGAGGGGCTAAGGAGAAGATAGAAGGGCTTCACACCAAGATTCAGTAGAAATCCATCTGCAAAGGGGAATAGGGGGAGAGAGGGGCACACCCTTCAATGGCTCCAACCAAATTCACTTAATTTTTCATTCATTAAACATTACAAAACACTATACATGGGTTTATATAGAAGGGGTGGAAGGGGGAGGAGGTTGGAATTCGTGGGAGAGAGGGGAGGGATAGGATTTTCTTAATCCATGCTGTCAATTGGCCTAAAAATATAAAATACAAAATATCATTTTAATGGGGGGCACCCCCTTGACTTAAGGGGAGGCATCTTGGGCAATTTGTAACACTTGTCCCCCTTTGAATCTCAAACCATCTAGAAGCCCACCTTGGAACTTTGACTGACCCCACGTGGGCCCTAAGACTTAGGTGGACCAATAGGAAAGGAGATGGGGGCCCATTGCTGGTCCTACTGGACTTTTGCACAAAAACCCAAAGAATCCTAAGGAATGACACATTGGCTTATAAAGCCTTACAATTGTAAACATACTTTCCCAAGGATATAAAAAAAACTAAAGGACACAAATGTAAATTAAAATATCAGTGCTCTTGCTCTGATGTCCCTATCAGCTGGCAAGCAACGGGATTCCCAAAAAGATGTGGAGTGGTCGGAGATGTCCCCATCATACTCCCGAGGTGCGGAGAACTCGACTCCATCAAGTATGTGTCCACCGGGGAAGTGGTCCTCCAAAGCAGCTCTAGGCGAACCACGACCTCCAAACTCAACCCCGCGTCCTTAGCCGGGGGACGACGCTTCAGCTTCTCAAGGTGGCACGTGCACACCCTCTTGCCAGCAATGGTATCCAACTTGCCTAGTATTACCTCCGTGTGCACACGTCGGGCTCTCATGCTGATATGAGATGGCACTCCGAGGGTGTCACTCTCAAAGGTAGGCGTAGGCTTGAGGCACTCACTAGGATCCACCGCGGTGCCCTTAGAGGGTGCCGGGTCTGCCACGTGGGAAGTGGGGTGAATCACAAAACCCATCGGTAAGTCCAACTCGTAAGTCGGGTCGCCAAAGCCACTCAGAACTCGAGAAGGTCCAAGTCCTCGTGCCCTCGATTTGGAGGTGACCCTAGGGTAGAGCCACTCCAATGTCACCATCACTAAGTTGCCTACTTGGAATCCCAAGTGGCGCTTACGAGCTGTTGCCCGCTCTTAATGATCCTCACCGCTCGTTGCTAGATGCTTGCGTGAATGCGTGTGGGTGTGACAAGTATGGTGTGCAATGGTGGACCGGGGCAACCATGGATGGCCCTATCATACTTTAATGCCACATTGACTTGGATGAGCTTGGGAGGACCGGGGCATCCATAGGTGTCTCTATCAGGCATGAATGCAAATGCCGGGGGGCCAGGGCATCCATGTAGGTACCTATCATGTACTAGATCCATCGTGGTGACGACGATGGGTGGGGGAGGACCGGCACATCTAAAGGTAGACCGGCCATGCATCGAACCTAAAGTTATATGTGTGGGATGGCCTAACCTTCTAACCATGCCGAATGATGCGGTGTGCCAAGACAAATGCTTTCCTAACTCAGAAATGACTTCGATGTGTAGGGGTATGGTTTGACATTGGAGGTTCCATTCAAAAGGGTCGAAGGGGTTTAGGAAGGTGGACATCGTGGGGAGAGGTACTTCCTTGTTCCCTAGGTGTAGATCTTCCTTGGTCATGGTTTCCCTTGTGTCGCCCGGGGCTTGGAAGAGGTGGGCTTGGTCCAACATGGTGGGTGGAGGTAGGAAGGAGTGGGTGGTAAGCGATACAGGTGGGCCACTTGGGTTCCCGGGCTCCCATTGGAAGGGGTCAAAAGGATCAACATAAGTGTACCCGGGGAAAGGAGCTCTAAGTTCATCTCATCATCCTTAAGGTCCTCACAATATGGTGGTGGATCATCCTTCTCTAATGAAATGATTGGGCCAAAGTCTTTGCTGGGTGGGTTGGCCATGAGGGGATGGCTTGGCTTTTTATCCGATATGAGGAACTCAAATTTGAGGATAAGGTCGGGCTCATTGGGTGTGGGGAGGAATAGAAGGAGGTCGCTAGTGTAGCAACCAACGGTGCAAATCAAGGTGATAGACCCGACACATAGGTGTAGGAGGTCAAGGCTCCTAGGTTGGTTGGCCACTGTGGTCAACATGCCGGTCAACTTCATTTGCCATGCTAAGCTCTTAAGAAGATCCCCTAATATCTCTACTTTGTAGGATGATTGGATGGTGGTGCGATAGGAGAAGGGCACTATAGGGATGTTTTGCTCCATAGGAGGGCAAACATGGGCTGTGATCTCTCTAATTGGGCTCTCCCTTAGCCAATTAACAAGGGATTCTCCTAAGATGATCTCTGCCCCAACTAGAGAGGGTGGTGTAGGGTGAAGACCACCGTGCGAGGCTTCTCTTTCAACTTGGACATGGGTGGTCTCCATGGTGGGGATAGGGTCCGGAGGGGCACTTGTCCCCACGTGGCTGAGTGTGTGGGCCACTTATTCTAATGCCAATGGGGTAGGAGGATCTATGGTTGGTGGTTTGATGATAGCCGGCGCATGGCGCACCCGGGGTGGTGAGCAAGGTCGGTCTTGGGTTGGTGGGGAGTGGAAGTAGTGGAGGCCTAGGTTGGGGTAGGATTGAGGTTGGAAGTAGAAGGTGGGTTGGGTGAGGAGGTTTGGGTTGATTGGTTTTGGGGGGGGTGTCCCTTTTAGGGGACGATGGAGGGGTAGTGGTGGGGACCAAGGGGGCTTGTGGGGTATGGGTTTGGTGAGGGATTTTGGGTGGGGGGGTGGTGGCCGTCATGGGCCTAGGTGGAGGGGTGGACACGGGGTCCACTTGGGTTTGAATGGTGAGGGTTGGGTGAGTGACTTTGGGTTGGGGAGTGGTGGTCGCCGCCACTTGGGTTTGGGGAGAGTTGGTGGTGGTGATCAAGGTTGGAATTATTGGGAGTGGTGGAATTTGGGCCCTAAGGGAGGTCTTGGGTTGACCTGGTGGGAGTGGAGAAGGTGAGGGGTGTCGTGAGATTGGGCCCTTATGGTGGCCTTAGACTGGCCGGGAGAGAAAGGAGGAGTGGTAGTGCTCCTCGGGCTATGACTGTAACGACCCGAGAATCCGATTACCGAGAAGGCCCGGTAACCCGAGACTCGAACTGTCGCCCACGAGCCGGGTCGGCTCGGAAGGGCTAAAAGGAGTGTGGAGGCACAAAGAATTAGGAAATAAAGCAGGACAACTAACAACAACTAGCTGAAAGAAAGAATAACTATAGCTACAACAGAGTCCAGTCCAACAGAAAAGTACAGTCTAAAGTAGTAAAAATGTACCACATGCCGAGTGAACACTCGGCCCGGCGAGCTGGCAATTGAGAACCTTCGCACCAAGCCCTCGAACCTCGAGGAAGAAGAACCACCTCATCTAAAAAGCAGGGAATGAGTCTCCAAAACAGAGACTCAGCAGGGATCCCGCGGAACCCCAACCGGAAACAACGGCGGTAGCGGAAAGGAAGGCTACAAGAGCAACCGCAACAGCAGGAACAGTAAACTCGATGGCCGGTCGAAACCCGGCGCTACAACTACTCCTACTGTACCATAAACACACCCCGGACTCACGGTCGGGGGCTACCAAACCACACTGGTACCACCCACCGAAGTAAAAACCCACGGCAACCGCGCCGTAGAGGCCTGTCTCCTAGGACATGGCCAACCTGGACACGCTGTCCAAGGTGCAACCCTGACCACCTAGTCACGAGTACCGCACAGTAAGACGCAACCTCGGTAAAGCTACTAGCACTAGCCTCACGGCACGAGAACCGACACACGTGCCACGACGAGACAACCGAAACTCAACGGTCAACACGACCAAAACCCGAAGGTCAAAGTCACAGAGACTGACAGTCTGACACTCAAGACTCAACAGGAGCACCTCCCACTAGAAGCAAGGCCGGTTACGTCCCCTGATGACTTACACCGCACCGCAGGTGAACTGCCTGACGTGGTAGCGCCTACCAGAGGCACGGACATCGAACAAGTGACCACAAAGCAAGTGACTAGCTGGGGTCACGCCCATCGGGGTGGGTCCAACTGCCCCTAACCACGTGTGCACACACAAACCATGCGTCCTAGGTCTGGCCCTCTGATCGGTTTCCCCTGTAGCCGGACTCTGGCTAACGACGAGGGGCCCGACGGAAACCAGTCCAAAACCGTCCTCAGGGTAGCCTCTCCACCACTCCCTGGTGGGACCACACGCGTGTAAGTAGGCTACGACTAGTGGAGGGTCACTAAAGGAGTAAACTCTCAAGTCAACGGAAAACAACATCCGAATCCGACGACGTATGGGGACCATCCCACATACCGGCACCGTTGCACGGCGACCACAGTCGGAGAAGGAACAAGACTCACAGCCCACGGCCACGCACGCACTCTGTGCGAGAGTCGAGAAAACCCAAGTGACGTTAAACCACTGGACTCTGGGAAGTCCTCTAGACGCACTACAGCCAACGGTCCTTGAGTCAGAAGACTCGGGGTCAAGACCGTCGCACGCAACAGCACCATGCTGTCAATCTAGTCCAATCTCTAGGTCTAAAACCACGGTAGCATGAATACCGAGGCAGCTCATGAGCCGCCGAGACCATTCCCTCGGGAAGGGAACTAAGAAGCCTTCCAGCCCCAAGTAGGGTAACTGGACTCACAGTCCAAGGCCACACACACAGGCCACGTGGAAATCACAGAAGCACCATTCCCAAGGCAACGCCCAAGCCGCCACGCCGATAACTAGACTCGCAGTCCAAGGCTAAACACATGGCCCACTCAGGAATCATCTTCCAGGAAAACTCATGACATGCGGGGGAACCGCACCGCACATACACCGATACACGGTGACTCGATCGAGCGTAACACGAAAGCCTGGAACACGTGGGGTCACCCGGACCCACCATGCCTATGGGCACGCTAATCGAGGTAGCACGATCCTCCCGACACCCTCAAAACACGGACACAGAAACCCATGGGTGCCCGGGCCACTCACAAGACCGCAAGTCAACCACTGGGTCACGACCGGGTTGACTAGGGACCGACACAACGAGAAACGATCGCGGAGAGCACAAAAACTCATCTCGGCACCACATAGAGCCTGACGGTCTAAGCTTGGGCTGTCACAGGCTGTAACGGTCCAATGCTAGACCGTCACAGCAGTCTGGCAGTCCAACGTAGGACCGCCACACGAGAGGGGAAACAACCGCTGTGACGCACCCGCCCTGGGGCGTCACAGTCTCTAACGCACCAAGCCGGGTGCGTTAGAAGACAGAACAACACATGCTGTGACGCTCACCCCTCGGCGCGTCACAGCGTCTGACGGTCCTACCTGGGCGCGTCATAAGAATGGGCTGCATCAACTCTGACGGTCCCATGAAGGGGCGTCACAAGGCTCTGACGTCCTTACCCAGGTGCATCAGGGACTCGTGATCCCAACGGTCCGAAGACACGAAAACGGACGTAATGGTTGGACCCAGGCGCGTCATAGCGCCGTGGCGGTCTATCGTAGGTCCGTCACACCCACAGACCACCAAAAAGGCTAACGGGCCCTGTGATGCACCCACCCTAGGGCGTCACAGGCTATGACGGTCACTGGAAGGACCGTCACACCCGTCCGAGCGCGAAACGGCGGGAAACAACACGAAAAATGTCCCACGCCCCCATACCTCCACGGGAGAGGGGGAAAACAAGGGGGAAGCCCCCACCTAGCCCCTAGCATGCATCTAAGGCCTCGGATCAGCCAAAAATGCAATGAAATGGGATATCGACCCACAAGCCCTAAAACATGGATTTTTCCCCAAATCACCCTGATTAGCCCGCTCGGCTCACCACGGCCTACGAAACTCGCGGGAAAAGAAATGCATGAGCTGGGGGTCCATCTCCCTACCTCCACCGAAGATTTCACGCCCCGAGCTCGCCGATCCACGAAGAAAACGCCATTGAAGCCTCGCCGTTCCACAAACCCACGGCCGAGCTTCACCACGCCCCCACCGCCTCGATCCTCATCCATCCACGCTCGTGCCTCACCCGCGCCGTCCCCGCCTCGCCCGCACTCCACCCCGTCAACCACCGGAGAGAGTGGAAGGGAGAGAGAGAGTGTGAGAAGAGAGAGGGAGAGTGAGTGAGAAATGAGAGGGAAGAGAGAGAAAACGGAGGGGGGTTTATAAAGGAAAATCTGGAAATTCTGAAAAATACCAAAAAAATAGAAAATCACGTTTCCGCAATCCTTGGAACGCATCGATCGCAACGGTACCACTCACGCCCTGGTGAACGGCCCGGTTCACCCGCAACGAGGTTATGAAGGAATTACCGAAACACACTGGGAATCGGTAAACACACGCGCAAAAGTCGCGGAATGCTTCCGGGCCTCCGAAACAACTCCGGATCGCACCGATCCGAACACGAATGATGTCTGAAATGAAATTTCAGACACAACGGATCCAGATACACTGGGAACGTAGACACAGGACCCGAGAAGAAGGATCCGCAGAACACGGGGCATTACAGCCCTCCCCCCTTAAAGGAATTTCGTCCTCGAAATTCAGGACAAGCACAGGAACAGGGGAAGAACACCGTAACCCGCTGACAACACCGTCAGAACCCCAGCACAGAAAACCATGATTCACACGAAAGCTCTAGACCTGAGGGACACAGCCAGGCTATAAACACGAACAACACCTCGCTCCACGCGCCGAGCACACTGGCCAACAGAGCAGGCACACACAAAGAATACAGTCCAGCATCACCTCAGACACCACGAAAACTAATCATGGCACCGCTGCCGCCATCTCGCTCACTGAGGAGACACAGCCCTCGCGCGTGAGACAACCACCGATGCGACCCATGGTCGGCAGACAAAACACACATCAGCTTCACTACCAGCTGACAGGTCGCACACCCTTCGCAAGGGAACAACCAACATAGAGCCTCCATCGGCCCAACAGGCACGATCCAACTCATGGCAGGCCATCCGCTGACTCTCACACAGACAATTACCACAACTCGAGCCACACTCCTCTCGGATTCCGCATCCGAGCTCGATCATCGCACCAACTCGACCCCTTCGGGGAGCACGATGAAACCAGATGACAAGATCCTGGGGTCCTCAGTCATCACCTCACTCGACACAGGCTCACAGGGGAACCATCCCATGCTGGTCGCCAAACAAGGGATAACCATTGCGACACCAACATCCCGTCAAGGACCACCCTCCGACACCAATCTCACAAAAGGCCTACGCCCACAAGCGTCACTCATTTGTCTGGTCTCATCACATCCTTCGATCAATCCAAGTGGACACCGGCCAATCCCGATTCCGCCCTTACCACAGAGCCACGGGACACCACCTGAACACTGCTCACGGGTCCCCAAGCAACATACATCTAACCGTGGTCGGCTACGAGACTAGCCTTACCAGTCACTCGCAGCCACCAACAGGAACCCACAGCCTCCCAGAGATCACTTCTCCAAAAATGATCTCATCCGAGGACACGACTGGGAACACAAGTCGGGCACCAAGCCACCGACTTTGACCAACACGTCCTCGACCTTCGTCAGGCGACATCCTCAACAACCTCATCCAGGTCCAACACCGACGCCTGACACGGCTTCCATCACAGGAATAGGGTACTCATGCGGCGCACTAGCCAGCACATTCCCCAATCACTCCATCCTGCCAGTGCCAAGAACCATAATACCTCGAGCAACGGCACGGAAACAACACATTTCACACCGAGGAACCAATCCTCCGATGCTCAACGCAAACTCAGGAATCCGCCCATAGCAACCAACACTACGATCCTGAACCAATGGGTCACAAGCCCACCACGCTTCCGCTGCGCAGTCTGATCCACGTGCGCACAACTGAGAAAGCAAACACCGCCCAACCGGCACTCGTCCTTCCGAAACAGCGCCAGCACACCCTCACACAACAAGGGAATGGGCACAGCTTCTCGCAGGCAACCACCTTGCCAAGACAAGGAGCACGTCTCGAACAAACTTCATGGCACAAAAGGCCAACTAATCCGAACACATGATGCAAGATGAGGAACCTAGCCAAACACGATCTCTCCAACCAAAGGGGAGACCAAACGCACTTCCGACCAACGGAAGAGCTCCACGCTCAACCTGACCTCAAACCTCGCGCATGCTGGGAACAACACCTTCTAGCTCCGAGAAAACCATCACCACGTCAGGTTAGCGCCTCCGACACACTCAGCGAGTGTCACGTCAGACCACAATCACAGCATCTTTCGATGCACCACCACTGCAATTCCTCGAACTACAGCGCACCACACCAAGAGCCGCTACACGAGCCACAACGATAACCGCCGACGCTCATCCTCGAGTCTCGAACTCACCGTGGAGCCTTCACATCTCAAGCCAACTCCAGGGCGAACACAACCCATCCACTGACAGAAACGCAGGAGCAAAGACTTACCGGGACATATCTGCCAAATCCTGCCTCAAAATCCGTAGAACAATCAGGACCGACACGTCATTCTGACGCCACAGAGCACGACAAGAACATCAGGCTCGATGAAATAGCAGCTCACCAAGAAGATCCTCCGCTCACCCGAGCACACTTCTCGACCAGAACACCTCAGGAGCTGGACAAACCCCAAGCTGGAGTGGTCAAAACCGACAACAGCTCCCTCGAAGCACGCTCATGGCCACTTAACCACGAACAATCCTCTCCAGCCACCTAACCACGCTACAGGTTCCTCGAACACAGCACCGCGAGCTCACGTCTGCCAGCAACCTCTGCCCAACGCAGCATAACCAGGGCCACCACCGATGAGGGAGAAGGCTCTCGACCTTGCTTCTTAGAGCCCATGATGGCACGAAAGTCGCGAACAACCACCACCCTCACAGCGCCACGCAGCGCACTCAAGCTCTCGAGCGAGAAGCAGAGCGGAAAAACAAGCACAAAACCCTAAGCGAGCTATCGACTGTACTTGACCTTATGGACTCTAATCACTGCAATATCTTGAATTCCTATGTACGTCCACAACCACCTCTCTGATACCAGCTGTAAGGACCCGAGAATCTGATTACCGGGAAGGCCCGGTAACCTGAGACTCGAACCGCCGCCCACATGCCGGGAGGGCTCGGAAGGGCTAAAAGGAGTGTGGAGGCACAAAGAAATAGGAAATAAAGAAGAACAACCGAGAACAACTAGTTGAAAGAAAGAACAACTACAGCTACAACAGAGTCCAGTCCAACAGAAAAGTACATTCTAAAGCAGTAAAAATGTACCACATGCCGAGTGAACACTCGGCCCGGTGAGTTGGCAACTGAGAACCTCTGCACCAAGCCCTCGAACCTCGAGGAAGAAGAACCGCCTCACCTGAAAAGTAGGGAATGAGTCTGCAAAACAGAGACTCAGTAGGGATCCCGCGGAACCCCAACCGAAACAACAGCGGTAGCGGAAAGGAAGGCTACAAGAGCAACCGCAACAGCGGGAAAAGTAAACCCGGTGGCCGGTCGAAACCCGGCGCTACAACTACTCCTACTATACCAGAAACACACCCCGGACTCACGGTCGGGGGCTACCGAACCACACTGGTACCACCCACCGAAGTAAAAACCCACGGCAACCGTACCGTAGAGGCCTGTCTCCCAGGACACGGCCAACCTAGACACGCTGTCCAAGGTGCAACCCTGACCACCTAGTCACGGGTACCGCACAACAAGACACAACCTCGGTAAAGCTACTAGCACTAGTCTCACGGCACGAGAACTGACACATGTGCCACGACGAGACAACCAAAACTCAACGGTCACCACGACCAAAACTCGAAGGTCAAAGTCACAGAGACTGATAGTCTGACACTCTCGACTCGACAGGAGTACCTCCCACTAGAAGCAAAGCCGGTTGCGTCCCCTGACGACTTACACCGCACCGCAGGTGAACTGCCTGACGTGTTAGCGCCTACCAGAGGCACAGACACCGAACAAGTAACCACAAAGCAAGTGACTAGCTGGGGTCACGCCCGTCGGCATGGGTCCAACCGCCCCAACCACGTGTGCACACACAAACCATGCGTCCTAGGTCTGGCCCTCTGACCGGTTTTCCCCCATAGCCAGACTCTGGCTAACAACGAGGGGCCCGACGGAAACCAGTCCAAAACCGCCCTCAGGGTAGCCTCTCCACCACTCCCTGGTGGGACCACACGCGTGTAAGCAGGATATGACTAGTGGAGGGTCACTGAAGGAGTAGACTCTCAAGTCAACGGAAAATAACGTCCGAATCCAATGACGTACGGGGACCATCCCACGTACCGGCACTATCGCACGGCGACCACAATCGGAGTAAGAACGGGACTCACAGCCCACGGCCACGCACGCACTCTGCGCGACAGTCAAGAAAACCCAAGTGACGCTAAGCCATTGGACTCTGGGCAGTCCTCTAGATGCACTACAGCCAATGGTCCTTGAGTCAGAAGACTCGGGGTCAAGACCCTCGCACGCAACAGCACCAGGCCGTCAATCTAGTCCAATCTCTAGGTCTAAAACCACGGTAGCATGAATACCGAGGCAGCTCATGAGCCGCCGAGACCATTCCCTCGGGAAGGGAACTAAGAAGCCTTCCAGCCCCAAGTAGGGTAACTGGACTCACAGTCCAAGGCCACACACACAGGCCACGTGGAAATCACAGAAGCACCATTCCCAAGGCAACGCCCAAGCCGCCACGCCGATAACTAGACTCGCAGTCCAAGGCCAAACACATGGCCCACTCGGGAATCATCTTCCAGGAAAACTCATGACATACGGGGGAACCCCACCGCACACACACCGATACACGGTGACTCGATCGAGCGTAACACGAAAGCCCGGAACACGTGGGGTCACCCGGACCCACCACGCCTACGGGCACGCTAATCGAGGTAGCACGGTCCTCCCGACACCCTCAAAACACGGACACAGAAACCCACGGGTGCCTAGGGCACTCACAAGACTGCAAGTCGACCACTGGGTCACGACCAGGTCGACTAGGGACCGACACAACGCGAAACGATCGCGGAGAGCACGAAAACTCATCTCAACACGACACAGAGCCTGACGGTCTAAGCTTGGGCCGTCACTGGCTGTAACGGTCCAATGCTAGACTGTCACAGCGGTTTGGCGGTCCAACGCAGGAGTGCCACACGAGAGGGGAAACAACGGCTGTGACGCACCCACCCTGGGTTGTCGCAGTCTCTAACGCACCAAGCCGGGTGCGTTAGAAGATAGAACAGCACAAGCTGTGACGCTCACCCCTCGGCGCGTCACAGCGTCTAACGGTCCTACCTGGGCGTGTCAGAAGAATGGGCTGCATCAACTCTGACGGTCCCATGAAGGGGCGTCAAAAGGCTCTGACGGCCTTACCCAGGTGCGTCAGGGACTCTTGATCCCAACGGTCCGAAGACACAAAAACGGACGTAACGGTCGGACCCAGGCGCGTCACAGCGCCGTGGTGGTCTATCGTGGGACCATCACACCCACAGACCACCAAAAAGGCTAACGGGCCCTGTGACGCACCCACCCTGGGGTGTACCCACCCTGGGGCGTACCCACCCTGGGGCGTCACAGGCTGTGACAGTCACTGGAAGGACCGTCACACCCGTCCGAGCGCGAAACGGTGGGAAATGACTCGAAAAACGTCACACGCCCCCATACCTCCACGGGAGAGGGGGAAAACAAGGGGGAATCCCCCACCTAGCCCCTAGCATGCATCTAAGGCCTCGGATCCGCCAAAAACGCAATGAAACGGGAGATTGGCCCACAAGCCCTAAAACATGGATTTTTCCCCAAATCGCCTCGATTAGCCCGCTCAGCTCACCACGACCTACGAAACTGGCGGGAAAAGAAATGCACGAGCTGGGGGTCCATCTCCCTACCTCCACCGAGGATTTCACGCCCCGAGGTCGCCGATCCACGAAGAAAACGTCGTTGAAGCCTCGCCATTCCACGAACCCACAGCCGAGCTTCACCACGCCTCCACCGCCTAGATCATCATCCATCCTCGCCCGTGCCTCACCCGCGCCATCCCCGCCTTGCCCGTACTCCACCCCGTCAGCCGTCGGAGAGAGAGCGAGGGAGGGAGAGAGCGTGACAAGAGAGAGGGAGAGTTAGTGAGAAATGAGAGGGAAGAGAGAGAAAAGGGAGGGGGGTTTATAAAGGAAAATCTGGAAATTCTGAAAAATACCAAAAAATAGAAAATCACATTTTCGCGATCCTTGGAACGCACCGATCGCAACGGTACCACTCGCGCCCTGGTGAACGGCCCGGTTCACCCGCAACGAGATTCCGAAGGAATTACCGAAACACACACCAGGAATCGGTAAACACAAGCGCAAAAGTCGCGGAACGCTTCTGGGCCTCCGAAACAACTCCGGATCGCGCCGATCCGAACACGAATGATGTCCGAAATGAAATTTCGGAAACAACGGAGCCAGATACACCGAGAACGCAGATCCGGGACCCATGAAGAAGGATCCGCAGAACCCAGGGCATTACAATGACTCTCCGAGTAGGAAGGGGGACGTTGGGGAGCGTAGATCTTCCTAAGTTCTACCTTCATCTTCTCCCATGAGCCTATGGGCTCTTGACTCCTAACCGCCCTAAGACCCACTATGTGGTTCCATTTTTTCTTGGCTTGAGGTGAAAGCCGCCCATTGGCCATGTTGACTCTTTTGTGTCCATATACCCAAGTCCTCTCAAAGTGTTTTTCTATGGTAGCCTCCCACTTTAGATAGGCTCTAGAGCTCGATCCGTCAAAGCGAAGGTCTTCATCTAGAATGATGTCCAAGAGTAGTGGGTCGATCGGACCCTTGTGGAGGGTCGAGTTGTACCGCTATGAGGTGGCCATTCTAATGGACAAAGGTAATGCACCGGGTGACTCAAAATGCACATGCACCTCCTAGGACCAACTTGATAGAGATAAGTTATGAACTTACTCTGATACCAATTTGATGTGACACCACCTTGGGGTGACAGCCACTAGACCGATGCACCTTGGACCTATACTCGCAAGCAATCAACTTTGAGCGGTGAACCCACTCTCGCGGACTCACCCGCGTAATGCAGACATGTGCCCGTGGGCAACTCGGTGATGATGGAGAGGGTCCGGGGTGGGACCTTGATGCTCCATGGGATTTGCCTAGCTTGAGGCTGAACCCCTAAGGGTCTGGGATGCCCAATTCGCCAGCACGCCGAGGGCGTGGGATGTAGGGTCTCTCTCACAACTCACCTGCGGTAGTCACTCATATGATGGCAATTTGAGATCGGGCACTCACTCACCGACCGACGGGCATTTAGAGACAATAATATTCAAGCAAAGGAAGTGAAACCTGCAGAGGATGAGGCCTGAATCTCACCTGGTTGGCGTGAAGATGCCAACCCCGACCGGAGACGAGGGCGAGTGAGGGAGCGTGGGCTTACCCGCATGTCGCGCCGATGTAGCTTCGGATGGCAACCTGCTAGTACAATCACTACACCCTCGCAGAGGGGTTGGACTAGGAGTGGGGAAAATTATATTACATGCAAACACTACCTCCCGCAGGGAGGGACTTTAAGCCGGCCAGGCGGGGATGGGGAGAACTAAACTAAAACCATATTGCCGAGCCGCGTCGATTCTGACCGCTTCTGGAACAGCAGGACAGGAAGGCAATGACGGCGCCGCCAGGGACTCCACCAACTTCAGATGATGATAGGACCAACGCCAAAATGTCCTGGGTTGGCCCAGGAGGACGCCCAAATTTCTGGAGATTATTATGATGCCGACGGTGGCCGAGGCGAGGTCGGGACCAGGGCTGGTCAGACCTGGCTCAGGATGTCCCAGAACTTCTACTGCTGGAAGAAGTGGCCTCCACGAACACTCCCGGGGTCCGATAAGGGCGGGACCAGAACCGTTATGATCGTGGACAAGTCCTCTTCGATCAGAGACCAACAAGGTCACCGGAGGAGGTCATAGTAGGCCGCGAGAACCAGAATGGTGGGAAGGGTCGAAGCTATCTCAGGGGAAGCTGACCTGCGCACTCCGGGGAGAAAAATTGGAACTCTGTCCTCCGGGGTCCAAATGGCACCCTACTTCTTGGAGATGGCAGGGGACTTGGAGGAGAAGATCTCAGCCAAAAAATCGGGTCCAAACTCGCACAGGAGAGGCCGTGGTCGCTTCTTCTCTTGGGCTCTGGTTCCCTGCCGTAGCAGCTTTGCGCAGTAAAGGGAGAATGGCTCTCCCGGGCAGCACGGACGTAGGATGGATGCGAGACCACCTCGCCCGTGAAGCTGCTTCGGAGAGCTTTCCAGAAATATAAGATACACCACCAGAAGATGTGCGATGAAGATGTGGCAGACTCTGCAACTTCATAGTACTCTGCTGCTGCAAGTTCCAGGTGGGTAGTAGGCGAATAGAGGGGAAGAATGAAAGGTTTAGGGGGAGCAAATGGTGGGAGATGGACCTGGGGCCTTTCCTGGTGTGAGGGGGATGGGGGAGGAGGGTGGTGGCAAGGAGAATGGGGAGGGGAGAGGCTGGGGATGCAGCTAGCAGGTGGAGGGAGTTAGAGGTGCGGCCAGGATGGAGAGGGAGAGAGGTAGGGGCGCACTTGGCCTAGGGGGAAGGTGGGAGAATGGGGGTGTTTGAATTTGGTTTAATGGAGGGTGATTATTGCTAGCCTAGGGGAGGGGAAAGGGTGTGTTGGGGAAGGGAAGGGGTGCATGGGGGGAGGTGTTCTACCTTGGGAGAAGGAGGAGGTGTATGGGGAGTGCCAAGGGTCACCTTGGGAGGGGAGGGAATTGATGGGAGGATTTATTGGGGCCTTGGGATATGAAGGGGTGGGTGATGTGGCAATTGAAGAGTGGATGAGGTGGAGCTGAGGTTGATAGAGGAGAGAAGAGAGAGAGAAAATTTTGGCCAAGAGAGAGGAGAGAGAAAGTGGAGCAGGAGAGAGAGAGAGATAATGGACTTCTCACCCAGGGCTTCTCACCCACTCTATTGGCTTCTCACCAAAAGAAGAACACTTAAGTTGGACTCAGAAATTCTCAAATATTCATTTAACTATTCATTAGCTCTCAAATGGGGGATTGCGATCCTATTTATAAGAATCCCACATTTTACAATAAGTCCCCGACCCTTGGACTAATGACTGGGCTCACCAAGGGGAAAGGGGCGCCCCTGGGCCTAGCCCACTAAATTGGGTCCAAATAGCTAATCTAATGACCCAATTGACATATGACTAATGTAAATGACTCTCTTAACCTATGTACTTGACTTAAATAAATGGAATATTACATAATTGTGACTAAATTAAAATATAAAAATTACATGTCATGACTCAGAAAAATGTGGCGAATAATATGACGCACAGATGGCAAGCAATGGGATCCCCGAAAAGATGTGGAGTGGTTGGAGATGTCCCCATCAGGCGTTCCGTCAGTGTCTAGACCAGTTCGTGGTCGTGTTTGTCGACGACATCCTTGTGTATTCGCGGTCTACGGAGGAGCATGTGCATCATTTGAGGGTGGTGTTGCAGACCTTGCGAGATCACCAGCTGTATGTCAAGCTCAACAAATGCGAGTTCTGGCTTCAAGAGGTGCACTTTTTGGGGCACGTGATTTCTGGTGACGGTGTTTCCGTGGATTCGGCCAAGGTCGAGGCTGTGGTGCAGTGGCCGAGGCCGAGTTCTTTCACAGAGATTAGGAGCTTTTTGGGGCTTGTAGGCTATTATAGGAGATTCATTCAGTATTTTACTCGTATTGTGGCCCCGATGACCAGCCTTTCGCGGAAGGATGTGCCGTTTGTCTGGACAGAGGAGTGTGAGTAGAGCTTTATGGAGCTGAAGAGATTGCTCACTACCGCTTCGGTGTTAGTGTTACCTTCGAGATCGGGAGGTTTCATGGTGTGTATAGACGCTTCCAGGATAGGTTTGGGTGTTGTGCTAATGCAGCATGGTAGAGTTGTGGCGTATGCATCTCGACAGTTGAAGCAACATGAGGAGAACTACCCCACTCATGATCTTGAGTTGGCGGCGGTGATTTTTGCCCTAAAGGTCTGGAGGCACTATCTCTACGGTGAGAAGTTTGAGATTTTCACTGACCATCAGAGTTTGAGGTATGTATTTACCCAGAAGGATCTTAACCTCAGGTAGAGGAGGTGGATGGAGTACATAAAGGATTACGATTTTACTCTATTTTAGATTTGGATCCGTGGGTTTCGGATCACTTTCGGGGGTCCCGGAGCGCATTTTGTAGTTTACGCGTGTTTTTCCCTAACGGACCTTCTGAACCCTGTGTAGGGCCAACCGTTGCATTCTCCTACTCTGGGACGGTACTAGTGCGTTGAGCGAGTTTTGTGGATCGATAAAATAATTTTTTCTAATTTTCCATATTTTCATAATTTTTGAATTTTCTATATATAACCCTTTTTTCCCCTTCTTCTTTCTTCTTCTTCTTTTCTTTTCTTCCCGTGAGCGGTCGACCGTTGCCTTCCTCCGTGCGCGGCCCGAGGCGCCTCCTTCCTTCTCCGACTGTGGACGGCATGCTGCGATGGCGGCGTGGCGACGATGGTGGCGACGTGGTGATCGTGGCGGTGCCACTCTCGCGGGAGGGCGTGGAGATCGGGGTTTTGATCGAGATTTGGAGATCAACGGTGATCCAGCGAATTTCGGCCATCCTTGTGGTAGGAGGATGGATCCTTACTCTCTTTCCCGATTTCCCCGTGATTTGTAGGCCGAGGAGAGGCCCAGAGGGGTGTTTTTGAGCCGGGAGGGTGAAATTGCATGTTTTGGGGTTTAGCGTCGGATCTCTCGTTTCATGGTTTTTTTGACCGATCTAAGGGTGTAGAATCATGCTAGGAGGGTTGGGGATGGATTCCCCTTTGTTTTCCCATGATTGGGAGATGATCGGGGCGTGGATCGCATTTTTTTGGGTCTTCCCGCCGTTCCCGTTCTCAGGTGGGGGTGGCGGTCCTTCCAGGGACCGCTAGGCTCCCTTAGCGGCCCTCAGGGGGCCGCTAAGGGTTGTAGAGTGTCGGCAGGCCTTAGCGATCGTCCCAGGACCGCTAGCCTCAGGGCAGCGGTCATGCGATAGATCGCTACCCTCGGATTAGCGATCATCGAATGACCGTTTCTCCAGTTTGAACGGAGCACCCTTGGGGTGCATGTTTTTGACTGTTGGGAGTCATGTGCAGCATAGCGGTCAGGGCATGACCTTTTCTTGTTTCCTTGCGCTCCGGTGAGGACCGTTTGGCTTGGGTTAGCGGCCTGGCGATAGACCATTAGGCCCCTTGTGGCTCGCCCCCTTGCGGTCACAGGTTGACAGTTTTGGCTCATCCTGGCGGTCTCATGGAGACCGCTAGGTCTACCTTGCGGTCCAGAGAGGACTACTAGGCTGAGGGGCACTCTCGAGTGGACCACCACTCTGTTTCCTTCGAGCGGTGGTTTCCGTGAGTTAGAGTCTTACCTCCGATGACACGTCCACTAGTCGTAGCCTTCTTACGGCACGCGTGTGCTGACCCACCCGGGAGTGGTGGAGCGGCTTACCCGAGAGAGACGGTTGTTAGGCTGGTTGCTGTAGGGCCCCTTCGCGCAGTCTAAGTCCGGGCTTTGAGGAAGAACCAGCTAGAGGATCTGACCTAGGGTGCATGGTCTATGTGTGCACATGTGGTTGGGGGCGTCGGACCCGCGCTGATTAGCGTGACCCCAACTAGTCATTGTTCGTGGTACTTGTTGTGTGTCTCAGTCTCCGCCTGGGGCGTCGTAGGGAAACACTGAGGCGCGGTGTAAGACGTCAGGGGACGCATCTGGCTTTGCTTCTAGTGAGTGGTGCTCCTGTCTTCTGGCAGGTACGGACTTACTTTCTCATTGGTTCGAGGTCGGTTTATTCGGTACGGTTAGTTGTAGAGAGATTTTCCGTTTATTTATTATTGCCGTACTTCCGCTAGGTAGCGTTACCTTTCGTGCTTGTTCGCACTTTGTTGTTTTATTTCTCTCGTGCAAGGTGGGGGTCCGTGGGATCCCTACTGAGCCTATGAAACAAGGCTCGCCTCTGTGTTTTCAGGTGAGGAGGGGTCGTCGAGAGGCGCGGCGGAGTTTCAGCGTGGTTCTAGTAGCTAGGGTTAGTCGCAAGTTGCCAGAGCCGGGGTATGCCCCGTGTACTTATACTTTTCTTTCTGTTGCCTGTTCTTATATTGGACATGAGATGCTTTGGACCTTGTAGCTATTTAGTGAGTAATTGTTTAATTCCATGCATTTTATTTAGTTCATTGTGGTAGCTCTGTAGTTATTTTAGCTTCTCTTGTACTCTCACGCCATCCTTTAACCCTTCCGAGCCTTCGGGTTCATGGGTGGCGGGTCGAGGTTCGAGTCGTGCCAGTTCCTTTTCGATACTTGGATCTCAGGTCGTTACACTGGTAATTCATGCTCCCCTGAGACATCAAATGCTCTCCTGAGGATGTGGATGCTCGCCGGAGACTACATGTGCTTCGCCAAAGGGTTGACATCAAATTACCTTAAACCTTGACTGCATGCTCCCCTTTCACCAAGAATGCTCTCTTGAGGCCATGGATGCTCTCCTGTGACTACATGTGCTCCCCCTGATCGTTGACATCAAATTACCTTGAACCCGACTTCATGCTCCCCTGTCACCAAGGATGCTCTCCTGAGACTGTGATGCTCCCCTGAGACTACATGTGCTACCCTAAAGGGTTGACATATGCTCATGCAAGTTCATCTTTTTTTTTTTACGCAAAAGGCCAAATGGCGCCTTTATTTTATTAAGTGATAGAAGGAGTACAAAATCATAGGGGCATACCCCCGAAAGGAAGCATAAAGAAAGCTGCTAAGATAGCAACTGAAAACACAATTACACATATCTGAAGGAAGCAAGCCCCAGCCGATCCGCCACTAGAGGACCAAAACAAGTCTTTGGAAGCTGTGAGGAAGAGAGATAGGTGTCATTGCGTTGAGCGCAGTAGGCGTAGGAAGCAAGGGCATCGGCCACTTGATTCCCCTCCCTGTAAACATGTGAGATGGGAATACCAGAAGCCTGAGCAAATTGGTGGATCTCTCGCCACCACCTAAGACAGGTCCAAGTGGGAGCATGCCCCGCCCTCAAGGATGAAACCAGGCTGGCCGAGTCGGAATTGATTTCAGCAATCTGGAGGCCGTGTTAAAGAGCAAGGTGGATGCCATCACACATGGCACGCGTTTTAGCAACGATGCTAGTTCCAGAGCAATAATAGTGCGAAAACGCCATAAGAAGATGACCTCTGTTATTCTGATGCAACCACCACCTCCACAGTTGCCAGGATTTCCCCTACTAGCGCCATCAACATTGAGCAAAAACCCATGAATGGGGGGAATCCATCTGACCATCTTAATGACGATCGGGGATGGTCGATGGGTCCATCCGAAATGAGAAATGAGCTGAAGCTACTGGTCCGTGGAGCGCTGCTTGAAGGTAGTCTTCTCAAGAGCCGTGCTGATACAACAATGAATACGGTGAATGATGCCTTGAATAGAAGCACGTTGCCCTTAGAAACGCGCTTTACATTGCGCCTTCCAGACTTCCCACACAATGAGCATGGAGGCATAGATGACAAAGAACCCATGTAGGGTTTGCGGGTTGTGGGTACACACAGTGGCCCAGAGTCGTTGCATGATGTGAGCATAAGCTCCAATGCCATTATCCAAAATAGGAGAAATCCAGTTCCATAGGGCCATGTCAATGTCCCCATGCATGAACAGGTGATCCGGATCTTCAGCAGCTGGAAGTCGACAACAGTTGCAGGCAGAAACCATCTGAATACCGCAGTCGGCAATTCTAGAGTCTACAGGGACAGCTCTATGCATAATTCTCTAGGTGAACAAGAAAATGCGGCGTTGAAAGAAACGATGCTAAATAACCTTCAGGGGTCTCCTTTGAACGCTAGTGGGTCGAAGTTGATTGTAAGCAGACTTAACAGTAAAAAGGCCAGAATCAGAGGCCGACCAAATGCAGATATCATCATTGTGAGAGAGTTGAATCCCATCTAGATTAATGTTGTCTGACATCAATGACCTTAGGGGGTGTGAGGTATTAGAGATAACCTCACGAACAGTAGGAGAAGGACATTGATAAGAATCAGGAATAAATTGCCGCAAGGGATGATTGCCCAGCCAAACGTCGTCCAGGAAGTCAATCTGGGTACCATCCCCTACAATCCATCTAGTGTTTGCCGCAACCACCTCACAAGCAGCATGAAAAATACTCCTTGGGATGCCATGCAAGCAACGGTTCTGGCGATTAGAACCATGCACAAGGTGAGTGTAATGTCTGGCATATTCTGCCCACAGCGAGGAACCACGCTGTAAGGACCAGACAAGCTTCACAGCGAAGGATAGCTGGACGTGCCAGATGCTGCGCACTCCTAAGCCACCTTCAAGTATGGGTCTCTGAATAACATTCCAAGGCACCCAGTGCCTGCGTTGCCTGCCTTCTGAACTACCCCAAAGAAAGCCTGCGCAAAGGCACTCAATGTAATTGATAGTTGATTTAGGGATAGAAACATCAGCTGCCAGGTAAACCGGGATAGAACAAAGCACAGAATTGATGAGAGTGACCCTCCCAGCTTGAGATAACAACCGTGAACTCCATGAACCAATGCGGCCAGAGACCTTTTCGATAAAAGGTTTATAATCAACCACCAATGATTTACCTTGCCTGAGAGGAACTCCAAGATAAATAATTGTGCCAAGCTGCTGATGAAAACCAGTAATCCGAGAGATGGAGCGTGCTACTCTGGAAGGCGCATTCTTGGAGATGAGGAAACTGCTCTTTGAGGGATTCACTTTCTGGCCCGAGGAATTCTCATAAAGCTTTAAGAACTCCATGAACTTTTGAATGTTGGAAGCATGACCATTGAGGAACACCAGGGTGTCATCCGCGTATAATAGATGGGAAATAGGCGGACAACCCCTGGGAGCAGCATACGGCTTAAGAACACCTTGCTGATGGAGGCTAGAGATGCCCCTACTAAGCACTTCCTCTATTATGATAAATAGAGCAGGCGCAAGTGGATCTCCTTGACGGATGCCACGGGAGGAATGGAAAAAACCAGCCAAGGATCCATTAAACAGAACAGAAAACCAGCAATTAGAAATCATCATGGCAATAAGCGAAGTGAATCTGGTACATAAGCCAAATTTCTGAAGAACGGCAATGAGAAAATCCCACTCCACGCGATCATATGCTTTCATCATATCCAGCTTTAGAATAACATTGTGTCCGCGCACCTTCCTACCAATTTCAGAGATCAGTTGCCAGGATAGAGAGATGTTATCAATGATTTGCCTTCCTTTCACGAAGGCACCTTGCTCCCTGGAGATAATAGTCGGCATAATATCAACCAATCTAGCACATATTATACGTGAGATGAATTTATAGCTGAAATTGCAGAGGCTAATTGGGTGGAAGTCACCGAAGTGGGATGGGTTCCGGACTTTGGGGATAAGAGCAATGATACTGGAGGTAGCTCCACTAGGGAGTGGGAAACCTTGAAAGAAACCTCCAATAGCAGCTACAACATCATCGCATATAATATCCCAGCAAGCAGTATAAAACGCTCCAGTGAAGCCGTCCGGACCAGGGGCACTATCACCACTCATCCCCCACACAGCGTCTATAATCTCCTGGGTAGAAGGAGGAGAAACCAAAAGTTGATTCTGATGCTCCGAGATACTGGGAGGGATGACATGAAGCAAGAGGTTATCGACGGAGTGACTTTCAGAGGAAAGGAGGTGCTTGAAAAAATGCTCCGCCTCAGTTCTCAATGACTGTTGGTCTTCACACCATGCACCCTCCACTTTAAGCCTGTGAATGTAATTTTGACGCCGCTTACCTTGAACGACAGCATGAAAAAAAGATGTGTTCTGATCACCATCTCAAGCCAGTGCACTTTAGCCTTCTGGGACAAGAAAACCTCCTGCCGATGAAGGATTCGACGTAGCTCCGCCTCCACAGCTTGAAGAGCCACTCTATTCTCCTCTGTGGGATGATCATCAAACACTTGTTGCTTAGTTCTCTGTCTAGACTCCGCAGCTTTAAGGGTAACCTCCAGCTTGCCAAAAGTATCTCTATTCCACGATTGAAGAGCAAGCTTAGTAGCTTTGAGCTTGTTCTACAACGTAAGAAAAGGATTGTGATTGCAATTTGGAGTATTAGACCAGGCGTCTCTAACGCACTGAGTGAAAGAAGAATGGTCCAGCCACATCTTCTGAAAGATGAAACGAGACGGCAGCTGTTGCACCTCCTGATAATGTAAAAGAAGAGGCGCATGATCAGATGAGCGGCGCGGGAGGTGCTGAACAACCATTCCGGGGTAGGAAGTTTGGCAACAGACACTAATCAGGATACGGTCCAGCCTGGCCAGGATAGCAGCATCACCCAATCTATTATTGGACCAAGTGAAAAGAGGACCCCTGAAGCGAGCGTCCAACAATCCTGCAGAAGAGATAAACGCATTGAAATCAAGCATAGAAGAGGAGTTCGGCAGAAGGCCCCCTTTCTTCTCGGACGGATCGGTGATGCAGTTAAAATCTCCTCTGACAATCCAGGGAAGAGAGTTCTTCTCGAAGATGGATAATAAGTCTGCAAATAGGTTCCTACGAGCGGCAACATCACAAGCAGCGTACACCGCGGAGACCTTGAAAACATCTAAACCACCACGCTGGACTACGCCAGTAACATGCTGTGAAGACTTAGCCTCCAAAAGAAAAGAGATAGGGGAATTCCAAAAAATCCAAATTTTTGAATCCTCATCAAGATTTGCTTCATAGTGATCCATACCCAAATTCTGGAAAATATTAGGAGCCTTGCTTAAAGAAGCCTTGGGCTCAAATACAGCAATGAAATCAAGGGAAAAACGACGGACCAAAAGCTTCAGAGATCGCTTAGAGGCCAGATTTGATAAGCCTCTAGTATTCCAAATAGGAGTTGGGCAAATCATGAGGAAACATACCCGGAGGCTATTGGTTAGTGATGCACAAATCCAGGTGTTTACCAGGTCATTAGGAGAAGCATTTTCCCACTTAGTTAGTTGACAGTTCCCACGTTCTTTAGTCTTTGAACATGTTTCTTTTTTTCCTTTCTATTCTCTGGTTATGTTCAGATGTGCAGAACGTGCTTTTATGAATGTACTTGGTCTTTGTCTACTTTTAAGCTCTCGTGTTGCCTATTTAAAAGGATTCAGTTAGATGAATGACATATAGAAGTTCTCATATCTTTCTCTCTGTGTGTCTTCACATTTTGTGCATCTCTGTTCTACTCTGTTTCGTTTTGGTTGCTCGTGTCCAGGTTGCAGTGTACACCATTTTAGAGTGCCTCAGTAGAAGGCCTCCTTCTTACATCCGATCCTATAGAGTGGTATTAGAGCATCAGGTTAGTGTGCTTAGATTTGGCAGAGATCGTCTGTAGCACGTGAGTCCTCTGCAAATCAAGCGGATTTTATTAACAGTCTGGGTGAGGTAACTTCTGCCCGTTACTTATTTGTTGAAAGGTCTGAGTGGAAACATTTTTGATTTTTCATGGCAAACAGTAATATGTTTTCTTCAAATCAGTCTCTTATTCCTATCTTTAATGGTGAACATTATGAGTTTTGGAGTATTAGGATGAGAACCTTGTTTATTTCACAAGATCTTTGGGAGTTGGTTTATCATGGTTATGTAGAGCCAGCAGATGAAGGGAATCTGAATGCAGCACAGAAGAATGAGTTGAAAGACAACAGGAAGAAGGATGCTAAGGCACTATTGTTTCTCCAGCAAGCTGTCAGTGACACCATATTCCCACGAATTTCTTCTGCAAACAAGTCCAAAGATGCATGGAACATATTGAAAAGTGAGTATCAAGGATCAAATAAGGTAATTTCTGTGAAACTACAGACTCTTAGGAGGAATTTTGAAACTCTAAGCATGAAAAATTCAGAATCTGTCCAAGATTTTCTCACTAGAGTCACATCAGTAGTTAATCAAATTAGGTCATTTGGTGAAGATTTGTCTGACCAAAAGGTTGTGGAAAAAGTCTTGAGAAGTCTACCTACTAAGTTTGATCATGTGGTTGCTGCCATAGAGGAGTCAAAGAACTTGTCTAATTATTCTCTTAATGAATTAGCGGGTTCTTTACAAGCTCATGAGCAGAGAATTAACATATCTACTGATAGTGGGGTTGAGCAAGCATTTTCATCAAAGTTGGAGATTTCTAAAGAAGGTGCTGGTGCAAACAAGTTTGCTGGAACCTCTCGAGGTAGAGGATTTCGAGGAAGAGGAAGAGGTAAGTCATATGATGGGAGAGCAAATTCTGAAAGTCAGAGAGGCAACTACAATGGAAGAGGTAACCACAACTACAATGGAAGAGGTAACCATAACTACAATGGAAGAGGTAAACATAACTCTAGCATTCAATGTAGATTTTGCTTGAAATATGGGCATATTGAGCGAAATTGTTGGGAGAAAGACAAAGAGCAGGCCAATGTTGTTGAGAAAAAGGAAAACGAGTGTGGGGAAAGTACTGCTAACTTGTTTCTTACTTGTTTTAATGACAAAGAAAGTAAGAATGATGTTTGGATGCTAGATAGTGGGTGTAGTAACCACATGACAGGATTAAAGGAAATCTTTAAAAGTCTTGATGAGTCAATAAAATTGCAAGTTCAGATTGGAAATGGGAAGATGGTTCAAGCTGAAGGAAAGGGGATAATCATAGTAAAACTGAAATCAGGAAATGAGAGACAAATTCATGATGTTCTCTATGTTCCTAGTTTAGCTCACAATCTTTTAAGTATTGGTCAATTGATTGAAAAAGGCTACACCATTACATTTCATGCAAATTCATGTGAAATCTATGATCTTAATGGTGGACTGGTTATGAATGTAAAGATGACATCAAACAAAATGTTTCCATTCACTTTCTTAAGTATAGATGATTGTGCTTTATCTACTTCATTCAAGACTGAGTCATGGTTGTGGCATATGCGATATGGTCATCTGCATTTTAATGGTCTCAAATTGTTGAATAAGAAAAGCATGGTGATTGGTTTACCATCTATTGATAATGCTAATGAAGTGTGTGAAGGATGCATGTATGGAAAACAGCACAGGGCTTCATTTCCATCTGAGAGTTCATGGAGAGCTCAAGTACCACTTCAACTCATACATGCCGATATTTGTGGTCCAATGAACACTCCATCTTTGGGAGAAAGTAAGTATTTCTTACTGTTTATTGATGATTACAGCAGAAAAACTTGGGTGTATTTTCTGAAGTTTAAATCTGAAGCATTCTCAAAGTTTCAAATATTCAAGTCATATGTTGAGAAACAAAGTGGGTATGTTATCAAGGTTTTGAGGACAGATCGAGGGGAGAGTTCTTATCTAATGAATTTATCTCCTTTTGTGAATAAAATGGTATTCGCAGGGAGCTGACTACAAGCTATTCACCTCAGCAAAATGGAGTTGCTGAGCGTAAGAATCGAACAATTGTTGAAATGGCAAGAAGCATGTTACATGCAAAGCACCTTCCAAATCAATTTTGGGCTGAAGCAGTTTGGACAGTAGTCTACATTCTGAATAGATCTCCCACAAAGGCAGTGCAGAATAGAACTCCTTTTGAGGCTTGGTATGAGAGAAAACCCAATGTAAGTCATTTCAAAAATTTTGTTCACTTGCTTATGCTTATATACATTCTTAAAAAAGAGAGAAACTTGACACAAAGAGTGAAAAATGTATTTTCATTGGATATAGTTCTGAAACAAAGGGGTATCGGCTGTACAATCCGATAACCAAAAATCTGATTATACATAGAGATGTTGTTTTTGAAGAGAATGGCTTTTGGGACTGGAACAATAGTGCGCATGCTAAACTACAATCTGAAAATTTAGATCCTTCTCATTCCCAGCCAGAAATAGTAGAAGAAACAGGTGAAGAAATGGACTTCAATAACTCATTTTCTTCGGGTGAAAGCTCAGATTCTGAGTCTCCTCCTTGAAAGGAAAAATCCTTAGATGAGATTTATGCATCCTGTAGTTTTGCCTTGTTTTTAGCAGAACCTACATCTTTTGATGAAGCAATTGGAAAGGAAGAGTGGATACAAGCTATGAACGAGGAAATTGCAGCCATTGAGAAGAATGACACATGGGAGTTGACAGAGTTACCACAGGGTAAGAATTTAATTGGTTTGAAATGGGTTTATAAGATAAAATACAATGTTGATGGGAGCATCAAGAAGCATAAGGCAAGGCTCGTGGCTAAAGGGTATTCACAACAAGAAGGTATTGACTTCTATGAGACTTTTTCTCCTGTTGCAAGGTTAGAAACTATCAGAACTGTTTTGGCTTTTGCTGCTCAGATGAAATGGTATGTATATCAGTTAGATGTTAAATCTGCATTTTTCAATGGACTGTTGGAAGAAGAGGTGTTTGTTGAACAGCCTCAAGGGTATTTAGTTGCAGGTTTGGAGGACAAGGTCTACAAGCTAAAGAAAGCTCTTTATGGGCTTAAGCAAGCCCCTAGAGCTTGGTATGGCAGAATTGATGCATATTTTCAGAAGTTGGGTTTCAAAAAAAGTGCAAGTGAACCAACATTATATACAAAGGTGATGGGTGATGATATTCTCATTGTGAACTTGTATGTTGATGACATCATATATACTAGTTCTTCTGATATCTTACTTTCAGATTTTAAGGAAAAAATGATGAGAGAGTTCGAGATGACAGATCTTGGACTTCTACACTACTTCCTTGGTTTGGAGGTAAGGCAAACTAAACATGGTATTTTTGTATCTCAAGGAAAATATGCATCAAATCTCTTGAAGAAGTTTGGAATGGTACATTGTAAGACTTGTAGCACTCCGATGAATGCAAATGAGAAGTTGAGTTTGGAAGATGGAACTGAAAATGTTGATGCCAGATATTTAAGAAAATTGGTTGGAGGATTGATCTATCTCACTCACACTAGACCAGATGTGATGTTTTCTGTGAG
Organism: Amorphophallus konjac; assembly: GCA_022559845.1. Lineage (NCBI taxonomy): Eukaryota > Viridiplantae > Streptophyta > Magnoliopsida > Alismatales > Araceae > Amorphophallus > Amorphophallus konjac. The sequence continues at coordinate 70,485,125 of CM040122.1, read as the reverse complement.
TTTAGTGTCTCGATATATGCACAAACCTTCTAGACATCATTTGGGAGCTGCAAAAAGAATACTCCGATACATTTGTGGGACCATTTCCTATGGAATATGGTATGTCCCTGTGACTAACTTTAAACTCCTTGGTTATACTGACAGTGATTGGGCAGGTTGTGTGGATGATCGAAAAAGCACAACAGGCTATGTGTTCAACCTGGGTTCTGGAGCTATCTCTTGGACCTCAAAGAAGCAAGCTACAACAGCCTTGTCATCAACAGAGGCTGAATATATTGCTGCTGCATCAACAACATGTCAAGCTATATGGGTTCAACGTATCCTAGAAGATTTACAACAAGCTCAAGTTGAGTCAACTACAATCTTCTGTGACAGCAAATCTGCAATTGCATTGGCAAGAAATCCAATCATTCATGGTCGCACAAAGCATGTGGCGATTCGGAATCATTTCATCTGTGAAGTCATATCTAAAGGGCTGATCGACATGAAGCACAGCAGAACAGAGAATCAGCTTGCTGATATTATGACTAAAGCTTTATCTTATGACAAATTTTGTCATTTCCGACGCCTTCTTGGTGTGAATGATTTTGCATCGAGGGAGGATGTTGGTTAGTGATGCACAAATCCAGGTGTTTACCAGGTCATTAGGAGAAGCATTTTCCCACTTAGTTAGTTGGCAGCTCCCACGTTCTTTAGTCTTTGAACATGTTTCTTTTTTTCCTTTCTGTTCTCTGGTTATGTTCAGATGTGCAGAACATGCGTTTATGAATGTACTTGGTCTTTGTCTACTTTTAAGCTCTCGTGTTGCCTATTTAAAAGGATTCAATTAGATGAATGACATATAGAAGTTCTCATACCTTTCTCTTTGTGTGTCTTCACATTTTGTGCATCTCTGTTCTGCTCTGTTTCTTTTTGGTTGCTCGTGTCCAGGTTGCAGTGTACACCATTTGAGAGTGCCTCAGTAGAAGGCCTCCTTCTTACATCCGATCCTACAGAGGCACCCCTCGCCGCCATCGCTTTAGACCTAGTAAGAACACCTTCCACTAAAACTCCACGGTCCTTCTCAAAATAACAGGGGCCATGAGCGAATTTTTAGCATGGGCCCTAGCAGAAGCAGTTAACGGGACAATCGCAAGATTTTCTTCCTTGCATGTCAAACGTGAATTGCCTTTGCTGGGTAGAATAGAATCCTGACCAGATATCGTCTCCTTCAATGAGGACCGACCCCATTGCGATGGCAGAGCCACCGGCGCCTCCTCCACCTCCGGACGCACAGAAGGTTCGGCGTGTAAAGAAACCCCTGAAACACAACCAGCAACTGAAGCATTCAGATCCAGTCCGTCAGCATCCTCACCGGGCACATGCAGAACCTCCGACGCAAGGAGACCCACGTTGCATGGTTGCACCTCAGAAGTGAGGTCCTGTGGACGTGTATTGTGAATCTGATCCAAATTATCATGTGCCAAAGGCGCAACTTCCGCGTGAACCGCCAGACCATGGGAGCTGGAAACAGGCTCAGCCAAAGCAGAAGACTGCCCAAGAGAAATCCCATCAACCAAATTAATGGCAAGGCTATCAAAAGAATTTTTAACCAGAACCGCATTAACAATAGTAACAGCCTGAGGTTCCAAAGACCTCTTCTGGACGACCCTCCACTCAGGAAGGGTAGGTTGCACTGAGGTTTTCAACGTAGGGACAGCCTTTTTGAGCCTTTTTTACAATCATCAGATACATGGCCAATACGCCTGCAGAAAGAGCAAATGGAAGGGGCCCTGTGGAAGTTGATGGGTTGCCAGAAACCCTCACCATCACCACAGCCAATCCAAATCCTTTCCGGAAGAGGCTTTGCAATATCCAGATCCACACAAACAAGAGCCTCCGTCGTTTGAGTCCAGGCCAAGGTGGAGTCATGAACACGAAGAACCACACCCAAGCTACTAGCAATCTGCCGGAGGTAATCTTCATTGAAAAAATTAACAGGCAAGCCAGGAAAACCAACCCAAGTTGGTATAAGAGTAGGATCAGCATGAAAATCGAAAGAACTCGACCAGCGGAAAAAATGAAATAAGAACCCCTTAATATAAAGACTCTTCCGCACCAGAACTTTAATAAAATCCTCCTCAGACTCAAAACGCATCAGCACATGACGAGGATTAAGAATGCTGAGAACCAGGTTGTGCTGCAGAGAAAGCCGTTGCGCTAAGCAAGACTTAATATCAGAAAAGGATGGCCGACCATACGAGCATTTAGCCACGATCGCGAAGCGTAAAGGATCTTCTGAACGCTGAATCTCATCCTTCGAAAAGAACACAGCTGGTTCCCCAGCATCAGTGAAAGCCGGCGGACGGAGGTCTAGGGCAACCTTGCGAGGCCGAAGAGAAGCAACGAGGGCCTGCGCAAAAGACAGCCAAGCCGGAGGTCTAGGGGAAACATCACGGAAGCAGCCCCCACCAACCTGACCCGCCATGAGGCCCCTCCCCCAAGGGGGAGGAAGACGACTCCCAACGAACCAGCAGCCAGACGCTCTCACCCACGGGACAAGTCTTGTTTTGAGGTGTTTGAGAGGGAGAACTCTGTCATGCAAGCTCGTCAGATCAATAATAATAACATAATTTTATTCACACATAAATATAATTTTGAAATTTAAATATCTAAATATTTTTACATTTATTTTTTTTATTTTAAAGGATGAATCGGGTCCAATCGATTCAGACCGGTTCACCGGTCAAACCGAAGTTCGTCAGGTTCACCCGGTTCTTTAATATTAGACCGGACTGACCTTAATCGGACCGATTCCTTGACCGGTTCACGGTTGGACTGGTCCGATCGACCGGTCCTATCCGATTCTGATAACACTGGTTGTCACTCCATGGCCTCTTTGTAAAAAAAAACCAACCCGATCAGCTACCAACTTGTCTCCAGGGTAGAAGCGCAGATGAGCAAAAGGTTAATGGAAGGGCACAACGACGAAGACGTCGGTTGGGGAGAGCACGGGGAAGAAGAAGATAGGAACCCCATTCACACGGGGGGACACATCTGAACTGCATTCAAGGCGAGAGAGAGAGAGAGAGAGAGAGAGAGAGAGAGAGAGAGAGAGATGGAATGCCTTGGGGTATATCATGCCTTGGGGTATATCATGATTTGTCGACTCGGTCCGACTCGGGTCGATTCGGATGTGCCGTACCGTATCTGGAAAAATTCGATATGCTGTGGATCACTCTGGGGATCGGTCGAGTCAGACCGAGTCACAGTGAGAGAGAGAGAGAGAGAGAGAGAGAGAGAGAGAGAGGGAGAGGGAGAGGGAGGAGATGATGCTCACCGAGTCAGACCGAGTTAATTGTGACTCAGGCATATCATATTGGATCAGGAAAGATCCGATCCGATATGCATCATCGAGTCTACGAACCTTGGGTTAATTACATTACTTGTTGTTTGTCGAAGAACTTTGTGAGTCAAGCGTAGCTTCGTGAAATTAATGATATCCGGTTTGGTGGGGGCCCACGGGGTTGGGCGATCGATGCTCCTTGATTTGTTCCGACCAATCGTTCGGAGTTTTTCTCGTCGACTTCCGAGTCTCCCAGATTCTGACACCTTCCCTTTTCATGCCAACTGCCTCTATAAGGAATTAATGTTGAATCATGGATGGGTAGATGTGATCATGTCAAGACATTACTTTTGAATTTGGAATAATGGTTTGGCTATAATTTCGCCATTTAAGATGACGGTGACTAATAGTGCCGAGTGATTATCAACGGCTGTCACATGACGTTGCTATTACTACTTATTCGCAACGGCTCCATAAAAAGTTATCGCTAATAAATTTTAAAGGTCACGAACACAAATAGTTGTTGCTAATTCATATTGACGATAGTTCAAATGCAACAGTCGCCAATAGAAAACTCCTAGCGACAATAAGTAAATAGCCGTCACCAATATATTTATTCTCAATGGCTTTCACCATCGATAATAATTTTTTAATTTTTTTGTTAAATATTTTTTACAAATATATTAGTGGTGGTGGTTAAACGTTGCTAATACACATTATCGGTGACAACACAAACATAGTCACCGCTTATAATCAATTTATTAGCGATATCTCAAACGCAACTATAGAGGCTAAAAAATGTCCCTTTCGTTTTGTACCATACCTTTAAGATTTGTTTGTTGGGGAGGAATAGTCGACCACCCGAGAAAATATGCAATCACTAGATAGATTGTCAGAAGGAACCCCAGGAGTGATCGCATGGAACAACCTTTCGATGCTTAAGTTAGTAACAACGAGAAATGGAGTAAGAAAGAAGCTTAGAGAGAGAGAGCATGTAGAATGGAGACGAAGTGTGGAGAGTGCTCGAAGAAGAAGAAAGTGCTCGAAGAGGCGAAGGTTGCTCGGGGACAGAGATAGGGTTGAAAGAAATAGGCGGAGAACCCTTGATCTGCCCTCTCTATACTGTCTGCCTTCTATGTCATAGAGTCTCTGTCTGCGATTGCCTCTCTCTCTTCTTACGTGTTGGTCTGCGGGTATCTGTCCCTGTAGGTCCGCTTGTGGACCTATTTATACTAGTTGTAGTAGGGATGCTTCTTCCCCGGCTTAGCAATGGCATGGTTAATAGAGGGGTGCCCTTCTTGATCGCGGGGATCCTTCGTTGCCCACTCACCCATTCTTGGAGGAAAAGAAGCGTGACAGACATCTCGACAACGTGGGCACGATCTGGAGCCCGTCGGGGTAAGTCCCGTAATGGCAGCTTCAACGTTCATCCATTGGCGAGTCACATGGTGCCTAGCAAGCACAAACACGAAGATCTCTCTCACGGGCTAGTTAGGCCTCAATGGGCTTCCTTTGGGCCATGCTTTAGGGTCGTTGGTCGGCTAGAGAAGGCCACTACGGGCTTGGCTTCCCTATTCCGTAGTGGGCCTGGCATTATTGGGCTGCGTTGGGCCTGGCTCATTTTTCCTTCCTCACTAGCCCCCCATTCCTGGGCATCGTGTGTTCAATGCTCGGGAGGAATTGTACGAGGTCCAATGAGGGAAGAACCTGGCAAAGTCTTCGCAAAGCTTCTTATACCTCTATCACAAGGAGTCTTGCCGCACGTTGCCTTTCTTGGTGTGCAAGGTGGTTCTCCTGTGTGCTGAGTGACGACACCGCCATCATGGCGGAGCTATTTTTGCGTCTAGAGAAGCATGGGTAGTAGGCATTAGAGCGGCGCTTGTGTTTGCCTGTCAAGATGAGACTGACACATTGTTCCCTGGCGGTTTTATAAGAGGAGCAAGAGATACTGAAGAGGCACCTCTACATTCTTCTCCTTCGGTGCTGGTGCTTGCCGCCCCTTTGCTACTCGCACAATGTCTTGGTGAGTCTCTTATCCCTTTTCTCACTTCTCCCCTCTAACTCATGGCGCCACGTAGAAAGCTTGTCCCGGCCGGCTCTGAGTCCTCTGGTGAGGGAGAGAGTAACCGTGGTGGCATCTCGAGCACCTTGGGTGTGTTAGGTGCAAGCCTGGGGTCTAGAGGGGGGGGTGAATGGATCCCTCTACAAAAATAACAACTTGAGCCTAATTTGATATCCACCCAATTTAAACAAAGTGGAGGCTGGCACAATAGGCTAAACAGAATACTCAATGATCAAGTCTAAACTCAATGGTAGACTCGGACACCTCACAACAAGGCTCAAACTGCAATATGATTCAAGGTACTAACAGATTGAAAATCTAGCTAAGTGATTACCAATCAATTAGAACAATTATCATAACGCATCTCCTAGTTCTCAAAGAACATGTCTTGAACACTTACCACATAGGAAGATGGCACTGAATATTCAGATCACACACGAACCTGTGAAGAGGGTAGATGAAATGGAGCAATTACACTGGATCAAACCATGGTGCACACCAAATTTTTAGGTGGTTTGCTCTGCCTCACAGATCTACGTCCACCCCACACTCAAACTAGAGTGTGGCTTCCCGTTGCAACAGCAAGAATGCAGACTCAGTCTACACACAAATGCTGACACACAGCTTGACCCAGAGAAATGCTCTCCTCTCTTCTTTGGATAGAATCAGAAGGAACCGTGAGTAACACCCAGTTACCCACAACCAGAGGACTAGTCCTCTCTTCCTCTGAAACACAGAGGGAACCCCGTGAGCAACTCCAAGTTACCTACAACCCGGAGACCCAAGTCTCCCTTCCTCTGATACCACAGAGGGGACAACAGAGGAACACCTCCACACCCTGGTTTCCCAGAGCAAGACACACTCACAGTTACCTGTGAGCAAACACCTTGAGTGCACCGAGCACTGCAAGGCAAAGAACACAACCCATCTAAAACAAAAAATGAACAAATCAAAAGAGAAAAAGAATGTTGAACACAATCGACACGACAAAACCAAAGCGAAGACCACGATATGTAGCTTCCACTGGAAGCAATATGGATGTAGATCAGATAGCTCTCTCTTATGAACTTTCTTCCTTTTCTATCTTCCTCGCAAGGTGGCTCTCTTATCTTCACTGATGGGCTCACCTTCTTCAACGGCTGCTCTCTTCTCTTCTTATCCTCTCACTGAACTCTCTTCTATTTCTCTCTTTTTCTTTTCACTCTTCTCTTCGATGGCAGCTGCTTCAGCACCCTTCCTTTCAACGGAGCAGCTGATATATATAGAGAGTAGAGCATCATCTTCCATCTGATCACAGCCAGGATGATCCATTGGTCCACATGGAAAAAGAATATTAAGATGATATAAGTCTTCCATAAACCCGCCACGTGGGTTATAATTTGCACGGCAACAGTTCCATGAGCGTTGTCACATGATTCGCCTGGGTTCATCACGAGCTCAGGCATCTTCATACTTTCGGATCTGTTTCTCAAGCAAAGCAGTATGATTCTCATCCTTAATTTATCCATTATGCCTTAATCCACTCAAGTCCGTCTCCCGTACTTCTGAATTGAAGATTAGAAAGGGTTTTGCCGGCATCATGGCGGAGCTTTCAACCTATTTCGGTCAGCTGAAATAAACAGCATCAGAAGCTGCTTTCAGGAGGTCGTTGCAGCCTTGAAATAGCTTCGATTTGACTGCGTTGGTCTTTGGTGCATCGATGCAGCTCTTCGATGCTTCAATGTTGTTGGCTTCCGATTGCTGGTCCTAAGTTGAGTGCATCGATGCACTCCTTTACTGCATCGGTGCAGTGTGAAGATACAACCTTTTAGACAGAAGAGCTTCGACTGCTAGCTTTTGTCTTGGTGGGTCGATGCAGCTACTTGGTGCTTCGACTTTGTGTGACTTGATGGCTGATTTTGTTCTTGATGTGTTGGTGCAGCTCTTAGTTGCGTTAATGCAGTTCTCTAAAAATCACTTCTATGGTTGTGACGGCATCGAGACAGTATTCTGTTGCGACAAGTTACAGCTCTTGGAAATAGCTTCTTTGAGCATTACTGCGTCGAGGCCGTTCTTTGTTGCGTCGATATATGCAATGTGAAGATAAGGCCTTTTTGAACAAAAGACCTTGAAGGCTGGCTTTTGACTTGGAGCGTCGAGGTAGCTCCTTGATTCTTTGACATGGTATGATTTGAGGGTCAGTTTTGGACTTGTTGCGTCGGTGCAACTTTCTATTGCGTCGATGCAACACTTTGGAAGTCGCTTCATTTAGGTGGCTACGTCGATGCACTACACTGATGCATCGGTGCACCAATGTAGACAAGCTTCTGGAGAGCTTATGTGTGATGAATTCATGATTGCTGCTTAGCATCCTTGAACTTTTGGCTTTAAGCCAGACACCAGCTGCCAACTTCCTTCCATCTTTTTCTCATTTATCATATCGACTGTGTCAACTCTGCATCTTTGGATTTGCCTTGGTTTTATCAACTTTTTGTCCTGTTGAACTAAAGTACTCGCAGATATGTGGCTAAAACCTTTGAATGAGCTCTTACTTGGCTATCCATTTCTGCAGACTTGCCTTCAACTATTCTTCCACAGAGTTTGCAGATACTTCTGAATTCCAGATGTGCAATTTCTGAACTTCTGGTTTTCTGAGCCTTAGAATTCTGATATTGACAGAACATAAACAAAAATTGAACTTTCACAGAGCCTTAGAATTCCAAATGAGTTTGAAGTTCAGTTGAAATCAAGATTGGACAATGTATTTCAATCACATCAAAACCAGCAGAATCGAATCACATCAAAACCAGCAGGAGTACATATCAATTAGAGATGCTCAGAGTCAAGGGTGTAGTAGTGGAAAGTAATATGTTTTGCTCAAAAAGTGAAGGTGAGCAAGTGTAAGACTTGACAAAGTATTTCAATCAGTAGGTAAGGAACCATGAGTTCAGCAGAACAATAGTCAGCTTTAGAGAGCAGCCGCAGTCACTTTCCAAATTGTATTAGAAATGTGCCATGAAAAGTGTATGCAGTGGAAGAATTATTTCATGGAGTTTAAGAGGACATTGGATCATAAGAATCATAATCTGAATCATTATTCATTAGGCAAGCATTCATTTTCAGATTCATCTATTATAAGGTTCTCTATGACATAGCCCTAACTTTCTGCCAAGTTTGAGAGAAATAAATTTAGAGTTTATCAATTGAACTCTTGAAGCATTTTGCACTCAGATTTAATAGAAATAAACCAGGACTACATGTTTAAGTTCTATTACACCTCCCTTAACCTTAATCATTCAAAATCAAGGATTTCCTTAGGAGTAACTCAAGTCAAGTATTGGAATTAAACATATTTAACAAATCTGGTTTTTGCCTCGGGGTTACAGCACATTCGTTGACCTTTTGGTCACATTTTTAGATTTTTCTTTGAGCTCATAATTTTTAAGAGCATTCAAGTATAGCCCACACCTTTTTATATAAGGGTGCATGTTGATCAGACGTCAGCACCCCTAGTCACTCAGTGAGACTAACTATCTTGCTTTCATTTGAACAGAGATAGGAAAGGAACTTCATGACTTAGTCCACTTCATTTCTTTGATAAATGATGTAGTTTCTCAGTGAATCCTTACCCATTGCTCTCCCTTGAGCATTGATACCACTATTTATCATGTACTGCCCTTTGAAAATTTTCAGATTGTTCTATGTTTAAGAGCAATACTTTAATCTAAATTTCCCAACCAAGGTTGCCAAAATCTTAAATTTTCAGATTCAAGGAGATTGCACGGGACACAACATGTGAGAGTTGGTTGAGATCTATTAAGCTCAGAATACAACCTTTTTCAGTGAATTCAGTTTTATAAACTCTTGAATTCATTAGGCTTTAACCAACAGATTCATTAATGGGCAATCATAGACCCTTATAAAAGAAGAATCTTATATCTGATTTGCTCAGATTAGTGAATTTGATGAACAGATTGAAACTCTTCTAAACTCAATGTCTTTTCAAGTGATTTCAACAAACAAAATAGTTTTTAGAGATGACGTTTTTCAGCAAATGCAAGGAATTTAAAGTCAGAATTTTTCACATGTTTTTCAAAGAAGCTCTCTCTTAAACAATTGCAGAGATTGCAAGATGGAATTTTTATGAATGAGAGGAATAGATTTTCAGAATCAGATTCTCTTGAACGGAACTCCTCTAGCATGTCCATAATGTTTCAAGAATATTCAGAAATGTAGAGAAGACAACATGTATACAAAACTCTCAAGGTGACTAGCTGAAGGGTAAGCCAAGTTTAGCCAATTTGACCATGAAGCAGAAGGTTTTAGGGACTGTACAGGACCCTGAGCGAACAACAGCTTTAAGAAGGATTCAAGGTGTAGCAGTTAAAGACAACTCTCATGAAGGAAGGAACATGAAGATCAAAGCACTCTCCCCCTGAGACAATGCAGTTCAAAGCTTTTTCAAATAGGACAAAATACCCTTATTCCCCCTTAATGATTTTGAAGGCATTACGTGCAAGAGTAGATATTATATGAGCAAGCAAATGTGTGCTCTAACTCCTCCAAATTGAATGCATTAAAACATTAGCTTAGTCATGATGAAATCACTATGAATTCAAAATCAGTTCTTCAAGTAGTTACATGAGTATGCAAGGAGACACAGATGCAGTCAACATGTATTAACTGTGTCAACCTATTATGAATGGAGGTCGAAGCACGACAATTTCCCAGAACATTTGTTTGAATAGAATGCACTGATAGGTCGATGCAGCATGGACAGAGTGTCGACGCAGTTCGTTTCACAGAATAATGATTTCTGATGAAATGAACTATGAGGTCGATGCAGCTGAGAGGAGTACCGACTCACTTTCTCTAGCAAATGAGATTTACAAGAATTGTGTTTCTTTTTTAGCACAAAACAGGGTGTGCATCCATTTCAAATGAACTTTTGGAATTTGCACAATTGATGTGTAACTGGTTCATGCATGTGTAAACTGATGCATACATTGACTCCCTTTGTCTCAAGTAAGTCATATGTAAGTGCTGACTCCCCGTAAATGTATGCATGCTTATCAAACAATCTTTTGAGTCTTTGACACAAGAACATGCAATCAAATGGATGTATGCATGATCATTGACTCCCCCTATCTAAATGCATTGATCATCAAATATGACATGAAGACTATGCAAGAGTTATTGAACTAAGCTCATGAATGTTCAGACTGTTATGTGCAAATTAGACCCAGGGTATTAGGCAGAGAACATAGATCTTAAGACCACCTCTCGCATAGTGTGGGTTTCTAGACAGACCGCATCTGTCCTTCTCCCAACACCATTTAATATACCGTAGGTCATGCAAGAAAATGCATATCAAATGCATGAAAGTTCATAACAGATGAAATGTAGTCTTGTATGAACAAGGACCTTTTCAGATTATATGCATATGTGGAGATGCATGCATGAGCAGAGCAACATATGCATTTTTATGACATTGCAAATTATATGTGCAGATGTAAAAGTGTATGCATGAACAAAGGTTTTCGGTTGACCAATACTCACTTGGTCGGTCGACCAAAACAAGAAAGTGCAGATTATTCATGTTGAAGAAATGTATGCAGCAGATTTTTCATGAAAATGGAGAATGACATATGTAGGCAAAAGAACCCATGCATTCCAATTTATTTCAACTCCCCCTCAATCAACCAAGTTAAGACTCTATTCATGACTTCACATTTAGATTATCTAAACATGATGATATGGGTAAAGTCCTAACTGTCAGTTTATGAGCATTTTGAGACAGGAATTATTCAACACATCAACTAAAACAGTAGAAACAAAAGATGGGATTTTACCCAACTTCATGTGCCTTGATTTTATTGAACCCCTCTTATTCTATTTTCCTTTTTCTTCAAGGCACACCTACAAAACACAAATCTCATTTTGTATACACAGGTACCAAAGACTTCTTGGGTCCTTGTGGATTAGCAACACCTCTTGTAGGTGTTTTCCATGACTTCAGGACATTAACATCATCAACTTGCAACAAAAGACAATCATGCATTGTGTGCCCAAACTTGCCCCAATAATGACAATAAATAGAAGACTTGACATTTCTCATGTGCATGAAAAAAATTTAATTTCATTTTATTGACAGTGAAATTCTTATTTCCTTTAACATGCCAACAGTCTTTCCTGACATGTCCAGCCTTGCCACAGTGATGGAAATTCACAACAGATTTCACATTCTTCTTATAGAATTGAACATCGAATTTTTTATTTTATACTCTAGCATTTTCCCTACCAATGGCCAGCCAACATTCAGAGGCTTTGTGGCCTGGCTTCCCACAATTGAAGCAAGCAATGTATTTATCTTTTGTAGCAAATTTGTTCTCATGAAAGACATGCTGGTTCATAGAAAATTTTGCATGTTCAGCATGATAATTTTTCCTTCCCATGGCCGACCAGCACTGTGCAGCTATGTGCCCAAGTTTACCACAATGAAAACATTCATTACTTCTTTTCTGGACATTTAGAAATTTCCTAGTATGAAAATTCCTAGCATGCAAATTCCTACTAACATTTTGGTTATCCAAATTCATCATTCTACAATCATGCATCAAGTGTCCATTCTTTCCATAGTAATGACATGAGATTTTCTTTGCATGTGGATGTGAATGCACAGGAGTTTTATGGTCAACATGCACTGTGGAAGTGGCAACATTTTTAGCTTTATTTTACATACTATTTTTCTTTTTCAATTTTTCAGTTAGTCTTACAGATTTTTGACAGACAACTTGTTTTGGGTCTTTCTGGGCAGCAAACTGGAAAATGGGTGAGTTTGAGGTGCTTGTTGGCCCAGAGCTGCACACAAATGATGTGTAGAGTTTGCTTCCAAAACTCTTTTTATTCACTGGGTTGAAGCCCAGTCCCTCCCTTTGGAAGTTAACCTTACTTCCCAGAAGCTTATCTAATTTGTCCTTTCCATTCACAAACCTTGCTAAAGAGTCATTCAAATTAGAAATTTTAGTTTCAAGGTTGGAAATATGAAGCTCATAGCTAGCTATTGTTTCAGCCTTCTCATTCAACATAACATTGATAGATTTGTGGTTCTCAATTTCAGTTTTAAGACTAGCCACTTTTTTAGAATTGTTTGAGCTCTCACATTTCCCTTTTTCAAGAGTTATGACTCTTTCAGATAGGGCAGTGCTAAGTTGTTTCAATTTTTCAATCTCCTCTTTTAGTTTGTCATTTTGCTCATAGAGTTTATCATCGTTAATCAACTCACTTATTGAGAACTGATCTTCATAGAGTGCTTCTTGTACGTTTTTAGTTTCAAAATTTTTAAAATTTTTCTGAAGATCCAAATTAACTATTCTAATAGCCTCATGTTTCTCAGAAATCACATTATTTTCATTCTCAAGATTTTTGAATTTTTGTTCAGATTCCTCAATTTGTTTTGTAAGTCTCTCATTTTTAGCTTTCATTTGATCTAGTTCTGAATTAACAATATCAAGATTTCTCAGTTGTCTTCTGAAAATGTCATTTTCTATTTTTAATGTTTCAATGCTTTCATTTTCAGAACTTGTACTCTTGACAACATTCAATTTCCTTTTCAGAGAATGATTCTATTTTCTTAATTTTTCATGAGACTCAATTAAATCAGCGTAAGTATCCTCCCAATCTTCTATAGAGAAGTTTTCGAATGGATTACTTCTTCCTCGTTTTCACTTTGATCACTGTTGTGATCACTTCCATCATCCATCATACATCTATCCTCATTCTTTCCATTTGCATCCATCAGATTTTCCAATATGGCCTTAGTCGTCCTGCATGCAGAAACACAAGGAAGTGTGTTAACATTGACAACAAATGTCATCAAATTTAAGGCTCTAACATTATTATTGTGGTTTGATCTATGAGCATCAGTCCACTTAGATTTATCCTTAGGTAATTTGTATGGACCATGTGTGATTGGATTCCATAAGTCAGGATCAACAGACTTGACAAATCTACACATGCTGCGAAACCAGGAATCAAAATTGGAACCATTAAACACTGGTGGATGAGCCATGGAAATCAAAGTAATGAGCTAGTAGCGATAATGCACCAAATAAGTAGGATCTACTCTGCAGACGGTTAAATCTGATCAATCAGAGACCCGCTCTGATACCAATTGTTAGGTGCAAGCCTGGGATCTAGAGGGGGGGTGAATGGATCCCTCTACAAAAATAACAACTTGAGCCCAATTTGAAATCCACCCAATTTAAACAAAACGGAGGCTGGCACAATAGGCTAACATAATACTCAATGATCAAGTCTAAACTCAATGGTAGACTCGGACACCTCACAACAAGGCTCAAATTGCAATATGATTCAAGGTACTAACAGATTGAAAATCTAGCTAAGTGATTACCAATCAATTAGAACAGTTATCATAGCACATCTGCTAGTTCTAACAGAACAGGTCTTGAACACTTATCACATAGGAAGATGGCCGTAATACCCCAAAATTTTATGTAAAGTATTTTAGAAAATTTTCTAGATTTTTCTAAAGATTTTTCTAGAAATAAATAGATTATTAAATGAAATTAGTTTAATGAAAGCCAAATATTAAGGCCTTATATGTATTGATGGACCTGACCCTTTTAAATAAGCCCAAATGATCCAAATCTAAGCCCACAAGACTTGGCCCATATTCTAGAAGCTTAAAATACGCTATTTTCAAAACTTAGGGGATAAATATATCAAGGATCGGATAAATCAACGAATAAATAACAAAGAGTTTGAAATAGTTCAAATTCGATGCCAAGGGATAAAAACGGTCTATCAAAGGAGTGCCTCAGGTATAAAACAGTCTCCGCTCGACCGCTATTATCCGTCCGATCGCTAATAGTTAGAAATGTGAAAATCTTGGTTTTCTTCAAGCCTAATCACTAGGGATCGATGCTATCTACTAGTTGGAAGAGTCTAGAATGCTTGAGGATCAAATTAAAACCCTAATTAGGACTCTAGGTTTGTTCAAATCCTCAAAACCCTAGCTAACCCTATAAATAGACCTTAAGTTTTACCTGCGTGACCCTTACTTTTGGCTCGCGTAGAAATAAGGTAAGGAGACATTATTTCAGGTAAGTTCTTTAGAGTATTTTGTTCATAATAGTGAGGACTAACTACCCTCAAAATATCATCTTAGGAGAGCAAGACATCAGGAAGATAGAAGCTTGCAAAGTCGCTGGTTCGGAGCAAGCAACCCAGGAACCTGTGCAATGGACCCAGGAACATCTACAAATTAGAAGCTCTAAACGAGGTAATTAGAAGTTAGTTCTTTAGACTTATTTCTTCACCTTAGTAACCTCTTCCTACCCTCCAATTTTCGTGGTCTTAGGTGAAGGGAGTTAAGAGTTAGAAGGGCAAGAAGTTGCTGGTTTGGTTCAGGACGAGCAAAAACTAGGGTCGACTTTCAGCCCAAAATTCAACGTTTAAAGCCCAGTCCAGAGGTAGGTTATCTCATGAATGGCTTAAACTTGATGTTAGGAGTAAAAGCCCCCAATTTCAAGTCTTTTTAATGCATTGTACGTGGAGTATTTGATGTTTTATTGTGACTGCGCAACTAGTGTATTTTTCATGCATGAGCCTAACCCTTTAATGAAAAAGATGTAATTCTTATTGAAATTATAATTTCCTATGCATATTCTCGGCCCAATATTCTTCTAGCATGCTTTACTACATGTTTTACATCGTTCCCATGCACAATATGACCTAGGTTAGCACTTTATTTTACTATTTTATAGCTTCTGTCTCCAGACAGAAGGCGGCCTTAACGGGACCACAAGGAACCCTAGCGGTCTAATAGGTGACTGTCTATATCCCTTTCCTGCGGTCTATCGTAAGACCGTCTGGGACACTATGCGGCCAGACCCTGACCGCTATCTGCTTATGTGAACCAATCCGAGCCTAGTTGAATTTTGCATATAATTATGCTATTTTCACTAAAAATTATGTTTATTTTCCTGTTAAACACCCTATTACAGTATGAGCATGTCTTAGAACTTTATTTTTCATTATTATGTAATTTCATGCCAAATGTTATAATTTTGTAATTAAATGATTTTCTATGATATGGACATGATTTATGAGGTGTTAATAGCACGGTTTTTGTCCGTATGTTTCACCGTTTCACTCTCATCTCTTGAGTTATTTTCATAAGTACATGGCGTTTACTCTGGTATGTGACCATTAGTTACACTTTGCACTTATAGCACACTCTCTTGGACTTGTGAACCTCTCCGCCGGATATTCCTTCTGTCGGACTAGGGGATCATGTTTCAAGGCCTCCGTAAGACTCCGTGAGCCTAGGATTCCCACTATGACGTCGAGCTGCTTGTACCCTTAAAAGCCCAAATTATCTAGAAAGCACTCACATGATCGGTGTTTTATTTTCTGTACTCTAGTTAATTGCGTCCTATAGGAGACCGTCTCTGTTACTAAGCGGTCTTTCTCAGACCGTTTTGTTCATAAAACGGCCCCTTGGCGACCGTTATTCTCCAGAATTCTTCAAGTGTCGACTTTCTTTTCATTCTGGTTGACACATTTTAAATGCGGCCTTCACTGGACCGTTATTATCGATTAAGCGGCCTAGCTGTGACCATTTTCTTCTTGAAACGGCCCAGTAGATGACCGTTTATTTCTGGCTTGTTCATAACCCGAGGTTTGACCTAGGGGTTGTCTAAATTTTTTTCTTGGATAATCTTAGGATTATCTGGATTCCAAACCTATGTGTAACAAGTTAATGTTGAATTATGGAACTTAATTAATGTACTGTTATGCTGTCGGTATGCCGCCGTAGCATAATGTTCTCTTAATTCTTCTTTAAAATCGTATATCATTTTTGGAACGTTCTATTCCTTGGTTACTTGGTTATGAAACCTATGAATTGAAATTGAAATTATTGGCTGAAACTATTGTTATCTCGTGGAATTAGCTTGATCTGTAACTTGAAGATGTAAGAGCGGACACGGACTGTGTCCAAGGGCTCGACACTAGCCCCCACGGCCGATGGCCGGAAATGTACTGAAAACCATGGGGTATGATGAATACTGGCGTCGTATTGCGTCAGGAGTATTTTTTTTATAGACGAGTGAAAAATACCACGAGGCTCAAAATGAAAATTACATGTTTGTTAATGACTTTCTAGTACATAGCCTTTACCAGGTTGTGTAAGTACTTTCTCGATACGTGCTCGTACTTTCTTGTTCATGAAAGGCCAAATGTATATCTACACGATTAATTCTTGCTTATTCATATACTCGATTATGTCTATTTGCTCAGAGATCTCGTGACTCTATATTCTTGGTTATTGGTTTATGACGTATGATTTATCACATTTTAATTTTTACCTTGATTCTAGAGCTAAAGCATTAATCACTTAATTATTACCTTCATGTTGATCCGAAGATACCTACTGGGCAAGTGTGCTCATACCTATTTTCTTATCTTTTTCAAGAAATACTAGTGAATCGGATTCGGATTATGCGAGTAGCGGGTCCGAGAGTGATTGAAGGTCAATTGGAAATGAGAGAAGCCCTAGTTGACAAGTGTTAGTCGAGTCGGATTGTAATTTTTAATTTTTCTTGAGTCATAGTGTTGAAAGGATGTCAAGTAGTGACTTTATGTAATTTTAATTATGATTATGAAATAAAGTTGGAGTTTTGAGAAATTACTTGTGCAATTACTTTGTGTGGTTGTCTTGTGCTCTGATTACTTACTTGTAAGAGGCTTACCATGCCGGCTGTTCATGTTCCCGAAATTCCTTCTGCTGTAATAAAAGCTCGGGCCGTGATAGTTAAAGTGGTACCAGAGTCTAGGTCTAAGGACTCAATTATTCCTAGGAAAGATATCATATCATAAATTAAGTCTAAGGTTTAAGGACCCACTCCTATGAAACAAGGAAAGAAATTTCTCACCCAAGAGAGAAATTGGGTAGAACCTGGGATGAGATAGTAATTAAAAATTATCTCTAAGACTAACCCCACCAATTTCATTAGAATTAACTAATCTGTTATTCTTCTCAGGTACCTCATTCTTACAATGGCCCACCGTGTTGATTGGGGTGGAATGCAACAAACTGTTGCGGGTCTCACGTAGGCCTTGCAGAATATGGCCCAAGTTGGCGCAAAGGCAGGGGTCGGTGATCTGCACCGCAACTTCCGAAGTCTAAATCCTCTGAGGTTTTCTTGTTCTTCTAATCCAGATGAAGCTGAAAATTAGATCGATGAAATGAACCGCATATTCGAGGTCATGCAATGTGCCAACCAAGAGAAGGTTCATCTTGCCACGTTCCAACTTAACAAGGATGCGCGTACGTGGTGGAAGTCTATTCCAGCACCGCCTGCAGACGCACCACACACTTGGGAAGGATTTCTCACGTTCTTCCGAGCAAAATATTTCTCCGAACATGTTAAAGAGAGGAAGACGGCGGAATTTGCTTCCTTACGGCAAGGCATGATGACGGTGGCGGAGTATGAGTTACAATTTTCTCGCCTAGCACCTTATGCTCAACATCTAGTGAGCACAGATCTTCTGAAGGCCAATCATTTTCTGGATGGGTTAAGGCCCATCTTCATTCAACAATTGGGCTCGCAAAATATTCGGACCTATGCAGAAATGGTCCAATGAGCTCATCTATGTGAAAGGACCGTAGAGAAGGTCGAGAAACTCAAAAGCAAGGGAGAGGAGTCTAGCCGAAAGATAGATCGGCGTGGGAAGAAGAAAAAATTCAGCATCATGGAGCCTTATAAATCTCGTGATAGTAAGAAGAGATCTTGGAATGGGGGTGGTAGCAGTTACCACAAGAACAAAAAGGCGAAGGACAAAGAAAAGCAAGTCATGGCGGCTTGCATGTTCTATGAGAAGTTTGGCCACTCGGTCGAGGAATGCTGGAAATGCCTAGTGGCGTGTTTGTGATGTGGTAGCCGAGTGCACCGCATGCCGGATTACCCCCTTATGAAGGATCAGTCTTCCAGCGGTGGACGAAAGCGACATGCTCGTCTTAACACTGTTCTGGATGATGATGAAGCGCCCAAGGATGATGGGTTAATGGAAGGTACTATTCAAATTTATTCACATTCCGCATTCGTGTTATTTGATACTAGTGCTTCTCATTCCTTTTTATCAACTGCTTTTGTAAAAACCTTGCCAGTTTCATCAGTTCCTCTACCTTCGGACCTAGCTATTACTACACCCTTAGGTCCTGTAACTAACCTTACAACTTACTACCTCGATAGTGATGTAATTGTAGAAGGTCATAATCTTTCGGCAAACCTTGTATGCCTTGACATAGAAGGCTATGATGCCATATTAGGAGTTGATTGGCTTGTAGAACAATACACCTATATTAATTGTCGCAACAAGATAATCTCTTTTCGAAAACCAGGTCTTCCGCAATTTTCCTTTCTTGGTGTCAAATACCGGAAGCATCCTACTATTATTTCATCCCTTTACGCTTACAAACTCATTTCGCAAGGATGTGAAGCTTTCCTTGCCTCCGTAGTAGTTACCGAGTCTAAGGAGATTCAGATAGATGAAATCCCCGTAGTTCAGGAGTTTCCTGATGCTTTCCCTTCCGAGTTGCCTGGTTTACCGCCCGAAAGGGAGGTTAACTTCACCATTGAACTCACACCCGGAGCAGCACCTGTGTCAATAGCTCCTTATAGGATGTCCCCCACGGAGTTGAAAGAATTAAAGAAGCAACTTCAAGAGCTGCTGGAAAAAGGGTTCATTCGATGTAGCACATCCCCTTGGGGTGCGCCGATCTTATTTGTCAAGAAGAAGGACGGTTCCCTCAGGTTATGCATCGACTACCGGTAATTGAAACAATTTACCATCAAAAATAAATACCCACTATCGCGTATTGATGAGCTATTTGATTGACTTTTTGGCACGGAGTACTTCTCCAAGATCGACCTCTGGTCAAGCTATCATCAACTAAGGTCAATGAGGAAGATATTTACAAGACTACTGTCATCAGGGATTTTTATGTTGTATGCCAATGACCGGGGTGAAGGTAGGAATACAACGGGAAAGGAAAATACGGGAGTTCGATGCATCTCGGGTATCCTCCTTCATGGTTGCATGCCTCTCACGGTGGTACCAGACACTCCCCTTTTACGGAAAGTCGAGAAGGATCGAATGGCACGGAAATGTAGGGGTGTAGGTTAGTTGGATAGGGTGCGGGCGTGCCAGTCGATTTCTCGACAATCACCTATGGAACCAAGGGTTGACCGGGGAAGCGTCGCCAGGACGTGGCACATGGGCTTGAGAGGTCGGGTGACACGTGGATCGAGGGGGTTCCATGGGTGCGAGTGCACATGCGATTGTGGGGATCGTGTACTGGACATCTTTCCCCACCGACCTCAAGCGATCGGTGTTTATTTACATCAGATTGAATCTAAACCTTCGTTCTGTGCTGAAGAGAAGCCTGTATGTGTCTGAAACCATGCGTGGAGGGCCGAGAGCATTCCACAGCTGTGAGCGCGCTTTTGTCTGGGGGGTGATGGCTGGGGTCAGGGATATTAGGCATGTGTGCCGAATGGTGTAGGTAGAAAACTGGGGCCCGCATACGGGCGCATGCATTCAACTGGTTTTATGCTATATGAGAGCCACATGGGCTTTACAAATGGGCCGAGGAGGCCAGAATACAACTGGCGCAAGCCGCGGGACAATTCCGACGTGTGAGTCGGTCCCCGGGTCAATGTGTGGTATGGCGGTTACCCGCGTGTTTTACAGGGGGCTCCCTATAGGGAGATTGAGACATGTCCGACTGTCTGGGTGGTAGGGGGCGGTTGTGGGCTGGCGCCTGACGGAGGTAGGACGCGGCTCGAGGTGAGCAGTCGGGTCTGGGCCTCGAGGGTGAGTGGTAGTCGCATGGCCCCGTGTCAGTCGCAGGTGTGGCGTCATGTCGTGTACATGGCCACGGTGGGTTGTCATGCTCGGGCGGACCTGGGATGCGGGTGTGTTTGCCGTTGTCATAACGCCCCACGTGCGATGGGAGCGGACATGTGCATGATGGCTAGACGCCACATGAGGGGAGTACGGACATACCCTCGGCCTGTGCAAGCCGATCTACAAGCCACCCACGCACGTGCCTTGCTCCTTGCGTTCCTGACCCTTGCCGAAAGCCTCGGAAGTTCGAGGGTGCGATAGTTAGGTCGGGTTCCCTGCGTAGCTGTCTGCGTGTGCCTACGTATCTGAGTATGTCCGTGTCTATTTGTCTACATGCCCCTTGAGCTTCTAAGGGGTGGAATTTATAGGAATTCGAAGGGGCAGGGGTAGGGTTTAGGCGGACCAAGTTGGAGGTCCAACTTGGTCCGGGTAAACCATAAGGAAATATTTTTTTTGTATTACGGAGTGAGGAGGTAAGGTTTAGGCGGACCAGCCCAAGGGGCTAGTGTAACACCCTCAAATATAGCTAAGTTGTACTCTATATCATCAAGGCATCTTTTGAAGTATCGGCTCAGTTCTTGCAAAGAACTCCGAAGTTAAGCGTGCTTAATGGGGAGTAGTACTGGGATAGGTGACCTCCCGAGAAGTCCCCCATTCTGGAGCTGATCACTGTTAAAAAGGGACAAAATCGTGAGGCCGGTAGGCCAAAGCGGACAATACCTCGACGGTATAGAGTACGGGGCATGACAGAATGGTATCAGAGTGATACCCCAATCGGAAGTGTGGGAACTAAGTGCCATGCAGGGTAAAGTGCTACGCTATGGGAGCCATCTCTTGAGTCTGTAATGGAGCAAAGTGCTACATAGTGGGAGCCACCTCTTGAGCCTATAGGGGCCACCTCTAGAGTCCTACCTGCCTGGGGACTTGATTGCGTGATTGCATGCTATATGTGCCCAGCGACGAGGACGTCGCATATATAAGAGGGGTAGATTGTAACACCCTCAAATATAGCTAAGTTGTACTCTATATCATCGAGGCGCCTTTTGAAGTATCGGCTCAGTTCTTGCAAAGAACTCCGAAGTTAAGCGTGCTTAATGGGGAGTAGTACTGGGATGGGTGACCTCCCGAGAAGTCCCCCATTCTGGAGCCGATCACCCTTAAAAAGGGACAAAACCGTGAGGCCGGTAGGCCAAAGCGGACAATACCTCGACGGTATAGAGTACGGGGCATGACAGCTAGTATGGTCCGCCTAAACCCCTCCCCCAAGTGGGGTTTAGGTAGACCGGCCCAATGGGCTGGTTTGGTCCACCTAAACCCCTCACGGAGGGGTTTTTCTTTTATTAAAAAACCTTTTTTTTATTTGGAAGGGGTTTGGGCGGACCAGCCTGGGGGTCCAGGTTGGTTTGGGCGGACTGGGCAGGGGGTTTTTCCCTTAAAAAACTCTTTTTTTATTATGTAAAGGGTTTACGCGGACCAGCCTGAGGGGGCAGGCTGGTCCGCCTAACCCCCCCTGGGGGGTTTAGGCGGACTGGCTAGGGAGAGAGAGAGGGCGGCCCCAACCCTATAAAATCCCCATTTTTATGTATTTTCTTCCTAATTTAGCTAATAAGAAAAGCACAGGGAGGATACGTGGAGCTTGCTCGTGTGCGTTGACTGAGAGTTGAACCCCTCGTGCTGTCGCGTGCATCCTTTGCTTTTATTCCACGTACCGGTACGACGAACGAATCCCTGCACGAAGCTTGCACCTCGGGATTAGGGAATGGTATGGACTGGGACTGAACGGGGCCGTGGGGCCATCGGGCTGGGAAGAGGGCGTGGCCCCCCAGGGAGTTCGCCCTCCCTGGGGGTGCGGCCACGCCCTGGGGCGAACCAGCCCCGGGCGAGCCGCAACCCCGAGGGATGGCCCCTGGGGGTCTTCTGTTGTTGTCTGGGGGTGTCCTTTGAGGGACAGAGGGCTCCGAGATGCTGGGATTAGCCCATGGGGGCTTCTTGTTGTGAAGTCATAGTTGCCGCTCGCAAGGTGTTCGGGTAAATGCCCGACACACCCCGGGTTGTCAAACGGCCTGGGTAACTGGCTAAGAGGCCTTGGAATGGGCCTTGCGCTGAGGATGTGAGCTTGTGGGAATTGAGAGGAGGCACTTTGGGCACTTAGAGCTGGCCTCGAGGCGTGTGTAGTGTTATACGGCTAGTCAGCGGGGTAGCCTCGGGTCGACCCGCGAGCTTAGGATAAACGGTTCGTCACCGTGTGTCTGAGGGTCGGGAGCGGTCCCGACTTACTGGAAGGTTGTTGTGGAACCCGACTGGTGTGCTAGAACCATGGATTGACTCGCGATTTGTTGTAGAAGGGCTGGGATATATGCGCCCACAAGGTGTTCATGGAAGTGCCTGACACTCGTGTGTGAGCAGTATACACATGTTGCGAGCCTCCAAAGCCTGTGGTTGACTTAGTTAGGTCTCCCTTTGAACTTGGAGGGTTGAAAGAAGGCTTCTCGGGGTAAGCCCCTGACCTCTCACTAGATGCCACGTGGCATGACTTGTAGTCAGGGCGCCCCCGGGTTGGCCTGGGTGGTTGTGTAGAATGCGGACAAAGTCCGTGGCTGAGGGGTCAGGAGTGGTCCCGACTGATTGCTAATGCCACCGTATGCCTCGACCGGCAAGTTAGGGCCGTTGGTCGGGTCCGTTGGGTTGCCAGAGGGGCTAGATAGCCCATGCCTTGAAGGTGTTCGAGGAAATTCCCGAACTCTTATTTCTGGGTGTTTTACTGGGGAAATTGTCAGGGTACAACAACTACTTTCCGAAGCAGATATGGGCACTATGAATTCGTGGTAATGCCATTCAGGTTAACCAATGCCCCGGCAGCATTTATGCAACTAATGAACAATGTGTTCCGGCCTTATCTTGACCAATTTGTGGTCGTTTTCATTGATGATATCCTTATCTATTCTAAGACAAAGGAGGAACACGAAGAACATTTAAGGGTTGCTTTGCGAACCTTACGAGAACACCAACTCTATGCTAAGTTGAACAAATGTGAATTTTGGCTTAAGGAGGTTTCTTTTCTTGGCCACATTATTTCTAAAGAAGGCATTGCAGTAGATCCTTCTAAAGTTGAAGCGGTTAGGAACTGGAGCCGGCCAAACACCGTATCTGAAGTTTGAAGTTTCATTGGCCTGGCGGGTTACTATAGGCGATTTATTAAAGATTTCTCCAAAATCGTCGCTTCTTTAACAAGACTCACTAGGAAGGAAAATCCTTTCGAGTGGGCAAAAGAATATGAAGAGAATTTCTTGGCTCTTAAAGAACATCTCACCACGGCACCTGTGCTGGCGTTGCTTGTTGAAGGTGGCAGATTTGAAGTTTATATTGATGCATCCGGCGTTGGCCTAGGGTGCGTTCTCATGTAAAATGGTAAGGTGATTTGCTATGCCTTAAGATAATTGATGCGACATTAGGAGAATTATCCTGTTCATGACCTGGAGCTGGCTGCTGTCATATTCACCTTGAAGATTTGGCGTCATTATCTTTATGGGGAGAAATTTACTGTATATTCAGATCACAAGACCCTGAAAGACCTCTTTTCTCAAAAGGAGTTGAATATGAGGCAAAGGCGATGGCTGGAGTATCTCAAGGACTTTGACTTCAATATTCAATATCATCCAGGCAAGGCGAATGTTGTAGCTGATGTGCTCAGTAGAAAACCAGTAGGAAAGCTATCAAGTCTGAAAGGTATGACTACTCTTATTTCTAAATTTGCTCAGTTGAATTTAGATGTTGATATGAAGAGAGAAGATTGCCTTATAGCCAATATCCGGACACAACCTACATTGATTGAAGATTTAGTCAAGTTACAAGAAAATGACCCTGTATTATTAGAGATTAAGGTTGATATGGAGCAACGACCGGATTTCGTCATTGTAAATGACGGAAGATTATTGTTTCAAGGTCATATTTGTATTCCGGATCATAATGATACTAAGAAGATGATCTTAGAAGAAGCTTATAAATCCAAGTATATTGTTCACCCTTGTGCTACCAAGATGTATCAAGACCTTAAAAGAAATTATTGGTGGCCCAATACTTTTCTTGTTGACTATACTTGTGGACTATACTATGTAATTAAGTTATTTAGTTATAAAATGTTAATTTTATTTCTACTAGAAAATTAATTAGTTATGTATTTTCCCCTACAATTATCTTGAATTTCAATGCATCTCCACAACATCCAAATAACCCTTCTGAGCTTCCCAGCTCGTGGGTGGCGGCGTAGGATCCGAATGGTATCGGGTCTGACTCGATACCCAGATTTTGGGTCGTTACATCTACACTAATATCTGGGATAATAACTACTTAATATCGCCAATGTGAGAAATTTCAATAAAAATGTCAAAGGAACGATAGAAAGGCAAAACATAATCTTGTATTTCTCTTTCACAGAAATGGACAAAAGGCTCATATGGTAGAATATTTTCTTTAGTGATCTGAAAGGTAAAATATTCACCTTAACTCCTTAAAAGGCTTAAAATCTAAGAACATCGGTATTCGCCTTAGCATCTGCCTCATCACTAAATGACAGAAAATTTTGTGAGGCGGAGCATTCATCTTAGCACCCCAATAAGGCGAAGCACTTCCGCCTTAAATAGAAAAAGGTAAAATAATTAAGAGAAAGGCGAACTATTCAGCTTATCCACAGCTTCTGTCTTAACAGAGAAAAAGAATCACGTTGAAAATGAAAGACACCAATCAGGTTTGAAATAGGCCAAGAATGAGGGATGCATCTCAAAATAACGTCATCTTAAACAAACGTCATTTATAGATCTTAGTAAGGCGAAGCATTCTCCTCAAGAGAATCGTAAGGCGATGCATTCGCCTTAATCACTTCGCCTCAACACATAATCAGAAAACTTTGGAAGGTGAAACATCCGTCTTAGCATCTGCCTTGTTACAAAACAATAAAATCTTTTATAAGGTGAAGCATTCACCTTAGAGTGATGTCATCCTTAGCTCTCTGGAAGGCGAATCACTCGCCTTAGCATCCATATTTGCCTTAACTCATTTAAAAGGCTTAAAATCTAAGAAGGCGAAGCATCCACCTTCACATTTGCCTCATCACTAAATGACAAAAGAAAAGTCGAGAACTCCGACACAGTCTCGGCATGCACCGAAAGTCATGTAAAGTCTGGGACCGAGCCCCAGGGGCTGCGAACGGAATATTACGGAGGCCATACATTGCAACTAGAGCATTCCAGGAATGCCAACATTCATATAAATGGCCGCGACTCTGAGAAGAATCCATTTCGTGCTTAAAATGGCGCGGCCTAAACTAGCGCGCCCCTCTTCATTGCCTTAATACGGCACCCCTAAAATCGGCGCGCCTCATCTCCCATTTGCACCCTTGCTTTTGTTAAAACGGCGCGCTCCCTTTGCTTCGGTTAAAACGGCGCGGCACCTTTGTATGTTGTTAATCCGGCGCGCACAACACCATGCCGGTTTAACCTCAAATGCCACCCCCTTGCAATGCTTACACGGCGTGGCCCCCTTGCAAAGCTTTAATCCGGCGCGCTCCCCGCCGCGCCGATTTAACCCCATGCCATCGCATCTACACTCCGACACTCTGTTTCGCGCCAGTCTGAGCACACAGAGAACATTCAATGCCACGAGCCGTGTCTCCTCCTTCGTTCGACAGCAAAGCGACAGTGATAGCAGTAGCATGCATCGACGGTGGCAGCAGCAGCAGAAGATCTCCCAGCAAATCCGTAACCGTGCTGTCCTCGGACGAAAGCCATTGTACGACACGAATCGCCAGATGCCAGCGACATGCCAACCCTATTCGTCTGGCAGACGAACGCAGTGGCGGGAGCTTTCTTCCATTCGAGAAAAGAGGAGGCAACCCACTATATATATACTCTGCATGCTCGATTTCAACGGGCCTGGAGATTCCTCCCCTGGTTGGCCATTTTGGAGGGAGAAGGGGGCGCTCTCGGCTGTGTGCAGTGAAGAGAAGAAGAAAAAGGGAGAAGAAGCTCGGTCCACCCACGCCGGCAAGGTGAAGAGAAAGAGAGAGTGTGTGAGTGTGAGAGGTGAGTCGAGCGGGGGGATCTATATTCTCATTTTCCTTCACGTCAATATCTCCCTCCCCCTCCCTCTCGCGATGTATTCTATTTTCTTCTCAAGATGAATTCCCTCTGTTAAGAAATCTCTTCTCCCGTTGTGTGGATGAATAAAAGAAGAAAAGCCCCTTTTTTGTTACAACTTTAACAACTCCCACCTCAATCTCTGCTCCGTTTGCTCATTCTCCGATCATCCCAGGCCCTTGAGGGCTGCCTTTCTATGGCATGACCCTCAAAGGTACCCACCGCCGGATGAACATCTATGGCCCTTGTGGCAAACACTTGTCCCGTTTGGAAAGTTCCTTGTCCGTGAGCCGTGGTCGTTCTTGAAGGCTAGCCCTCGAACATTCCATACTCACATTTGGGTTCGGACCGCCGTGAGGCCACTCCGATTTTTGAGAGTCTACCTCGGAGCAATCCGATTGGTGACTTTCCTTTTCCTTTGGCAAGCCCCGGTGTAATATCCCGGACCTTTCGGATCCTTCTTCGTGGGTCCCGGATCTGGTTTTCGGAGCGTTCGGCTCTATTATGTCCGAAATTTCGTTTCGGACATCTTTCGTGTTCGGATCGGTGCGATCCGGAGTCGTTTCGGAGGCCCAAAGGCGTTCCGCGGCTTTTCCGTGCGTGATTTCCGATTTCCGGCGCGGGTTTCGGCTTTTCTCTTCGGACGCTCGCTGCGGGTGAACCGGGCTGTTCACACGGGCACGAGTGGTACCGTTGCGATCGGTACGTTCCGAGGATCGTGGGGGTGTAATTTCCTAATTTTTGGAATTTTCCGGATTTTCTGGGTTTTTCTATAAAACCCTTTTTCTTTTCTCTCTCCCCCACCATCTTCTTCTTCCTCTCTTCTTCTTCCTCCTTCCTCCTCCACCGTGTCTCCCTCCCTCTCCCTCTCTTCCTCCCGGTTGGCCACGGCGAGCTCCCCTCCGGCTGCAGACGGCGGCGGGGCGACGGCGTGGTGACGTGGGCGGCGGCGAGGCGGTCGTGGGGGCGTGCGGCGAGCGTGGGAAGTTTAAGGAAGAACGAGGGTTTTCAAGCGTTCTTCGCGATTCGTGGACGATCCGGCAGAGCATTCTCTCCATTAAGGTAGGGTGACATTCCCTAGCTCTTCGCCATTCTTTTCCGTGGTTTGTAGGCCGCGGGGAGGCCGAGAGAGGCATGTTTGGGCATTTTTGGGGTTTTCCATGTTTTGGGGTGAGCCGCCCGATCTATGGTTTTAGCCCACGAATTTGTGTTTTGGTGGCTTAGGTGCATGCTAGGGGTCCCCAGGGGTCTTCCCCCTTGTTTTCCCCCTCTCCGGTGGAGGTACGGGGGCGTGGTTGGCGTTTTTGGGGTTTTCCCGCCGTAGCGTGCTCGGAGGCAAGCGACGGTCCTTCCAGTGACCGCCACTTGCATGTGACGCCCCTAGGCAGGAGCGTTACTTCTCTTGGGTGTTAGCTCTTGGGGTCAGGGGGCAGTGACGGCCCTACGACTGACCGTCGTTTGGAGCGTGACGCGCCAGGGCAGGGCCGTCACTAGCTTTCGACCGTTGGTTTTTGACCGTTGGGGGTCAGGCCATGTAACGCACCGAGCTAGGCGCGTTACATGCGTGTAACGCACTGGGGCAGGTGCGTCACTTCCTGTTGTTACCCCAGGTGGATGGGCCAAGCGACGCACTGGGCCCAGCGCGTTACTTACTAGTGACGCGCTGGGGCAGGCGCGTCACTTCCCCTTCCCACCCCGAGTGTAAGGGCCATGTGACGCGCTGGGCTAGGCGCGTTACATGTGAGTAACGCACTGAGCCCGACGCGTTGCTTGCAAGCGACGCGCCGGGGTAGGCGCGTTACTTTCCCTGTGGTTTTGGAGGGTGTGGGGCGCCGTGTGACGCCCTGGCCTAGGTGCGCCGCTTCCAAGCGACGCACTAGGGCAGGCGCGTCGCTTCCCCTATCCCCCCTGGCCGTGTGACGGTCCGCCTTAGACCGCCATTTTAAGTGACGGCCCTAGAGTGGACCGCCATTTGGCAGTGACGGTCTGAGGGTAGACCGCCACTTCCTGAGTTGCCCCATGAGGGTGGCAACCTTGCTTTTATCCGACCGTGGTCTCCGTGTGACGGGACTAGTGCGTGGGGTGATTCCCACACGTTGTCGGGCTTGGGCGTTATTTTCCGTGACTTGAGAGTCTACTCCTTTAGCGACCCTCCACTAGTCGTAGCCCACCAGTACGCGGTGCTGGTCTCACCTGGGAGTGGTGTACGGGCACCCACCTTTCGAGACGGTTTGTGGACCGGTTACCGTAGGCCCCTCGTCGTAGCCAGAGTCCGGCTGCGGGGGAAAACCGGTCAGAGGGCCAGACCTAGGACGCGTGGTCTGTGTGTGCACACGTGGTTGGGGGCGGTTGGACCCACGTCGACGGGCGTGACCCCAGCTAGTCACTTGTTGTGAGTTACTTTTCGGTGTTCGCGCCTCGGGTAGGACCTACCACGTCAGGCGGTTCACCTGCGGCGCGGTGTCAGACGTCAGGGGACGCTACCGGCTGTGCTTCTAGTGGGTGGTACTCCTGTCGAGTACGAAGTGTCAGACTGTCAGTCGTGTGTTCCCGACCTTCGGGTTTGTCGGTGACCGTTGAGCTTCGGTCTTCTCTTCGTAGCACGTGTGTCGGTTTGCGTGTCGTAGAGTCTTGCTTTGTAGAGTACAGGGCTTTCCTTTCCGAGGTACTCTCCTACCGCTAGAGTAGTGATTTCTTGCTTTATGAGGTAGGGTTCGAGTGATCCCTACTGAGTCTTGTTCCGAGACTCATTCCCTACTGAGTGTTTTCACCGTGTTTCAGGTGAAGCGCCACCTTCGGGGAGCGCGTCCGGAGCGCAGCGTGGTGCGGGTGCCCAGAGGTAGTGCCAGAGGTCTGAGCCGGGGGATGCCCCGTGTAGCTGCACTTTTCTTTCTTGTCATTATACTAGTCGTGGACTGTTGTCGTGGTTATTTTATTTTGTGGACCATGTAAATTGTTATCTTATTTCCTGCTTAATATTATAACTGTTTAATTTCTACAATTACTTATGATAACTATGTAGTTTCCACACCATCCTTTTAACCCTTCCGAGTCTTCGGACTCGTGGGTGGCGGTGCGAGTCTCGGGTTATCGGGCCTTCCCGGTAATCGGATTCTCGGGTCGTTACAGCTGGTATCAGAGCGCGGTTGTGGAATTACAAGTGAATCATAGGTAATTGTAGTGGTCCACTAGTCCATGGCGATGATGTACAGGTGACGCTGGCCTTGGGCACCGCGTGTTTTATTCTGACATTGCCGTTTCCGTGTTTTCTGTCTTGTGCTTCAGGAGCGAGGATGGCGCCGAGGAGGAGTTCTCGCTCTCAGCAGGGGCAGTCAGCTGGAGGTCAGGAGATCCAGCAGGGGGTCCAGAGGGACCAGGAGGAGCATAGCAGAGTTCCGGGAGCTACCGAGGCTGCGGATGCTGCGAGAGCTCCGGGGGCCGAGGATTTCTTCCGTGGCATGTACCATCTCATGTCTCAGCAGTTTGGCGGAGAGGCTGCTGAGGGCTCGTCAGTCAGGGGTGGGCCGGGCCGAGCAGTGAGGGACTTCATGCAGTTCCATCCACCTTACTTTAGGGGCCAGGCAGACCCTGATGCGGCTCGTGATTGGCTCGATGAGATGGAGCGGGTGTTCAGTTCTGCGAAAAGTACTTCCAAGGACAGAGTGGTGTTGGCCTACAACCAGTTGCAGGGTCCTCCGTGACCCATCACTTCCCTCATACCTTATCGGGGAAGTCCACTTTCATACCCCTTTCCTACGGGCCGGGTCCTCCATACCCACCAAGCCCGTCCACGATACACCACCACCCAGCTCTTCCACACCCGGCTTTCCTAGCCCTCTCAAGTCTCCCAAATCCAAAGGGCCGTCCATGCATGACTGGGTCATACTTGGACATTTAGGTGTACCTCATGCCACCCATCTTCGGTTACATAACATGCATGCATGGCACACATTCGGGTGTCCTGGTCCGCCATCACCCATGTACGGGTCGGACTAACATTAGGTGTGTCTAGGGTCATAGTTAAGTCAGTGTGTTTTCTTTGTGTGGTTTGTTTGTGTGGTGATTTTGAGTCGATTGTTTGCGTGGTTTGCATTCGTGTGTCTGTGCATGGTGAGTCTGCATGTGTCTTGTGCAAGCTCGTGTCGTTCTCTTATGAGTGTGAAGCGAGTCGACTCACTCGATGAGTATGGGATCGGTTTTACTTCTATATCCGGATCAGTCACCTATAGGGACTCAGCGGTGATTCCTAGTGAGTCTTCGAGCTGTTTCCTTCCTTTTGAGAGTGCCCCTTCGGAGTGACCACCTTTAGCCATAGCAGTGCGCATATCGAGTATATATGGAATGAGCAGGTGCCGATCACTTGGAGTGGAGCATACCCGCGCTACTTAGCACTGTGACAGATCCGCCGGAGTACCAGAGCAGCCATACCCCTACTCGACGGGGTCGAGTTCCTCCCACCCGGGGAGAATTGATGGGGCATCAAAGGCGATTTCATTACACGGGTGGAGTGTATTTGTGAGTTATGGCTTGTATGAGATTGTAATTGTGTATTTTCTTTCTTTGGGCTCCTTGTAAGGCTTATATCAAGCCAATGGGCCATTTGTTATGTCAAGTCCAAGGCTAGGTTGCCATTAGTAGAGTCCATTAGGGAGCTTATGCCATATTGGGTCATTAGGTTGTTAATGGGTCATTAATGCACTTAAGGCCCAAATTGGGTTACACTCCTTCATGGGCCAACTAAGTTGGAAGGGTCTAGCATGGTTGGTGGGCTGGTTACATGGCCTTAACCACACTTGGCCCAAGAAGAGGCCCATGAATGGGGCGCCCCCTCTTTTGGCCTTATTAGGCATGGTTGGTGTGTATTAGGTGGTGTTTGAATGGATCTAGTCCAAGGTTGAATAAGAATGGTCAAATTAGATTAAACTAATGTATTAAATGTGTGATTCACATTGTATCCCAGCCATTCAATCCAAACCCCTAGATCCAAGGGTTGAGGGTGAGTTTGGTTGGCATCCTATATAAGGTTGTATTTTTCATATTGAATGAATTAATGAAGAGAAAATAGGCATTTGCCCCAAGTGAGATTTGCGCCCCTCCCCTCTCTCTCCCTGGTTCCTCCACCTCCAGCCCCCTTTCTAGAGTGTAATCCCTTCCCCCTTGATCCCCTCCAGCATCTGAAGCAACTCCGGTGATCGCCGCCGCCATCGTCTCGCCGCCGACGCGTCGTCGCTAACGGTTTCGGTGTTCTGTCCACTCAGGATAGACCCTTCTTCTCCAAATTCCTGCTATCACTCCCTTCGTCTTCTGAAGCTAAAAATTTCAGGGTTGGTTCCCCTCTAGAACCCTTATCCCCACAAAAAAAATCACGTCAAAATTCATCCTTTAGCTATTTTTTGATTTTCGTCCAAGTCCAAGTTCCAGATCTGTCCTGGTTCTATTTACTGTTCATCAGCTCTGAGTTTACCCCATTTGAACCACCTTTTGATTCTTTTTGGGTCGCCCAAATTTACTGGGATCTCTGTCCACATCCCTCTACCACCAGGAATTTTATTAATTTTTGGTTCACCCTCCAAGTATTTTTCAAATTTCGTCCAAGTTCCCAAGAACAGTCTGCCCATAGTTTCCCAGATCCGACCCAGGTCTAGTAAAGAAATCCCAGAAAATCCATTTCGTCTCCAATCAGAAAACCAAAAATAGTCCCGGATTCCTCTCTCAGAGATCTTCAACTTTACTGAAGAGATTATTTCCAGATTCGGAGGTCTTCTCCCCGGTCAACATTGATATTCAGAGAAGTTAGAACCTGCCCCTGCAGTTCTGGCCAGATTCCAGCAAGCTTGTAAAATACATGATCAGAAATATAGATCTGATTTTTTTTTTTGAAGACCCCTACGTCGAAGTACTCTGAGTCAGCTTTCCAACGGCGCTAACCTCGTCGCTTTCCGACGACGGGGCTGATCGCAGCAGTAGTTTTCTCCGAGTCGCGCGCCTGCAAACAGAACTTTCAGGTTCGTGGCCGAGTTCCCAGCGAGCGTCGTCCGAGGGCCGCCCGGCGTCCGGCGGTCGTTCCAGCAGCTCGCCATCCCAGGGGAATGCTTTCCAGGTGTCTCCACAGCAGAGGAGTCATCAGGCCCCACACGACCCCTCCGGTCAACACGTGGGCCCCCACTAGCACGAGTCCGCGTGAAGCCGAAGCATTGCCCGAAACCGCCCGTCAACCCGAACTTGGTCCTCCCGGGCCCACTTTTGTTGCCCTTTACCTCCCTGCGTGGAGTGGGCTTAATTGCATTGCTGTAAACATAATGTACTAAGTTCCCGGGAGTACGAGCTTCGGCCGGGTGCCGTCTTCGCCACGCCGAGAGCGTGGAGGTATCGCCTTCACCCTTACACTTGGCATTAGCTTAATTCTTTATATGCTTTATATGCCGCTGCTAGAGAGCATGTGTAGGGATACCTAGCTCGCCTTCAATTTATAATATCACTGCTGCGAGAGAGTGCGAGACCGTCCCGTGACCCGATCCGGGCACAAGTGAGAGCCGACCACCCTAGCTCACAGCCGGTTTCTCAACCGCGCACATCCGACGCTTCCCTCGTTAAGGGACGATCGCGAGCTTGTCGTGTCCTTGGTCCCGTCCCGCATCAATTTGGTATCAGAGCCAGGTTGAGTCTAGGGTGTCAAAAAGAAAAAAATAAGAGTGTCATGTAGTCATTAGTCGGTCTAAGTCGTGTTTAGGATCATCATATTTTTAAAACAACAAAAAGAGTCATTTTTGGGTCGCATACATCCCTTTACTCGGTATATAAAAAGGTGTTGTCCGACCGTTAGGTTACGCCTATCGGGAAGGCCGCACACTTGTGCGAGTGACCTTCGGGTCGATTGTCTCCGCCCCGTACCGAGTCTTGGTTTACGTCTAGGGTCCTTAGTGTGCATTAGTTAGTGCATTCCAACTTTGCATTACTTAGTGTCGTGTCTAGTGTTTTGGTCCGAGTGTCGGCATGGCCATCCACTAGTTTCCCCGTGTCCCATGGAGTCCCAAACTCCCGGATGGTGGCGATACTATCTCAAATGGAAGGACCACCCGAACCACACCACGAGGCCCGAAACCCGGGATTTCTACGGGTCCGATGACCCGAGTGTCTATCTAGAATGGGAAGCAATTATGGATGATTACTTCGAGGTGTACATCATGTACGGGCCCATGCAAGTCGATGTTGCCAAAAGGCGACTTTTTGGTGAAGCCGCTGCAACTTGGAGGGACATCAAATATTGGAGGGAGGATAGGAATCTAAGGCCCATCGAGTCATGGTGGGAAATGAAGAGAGTGCTTAGGAGGGCCTACGTTCCCCGCCCACCTACCTCCAACCACGGAGGTCATTCCACTCACCAACCCCATCAACTCACCCACAATCAAGTGGGCCACACCTCTACCCAATCCCACCCCTTCACCGCCGTCCAAGCCCACCAAAGTGACCCCAATCTAGTGGCCCGCCCATGCACCACCAACCAACCTCCCCTTGGCACTCCCATCCCAACCCACTCAAGCACCTCCAACCGAGTGGAAGTCCCGCTTATAACCGAGCCTAGGCCTACACCCGAGCCGAGAGTTAAGGAGCTAGTCCACCCCAAGGTCCCTCCTCCAACCCGCTCCTTAGAGGAAATAAAGAAAATGATTTCGGATTGGTGGGAAAGGACACAAGCTACTCCACCACCCATGGATGCTCCATTGTTATCTACCTCCGGTCTTCATTCGAAACCATCAAAGTGGGAACTACCAAAGCCCGAGCCACCCGTGTTTCTTACGGGAACACTTTACATAGCCGAGCCACTTCTTAGATGGCTCAAGGATGGCTTGGTCCCACATCCCTTCCCGTCCATGGACCCCACCTTACCTTTAGTGCCAGTCAACTCATTCCATACCACCTTTCGATCTCGTCACCATGTTGACACATTGGACGATCTTGTCATGGGATTGGATTCACAATGGGAGTTGACGCACCTTTTGGCCCGAGGCTTTGACCAACCCACTAGTCTTAGCCTCACTCATCCGGCCTTAGGGTCTATTACCTCCGAGTGCACCGTGGGTTGTATCACCACGGAGGTCCTCTTACTCCTTCCCTTACCGGACGAGCCTGAATTCATACCCTTTTGTCCGAGGGAGGAATCATACTTCTTGCCTACGGTCCCCGTCCCACCCATCACAATTCAAGAAGGTGATTATCCACACCTTCAAAACTTCTACACGTGGGACCGTGACTTGTGGGAACCCACCACAAGGGGTCACACATTCTTTGACCCCTTTGACCCCTACTCTAGTGGGCCCCGTGACCCATCACTTCCCTCATACCTTATCGGGGAAGTCCACTTTCATACCCCTTTCCTACGGGCCGGGTCCTCCATACCCACCAAGCCCGTCCACGATACACCACCACCCAGCTCTTCCACACCCGGCTTTCCTAGCCCTCTCAAGTCTCCCAAATCCAAAGGGCCGTCCATGCATGACTGGGTCATACTTGGACATTTAGGTGTACCTCATGCCACCCATCTCGGTTACATAACATGCATGCATGGCACACATTCGGGTGTCCTGGTCCGCCATCACCCATGTACGGGTCGGACTAACATTAGGTGTGTCTAGGGTCATAGTTGAGTCAGTGTGTTTTCTTTGTGTGGTTTGTTTGTGTGGTGATTTTGAGTCGATTGTTTGCGTGGTTTGCATTCGTGTGTCTGTGCATGGTGAGTCTGCATGTGTCTTGTGCAAGCTCGTGTCGTTCTCTTATGAGTGTGAAGCGAGTCGACTCACTCGATGAGTATGGGATCGGTTTTACTTCTATATCCGGATCAGTCACCTATAGGGACTCAGCGGTGATTCCTAGTGAGTCTTCGAGCTGTTTCCTTCCTTTTGAGAGTGCCCCTTCGGAGTGACCACCTTTAGCCATAGCAGTGCGCATATCGAGTATATATGGAATGAGCAGGTGCCGATCACTTGGAGTGGAGCATACCCGCGCTACTTAGCACTGTGACAGATCCGCCGGAGTACCAGAGCAGCCATACCCCTACTCGACGGGGTCGAGTTCCTCCCACCCGGGGAGAATTGATGGGGCATCAAAGGCGATTTCATTACACGGGTGGAGTGTATTTGTGAGTTATGGCTTGTATGAGATTGTAATTGTGTATTTTCTTTCTTTGGGCTCCTTGTAAGGCTTATATCAAGCCAATGGGCCATTTGTTATGTCAAGTCCAAGGCTAGGTTGCCATTAGTAGAGTCCATTAGGGAGCTTATGCCATATTGGGTCATTAGGTTGTTAATGGGTCATTAATGCACTTAAGGCCCAAATTGGGTTACACTCCTTCATGGGCCAACTAAGTTGGAAGGGTCTAGCATGGTTGGTGGGCTGGTTACATGGCCTTAACCACACTTGGCCCAAGAAGAGGCCCATGAATGGGGCGCCCCCTCTTTTGGCCTTATTAGGCATGGTTGGTGTGTATTAGGTGGTGTTTGAATGGATCTAGTCCAAGGTTGAATAAGAATGGTCAAATTAGATTAAACTAATGTATTAAATGTGTGATTCACATTGTATCCCAGCCATTCAATCCAAACCCCTAGATCCAAGGGTTGAGGGTGAGTTTGGTTGGCATCCTATATAAGGTTGTATTTTTCATATTGAATGAATTAATGAAGAGAAAATAGGCATTTGCCCCAAGTGAGATTTGCGCCCCTCCCCTCTCTCTCCCTGGTTCCTCCACCTCCAGCCCCCTTTCTAGAGTGTAATCCCTTCCCCCTTGATCCCCTCCAGCATCTGAAGCAACTCCGGTGATCGCCGCCGCCATCGTCTCGCCGCCGACGCGTCGTCGCCAACGGTTTCGGTGTTCTGTCCACTCAGGACAGACCCTTCTTCTCCGAATTCCTGCTATCACTCCCTTAGTCTTCTGAAGCTAAAAATTTCAGGGTTGGTTCCCCTCTAGAACCCTTATCCCCACAAAAAACATCACGTCAAAATTCATCCTTTAGCTATTTTTTGATTTTCGTCCAAGTCCAAGTTCCAGATCTGTCCTGGTTCTGTTTACTGTTCATCAGCTCTGAGTTTACCCCATTCGAACCACCTTTTGATTCTTTTTGGGTCGCCCAAATTTACTGGGATCTCTGTCCACATCCCTCTACCACCAGGAATTTTATTAATTTTTGGTTCACCCTCCAAGTATTTTTCAAATTTCGTCCAAGTTCCTAAGAACAGTCTGCCCACAGTTTCCCAGATCCGACCCAGGTCTAGTAAAGAAATCCCAGAAAATCCATTTCGTCTCCAATCAGAAAACCAAAAATAGTCCCGGATTCCTCTCTCATAGATCTTCAACGTTTCTGAAGAGATTATTTCCAGATTCGGAGGTCTTCTCCCCGGTCAACGTCGATCTTCAGAGAAGTCAGAACCTGCCCCTGCAGTTCTGGCCAGATTCCAGCAAGCTTGTAAAATACATGATCAGAAATACAGATCTGATTATTTTTTTTTGAAGACCCCTACATCGAAGTACTCTGAGTCAGCTTTCCAACGGCGCTAACCTCGTCGCTTTCCGACGACGGGGCTGATCGCAGCAGCAGTTTTCTCCGAGTCACGCGCCTGTAAACAGAACTTTCAGGTTCGTGGCCGAGTTCCCAGCGAGCGTCGTCCGAGGGCCGCCCGATGTCCGACGGTCGTTCCAGCAGCTCGCCATCCCAGGGGAACGCTTTCCAGGTGTCTCCACAGCAGAGGAGTCATCAGGCCCCACACGACCCCTCCGGTCAACACGTGGGCCCCCACTAGCACGAGTACGCGTGAAGCCGAAGCATTGCCCGAAACCGCCCGTCAACCCGAACTTGGTCCTCCCGGGCCCACTTTTGTCGCCCTTTACCTCCCTGCGTGGAGTGGGCTTAATTGCATTGCTGTAAACATAATGTACTAAGTTCCCGGGAGTACGAGCTTCGGCCGGGTGCCGTCTTCGCCACGCCGAGAGCGTGGAGGTATCGCCTTCACCCTTACACTTGGCATTAGCTTAATTCTTTATATGCTTTATATGCCGCTGCTAGAGAGCATGTGTAGGGATACCTAGCTCGCCTTCAATTTATAATATCACTGCTGCGAGAGAGTGCGAGACCGTCCCGTGACCCGATCCGGGCACAAGTGAGAGCCGACCACCCTAGCTCACAGCCGGTTTCTCAACCGCGCACATCCGACGCTTCCCTCGTTAAGGGACGATCGTGAGCTTGTCGTGTCCTTGGTCCCGTCCCGCATCAGTGGTTCAGGAGTACCGGCATCGACAGCTTCAGTGACAGGATCTGCGTCTTTTAGCTCGAAGGTCAAGAAGTTCTTGAAGAAGGGTTTCCGTAAGAAGCCCAAGGATCAGGGACAAGCTTCATCGGGCAGTGTACAGCAGCCGATTCCTTTTCAGCGTCAGGGATCGGGGAGTGGATCACGAGGACCTTGTCCACGGTGTGGTGGGACCCACCCAGGCAGGCAGTGCACGGTGCCGATTATCTGTTTTCGGTGTGACCAGCCAGGGCACATGGCGCGTGACTGTCCACAGAGACCGCCGCAGCAGCAGTTTCCCCAGCAGCAGAGGCAGCAGCAGCAGCAGCAGGGACAGTATCCGCCGCTACCCAGGTCGGCCAGCGTGGGAGGCAGGCAGAGGGCTCGAGGCCAGATCACGCAATTGACCAGGGCAGAGGCAGTGGCGTCGCAGCTCGTGGAAGGTACCGTTCAGATTTTGGGTTGTGCAGCTCGGGTTTTGTTTGATTCTGGCATGTCTCATTCGTTCATTTCGGAGGATTTCACGTCGAGCGTTGAGGAGCCGGTGACCCAGTTGTCCTGTGATTTGGCAGTGGAGTTGCCTTCGGGTGACTTTATGGTCACTCTGTATTGCTTCGACCAGGTTCCGGTGTGGATCGATGGCCGGAGTATGCCAGGCAGATTGTATGCGTTGCAGCTTCGGGATTACGATGTGATTCTAGGCATGGATTGGCTCGAGACTCATGGAGCGGTGGTGGATTGTGGGATGAAGAGGGTCTACTTCCAGCATCCGAGCAAGAGGACCTTCTATTTCTAAGGTATCCGTTCCACCTCTTCTCGATTCCTTATCTCTGCTATTCGAGCCCGTCGGTTGCTTGATTCAGGTTGTCAGGGTTTTCTCGCGTCAGTGGTTGTGTCTGACTGGATGGAGCCGGATGTCGAGGACATCGCGGTGGTGTGCGAGTTTCCTGATATTTTTCCTGAGGAGTTGCCTGGATTACCTCCCCAGCGGGAGATCGATTTTGTGATCGAGGTTGTACCTGGTACGGGACCTTTGGCAAAGACTCCCTACCGTATGGCCCCCGC
Organism: Amorphophallus konjac; assembly: GCA_022559845.1. NCBI lineage: Eukaryota > Viridiplantae > Streptophyta > Magnoliopsida > Alismatales > Araceae > Amorphophallus > Amorphophallus konjac. The sequence continues at coordinate 70,446,352 of CM040122.1, read as the reverse complement.
TGAACTGAGGGAGTTGAGGGCGCAGTTGCAGGAGCTGCTGGCCAAGGGGTACATTCGTCCGAGTTTTTCCCCTTGGGGTGCGCCCGTGTTGTTTGTGAAGAAGAAGGACGGTAGTCTGCGGCTGTGCATTGACTATCGGCAGCTGAATGAAGTGACCGTTAAGAACAAGTATCCGTTGCCGCGGATCGATGACTTGTTCGACCAGCTTCAGTCTGCGCGAGTATTCTCGCGGATTGATTTACGGTCAGGTTACTATCAGCTGAGGATTCGCGAGTCCGATGTGGAGAAGACTGCATTCAGTTCGAGGTACGGGCATTATGAGTTTCTGGTGATGCCGTTTGGGCTCACCAATGCCCCAGCTGCCTTTATGGACTTGATGCAGAGGGTGTTTCATCCGTATTTGGACCAGTTCGTGGTCATTTTCGTGGATGACATCCTTGTTTATTCGCGGTCTGCTGAGGAGCACGCGTACCATTTGAGTGTGGTACTGCAGACGTTGCGAGATCACCAGTTGTATGCGAAGCTCAGCAAGTGCGAGTTTTGGCTCAGCGAGGTGCACTTTCTGGGGCACGTGATTTCTGGTGATGGCATTTCCGTGGATCCCGCCAAGGTCGAGGCTGTGATGCAATGGCCGAGGCCGAGGTCGGTGACGGAGATCCGAAGTTTCTTGGGGCTTGCGGGTTATTATCGTCGGTTTATCCAGGATTTTTCCCGCATTGCGACCCCGATGACTAGGCTCACGCGGAAGGATATACCTTTCGTTTGGTCCGAGGAGTGTGAGCAGAGCTTCAGGGAGCTGAAGAGATTGCTCACCTCGGCTCCGGTGTTGGTTTTGCCTTCTGGATCGGGAGGTTTCGTGGTGTGTACAGATGCTTCCGGCGTTGGACTGGGTGCTGTTCTGATGCAGCATGGTAGAGTGGTGGCTTATGCATCTCGGCAGCTAAAGCCTCACGAGGAGAACTACCCTACCCATGACCTTGAGTTGGCGGCTGTGATCTTCGCGTTGAAGATCTGGAGGCATTATCTGTCCGGTGAGAAGTTCGAGGTGTTCACTGACCATCAGAGCTTGAGGTACGTGTTCTCGCAGAAGGACCTGAACCTCAGGCAAAGGCGTTGGATGGAGTTCATGAAGGACTATGACTTCACCCTGTCTTATCAGCCGGGCAGGATGAATGTCGTCGCCGATGCCTTGAGTCGGAAGGTTGCGGTCAGTGCCTTGATGTTGAGAAGGTGGAGGCTCTGGGAACAAGTGCCCGAGGTATCTTTCAGGCTCAAGATTCCCCAGGAGCCAGGGTTGGCTGTGCTTGCGAGTCTGACTGTCACTCCTGCTATCCGTCGTCAGGTGACAGAGGCTCAACATGCGGACCCTGAGTTGCCCCGAATTTTGGCTATGGCTGACGTAGAGCTCGACGAGGACGGTGCTGCGAGGTTTCGTGGCAAGTTGTACGTCCCAGCTGAGGAGCAGGTTCGTCGTGCGGTGTTACGCGAGGCTCATGGGAGCAGGTACACTGTACACCCGAGTGCGACGAAGATGTATCGAAACTTGCGGAGGCAGTTCTGGTGGCCTGGCATGAAGAGAGATGTCGCAGAATTTGTGGCCAGGTGCCTGATCTGTCAGCAGGTGAAGGCGGAGCATCAGCGACCAGGCGGTACTCTCCAGCCTTTGGATGTTCCTACTTGGAAGTGGGACCATGTGACCACGGATTTTGTGGTGGGGTTACCGAGGACCCCGAGTGGGCAGGACAGTATTTGGTTGCTGGTGGATCGGCTGACGAAGGTGACGCGGTTGTTACCGGTCAAGGTCAGCTGGAGCGTGTCTAAGTTGGCTCGTTTGTATGTGGAGTGGATCGTGCCGTTGCATGGGGTTCCCATTTCGATCGTGTCGTATCGGGATCCGCGCTTCACTTCTGGATTCTGGAGGAGTTTCCAGCGAGCTCTTGGCACGGAATTGGCATTCAGCTCGGCGTATCATCCACAGTCAGATGGTCAGTCTGAGAGGACCATTCAGACTTTGGAGAACAAGCTGAGATCCTGCTGCCTGGAGTGGCAGGGGAGTTGGATTCATCACCTACCGTTGGTGGAGTTTGCCTATAACAACAGCTATCATTCGAGCATCGGCATGGCTCCTTATGAGGCATTGTACGGGTGTCCTTGTCAGACTCCACTCGATTGGTTTGAGGTGGGTGAGCGTGTTTTGACGGGACCGGAATTGGTGCAGCAATGTGTGGATGTTGTGCACCTGGTTCGTCAGAACATGTTGGCGGCCCAGAGTCGGCAGAAGAGCTATGCTGACCGTAGGAGGCAGCCCCTCGAGTTCGCCGTGGGCGATCATGTGTTCTTGAGAGTTTCTCCGATGAAGGGGGTGATGCGTTTTGGACGGCGTGGGAAGCTGAGTCCCCGCTATATTGGTCCTTTCGCGATTGTGGAGCGCATCGGCGAGGTTGCTTACCGGTTGCAGTTACCTCCTGAGTTGGCGTCGGTGCATGACGTGTTCCACGTCTCGATGTTGCGGAAGTATATGCCCGATGACTCTCATGTGCTCGAGTTTTCCGTTTGGCCTGAGGTGACTCCAGATCTTTCTCTCCCAGAGTTTTCGATCCGCGTGGAGGATAGGCGAGAGCAGCGCCTGCGGAACAAGGTCATTCCCTTGGTAAAGGTCATGTGGCAGCGACACACTAGTGGTGAGGCTTCGTGGGAACGTGAGGACGAGATGCATCAGCAGTTCCCGTATCTGTTTGAGTGAGTCTTTCTCTTCTTTCCCCTTTGGTTGTTCTCAATTTCGAGGACGAAATTCTTAAGGGGGGAGGGCTGTAATATCCCGGACCTTTCGGATCCTTCTTCGTGGGTCCCGGATCTGGTTATTAGAGCGTTCGGCTCTGTTGTGTCCGAAATTTCGCTTCGGACATCTTTCGTGTTCGGATCGGTGCGATCCGGAGTCGTTTCGGAGGCCCGGAGGCGTTCCGCGGCTTTTCCGTGCGTGATTTCTGATTTCCGGCGCGGGTTTCGGCTTTTCTCTTCGGACGCTCGCTGCGGGTGAACCGGGCTGTTCACACGGGCACGAGTGGTACCGTTGCGATCGGTACGTTCGAGGATCATGGGGGTGTAATTTCCTAATTTTTGGAATTTTTCGGATTTTCTGGGTTTTTCTATAAAACCCTTTTTCTTTTCTCTCTCCCCCACCATCTTCTTCTTCCTCTCTTCTTCTTCCTCCTTCCTCCTCCACCGTGTCTCCCTCCCTCTCCCTCTCTTCCTCCCGGTTGGCCACGGCGAGCTCCCCTCCGGCTGCAGACGGCGGCGGGGCGACGGCGCGGTGACGTGGGCGGCGGCGAGGCGGTCGTGGGGGCGTGCGGCGAGCGTGGGAAGCTTAAGGAAGAACGAGGGTTTTCAAGCGTTCTTCGCGATTCGTGGATGATCCGGCGGAGCATTCGCTCCATTGAGGTAGGGTGATGTTCCCTAGCTCTTCGCCGTTCTTTTCCGTGGTTTGTAGGCCGCGGGGAGGCCGAGAGAGGCATGTTTGGGCATTTTTGGGGTTTTCCATGTTTTGGGGTGAGCCGCCCGATCTATGGTTTTAGCCCACGAATTTGTGTTTTGGTGGCTTAGGTGCATGCTAGGGGTCCCCAGGGGTCTTCCCCCTTGTTTTCCCCCTCTCCGGTGGAGGTACGGGGGCGTGGTTGGTGTTTTTGGGGTTTTCCCGCCGTAGCGTGCTCGAAGGCAAGCGACGGTCCTTCCAGTGACCGCCACTTGCATGTGACGCCCCTAGGCAAGAGCGTTACTTCTCCTGGGTGTTAGCTCTTGGGGTCAGGGGGCAGCGACGGCCCTACGACTGACCGCCGTTTGGAGCGTGACGCGCCAGGGCAGGGCCGTCACTAGCTTTCGACCGTTGGTTTTTGACCGTTGGGGGTCAGGCCATGTAACGCACCGAGCTAGGCGCGTTACATGCGTGTAACGCACTGGGGCAGGTGCGTCACTTTCTGTTGTTACCCCAGGTGGATGGGCCAAGCGACGCACTAGGCCAAACGCGTTACTTACTAGTGACGCGCTGGGGCAGGCGCGTCACTTCCCCTTCCCACCCCAAGTGTAAGGGCCATGTGACGCGCTGGGCTAGGCGCGTTACATGTGAGTAACGCACTGAGCCCGACGCGTTACTTGCAAGCGACGCGCCGGGGTAGGCGCGTTACTTTCCCTGTGGTTTTGGAGGGTGTGGGGCGCCGTGTGACGCCCTGGCCTAGGTGCGCCGCTTCCAAGCGACGCACTAGGGCAGGCGCGTCGCTTCCCCTATCCCCCCTGGCCGTGTGACGGTCCGCCTTAGACCGCCATTTTAAGTGACGGCCCTAGAGTGGACCGCCATTTGGCAGTGACGGTCTGAGGGTAGACCGCCACTTCCTGAGTTGCCCCATGAGGGTGGCAACCTTGCTTTTCTCCGACCGTGGTCTCCGTGTGACGGGACTAGTGCGTGGGGTGATTCCCACACGTTGTCGGGCTTGGGCGTTGTTTTCCGTGACTTGAGAGTCTACTCCTTTAGCGACCCTCCACTAGTCGTAGCCCACCAGTACGCGGTGCTGGTCTCACCTGGGAGTGGTGTACGGGCACCCACCTTTCGAGACGGTTTGTGGACCGGTTACCGTAGGCCCCTCGTCGTAGCCAGAGTCTGGCTGCGGGGGAAAACCGGTCAGAGGGCCAGACCTAGGACGCGTGGTCTGTGTGTGCACACGTGGTTGGGGGCGGTTGGACCCACGTCGACGGGCGTGACCCCAGCTAGTCACTTGTTGTGAGTTACTTTTCGATGTTCGCGCCTCAGGTAGGACCTACCACGTCAGGCGGTTCACCTGCGGCGCGGTGTCAGACGTCAGGGGACGCTACCGGCTGTGCTTCTAGTGGGTGGTACTCCTGTCGAGTACGGAGCGTCAGACTGTCAATCGTGTGTTCCCGACCTTCGGGTTTGTCGGTGACCGTTGAGCTTCGGTCTTCTCTTCGTAGCACGTGTGTCGATTTGCGTGCCGTAGAGTCTTGCTTTGTAGAGTACAGGGCTTTCCTTTCCAAGGTACTCTCCTACCGCTAGAGTAGTGGTTTCTCGCTTTACGAGGTAGGGTTCGAGTGATCCCTACTGAGTCTTGTTCCGAGACTCATTCCCTGCGTGTTTTCACCGTGTTTCAGGTGAAGCGCCACCTTCGGGGAGCGCGTCCGGAGCGCAGCGTGGTGCGGGTGCCCAGAGGTAGTGCCAGAGGTCTGAGCCGGGGGATGCCTCGTGTAGCTGCACTTTTCTTTCTTGTCACTATACTAGTCGTGGACTGTTGTCGTGGTTATTTTATTTTGTAGACCATGTAAATTATTATCTTATTTCCTGCTTAATATTATAACTGTTTAATTTCTGCAATTACTTGTGATAACTATGTAGTTTCCACACCATCCTTTTAACCCTTCCGAGTCTTCGGACTCGTGGGTGGCGGTGCAAGTCTCGGGTTATCGGGCCTTCCCGGTAATCGGATTCTCGGGTCGTTACACCCGGTCTGGGAGAGGTGCTGCCGGATTTTCGCCAGGGCCAAGAACATACAAGAACACTTAAGAACAAACGAACAAAGACACCCTCTTTAAATTAACCCCTAAAATCTTGCACAATAAATTCCTCTGAACAAATCACTTAAACCCCCTCATTACCAATCTAATTTATCAACTGAACGAACAAACCAACCATTAAAATCCACCTACGGGTGAAAGAAAAGAAACACACAGTCAATCCCTGTGAAACAAATGCTCGGGAGAGGCTAATCCGGCGCGGTTACTGTTCCACCGCGCCGGTTTAACCCTCATCTCAAGAACCCCAATCTCCTCATTGAACCTTAAAACGGCGTGCCCCTCTCCCCTTGCATGGTCTTAATACGGCGCACTCCCACTCCTCTATACATCTTAAAACGGCGCCCCCCCACTTGTTCATTCCATACCCGGCGCGCCCCCTATCCATCCTTAATTCGGCGCGCCCTCCATTGGCATCCTAATCCGACGTGGCCTTAACCGGCGCGCCCTCCTCTTTGAGCCTCAATCCGGCGCGCCTCTCTTCTTGGCCTTAATCCGGCACGCCCCTCTCTTGGGTCCCTTATCCGGCGCGCCCTATCCTCCCTTGGCATCCTTCTTAAACCGGCGTGCCCCATAAAAGAAAACGTAAATTAGCTAAATAGAAGAAAAGGTTTGAAACTAATGACTAAAACAAAAGAAGGGAACTAAACTAATAAATAAGAATGAAAGAACATGAATCATCCTCATGAGAATAAATAACATAATGAATCACTCTTATAATCAGAATTTTGTTCCGGGGGCTCCGCCCCCGGAAACCCTCGCAAGGGGCGCTGCCCCCTTGACCCCTGCGACCTGGCCGGGCAGGTCGAACCCCGCGACCTGATCGCGCAGGTCGATCCGCGTGCGAGGGCGCACGATGGCAAGTTCGGGCTTTATACTTAATAAACCTCTCTCTCGAGCTGGGTGCAAAGCGAAAATCAATGATGCCTTGTGGTATCGGACGTGAGTCTCGGAACTCCTGATATGGCCATAGTCCGAACACATCTCGGGTCAATAGTTTGCTAACTCAACCTGCTTCTCCCAGGATCCAATCCCACGACCCTACATTAGACTTGCCGTACCTACGGCAGATATCCGTATGGCTTTATCATCATCTTCGAAGCTTCAAATGTGGACTCTTGTCCGAACAATAAATGGTCCATTAGTGACCGACATATATATCGGGATCTAGTCCCGCACTTGCATTAAACTTGCCGCACTCACGGCAGACATTTGTACGGTTTGTCACAGTCTCTTACGCTACAAACACGGATCTTTGTCTGAACATAAAATGGTCCATGAGTGACCGACAAAATCTGAATGGAACGAGAAGGCTCTCGTCATCCCCGGACCCTTTGCATGGGAATATCAATAAGGCCTCCGTGGGCTATGCTTAGACCTCGGGTCCACCCCGATCATGGTCATTGCCTGACCCATATCCTCGGCCTATAGCCCGCTCCCTTTGAACGCATATCGGTTCTGGGATCTGATCCCGGGACATCCTCCCGTTGCCCCTTGGCACCGGAAATACTGATGATGCCCACGTGAGCCTGGCTTCGACTGCGGGGGGCCCACCGCAGCTTGATCTTACACCGAGTCGACAAACTTATCAGTTTCCGACCGCTCTAACTGGGGTTTAACTGAACGTTTCCCGTCCCTTTGAACAATAAATTCATCGTATCCCGACGTACATATGTTCCGGTCTTCCTGTGATGATTACGCTATTCTCAAGCCGGACATTCGTCCGAACATTAAATGGTCAACCCATGACCGACATTAGCTCAAATGCTTTCTTCACACCCTCGTGCGAGGACTTCAGCGTTTCTTAATAAGTTTTTTGTGCAATTACTTTCCTGGCCATGAGGCCCCTTTTCCTGGCAATTAATCAAGGGTGTTCCCCTCTCTGAGGGGATGTAAATGACGCCGTGACCTTTATGGCGCGGCGGGTTCTAGTCCCGACACGAATCACACAATCGTCTGATTAGTCAGATCGAGCGCACAATAAATCGTCACTCTGTGACTGGCACGCCCACGCACTTAGTAAACGAATAAACCCACCGAATAAACCGACATAAAGAAACAAATCAATGAGCGTGTCGAAAAGTGCGTCCACAGCAGCCTCCTGGTTTTGAATGCATTGATTATCCTAACCATGTTTATAAATTGAATAAAGCTCTCTATGGATTGAAATAAGCTCCTAGAGCTTGGTATGATAGGCTTAGTAAGTTTCTCACTGAAAAGGAGTTTACAAGGGGTGAGGTTGACCAAACCTTATTTACTAAGGTATGCAATCCTGACATCATTATTGTGCAAATCTATGTAGATGATATTATCTTTGGCTCAACTAACCCAACTTTATGTGAGGGATTTGCTAATTTAATGACATAAGAGTTTGAGATGAGTTCAATGGGTGAGCTAAAATTATTTCTTGGATTGTAGGTAACTCAGACTAAGGAAGGTACATTGATAGCTCAGTCCAAGTACATCAAAAATATGTTGAAGAAATTCAAATTGGAAAATTTAAAGGAAATTTCAGCACCCATGGGTACATCAATTAATCTTGATGATGACCCAAAAGGTAAATGTGTAGCTTCTAAATTATACAGAGGTATGATCGGATCCCTTCTTTACCTCACTACTTCTAGGCCTGATATCCAGTTTTCTGTGTGTTTGTGTGCTAGGTTTCAGGCTAGTCCTAAAGAGTCACATCTGAGTGCTGTTAAGAGGATTTTTAGGTATCTATCAGGCACCCTAGAACTAGGGCTTTGGTATCATGCTAAGTGTGAGCTAGACCTCATAGCCTACATTGATGTAGATTATGCAGGGTGCAGGGTAGATAGGAAAAGCACTAGTGGGTATTGCCACTACCTAGGTGGTTGTCTGGTGTCATGGGCTTCTAAAAAGCAACACACTGTTGCTCTATCTACAGCTAAAGCAGAATATGTTGCAGCTAGGAACTGTGTAGCCCAGGTACTCTGGATCAAGCACCAACTTATTGATTATCAGATAAAATTGGGATGCATTCCAATTTTATGTGATAATACTAGTGCTATATCACTCACTAAAAATCATGTTCATCACTTTAGGACTAAGCACATAGAAATCAAACACCATTTTCTTAGAGATGAAGTAAATAAAAATAAAATTGAATTGCATTTCATTGAATCTGAAAAATAGATAGCTGATATATTTACTAAATCTCTAGATAATGACAGATTCAAATTCTTGAGAAGAGAATTAGGTTTATGTAAATTTCAGCATGATGATTAATTTCATTTTCATTCATGATCGAGCCTTTTGACGTGGTTTGTGCACTGTGTACCTTTGAATAAAATTCTAGCTCTTGCTCTAAGAATGATGGTTTGTCTGTCTAAAAATCCATTTTTGAATAACTCCTCTGAATAGATTAGTATCAATTCACTGAACTGAATAAATGATCTGATCTGTTTAAGAATGATTCAATGATTGTCTGTTAGTTACTTCTGAATAAAGGCTCAGACCTTGTCTTGTGAATACTTCATTAATATCATACATCAGTTATCTTGATTTCAGAGGTATATCAAATGATATGAGGTGGAAGGACAGATTCAGTCTGTCTGAAAGCCCATACCATGTGTTGAGGACCAATCTCCACCTACTACCCTGAATCAAGAGGTTGTCTCAGCATTGCATTTCATTTCATTTCACATTGTTGTGTCTAAAGTCTCATTAGGTATTTTTTATTGGACTTCACTGCATGTCATGCATAATTGCATCCGAATTTCTGCACAGTCATGCATTTAGAACATGTGATTGCACTGCATTCTACTCCATGATAGTATGTCTAGAGATGCATACATAATTGTGGTTGAACGATTGAATAAATATGCATGTAGACAGGGGGAGCTTTTTAAGAAAAAGGGAATATCTATGCATGCTACAAGGTGTCAGGGGAGTATTGATCATTTCTGTCTGTCTGTGTGTCACTCAGATCTCTTCCACTTTAAACCTTTTGGACTTCAGATTCTATTTCTTCTCTCATACAAATTGCTGATTCTAATGCAGAAATTGTGAGCTCTCCTATCATCATTCCTGTTCTGACATAATGGCAGTCTGATAATAAGTTCATAATTTTAAGCAACAAATCAGACATCTTCTATTATAAGAATCTTGCTTGCTTCCTGAATGAACTGATGGTTTAAATTTTATAATCTTTAGAATTCAAAGACTGCATTCAGTAAATAGGAATGTTGATAACTGATAATAGCTCTCAACCCTTATATCATTACATGGTTGATAAAGTTTTCTTGTATCTGAAATCTGCTAAGTTGATGAAATCTTGGTTAAGAAAACTAAGTATGTGTATTGTTTTTTAAACAAGTCTCTCTGAAAATTATAAAGGATAGTAAACCAAAAGTATGAAAAAATAAAATAAAAATAAAAATAAAAGGGCAGAGCAATGACTAAGCACCGAGAAACTGAGTGCTTCATCAAAGAAATGAAGAACACTTAAGTCATGAAGTGGCTCAGGTTATCTCTGTTCATATGATCAAAATAGTAAGCACTGAGAAACTAAGTGCTCCATCAAAGAAATGGAGAACACTTATGTTATGAAGTGCCTCAGGTTACTTTGTTCATATGGTCAAAAAGCTATTCCTTCAAATAAAATTCAGAATTAATGTCACATTGTTTAACCTCAATACATATCTTGGTCACTTTCAAATATTATCACTAATTTTCAGAAAGTAAGATACCAATAAACAGATTCTCTCATGATCAATGTGATTATGGTTTATGGATATTATCAGACACAACAAACTTATCCATTGAATGAAGTGCATAAATTCTAATTTTTATCATCTTTAAACCAGAAATCTATCAAGAATGCATTGTATTGATTCATATATCTGACGACTCTGAGCTTTGTAATGCTTAATTCTGAACTATTGAACAGGGTGTCAGTCAGACTTTTCTCCTTTCTTTCTATTCTACTGTTGACATACTTCACCTTCCCTTCCGCTTTCACCTTCACTGTCAGTCAGGCAGATTTATTACTGCAAGGGTAGTAAAAAGGGGGAGAATGTCTTCTGATTTCAGTCTTCATGGTCAAAAGAGGAGAGCATCTGAATTTCAATCTTTGCATTTCTCATCATTGTCCACATCCCTTCCTATTTGCTAATGGCAAAGGGGGAGAGATTATATGTTTTGTTGATAGGGAGAGAGATATCTTTCGTTAAAATTGAATTGAATGCTTGATTGACTGCATTTTTTTCATGACAACTCTGACTAAACTGAACTGAATACCTTTCATCAAAATACATCTAATATAGTCTGTTGCCATCATCAAAAAGGGGGAGATTGTTGTGACTCCCCTAGTTTGATGATGATCTGTCTTCTCTAGACATGATTTCAGTTAAGGAGTCAGTGTGTTTTGAATGATTGGCAACAGCTTAATTGACTGTGTTGACTTTACTGAATTTACTGTTGACTTTGTATTGACTCCTGCAGCATTGGTTATTTTGATGACTTTAACTTAGTCAGATTTATTACTAAGTCTGTTAAGCATTGAGGTCAGTGTTAGTCAAGCATTCTGCATGTAAGGTCTATGTCAGTATAGAACAGTTCATGCATTAGGTCTGAGTCAGTGTATGTATAGTCGACTCTAGCTACGTTCCAAGCATATTAAGGTCTGTGCTACCTTGAGTTTGTCTGCATCAAGGTCGATGTTAGTATAGCATCAAGCATATCAAGGTCTGTGCTACCTTGAGTTTATCTGCACCAACGTCGGTGCTAGCTGCGCTATGTGCTATACAGGTCGGTGCTAGCTGCGCTACATGTTTACCCAAGGTCGATGCTAGTTGTTCCTTAGGCATGACTTAGGTCAATGCTAGTTGTTCCTTAAGCACACTAAGGTCGATGTTAGTTTTCTAATGTCGGTGCATGTTTTCCTCCCTCACACAAAGTCTGTGCACATAAGTCTCCAGGGTCGGTGCACATTTGCCCTATGCATGTTATAAGGTCTGTGCATGTTTAGAGTCTATGCACAACATAGGTCTGTGCATGTGGACTGTCTACCATGTGAAGTCTGTGCACATTTGCTAGCGATAGCAGTTGAGGTCCGTGCACATTTTACATATGCACAATGAAGTCTGTGCATGTTTGCATATGACTATATGAAGTATGTGCACACACTGTAGCAAGTCTGTGCACATCTTGCATATAGCCACATAACGACTGTGCACGTTTTGCTTTATTCTGACTGAGGTCGAAGTTAGCACATATGTCCTTTGCATTAGAGTCTGCGTTACCTTGCACTGCTCTGTGCATAAGGTCTGCGTTAGTGGACCATGCCTTGAGTACTAGGTCTATGCTAGTTAGCTATGGCTTAGGTTAAGGTCTGTGCTAGCTATTGTATTTCTCACTCTGGGTCGATGTTAATTGTGCATTAAGGTCTGTGCTTGCCCAGTGTTTCACGCATGTAATGTCAGTGCGAGCATACATAAGGATCATGCATTCAAATCATTGATAGTCCATGAGTTTCATACATTAAGCATCAATGGTCTGTGATTCTCTGTCTTCATGATTTTAATTACATATCTCTATATATGATCAATGCATGTGTATATGGTGGTTTAATTGGTTCACTTGTGCTCATGAATTCTGAAGCATTAAGTCAGCACAATTTATTAAACACTTAACACTCTATCTATGCTATTGCCAGGACAGCCATATGGTCGAGTATCTACTGAGCAACATGCAACTCATCTCACGTGGAGCTTAAGTACCAAGCGTATGGCACGTGATCTGAGGCAAGGCTGATACCAGGTAAAACTGCCACGTGGAAAGTAAAAGCCCTGTGATGCTAACACGTGGGCAAGCCTGGACCATATCTGGCTTGAAATTTGGGCGGGAATTGTGGAAACCACGCGCCCATCTCCTGGAGTCTATAAAAGGAGGGCCGATCGCCCAGTTCAGGGCAACCATTCGATAGCAGCAGAAGGCTAGCCAGAAACAAAGCATCCGGAGAGCTTGAAGAAAAAGTTGAACAGTTCAGAGAGATAGAAGAGCATATAGAAGAGACTCGAGTGAGGCTGATTATTTGAAGGAGAAAGTTGAGAGTTAAGGAAGAAGAGTGTGTTGGAGTTCAGTCAAGTGAGTGAATTGTATGTTCCTGGTTCCTAGTTCAAAACCAGAACCATTTTGCTCAATTAGAGCTACATTCGCTCAATTCAGAGCTACATTTCTCTTGTCTTTTTAGCTTCGTTTTCTTTGATTTAAAAACTTCTGTTTACTCAAGCGGTTTGTCAGCAGATTGTAGAAGCTGTGAGTCAGCAGTTGGCTGAGCTGCATTGCCCAGCGGCAGAGGAAAGTTCCTCTGGATAGCTAAAGCTGTAAGGCTCAGCGATTGTAGGGAACTTGTTCTCCAAAGCTGTGGATCAGTTGTGACAAGCTGTAATGCCCAGCAGTGAAGCCTTACTCAGTTGAGTAAGGGGTGGACGTAGATCTCTGGAGGAGATCGAACCACCTAAAATCCCTTGTCTCCGTGGTTGCTAGTGGATGTGTGTTTGCTGCATTCTTCTTGCTGAACTGTTTGAATTAATTGCTAGATTGCTTGTTCATTTGTGAGCTAGAAGAATGTATATAAAAGGATTCCACTCAAAGGGTAGGTCACACTTACCTGGAAGGTGAATCACTTGTGTGAGGAGTCTCCTAGAGTCGAACCTCCGCCAGGTACCTCTTCCAAGTTCATTGATGTGCAATAGATCAATTGGCAATTAAGTCAGTCACTATATCTACTGAAATTTTTGAATATTGATATTGATCTATAGGCTGATTGTTCTGTGATTGCTTTGACTGTTGTGATTAAGTAATTTTGAATTTCGCATATATCATTTAATTCTGTCAATTTTACGGGGAAAGATCTATTAACCCCCCCCCCCCTCTCGATCTACTGTACAATGGTTACCTGTGAAACTTGAAGTTTAGGTCAAAATCACACAATTTTGAAGTATAACTTCACCTGTGAAATTCCAGTGCACCTTCTTCCATTAGTCTGGATTCTTTGAATTTATCTAAGTATTGGACAGGAATATGACATTTGATTTATCACTATTTTTTTTCTTTCCCAGAGTACAAGGGTAAACCCCCTCGCATCTCCCCCAGGTGATCGACTTTGGACCTTCGAGACCAGCTCTCTATATTCTTGGTCAAAACCCAAATGCCCTGATATAGAACAAACTGATGAGCCCGCTTTAGAAGAAATTTAAAATTTTTTTATGAATCAAATCCCCATACTACATGCAATACCCCAGATCTTAAAATTACCTAACTTTAGGTCAGGCATGCCAGACAAAAAACATTTTATGATAATCTTCCCAATGACATCACATCATAGAAAAATTCCTATAATCATGATAGAATAGAATATATATATGCTCAGGAAGGTGTTATTAAAGCAGCCTATACCATTTTTTATTTCTGCCATTTTTAAAATTGGCCTTGTCAGCCTTCCGTCGCTTGTAAAAGTTGTGCTCACATTAGAATCTAAAGACTTGGCTTAAGGAAACCTATTTATGATATCAGAAGCATAGTTATCAAGAAAAATGCCAACTGGACATTGAGGTTGAATAAAGTATGTGCAAGACTTGTATATAGGGCCATGTTTAAGAAAATAGAAAAGACAATGCATCGTGCAATATTCTTCATTGAACACAGGCGACAGAGGTCAAGTAAGATCAAGGCAAAATGATGGTACATAAAAGAACAACTACAAAAAATTATGTTTCCAATTTCACTTAGAAGATATATATATATATATATATATATATATATATATATATATATATATATATATATATATATATCATCCCCAGCTGTAGCCTAAAAAGCAACGAACACCACAATTCAGCTATACAAAAATGGAGATCTTGAAACTAACTTGGACTAATTCATTGACTATTTGGACAAATTCATTCCACATGAAAATTGTTGGCAGTAGCATCCACCTTCTTGAATGGTGGTTTGCTAGTATCAGACCAACGACACTATGAATGTTGGTCTAATGTTTTTCTGTGTCTTTTTTTCTCTTCTATATTTTCACCAATGGCCTCCAAGAATACAATCACACTAATTGTAGAGCATGGAGCTCTCAACATAAGGACCCAGCTCAGTGGACATCAACAGTGTATTGTAAATATAGAAAAATAAGACACCCATGACTTTCATTTCAAACAAATACATCAAGCATTGACCTAAGAAGGGGGGAGCACTTAACAAATAACTATTACATCAATCAACAAATGAAATGAAAAGACAACTGCAGATGACATGCAAGTAAATGCACTTCATGAAACCTGAACCAGGATCATGCTGCAAATTTATCTTTAGGCAAGAGGTACCAATTTAAAACTTAGACATGTACCAATTAAAATTCTAGTAGTGTTCAAACAATGATCATTATGTATTGAACTTAATAGATTCTGATTCGCTTTGATCTCTGCAAACAACCAAGAATAGGCTTATGCCAAGAACTTCAGGAAATGAAGATCCAATTCTCAAGCACTCGTCCAATTGTGAAATATGCTAGAATCTTGCTACGTATCACTGTTTGGAAGATCTGGAAGGAGCGGTGTGCTAGAACATTTGAAGACACTGCTTCCTCAAAAATAAAGCTCCTCATCCAGATCCTTGAAGATGCTAGAAGTTGTATGGAATTTCATGGGCTGAGCCAATTGACAAGGAGGGAGGAAAACCTATTTAGAAGATTTAATTTCAAATTGCATTATGCTTAATAACTCTGAGTCCATAAAATGTGTGGTCCTGAGTTGGTAGTTCTTTTATCATTCATATCTGCTTGTCTATAACCATTGTATAGGCAGCAGATTTTTGCTATAAAGGTCTTTTCTTCCTTAATACAATTATTACTTACCAAAAAAGATCATTATGTATTAAACTTGACAATTCTTTTGATAAAGCAAACAATAAATACACATGCATAAAGCAGAAACTTCTTAAACTCATTCATTCCTAAAATCAAACAAATTTAAAATTGAAATGATTCAGGGTCATGGAAGATGACAATAATCAGTGCATTTGTGAAAGATATGTTTGTAAACTAGGAAAAATTGGCACATGTTATCTTCCAATCACTGCGTACAAAGGGCGTCAAGTTTATCATCAAAAAATCCAACACCCAACTGACTTGCCAATAATGAGATGTATTCAATTATAGCAAGGCGGACCTACAATGCCTATCCTATGCACGCTCAATGGCTGGCAACAATGACTGAGATAATAGGTCAACACCTATCACCTATTCAATTAGGAGGGTCCTTAGTCTTCAACACCCTATGCATGAAAAAAGATAAAAAATAATAATTTAGGATTACAAGAATAGAGTCATAAACCATGGCAAGGTTGTCAACAAAAATTAGAAAACATATCATGTTCACATGAATGGTAGAATCCTTAAATGAGAAGCACATTAACCTGGTTATCATCTTATATCAATTCATAAAGTAGAATCCTTAAATGACACCTCGAATAAGAGAATAGGAAGATTTAACCTAAAAAATGGGGTCTCAAACCTGAACCAACAAGGAGCAGTCTAAATCAAAAATCTATTTATTTAGTTCCTTACTTTAAGGTTTTATGGGAAATTTTAGTATTATCTGAGGTGAGGCTGCAAGTTGGAGCCCATCAACTTGATCCGGCATAAATCAACCCAATGATGCATATATGCCGAGCAAAAAAGAATGTTAGAAAGTAATATTTAGGAAGTGCCGCTTATCAACGCACAAAAGTAGCCGATTTCACAACTTTTTTGTCAGAGGGATATTGAACTATATGGATGCAGAAATAAAAGATATGTTGAACTATCTACATACACAACCAACAATAAAAGATTAGTTCACAACTTTTCATATGACAATCTAGATATTTAAAACAATGTTATATCCCTGTAATAAGGTTTAAAAATTCTCTCTCTCTCATCCATCTATAACATTAAGTGATCAAAATGTGCAACCTAATAAAAAAATAACTCATATTATCATCATCTTGAAGTTCTTATGTTCATGAGAATTTTTCATGAGCAATGACCAGCGTATAGGTCACATTGTTTCGGGAATGTAAAAGTAGAAATTTTCTAAGCACCCAAACATTTACGAGTATGTAGGTATTATTAATGATATGTCAATCACCTAATCTGATTCATGATATGTCAATGGCCATCTCTTCTTTCAAAAAAGACCATATGACAGTGAAGATGCATCTGTGACATTTGTTTGACTCTTTTATCCAAGAAGGATCTGAACTAACTGTCAAGAAGCAGATAGAGTGGGCTGAAGGACCTACTTAATATGCATCTTGCAATAAGATAGTTAGAGACGATATTGACTTATTTCCAAACAAAAGATCTGGCCATGAAGTGTGGCCTTGGGGTTGTAAAATATTAAGATGTGCTAGAAAAAATCAAAAATAGAAAGATATATCCAACTAATGCAACAAGTAAACAGAAATGAGAAATATATGTGTTAATTAGGTGTCTGCTATATTGTACCTGACTCAATAGAAATCGGTCAAAATCATTTGCATAATGTGTCCACCTTCCTATGTACTTCAGAAAATGTCCCTTGTTATACCCTTTTCAAAAAAAAAATCAGCTCCAACAGTAAGACACAAATAGCAAGGAAATACCTATTTGTCTTTTGCCATGAAGTAGATGAAGAAAACAAATGCTTACTTGAACTTATGATTTGCACAACACCAATAGCTAGGTAAGTTCTTAAAAATGATATATCACAGGCTACTCTGCTAACAATTCAAAGTTACTTCCACAGATCTTATGATAACTCTCATGTGGGCGTGAGTCTTGCAATTCTAGGGAAAAACTCCTGAGTGTGTATAAACCTACTCTAATCATAAAAGTCGGTCAATTATACTAGAAAAATGAGAGTGAGCACCACACAAAGGATAACAAAATGACTCAGGTTACAAGAGTTTGTGCAAAAATCTGTTGCACCAATACCCTTGTTCAGAACAGAATGACTCAGATTACAAGAGTTTGTTGATTCAAAGTCAGATGATAAATGTTCATGTTGAAATTTTCCTATTACTCAACATCTGTTATATTCCCCAAATTGTAGGAAATCTTTTTTTTTGTAATATGATAGAAACTATAACATAAATGAAGATTGGGCTTGAAAAATAATTAATGAATTTTAGTCTAGCAAAGAGCAAAGCAGCATGATGAAGGAAGAGCACCGTAGGTGAGGAGGCGAAGGGGTGGAAGAGAAGATAGAGGAAGAGTTCACAGTGGAAGGGGGCCAGGGAGGCTAGAGGAGGTGGAGTGGTGGAGGAGAAGATGGATCGAGGGCAGAGCACTCTGTACCTTCACAGTCCTGTAGGTGAGTAGGATTCGGTGGCGACAAGTTAGGAGTCGGTGCTGGTGCAAGGGTGACAACGAGCAACGTGATGGCATAGCAGTAGATCAAGAGCGATAGGGTGGTTGTCAGGAAGCGTTGCCCGACGTCAGTTGCAGCTAGGCTCTGTGGAGGTGGGCAACTGTATCAGATCTGAGGAAGGTCCGGTGGCTCCTGCGACTGTTGAGGAATAGTGAGGGGGGAGAAGGAGCCAGGGAGGCGATGAGGCAGAGGAGTGGAGAAGAATATGGAGGAAGATCAGTCCACACCAGAGGTGAGGAGGTGTGGACGAGGAAGAGTCCGCGGTGGAGAGGAGGTGGAATGGTGAAGATGGGTAGAGAAAGAGTCCATGTTATGCGGGAAGGAATTGGCGCGGGTGGTAACGTAGCGCGGGAGAATGTAGCGGCAGGCGAATTTTTTTGGAATCGAATAAGTCGGATGTGGTTTTGCGCATTCCCCGGTGGACTTCCGGTTTCACCGGTAACAAGCAAAACCGGCTTTGATAAAAATTCGGATTTAACCCCGGTTAGTTGAAAGAAAAGGTGAAAAAAATGAATTTTATGGGGATTAGTCGGGATTACCCATTCGACCGGAGAGGTCGAATACGCTGTCCGCCCTGGTGCAGGCGGACAGGGTATTCTATCCCTCCCCTGCTCCTTTCTCAAATGGGCAATCCATGTCGGGGTGGGGTTTGAGGTGGGCTGCTGGTTTTCCACGATGCTTGTGGTTACGAAGGAATTTTGGGTTCAGAAGAAAATGGGTGTCCTGTGTATCGCCATTAGTTGACTCTCTATATATATCATGACATCAGACTAAGTGCCTAATATGATATTATTATTTTGTATCCCATATGCCAAGCCGGATTAATTGGATGTAAAGACAAGTGCTAAATCTCACAAGTACCAACGCACGCTGAGCCTACAATTTTCATAGACATGGGTCTTTCCGTGCATTATCATTTGCTTTTGAGATAAATGTCCGGCCAAAAAAAAGGCTAACCAAGTCAAAGTTTCGTTACCACGAGCATGGAAAACCAGTGGCCCACCACAAACCCCACCGGAAGGATTGCTCGTAATAAAAGGTTGTCATCTACCCCTCGATCTCGTTTAACTCATCAAAGTCTCCTCCCTAATAATCTTAACGAGTTTGGCTTGGCAGTGTATTTAAAATTTTATTTTTTAAAAAGTTTTCTTTTGAAATAACTCTTGAGATATCTTAATTTGAGTGTAAGTTACGTCGACATTTGATTATCTAAAAAATAAATTTAATAATAAATTTAATAATTTTTATTTGATCTAACTTTTTTGAATAATTTAATAATGATGTGACTTATAATATTTAAAAATCATTTTAATTTTTTTAAAAAAAATTATACAACATAAATATGCATCTCGAATGTGCAGTGAACCTTGCTCAATTTTAACATATGACGTCTTAGTCACACATATTTCTCCGTCGTACATGGGGGGGGGGGGGGGGGGGTCGTGAACACGGTCTCGCCTTCTTGCTCATCCAGCGGACAACTTGGACTTGGAGACCAAGCGACCCGGTCGGCTTCGGAGGAAACCACCGAGCGTACCGGCAGTATTTGTAGAAATCATAATATTCATCGTTGGTGGACTACTAGGATCGTATTTAGAGGGGTTTGAGTCGTGAGTCCGACGAAACATATCGAGTATTTATGAATTATTTAGATAATTATATAACATTTAAAACTTATTTTCAATTATTTTAAGAATTAAAAATATAGTAATGATATAATAATAGTCCTAAATCGTACATTTTATAAATAAAAAAATAAATTTTTTATTATATCTATTTTAAATATGTAATTAGACTGAGCCAATTATAATCGAGTTAACTCGTGACAGATCAGTGAAAAATCGATCCGAAACAAATTCTCGAGGTATCGCACCCTGGGATTGGGGATTAACTCACCCTGAGATTGGGGAAGTTTTTCTAAAAGACTTAACGGCATATTTTTACGAAAAACATAACCCGTTTGGTAACTTTTAATTTTTCCCTCCTCGTCAATGTAGAAAGAGAAAACCTAAATCCTATGGAAAGAAGAAATTTATCTTCTGTGGAGGGTGACTTTCTCCTCCACATGAAAAGAAAAAAATATTATAAAAATATATTATTACCCCCATTCATTCTCTCTCTCTCTCTCTCCGCGCATGGGCCTGCCGGTCCCCAACCCTCAGTTATGGTCTTCTGCTCTCTCTTCTCTTCCTCGTACGAGCGTACGTTGAAGGTGTTTCCATTTTTCTCGGTAAAAAAATAATCATGATCCCCTTTTTGTTTTCCTTTGAAGAGAGTACTTACGACATTATGATTTCTAAGGTTATTTTATAACAAAGTTATCACAATAATTCATTAAAAAGAATTAACAAAGAGGAAGCTTCCAATGTCCAACCGCCACAACCCCCCCCCCTTCCGGCCCCCAAACCATGAGCTCCCAGGAAACCGCGTCCGTGTCTAGAAGAGAGTTTTCTGGCTCGCGAACAGTTGACACAGTCGTGCTTGTTCTTCCACATCTCCCCAAACATCCCCCCCCCCCTCCACCAACAGTCCGCCATTGGAGTTGGGTGGCGCTCTCGATGAGTGGCTTCCTTCCTCTTGCCCCTCTATAAAAAGAGGGATCACCCCCTTCTCCATTTCATTCCTGTCATCATATTCATACTCCAATATCATTCGGAGAGTAGTAGTCAGTGCACTTCTTCTCTGTTCCACTGACGAGGATCCTTGTCACTTTGGGAGGATGAAGGTATGGTGTCATGTGCCTGATCCTAGGATTATTTCTTCTCCAGTAACGCATAGGAAGATCTTAGTTCATATGGTCGTTTGGGGTTATCGATGGCGGGTGCGCATGGTAAATGATCAGCCGAGCTGATATCATATCTTTGCTATGTTTTCTTCTTCCTTCTCTGCAGCAAAAGGTGGTGATCAGAGTCCAGATGGACGACGAAAAGAAGCGCCGCAAAGCTATGAAAGTGGCCGTCGGGTTGCCTGGTAAACAACCAAATTAACACCTACAAAACCCACACACAGATGCTCTGTAGTTTCTACCGTTTCTTCTTCCTTCTTCCCCGTCGATCGAGACCTCTCTGTTCTGCCATGTCTCGCCTACATGCCCCCCGGTTTGGCATAAATTAACTTTGTCTTTCATGGCGTTTCCTCCCTCTTCTCTATATTAGATTGCTGTGTTCTTCTGTTCCTTCCCTCTGGCCTCTGAGCAATATAAACATCAAGACCTCATCTTGGAAAAAAATTCCTAAAAATTTCCCCTTGGTTTACTGGTTCTGCTTGATGGGTTTCTCTAACAACTGCCCAATCAGGAGTTCCATGGAAACAATCCTATCCCTTGCTCTGTCACTTTAAACTTGCTCCAGATGAGTAACGATCAAATTTCACTAGCTAGTGTTACATACATGTAAACAGTTTTCCTGCCATCCCTGTCCTTTCAACAGTGTATAACCAGAAACAGGTTACAGGGATCTCTGACGTTTCCTCTTTTCTGTCGGTCCAGGGGTGTCGTCGGCGGCGATAGAAGGTGCGGACAAGAACCAGATCGTCGTCATCGGGGACGGGGTGGACTCCGTCGCCCTAACGACGTCGCTGAGGAAGAACATGGGCTTCGCCGATCTCATCAGCGTTGCAGCCGTGGAGGAGAAGAAAGAAGACAAGAAGGAAGATAAGAAGCCGGAGCCGACGGTGCAGCCGTTAACCGTGTGGCCTGGGTACCAGCCGCAGTACCACTACGTGCCAGTTGCGGAGGACCACCGTTACCAGGACCCCAACTGCTGCATCATGTAGGAATCACCACATCATCACCAAATAGCGGAAAGAGTCCATCATAGAGGCGGGTTTGCTCGGAGGGAGGAGACTGGCTGAAGTTCTCCCAAATCTACACGACCCTCACGGCTGAAGCTTCCACCGTGCCCGCTTGGGCCCCTCGGCGGTGTACGTTAACTCTGCACTGTGTAAGTCAACGTACGAAGAGTTGACGAGTCGATGAAATATCAATGTTTTTTTTGGTCGATGTGACCTGTATGTTATATGTTTATTTTCATGATATGTCTCATTTAAAATTATTGATGACATTTTTGTATGAAAATTATTGTTAAGAGTTAAATTTATAAAAAAAATATTATTACAAATACATTAGTATGTATATCAGTGGGTTAGTTCAAATAGTACATAAATATTATTTAAATATATTTTTTTTATAAATTCTCGACAAAAATAGATGATATGAAGTAAATAAATATAATATTCCTTATATAATTCATATTCATACCTCGACATATCTGTTAATTTATTTACAAAAATATTTTTTTATAAATAAAGGCAAGTGAAGTAGAAACATGGCTATAAACTCTAACATTATGTTCAACGATTACATTAGTAAGCCAACCCGCTCAAAATAATATGATGGGCATCGTAGATATGTTTATATTTCATTGTTATCTTTATTTTAGAAGAGGCTAATTACCTAGCATTCAACATTATGTTTATCTTTCGTTGTTATCTCTCCTTATATTTATATTTACTAATTAGTTAGTCAACCAACACTTTATATTTATATATCGGGCTAGGGTTGAACCAGCGTATCGGGCCAGACCCGTCTCCTCCGCTATCATCGTTTCCCTTCCCCGGCAGCCACCCTATGTCACAGGTAGAGGTGATCATTATTCGGGTTCTAACCCAAAAACTAAATCGAACCTGGCAGATTTGGTTTGGTTTTGTTTGAGTTAAAATTTTAAAAAATTCGACTTGATTTAAAATCGAACCGTATTAAAATTTTTGCTTTGGTTTGATTTTAAAATTCAGAAAAGCAAACTGAATCGAATAACACGAATTTAAGGATATTTTTATCAATTTAATATAAGTGTAAATATAACTATAAACCCTAATTCCAGAAGTCCAATCCCCGCCATCCTGATACGGTTTCCGACTCTATGAAGTATGTTTCAAATCATATTCCATTTTACTTTAATTGAAATTCTTAATTTTTTATGTGAAAATATTATGGAACTTATTCTTACAAGTTTCAACTTTTGATGTTATTCCTTTAGGGTTGGTTTGTTGACGGGATTGTCGGGCGAGTGTCACACCCGATGAGAGAGAAATAGCCCCGGGCCCACGCTCTCCCCTCACATAATCTCCCTTATCTGAGCTCGGGCAGCGCGTTCGACCTCCTAGGGTCGAGCACCGCGTCCGCGTTCGAATAACAAAGAGGGCCTTAATATTTACTTTATTTGGTAGGAATTCTTTTATCCTATCTTTCTCTACTCCTGTTTGAATCCAATCAAATTTTTAAAAGGGGACATCAATATGGTTTAAACCAAATCAAATCGAACCAAATCGCGGTTTGGTTCGGTTTGGTTTCAAAACAGTTTGGTTTGATTTGATTAGGATTAAATCTTTAATTCTGTTCGATTTGATTTGAGAAAAATTCTCTTCAAACTAAATCAAATCAAACCGTACTCACCCTTAACCATAGACGTTCCCATCTCTCTCTCTCTCTCTCTCCCTCTCTTTCTCAATTGGCCAAATATTTACAACAGGAAGACTATTGACGATTGTTATTCCCATCCTTATTCTCATATATGATATATCCTTATCTTTTAATTAAAGTATTGAAAAACACATATGAAACGGTAATATTATCTAGTGCGGTCATGTGACAGCAGTCACGTTGCTTATCAGGAAATTAACCCCCAAAACGAAGGGTGAAAACCGACTTCCCAAAGATAATTATGTACAAGTTTTTCGAAGTTTCAAGCCATTAGTCATGTAATTTTTATTGATCAAGCATATGGCATGCGTAGAAGGTAGAGCAAGTAAAGTTAGGCCACTAAGTGAGAAAGTCCCTGTGAGAAGAATAAAAAGTCACGTAGTTATCGCTACAAGAAAAGGCGTTAACGGAGATGAATTTTTCAAACGAACTATTTTCTTCACAATTTCGTCTCAAAATAGTGACGGAATTCCGACGCATTACATATTCATTGCTACGGTAACAAGAGAGTCACCATTTAACGACGGAAAAAAATCAATTGCTATCCGTCCCTATTTTGAGACGTCTTTGGCAAATTATAGTTTTTGTCGCAAATCTGTCATTGATTTGCGATGGATTTAAGACGCATCTTTGTCTGTCGCTATAGAAAAATTTTAGGACAAAAATTAGTCCGTCTCAAAATCAGACACAAAATGGTCATGGATTTACAACATAAATCCATCGCAAAATCACATTTATTAATTAAATTTATAAAATAAATTATTTAATTTGATATCTGTGATAGAATATCTTTCGTATTAAATTCATCAATATTTTGCCACGGATTTACGTTAGAATCTATCGTAAAATTATACTTATTTCTCTAAATTAATAAAAAATCTTATATTTTTTCAACGAAAATATATCAGTCACAATTCCTTACAACAGATTAGCGACGAATAGAGATATTCAAATTTTATTTTCTATAGATCGGAAGTAAATCCAACGATCGAAACTTCATCAAACTTAAATCTAACGGTCAAATTTAGATCGAGAGTAAATCTAACAGTGAGATCTTGATCAAACTTAAATCTAAATATGACCATAGAGTTGCAACTGATCGAAAATCAGACTCTTTGATTTAAGTTGATCAAAAATTGACTATTGGATTTGCTTCCAATCGAAAATATGACTGTCGGATTTATGCTGACGGAGATCTAACCATTGGATTTAAGTTTGATCAAGATCTGTTTTTCATATTTGCTCATGTTCGAAATCTGATCAATGTTTGACCATTTAATTTTGTACTGATCGAAATCTGACAGTTAGATTTAAGTTTGATCAAACTGCGACTATTGAATTTGCTCCCGATCTAAATCTGACTACTAGATTTAAGTCGTTTGATAAAGATCCGACTATTAGATTTCATCCTAATCTAAATCAATATGATCGTTTGAGTTGGTTCCGATCGACATCTGATCAAAATCCAACAATTAGATTCACTCCCAATTTAAATCTGACTATTAGATTTAAATTTTATAAATATTATATCATTGGACTTGCTCCCGATACATATCCCTGACGATCTTACTCCGCCCTCATCAGGACATCCATATTAGCTTGAGCCACCTTCATCTCTATATAATCCCTCTCCCTTACACCCATGCGTACACAGACTTGAGTATCAGAGGGTTCCCTTGGGGAAATGCAACCCCGGTGGAAACTATCTTGTAGATTGAAGCTTGGCAAGGCTCTCGAGAGACTCCCTGCAAGATGGACATATGAGGGGAGAGGCCTAACAAGGGTCTCTCACAACCTTGATCGGGCACAGCTACTCGATTAGTCTGGGGTCGTAGGTGTCACGTCCCGAGATTATACAGCGGAAACAATCGGGAACGTGAACAGTCGGCTAGTATACCTCGAGCAAGTAATATAATCAGAGCGCAAGACAATCACCCTAAAGTAATTGCACAAGTAATTCATTTAAACCTCCATCTTTATTTCATATAAATAACCATCAAAATACATAAAATCTTTGACTCTTAACATTCTTACACCATAGACTCAAGAAAATAAAAAATTACATAATGACTTGGCTAGACATTAGAAAACTAAGGCTTCTCTCGTCCATATGACCTTCAATTACTCTCGGACTCACTACTTGTATAATCCGAATCGGATTCACTAGTCCTTCCTGAAACATTGAGAAAATAGGTAATGAGCACACTTGCCCAGTAGGTATCTTCGTATCAACATGAAGGCGAGTTTAAGTGATTAGCATTTTAGCTCTAGAGAATAATATAAATCATGTAAATACGGTAAAACATGTGAATAACACCAAAGTAACAAGATACGATCATGACGAGATACGAGAATATGATTGATCAAATATATATATATAACAAGAATGTAAATTTGGCCTTTCCATGAACAAGAATGCAACAAGATTGTACTTTTCATAACCGTGGAGGCTATGCACTAGAAAGTCATGTAACAAGCAAGAAAGTACTTTTCACTTAATAACAAGTACTTCGTGAATTTACGTGGATCTTTATTCATGTCCGTGGATTTTCACTTATTTATAAAGAAAGTACTCCCAGCGCAATGCGACGCCAGTAGCATCATACCCCATGGTTTACAGTATGTTTCCGACAATCAGCCGAGGGGACTAGCATAGAGCCCTTGAACACAATCAGTACTCGAACTGCATCTTCAAATATAAATCAAGCTACTTCCACGATTATAATAATAATGTAGCCAATAATGTACAAGTTCAACAATAATTCCATGATAAGATAACCGAGGTATAGAACGTACCAATAATTGATCATGTGAATTCAAGAAATGCATTAATAACTAGGTTATGCTATGGAGAAAATTTGACAGCATAACGGTACATTCTTTATTTCCATAATTTATTAATGGCTTATTTGAATCAAGATAAGTTCTAGATAATCAATGGATCATCTAGGATCATAGGATACTCAACCCAAAGGTAAAACCATGGGTTAAACATAATTAGATTTGATAAAAAAGAAGCTGGAACCACGCGGTCTAGGTCCGGGCCGCTAGGTGTCACTGGCGGTCGAACAATGGGCTGCTAACAGACTCTGGCAGTCATACATTAGGCCGCTAAGGTCCAGAGCTCATTAAAACATCGATAAAGTGCTTTCTAGATAATTGGGCTTTTATGGTACAACCAGCTCGGCGTCCTAGTGGGAATCCCAGGCTCGCGGAGACTTATGGAGGCCTTGAATTAAGATTACCTAGTCCGTTGGAAGGAATATCCAATGGAGAGGTTTTCAAGTCCAAGAAAAATGTGCCTATAAGTGCAATGTGTAACTAATGACAACATACCGGATATGTGCCATGTACTTAAGAAAATGACTCTGAGATAAGAGAGATCATGATAAAACAGTTATCAAATAAGTCCATAAACCTTATGAAAACGTGCCTATAAATACAAGAGTATAAGTTTTTGGCCATAGAAATAACATAGGTTAAAAATAATCCCAAGTACACAAAGAACATGAAATCTCCTAGAGTACAACTAGTTACAAGAAAATAACACTTGAAACAGGAGTAATAACCTTCTTAACTAAGCTTAGCATATAATAATTTGGGCTAATCTGTCATATATTTTGGGTTAACAATATTACAGAAATCAGAAAACTCAAACGGTCTAGTGGTGACCGTTTCATGGGTGCTAACGGTCTGTCGTAGGATCGCTAAAGGTTTCTGGCGGTCTAAAGGATGACCGTTTCTTCCTATATTGCAGACAGATCTAGAACCAAAGTTCAGACCTAATCTATAGTCAAGAAAGGTGTGAAGTCATGCTAGAGCGGGATATGTAAAACATGCTGCAAGGGTATAACATCATAAAGATGCAGGGATTTTGCATAGATTTTAGCTAAGATCGTTATCTTTGTAAGTAGTGTTTGGAATGATACATGCTTCATAACCTACATGCGCAATGATATTAAATACGACATGTACCATGCATGAAATTTCATGAAACAAGAGGACTTTTACCCCTAACATTAAGTTTAAGCCTTTCATGAGATAACCTACCTTTGTTTTGGGCTTTAGGCTTTGAATTTAGGGCTGGAAGTTAACCCTAATTTTTTGCTCGTCCTGAACCAAAGTAGTAACTTCTTGCCACTCTATCTCCCGATTCTCTTGACCTAAAGATGTGAAATTTGGAGGGTAAGAAGAGGGTACTAAAAGGAACAAATTGTTCCAAAGAACCTCTATCTAATTACCTCGTTTGGGGCTTCTATTTTCCAGATCTTCTTGGGTCAGTCGCATAGTTCCCTGAGTTTCTTTCACCGAACCAGCATCTTTGCAGGCTGCTATCTCCCTATATGCTTGATCTCCTAGAACGAAATTTTGAGAAAAGTTAGATCTAACTAAAATGAACAAATTCCTAGAAGGAACTTACCTCTAATTCGACTTCTTTACTATAGTTCCACGCGAGCCAAAAGTAAGGGTCGCGCTGGTTGGTTCTGGGGGATATTTATAGGGTTTAGCTATGGTTTTTTGGATTAAAACGATTCTAGAGTCCTAATTAGGTATTAGATTGATCTCTGAGAGTTTCAAGCCTGATTATACTTCTATCCACTTCGACTTCTGGGAGTTTGGATACTAAAAATCCAACCCTTTTATACTTTCTTTTATTCATGGAATCTGTAGAGCTGAGCGATCATTTGGGAGACCATTTTCCAGTGGCTGGCGGTCTCGCGATAGACCGTTTTCGATTTTGGCCACCGAATTTAAAACCAGTTCAAACTCTTGTATTATTATCCACCTCTTTATCCTAAAATTTTCCTACTTATCTCCTTAATTCCGTAAATACATAAATTCCAAGCTTCTAGAACATGGGTCAAAGTTTAAAATTATAATTTGGGCCAATTCGATGTGTCAAAATGGGCCTAATCCTCTTAGATTAGTATAAGGCCTAAATCATTAGTTTTAATTAACCACAATTCAATCAATAGCCCATTTAAATGCTTAATACTTATATTTTTAATCCCAAAAAATTCTTAAAAAATCCTCGGGCGTTATAGTAGGAGGCAACTGTCAAGCCACATCTCGTCATAGTAAGCCCTCCTCATGAGTCGAGCGAGTTTCCCCAAGGATGTCTGAGCAATAGGGTTGCACCACCTTGCACCACACCGAGGATGTGACAATCGGTGGGCCATTATCCAGCTCCATGATGATGTGGCTAGAAGCTACCTATCCCTCTACCCTCAAGCCTGGGTCATGGGAAGATCAACTAAGGAAGAGGAGCCCTCCGAATAAGAAGAGATGAAGGTGTTTTCCCATCCTTCATAGGATAGCTCTCCCGTAGCCGGCATGAACCCATTCTAGGACAATACCCATCGGCATCTTCAACCCCTGCTCCTTCATAGACCCAGGTCCCACCCAGGCCACGATAAGAGGAACGACGCCTAGGGGCAGAAACTTGGTCTCCAGCTCTTTAGCTCTAGCAATCATAGGCCTAGAAGGCTGATTGTGGTCGAGCATCCAGGAAGCTATGAAAGAACGCTTTGTATCATGTGTCTCCCCCTCTTTCTTAAGCTCTGTAATCCCGTCTCCATGAGTGATGTAGCTCAATTCCTATGAATATAAATGAAAGTGTTGTAACATACAAAGCAGTCACCATTCCTTGTTCCATTAGCCTGTGTCGGCAAGACAAACAATCAATACATTTTAAAGAAACAAAAGGGTTTCCAATCTAGTATTGTTATGCTTCTTTTCGTGGCAGAAGTAGCTTGTATTGTCCATTAAGACGAGACAACAGAGAGGCTATTACATTAAGCTTCTTCTAGCACTATTAGTTTGTCTCCACGATGCATGTCGTGGAGTACTGAAGGTGACCTAGTTCTACAATTGGATGATGCTATTCTTACTCTTAAGATACTTTTGGTTATTAAGATGTTTCATTTCATTTCATCAATAGATAAATACATACAAGTAGGCATCATAGACTTGCTATCACAAAGTGACCAAATCTTTGTTGAGTTATGGTTTTGATGATTGTTGTGATTATTGTTCATGACTGTTATGGTTTTGATGATAACTAAACTTAATGTGTGATTACGTGATGATAACTAAACTTGCATGGTTCGGATGGCAAATGGCAACGATTACATGGTCTTGATCCTTGGTTTGTATATAATCTTTGGTTGAATGTTTGATATCAATGGGATGCATATATAGATCATTTGGATTCACAAAATGAAGGCTTCATGAGAATCTTGGTTGAAAGTGATAAATGGCATCGAAGTGATTGAACTTGCATTGTCTTAACTTCATTTACTCTCTTATGCAAGTTTAAAATGGAATGCCAATCCCATATGCAAAGGTATCAAGATTCATGGTGAGAACTTGGCACCTTGTATGTGTATATTTTTGGGAGAAAATGGTAGGTTTCCATTTGAAATTTTTTGATCTTGATAGGATATATGGTTGATATGTGTTCTTACATTACATATACACTTGACAAATTAGACTCAATCACCTTGTTGAATGGCATCCTCATAATATATGAAATTTGGTTCAATGATGCTATCTTATTGCACAAATTGGATAGCCATATGATCTTGATGTTATGTTATGGTTGATTGAGTTTTCCAAGTGTTTTCATCCTCCTTGTTAATGATTTCATGTATATACTTCATGCATTCATCACTTGGGATCATTGGGCATATTTTCCTACATGTTTACTAATATTTTTATTTTTTCTATATTTTTTCTGCAGGTTTAGGTCGACCTAAAAGACAGTTTAGGTTGACCTAAAAACACTGTAGCTAGCGGTCGACCGCCAGGAGCTAGCGGTCGACCGAAAATCCTAGAAACCAACGGGCAGCAGTTCTCTCAGTAGCGGTCGACCGCCAGAAGCCACCGGTCGACCGTCAGCCCCGAGCCAACAAAAGTTGACTTTGTTCTTCACTTCGAGAAGAGCCATTCTCATTGCATTTCTTTAATCCTAATGACACCCAATCATCCACAAAACGTGGATCTAGTCTGGGACTTGTCCTTGGACCATTCAAGGGTCATAAAAATATATTTGTGAAGTCATAAACCCCCTTTTGCCCTTGGGTTCATAATAGACCTATTGGGGGTCTTTTTGGATGGTTCTAGAAAGGTGATCATGGTCTTTTTATGTCTTCTACATAGGCATATGTGTAAGCTACGAATTTAGCAAGTGGAACTCTAATGTGTTCATTGTTTTCTATCTTGTAGGTGAAGAAAGGGAAGAAAGGAAAGAAGAGCTCAAGCCAAGGGGTTTTGATCTTCATCCAAGAGGTTTTGAAGATTACAGAAGAAGGAAAAGTGCAGCATATCAAGGAGAGGATCAAGAAGATATCAAAATCATCACCATCCGACTGGAGCTTCAAGCTACCATTTCTATTCGTCTTGAAAATCAAAGGGGGAACAATCTCTACATCCTTTAGTTGCTATTTTGAGATGGTTGCCATGGGTTCTATTTTGATCTGAGCTTATATTGTTACTTGTGTTTACTTTCAAACCTAAAAATACTTTGTGTGTGTGACCGTTTGTGTATACGGTCGTGGTTAATCGCCTGCGTGCGATCGTATGTGTTATTGTGCTGCGTTTGTTGCAGCGTGTGTATGCGTGTGTGGTAGTGATCCAGTTGTCGGATCGAGTTGGAGTTCATCCCCGTGTGTGTGTGTGTGTGTGTTGGAGCTTGTCTCCGTGTGTAGTTTGGGGCGCGTCCCCGTGTGTGTGTGCAGGTGTCGTCCTGCGTGTGTGGTTGGAGCATCGTCTCCGTTTGGGGATTCATTCCCAAGTGAAGCCTCACCAGATTTGGTGAGGGGTGGACGTAGGATTACCGTCGTTGCATCCGAACCATCTTAAAAATCGCTGTGCATTGTGTGTTATTTGTGTGGTTTGATTATTTTCGTTGTATGGTCGTGTGGGAACGGTGAGTTTGAGAGTATTGGTTAATTAATTTTTAATTACTAATTATTATTTACCACATATTTTGTAAAAAGTTAAAAGTTTCCTTAAAATCTGTAAACACCCAATTCACCCCCCTCTTGAGTGTCATTGATCGCGGGACTTCAATCTTTACCGAGATCGGTTCAAACCTGAACCTCAAAATAATGTCCTTGCAAAGATGAAAGAGATAAATAAGAGCAAAGGGCCCTAAGTAAGTAGACCATGGATGGTGGGGAAGACTAATTGACCTGTAGAATGGGGGGGCTTCCCCCACAGTCAATTAGCTGCAACTAACTATCTCGCAACAACATAACAGAAAGGGAGAAGAGGATACTTTTGCTTAGAAGCATGGGATGAGCATTGGATCGCGCGATGCCTGAGTGGTCTTTATGAACCGCATAGATGGCCGCTTCAAATACATCCATGCACTTTCTTCATTAATCTCCTAAGGGTATGGCTGAGATCATGATTCCAATCATTAAAGGGGGATACAATTGTGTGTGCTTTAAGAATGGTGATCGGGGGAGAGCTGTCAAAACTAGAAAATAGTATGATGTCTTAAAAATAAAATAGGCGAAATGAAAGAGAAGGGGTACATCAAAGTTGAGGGGGAAGTGGGGAGAGTAAAAACAGTGGGTAGAAACCCTATTGAGCTATCTAGTGGGCTAAATTCCCCAAATCAAATTAGAGAGGTGGCAGAGGGGGGTTGAAGAAAGAAAAGAGGGGGGGTCGTCATGCTGGTCCGCTTAACTGAGGTCTCGTAGTAAGTGGGCCCTGTTGAGACTGTCATTTATATATTAGGCCGTGCAAACTTTGGTAGGTCATTAGACCATGTATATATTGGGCCATAGATCTTCTCCTCTCTGGCAACATTGATGATCTTCAAGTAAAATGGTGAGAGATACTTAACTTTAATCCACTACTTTTGATCCTGAAAGTACGTAACGAAACTTTGACTTGGTTAGCCCTTTTTTTTTTGGCCGGACATTTATCTCAGCATACGTTGGTAATTGTGAGATTTAGCACTTCTCTTTACATCCAATTAATCCGGCTTGGCATATGAGATACAAAGCAATAATATCACGACTGCAGAGCATCCAGTTCAAAGTCAACTAATGACGATACACAGGACACCCATTTTCTTCTGAACCCAAAATTCCTTCGCAACCACGGGGGAGTAAACAGTCACCCGGCCCCAGGAGTAAACAGCTCACCGACCACTTCGACCCCCCAGACGACTTGGCCTTGGAGAGACCAAGCCACCCGGTCGGCTTCGGGGGAAACTGCCGAGGGTACGGTCCATATTTGTAGAAATCATAATGTTGACCGTTGGTGGATTAGGATCATGGTTTGTCGACCCGGTGCGTCTCGCATCGACTCGCACGATTCGACTCGACTCAGGTCGGGACCGGGTCGGTCGGGCTGTGGGTCGTCATCGGGTCGATTTATTATTTTAATATTATATTATATTATATTATATTTTATATATAATGTGTATTTTTCTATTTTATTTCATTATTTTATATTATATATATATATATATATATATATATATATATATATATATATATATATATATATATATATAAAGTGGTGTTTTAGAACGAGACGGACCGGGTCGGACAGAGACGGGAGCGACCCGACCCGACCCAAACCGAGACCGGGTCGACCGAGTCGACCGGGCCGGCAAACCATGATTAAGATCATATTTAGAGGGCTTTTAGCTGCGAGTCCGACGAATAATATCGAGTATGTATGAATTATTTAGATCATAATATAATATTTAAAAAATATTTTAATAATTTTATGAATTAAAAAAGTGCAGTAATGATACAATAGTAGTCACAAATCATACATTTTATGAATAAAAAATAAATTGTATTATTAAATTTATTTTCAATATGTAATTATACCGGGTCAATCTTAGTCGAGCTAACTCGTGACATACCAGAGAAAATGCGATCTCGTACGGATTCTTGAGCGGTGGCACCATGAGTTTGGGAAAATCTTTCTAACAGACTTCTCCTCTCTAACGGCGTATTTTTTACCAAAAACATAAACCCGTTTGATAATTTTAGTTTTTTCCTCCTCGTCAGTGTTTTTAAAATCAGAATGGATCGGTCGATCCGATCGGTCCGACCGTCAACCGGTCCAGACATTGGTACGATTAAGGTCGATCCGATTTAATGCTAAAAAATCAGATCAACTAGACGACCCGCGGTTCGATCGATAAATTAGTCTGACTCGATTCATCTTTTCAATAAAAAATATAAAAATATTTAGATATTCAAAAAGATATTAACGTGTGAATGAAATTATCTTACTATTATTGATTTGTTATTATTTATCATTTTATTTAAGATATATTTGAAGTGTAAAAATTTAAAAGAACATAGATATTTATCGTGAAGAGTGAAGATCAACAGAGTATTACAAAATTTTAAAGTTAAATTTATTTAACTATATTATTGTTATTTTTTTACTTGCAGAGTTACGTAACTATAAATAATAATTATACATATGTATTTTTGATTTTGTTCGTTACATCTTATATCTTATTATCTTAGATTATAGAATCATTATTTCATGCATATTTTAATTTATTATATTAATTAACAATTATAAAAATTATATATTTTCAAAATAATTAAAAGTTTACGATACTATGATTTTTAAGGTTATTTTATAATAAAGTTATCACAATAATTCATTAAAAAGAATTAACAAAGAGGAAGCTTCCAATGTCCAACCGCCACACGACCCCCCCCCCCCCTTCCGGCCGCCAAACCATGAGCTCCAGGAAACCGCGTCTGTGGCTAGAAGAGAGTTTCCTGGCTCTCGGACAGTTGACATAGTCGTGCTTGTTCTTCCACATCTCCCCAAACATCCCCCCCCCCCTCCACCAACAGTCCGCCATTGGAGTTGGGTGGCGCTCTCGATGAGTGGCTTCCTTCCTCTTGCCCCTCTATAAAAAGAGGGATCACCCCCTTCTCCATTTCATTCCTGTCATCATATTCATACTCCAATATCATTCGGAGAGTAGTAGTCAGTGCACTTATTCTCT
Source organism: Amorphophallus konjac (assembly GCA_022559845.1). NCBI lineage: Eukaryota > Viridiplantae > Streptophyta > Magnoliopsida > Alismatales > Araceae > Amorphophallus > Amorphophallus konjac. The sequence continues at coordinate 70,411,869 of CM040122.1, read as the reverse complement.
GTTCCACTGACGAGGATCCTTGTCACTTTGGGAGGATGAAGGTATGGTGTCATGTGCCTGATCCTAGGATTATTTCTTCTCCAGTAGCGCATAGGAAGATCTTAGTTCATATGGTCGTTTGGGGTTATCGATGGCGGGTGCGCATGGTAAATGATCAGCCGAGCTGATATCATATCTTTGCTATGTTTTCTTCTTCCTTCTCTGCAGCAAAAGGTGGTGATCAGAGTCCAGATGGACGACGAAAAGAAGCGCCGCAAAGCTATGAAAGTGGCCGTCGGGTTGCCTGGTAAACAACCAAATTAACACCTACAAAACCCACACACAGATGCTCTGTAGTTTCTACCGTTTCTTCTTCCTTCTTCCCCGTCGAGACCTCTCTGTTCTGCCATGTCTCGGCTACATGTCCCCCGGTTTGGCATAAATTAACTTTGTCTTTCATGGCGTTTCCTCCCTCTTCTCTATATTAGATTGATGTGTTCTTCTGTTCCTTCCCTCTGGCCTCTGAGCAATATAAACATCAAGACCTCATCTTGGAAAAAAATTCCTAAAAATTTCCCCTTGGCTTACTGGTTCTGCTTGATGGGTTTCTCTAGCAACTGCCCAATTCAGGAGTTCCATGGAAACAATCCTATCCCTTGCTCTGTCACTTTTAACTTGCTCCAGATGAGTAACGATCAAATTTCGCTAGCTAGTGTTACATACATGTAGACAGTTTTCCTGCCATCCCTGTCCTTTCAACAGTGTATAACCAGAAACAGGTTACAGGGATCTCTGACGTTTCCTCTTTTCTGTCGTTCCAGGGGTGTCGTCGGCGGCGATAGAAGGTGCGGACAAGAACCAGATCGTCGTCATCGGGGACGGGGTGGACTCCGTCGCCCTAACGACGTCGCTGAGGAAGAACATGGGCTTCGCCGATCTCATCAGCGTTGCAGCCGTGGAGGAGAAGAAAGAAGACAAGAAGGAAGATAAGAAGCCGGAGCCGACGGTGCAGCCGTTAACGGTGTGGCCAGGGTACCAGCCGCAGTACTACTACGTGCCAGTTGCGCAGGACCACCATTACCAGGACCCCAACTGCTGCATCATGTAGGAATCACCGCATCATCACCAAATAGCAGAAAGACTGCAATCATTAGAGGCGGGTTTGCTCGGAGGGAGGAGAATGGCTGAAGGTCTCCCAAGTCTTCAAGACCCTCACGGCTGAAGCTTCCACAGTACCCGCTTGGGCCGCTCGGACGGTGTACCTTAACTACGCATTGAACAAGTCAACGTATGGAGAGTTGTCGGGTGACTCGGGTCAATGAAATATCTTACAGATATTTTTCTGATATGTCTCATTTGAAATTATTGATGAGATTTTTATATGAAAATTATTATTAAAAGTTAAATTTATAAAAAAGTATTCTTACAGATATATTAATATGTATATCAGTGGATTAATTCAAATAGTATATAAATATTATTTAAATATAAATTTTTATTAATTTTTAATAAAAATAATTGATATGAAGTAAATAAATATGATATTTTTACACAATTTATATTTATGCAGTGATATATCTGTTAATTAACTTATAAAAATATTTTTTGGTAAATTTTTATTTAACAATAACTTTTATACAAAAACCCATTATTTTTCGTCACTCTAGAGGATCATGGATTTAAGAGTACGGCCAAGTGAATAATGAAAATTAAAGACAAGTGAAGTAGAAACTGCAGTATAGACAAATGGGACATGTAATAAGGTGGGTATAGGATTGGAAATTCCATTTATAATTACATGAGAAATGAGAGTTGCAGAATGTAAAAGCCTTAATCATCCTTCTTCTCTATAAGGTGCCCGTTGGATTTAAAACAACAATAGCGAGGTTCGGTGATGAAGATGAACATTCGTCGTTAATCAGTTCCTGAAAGAACTGTCATTCTCATTCTCAAACAAATTTGGTAAACATTACAATTCTCTGTAATCATGATTACCGTGATACAAATTGATCGACAAATACCCTCCACCTCCATAATGATGAGTTTTTTAGATATATATTTTTTTTAAGAGGGAGGGAATAACATGAGATTGAACCCGCGACCTCGCCCTTAAAAAGGAGGGAGGGTGTCCACTCCACCGTTGGTGGGGGGACCTCCAAAATGACGTGTCAGAAAAATTAAAACAAGAAATTCCTCCTCCTTGTCACTGATGTGTGTGCCACTCCGATACATGCCATGTGGCTCGCATCTCGCCAAATCCAACACTCCCACTAGATTTCAAAATTTCAAAGCACCATCCTTTCTTCGCCAGCGTTAGAGAATCAACGCCGCGCTCAAGGTTGCGATACGTTCTAGGCTGGTGGCATTCCATACGCCCTACGCAAATTGCTCTGGTAGCACGCCATCCTAGGAGATCTTTTCAGGTCTGTATTCTTATCACCTTCGGCATGTATAAAAAGGGGTCCCTGCGGTCTCTTCCACATATGCGAAGATAGAGCAAGTAAGGTTAGGTCACAAAGTGAGAAAGCCCCTATGAGAAGAATAAAAAATCCCATAGCTATCACTAATAGAGATGAATTTTTCAGACGGACTATTTTCATCGTAATTTTGTCTCAAAATAGTGACGGATTTTTGATGCGTTACATATTCATCGCTATAGTAACAAGAGAGTCAACATTTAGCGACGAAAAAAATTAATCACTATTTTGTCCCTATTTTGAGACGTCTTTGGCATGTTATAGTTTTTGTCGCAGATCTGTTATTGATTTGCGATAGATTTAGGACACATCTTTTTCCATCGCTATAGAAAAATTTTATGATGGAAATTAATCTGTCTCAAAATCAGATGGATTTGTAACATAAATCCATCACAAAATCACATTTATTAACTAAATTTAAAAAAATTATTTAATTTGATATCTGTGATAGAATATCTTTCGTATTAAATTTGTCAATATTTTCCCTTAGATTTGCGACAGAATATACATAAAATTATATTTATTTCTATAAATTAATAAAAAATTCTTATATTTTTTCAACGAAGATATATTCGTCACAATGCCATCATTATTAGCGACAGGATTACAACGAATTAGTAACGAATAAAGAAATTCAAATTTTATTTTATATAAATCGTAAGTAAATCTAACAGTCGAAACTTCATCAAACTTAAATCCAACTGTCAGATTTAGATCGAGAGTAATTCTAACAGTGAGATCTTGATCAAGGATCTTGATCAAACTTAAATTTAAATATGACTGTGGAGTTGCAACTGATCAAAAATCAGACTGTTTGATTTAAGTTGATCAAAAATCGATTGTTGGATTTGCTTCCATTCGAAAATATGACTGTCAAATTTATGTTGATAAAGATCTAACCGTTATATTTAAGCTTGATCAAGATCCGTTTGTCATATTTGCTCATGTTCAAAATTTGATCAATGTCCGACCATTTAATTTTGTTCTGATCGAAATCTAACTGTTAGATTTAAGTTTGATCAAGCTGTGACGGCTAGATTTGCTCCCGATCTAAATTTGACTACTAGATTTAAGTCATTTGATAAAGATCCAACTATTGGATTTGATCTTAATCTAAATCAATATGATCGTTTGAGTTGATCCCGATTGAAATCTAATCAAAATCCGACAATTAGATTTACTCCCAATCTAAATCTGACCATTAGATTTAAGTTTGATGAAGATTCGATCATTGTACTTGCTCTTGATACATATCCCTGACAATCTTCCTCCGTCCTTGTCAGGCCAACCATATAAGTCTAAGCCACCTTCATCTCTATAGAACCCTCTCCCTTACACCCATGCATACACAGACTTGAGTATCATAGGGTTCTCCTGGGGAAATGCAACCCCGATGGAAACTATCTTGTAGATTGAAGCTTGGCAAGGCTCTCAAAAGACTCCCCGCAAGGTGGACAGTCGAGGAGAGAGGCCCGACAAGGGTCTCTCATGACCTTGCTCGGGCATAGCTGCTTGATCGGTCTGGGGTCGTAGGAGGCAACTGTCAAGCCACAACCCGTCAGAGTAAGCCCTCCTCGCGAGTTGGTCGAGTTTTCCCGAGGATGTTTGAGCAATAGGGTTGCACCACAATGAGGATGTGACAATCGGCAGGCCTATCCAGCTCCGCGATGCTGTGGCCAGAAGCTATCTATCCCTCTCCCCTCAGGCCAAGGTCAGGGGAAGATCGGCTAAGGAGGAGGAGCCCTCGAATAAAAAGAGATGAAGGTGTTTTCCCATCCTTCGGAGGATAGCTCTCCCGTAGCCGGCATGAACCCATTCTAGGACAATACCCATCGGCATATTCAACCCCTACTCCTTAATGGACCCCAGTCCCACGTAGGCCACGGTAAGAGGAACGACGCTCGGGGGCAGAAGCTTAGTCTCCAACTCTTCAACTCCAGCAATCATAGGCCAAGGAGGCTGATCGTGGTCGAGCATCTAGGAAGCCACCAAAGAAAGCTATGTAACATGTGTCTCCCCATCTTTCTCAAGCTCGGTAGCCCCATCTCCACGAGTGATGTAGCTCAATTCCTAGGAATATAAATGCAAATGTTGTAACATATGAAGCAGTCACCATTCCTTGTTCCATTCGCCTGTGTCGACAAAACAAATAATCAATACATTTAAAAGAAACAAAATGGTTTCCAATCTAGTACCGTTATGCTTCTTTTCATGGCAAAAGCAACTTGTATTGTCCCATTAAGACGAGACAATAGAAAGGCTATTACATTAAGCTTCCTCTAGCAGTGTTAGTTTGTCTCCACGATGCACGTCGTTCAGTATTGAGGGTGACCTAGTTCTATAATTGGATGATGCTATTCTTACTCTTAAGATACTTTTGGTTGTTAAGATGTTTCATTTCATGTCACCAATAGATAAATACATACAAGTAGGCATCAGAGACTTGCTATCACAAAGTGACCAAATCTCTACAGAGATCGGTTCAAACCAGCACCTCAAAATAGTGTCCTTGCAAAGATGAAAGAGATAAATAAGAGCAAAGGGTCCTAAGTATGTAGCCCATGGATGGTGGGGAAGGCTAGTTCGCTTGTAGAACGGGGGGGGGGGGGGGGTTCCTCTATAGTCAATTGGCTGCAACTAACTACTGATAGCAACATAACAGGAAGCGAGACCTCAAAGGGGATGCTTTTGCCTAGAAGCATAGTATGAGCATGAGTGGTCTCTATGAACCGCATAGATGGTCACTTCAAATACATCCATGCACTTTCTTCATTAATCTCCTAAGGGTATGGCCAGGGTCATGATGACCTTCCTATCATTAAAGGGGGATACGATTATGTGTACTTTAAGAATGGTGATCGGGGGAGAGCTGTCAAAACTAGAAAATAGTATGGCCAAGTGAGGAGGGGGCTAGATTAGAGGAGGGGGCTAGATTAGAGGAGATTGCAGGGTATCGGCAAATGTAGTAGGTTGATGTCTTAAAAATAAAATAGGTGAAATGAAAGAGAAGGGGTACGTCAAAGTTAAGAGGGAAGTGAGGAGAATAAAAATAGTGGGTAGAAACCATACTGAGCTATCTAGTGGGATAAATTCCCCAAATCAAACTAGAGAGGTGGCAGAGGGGGCTTGGAGATAGAAAATAGGGGGGTCGTCATCATTGTGATTAGGAGGGGAGAGGGAGAGAGAGAGAGGAAAGGAAGGGGGAAGACTAAAAGTGGAGGCAATTGAAGAGGGAAAGGTGGACAACGTCGATGTGCGGGGAGGGGGTGAAATCGATGGCCAAGGGAGAAGTGAGAGTTTAATACAGGAGATGAGAAAAGCTTAGAAGATTGAGTTTAGAAAGGGGTATGGGAAGAAGGCTAAGAGGGGATGTCTACGGTGAGAGAGAGGGGCATGTAGTAATAGGAGAGGTCAACGGCAAGAGAGGCGATGGGTGGTGGCAGGGGAGGTCGATTGCAAGAGAAAAGGTAGGTAGGGTAGGTGGTGTCCGCTCGACAGTCGTTGTTAAAATTACCGTGCCACACAAATTTCAAATATTTGTAACCGCACTCACTCACTTATGGATTTGAAAACATGAGTATAATGGTAAGTACGGGTCGATCCCACGGGGAAGGAATTTGGTTATTTTTCTTACTTGGAAAATATTCTTGTGTTTTAAAAAAAATCAATTGTTAGAATTTAGAGTGCGATTATGAAAACTTAAATTAGAAAACATAACAGAATTCAAGTGAAAATAGGGGTCGGAAGAAAATGCATAACTTCAAATATAGACAGAATGAGAAGAAGTGTAAAACATGAAAGTTGTAGAGAATTGAAAAAGGAAGAACTTTTATGAAGAACACAGAAACAGAAAATGAAGGGAAGATAAGGAAAAACTTGAAAAACTATGACATATTGGTTCGGATGAACAGTATTTGACAGAAAACCAGCACCTTGAAAACTTAATTCTAAAGCTCAAAAGAAGAGGAATTTGACAAAGTGTAAGAAGAATAAAACTGAGATATACAAGAGAGGAACAACTCTTATGAAGAACTCAGAGTTATTTGAGGACTAGAAAGACTTCAAAATGAATGAATGGAAGAAGGTATCATCACGGATGAACAGTAAATGCACAGGACAACACTTAAGAAAATGGGTATTAACTCTATGAATTTGGACGAATTTGAAGAAATGCTAAACAGAGAAGTTGAAGAAAACTTAAAAAGGAACAACTTTTATGAAAAACTCAAATTGAAATAAAGATTACAACCATGCAAAATAAGGCTAAGAACAGGCTGAATTCAAAAATGAAACTTTTATTGAAATAAGAACAACTTACAACTTTGACTTCAAAAGCTTTGAAAATACAACTTGATGCACTCAACAACTTCAGAAATGTAAAGAACAACTTACATTACAAGTGACCAAAGCTAGCTCTCCCCCTACTCAACCTTGCCATCTTACTAATTCTACTTGCTAACTAACTTGTTAACTCTTCATTCAAGACTAATGCACCCTTTATATAGGGGTTACAAAAAACACTCCAAACAAGTGTACCCAATTTTAGCCTAAAATGGTAGGCAGGTAGGTTCTGCCCACTTTGCCATTTTTTTCAGATTTTTCTGAATTTGTTTGGCATTTTTTTTGGCCTTTTTCTTCTCCTTCTTTCTCTCTTTCTCTTTCTGCGGGCGCAACGTGCCGACTGCCGACCGGTTAGGCGGCCGACCGCCGTGGGCCCGCCGTGCGCCCGTTTCTCCTGCCGCCGCCACGCGTCGCACGCTCGGCGCGTGCGCCGCGTGCCGCCTCCGCGCCCGAACCGCGTCCGCTGTCGAGCTCGCGCCCGTGCCACCCAAGCCCGCCCGACCGAGCCCCCGCGCTATCGCCGCCTTCGTCCTGGTGCGGCCACGCACCCCCCCCCCCCCCCCCCGCCGCTGCCGCTCCGGTTGCCACGAGCCCCCCCCGCATTCGCCCTCCCGGCATCGTCGCCCGTGCCCGGGCGGCGAAGGCGGGAAGGGCGGGGCGGGGTTTTGAATTTTTTTTTAAAATATATATATATAATATCTATATATCTATATATCTATATATATATAGTATATATATCTTAGAAAATTCTAAAAAATAGCAAATAATTTTATTTTTTTTCTTTTCTTTTTGAACAAATCCTTGGGCTTTTGGCCCATTCAACATAATATTTTTATTTTCTTTATTTTCTTTTTTCGTGGAGCTTTTCTCGTACCACGTGCCTGTATAAATACATAAAAAATATAATTAAAATTTATTTAATTTCAGAAAAATAAACATTTGATACAAAATCAACAATAAGTGTGAGAAGTGTATATTTATCATTATTTAAGCTCATAAAGATGTGGATAATCATGCATTAAGTGATAAAAATACACACTTATCACACCCCCCAACTTACTCATTGCTAGTCCCTTAGCAATGCACATAATGAAAAATTTTAGGACCAACAAGAGTTAAAATTATTCATGCCTCATTTCCAGTTCATCTTTCATAGAGTCAACTAAAGATCAGGAATCTGGAGTAATGATCACAGACTAGCCTTATGTCGGAAATTCAGGTACATGATCGAGAATCTAATCAAAATTCAGTAGCACTTGTGCATGTGTAATGCTATGTCCACAGTGAAGATAATTGTATCCTCCACTTGTTATTCTGAACAAATGTCTTTCAATTCTGCACTTCTTACTTAGAGCATTCAATGCACACTAGCTTTTTGTCTGCCTTTTTGATATGTCCCTTTTGGGATCACTATATATATATTTTTTCTTTTCTACTTTTCTCTCTTTTTCTTTTTTTTTTCTTTACACACATGATGCTGCACTACCCTTCATTGTTTTACACGAACCTCAACACGTCTTAGGTGAAGTAGGCCCGATTCCACAGATCAGAGTTCCCTTTTCCTTTTTACGCGAACCTCAACACGTCTTAGGTGAAGTAGGCCCGGTTACTCAGAATCGGAGCATTTTTCATGGTGCTTTATTTTTTTCTCATACTTTTCTATGGCAGAAAGCTTCTAACATATCTCTTCTTCAGAAAATGCAGAATATCAGACAGTCTGTCTAAAATACCAGAAGGCTTGTCCTTCTTGTTTCATTAGCGTGCATCGTGATTTTATTTTTTTGAAAGTGCATCTGAACTTTAAAGAGATTCTTTAATCAATTTTCCATGGCTAGAGTAAATAAATTATCAATCATCCTTTTCCCAGTTGTTTCTATTCAGAATCACTTTTCATGCAACATGAATCAAGAAATTCAACTCGGGGAAAACTGTTGTTTAACATGACAATTCAAGAAAGTAAAAAAAAAATTTGTTGAAATATGTAGAAATTTTTGAAATTTTTGAAATTTTTGTTTTTTGAAATTTTTGACATTTATATCCCCCCCCAACTTAAATGACATTGTCCTCAATGGCATAAACAGTAGAAAGATCAGAGGACAGCTAAAGAGATAATATAGTTGGGATGGAAGGATACAACCTGATGGGTCGGGCGAAGTGATGAAGGCTTCATTGCGTTGTGGCCTGAGAACTGTAAAAGAAACACACTAAAACAAAACATCAAATCACAAAAACCGTGGGTGGCCTCCCAAGAAGCCATTTATTTACACACCAAACTGTGAAAACGTTGGGCTGCCTCCCAAAAAGTGCTAAATTTAACGTCTTCAGCCAGACGCACTGTAGCTCAACAACCAACAAGTTGATTTTAAAATGAGCCACCAAAGAATTTTATCCTTGCCAAAATTGTCTTTTTCATGCCCTGAAGAAAATGAATGTGGTTGGTGAATGCAAGGGCGAGACAGAGATCGAGATGGAGGCATCACAAACGGACCACCCCAATCAGAGAATAGAGGAGGAACATTGGGAAAAATCATGTCATCAATTATGAAATGTTCCTCCTTAGAGGCTATGGGATCATCATGTAGAGCAAGAGTAGACCAGTCGGTTGGAAGAACTTCAAAAGAATCACCGTGGTCAAGAATTGGCATAAGCTCTAGATCTATCCTCTCCTCTAGATTGAAAGTATCATGCGGTACATTCAAATCATTCAATTCCTCATTTACCCCAACTTCATTATTCAAATAAATATTCAATTCTAGATCCATCTTCACTTCTTCTTCCTTCCCATCTTCAAGGATAATTTCATCAAAGTCGTGTACCATCTCCACTTCTTCTCCATTCCCATCTTCAAAGAGAAGTTCATCATGGTTGGGAAGAGACTTGTGATGAGGCTCAATATATTCATCCTCTCCCCCTAACTGAAGATCATCCACCTCTCTTGCATTTCCCTCATGTTGACAAGCAAGCACTGGCTCCTCAAATTCCTTTGTAGGAGGGGGAATATGATCATTCATCAGTTCATCACCGTCATGAATTTCATTGTCATCAAATTCTTCAATCTCCTCAAATTGTCTAAGTTCCTCATTCAAATCGTTTTGACAAGATCTCTCTATAATTCCTTCATCTTCTAAATTAAGATTAATCAGAGGGTAATGCTCTTGGGGAATCATAGAGTGATCATAGTCAGTGGGAAGGACTTGATGAGGATTAGGTTCAGAGTAATCAAGGAATTGATTTCCCTCCATGATTTTGACTTCCTCAGTAAGCCTATTGATTTGCTGTTGGAGGGATTGACTATGGAGAAGTAACTGAATGAATTGATCATCAGAGGCATTAGGTGTGGGTGGAAGAGATGAATAGTAATGATTTGTCTGTTGGGCTGGGTCATAATGGTCATCAGAGCTTTTGGCCCAAATACGATTTTCATCATTCCCTTCTTCTCCTCCCGACGACTCAAGATCATCATAATCCTCTTCACAAATGGAATGGGGTTTAGGCTCCTCAGGTTGCTCTTCCGTTACGTCCTCCGCATAAGACTCTTCCATGATTCCCTCAAAATCAACAGTGATATGAGTGGTAGATTGTGGGATCATAGGTTGAGCATATAGACTTTTATCATTATAACATCCAAGAAGTTGGTCCTCAAGACTTGTGGAGTTGTTAGGCATTGGATCCACTTCCGTTTCTATGATGTTTTCAGCAATCCTACTCACTTGGGCCTCAAAGTTTTGCAATTGTTCCTGAAAGGCTTGTTGTTGAGTTTGGAAGAGCCGTGTCAATTTATCAAACATCTCCTCCTTATGTAAATCTGTGTATAGAGGAGATAGATAATTGGGCTGAGAGTCAGATTGTGCTGGATAATAATTTGAAGGGCACTCAGTCTGAAAATCAGGAGGGTGTATTGGTTGCCCTCCATAATAGGGTTGATCATAAGAATGGACTTGATTGTAAGGATCATTGGAATATGAATCCCAATCTGCAAAGTGTGGATTTGAAGGACGTTGAATGGGGTCTTGGTATGGTTCCCAAGAAGAAAATTGTTGATTTTTCCATTGATTATGTGGGTTTGTGTAGGAGACAGAGGTGGAAAAATCCGATGACCATTGATATGGCTCTTGGGTGAAAGATGAATTATGAACCCCATTGTGGAAGAGTAAAGGCGTTTGTTGATAAGGGGTAAATAGAGAATTGGAATTCACATAGCCCGCATAATTAAACATCAAAGAATCTATTATTGGGCCTGAACAAAATTAGATGTGGAAATGAAAAAGACCCAAGAAAGAGTGATGATTTTTCGATGAAATTTTTTTTATGTTTTGATTTTATTGTTTTTTTAATGCAAAGATAAACAAGTTAGCACACAAATGACCCTAATGACCTAGATGTGACATGGACCTATAAATAGGGTTTCACAAAATGATTAAAGTGAGACTTAAGTTTACCCTCAATATGACCACCAGCCAGGTAAGGGGTGGGGAAGTGGGAGGTTCCCCCTACTTTCGTAGGGACCTTATTATGCCAAACCACTAACCCGCTTAAAGCGTTTGCTGTCCGACCGTCTTGCCTTAGGCACTGGTTTTCATATGAGGATAAACCTAAATAACACAAGAATCACAGTGTGATCCTAGGGCCAACATTTACTGACTTGTATTTATGGCGGAGGTCATGCGAAGATGCAAGAGAAATGTGGTTTGTGGGCTAAGGAAGGGTGATGAAATTCCCACCTTATCTTATTAGGGGTGTTGCCCTTAAAGTATTTTGAAATGAAAATGCACACCATAATTTCAAACAAGGGGTTCTTTATGCAAAATGAATGCCAGAATATGGTGAGTAGAACGTACCTTGCCCCTCGCAATCTTCAATATGCAATTGACAGGAATTGAACAAAGAAAACTTCTATACTAAATGATGCATGACCTAGAGCATGAAAGTGTAGTTTCTACTCTTGCAATGAGGTCTTTTATTTGGTACAAATGAAGTTTTTTTTTATTTTTTGTTTTTAGTTAATGAACCTAACTAACCAGCATGAAAATTTTTCTTTTGTTTTGATTGTTTTTTTATTTTTATAGAGTTTTCAAGAAATTTTCAGATTTTTATAAAATTTTTCAGAAAGTGGAAAGATAGAACCTGTTTCTTGATTTCAGCCCTTTAGCAATGCTGCCGGGCTATTTAACGACGTTTCATATCCTTGGAATTTTAGGTTCGATCTTCCTCTTTCTTTATTTTTCAAATTTTTTTTCGTGTTCCTGCACAAGTAAAGAAAGCAAAAATCAATATACAAATATACAAAGTAAACACAAGAGTATCCAACTATGAAAAGTATCTCCATCCCCGGCAACGGCGCCAAAAATTTAGTGTCCGCTCGACAGTCGTTGTTAAAATTGCCGTGCCACACAAATTTCAAATATTTATAACCGCACTCACTCACTTATGGATTTGAAAACATGAGTATAATGGTAAGTACGGGTCGATCCCACGGGGAAGGAATTTGGTTATTTTTCTTAGTTGGAAAATATTCTTGTGTTTTAAAAAAAATCAATTGTTGGAATTTGGAGTGCGATTATGAAAACTTAAATTAGAAAACATAACAGAATTCAAGTGAAAATAGGGGTTGGAAGAAAATGCATAACTTCAAATATAGACAGAATGAGAAGAAGTGTAAAACATGAAAGTTGTAGAGAATTGATAAAGGAAGAACTTTTATGAAGAACACAGAAACAGAAAATGAAGGGAAGATAAGGAAAAACTTGAAAAACTATGACCTATTGGTTCGGATGAACAGTATTTGACAGAAAACCAGCACCTTGAAAACTTAATTCTAAAGCTCAAAAGACAAAGTGTAAGAAGAATAAAACTGAGATATACAAGAGAGGAACAACTCTTATGAAGAACTCAGAGTTATTTGAGGAATAGAAAGACTTCAAAATGAATGAATGGAAGAAGGTATCATCACGGATGAACAGTAAATGCACAGGACAGCACTTAAGAAAATGGTATTAACTCTATGAATTTGGACGAATTTGAAGAAATGCTAAACAGAGAAGTTGAAGAAAACTTAAAAAGGAACAACTTTTATGAAGAACTAAAATTGAAATAAAGATTACAACCATGCAAAATAAGGCTAAGAACAGGCTGAATTCAAAAATGAAACTTTTATTGAAATAAGAACAACTTACAACTTTGACTTCAAAAGCTTTGAAAATACAACTTGATGCACTCAACAACTTCAGAAATGTAAAGAACAACTTACATTACAAGTGACCAAAGCTAGCTCTCCCCCTACTCAACCTTGCCATCTTGCTAATTCTACTTGCTAACTAACTTGTTAACTCTTCATTCAAGACTAATGCACCCTTTATATAGGGGTTACAAAAAACACTCCAAACAAGTGTACCCAATTTTAGCCTAAAATGGTAGGCAGGTAGGTTCTGCCCACTTTGCCATTTTTTTTCGGATTTTTCTGAATTTGTTTGGCATTTTTTTTGGCCTTTTTCTTCTCCTTCTTTCTCTCTTTCTCTTTCTGCGGGCGCAACGTGCCGACCGCCGACCGGTTAGGCGGCCGACCGCCGTGGGCCCGCCGTGCGCCCGTTTCTCCTGCCGCCGCCACGCGTCGCACGCTCGGCGCGTGCGCCGCGTGCCGCCTCCGCGCCCGAACCGCGTCCGCTGTCGAGCCCGCGCCCGTGCGACCCAAGCCCGCCCGGCCGAGCCCCCGCGCTATCGCCGCCTTCGTCCTGGTGCGGCCACGCACCCCCCTCGCCGCTGCCGCTCCGGTTGCCACGAGCCCCCCCCCCCCCCCCCCCCCCCCCGCATTCGCCCTCCCGGCATCGTCGCCCGGAAGGGCGGGGCGGGGCGGGGTTTTGAATTTTTTTTTAAAATATATATATATATAATATCTATATATCTATATATCTATATATATAGTATATATATCTTAGAAAATTCTAAAAAATAGCAAATAATTTTATTTTTTTTTTCTATTTTTTTTCTTTTCTTTTTGAACAAATCCTTGGGCTTTTGGCCCATTCAACATAATATTTTTATTTTCTTTATTTTCTTTTTTCGTGGAGCTTTTCTCGTACTACGTGTCTGTATAAATACATAAAAAATATAATTAAAATTTATTTAATTTCAGAAAAATAAACATTTGATACAAAATCAACAATAAGTGTGAGAAGTGTATATTTATCATTATTTAAGCTCATAAAGATGTGGATAATCATGCATTAAGCGATAAAAATACACACTTATCAGTAGGGGAGATCGACGGCTAGAGAGCTGGGTGGTGGCGGGGGAGATCTACACCAATAGGGTGAAGTGAGTAGTAATAGGCGAGGTTTGCAGTGAGAGGGAGGGGTAGGTGGCGATGGACGAGGTCAACAGCAAGAAGAGGGGGTGGATGGCGTGGGGGAGTTCGACGATGAGAGAGAGGGGTAGGTGGGGTGGGACTGTCGATAACGATTGGAAGTTGGGGGGAGACACGGGAAGGGCGAAGTCTGTGGTGCCAATACCGATGCGAAAAGTGAAACATGGAGGGTGGCGGTGATAGGGATGGAGGGAGAAGGGTGATGGCTCTAGATCTAGAAGCAGGAACAAGAGAAGAGGAACAGAGGCAGAGGGGAGTTAAAAAAGGGGGCTTCCGCCACCCTTGGTTTCCTTGGTGGTTAAGTTACAAAGGGTATTTAAGGGAGTATGATAAGAGAGCAGAAATAGCATTTTTCTTTATAATTAGATTGCACTCCTTAGTCTTTGCATTCAAAAGTCAAGGCATCTACTAACATAAATCAAGAAGTGTAGAGAGAGGGGATGTAAATATTTATAAAAAAACCACTTCATGGGAAGAAAAAAAATCTATGTGAAAGATTTTTTTTTCAAACCTCTCTCTCTCTCTCTCTCCATTTATTGACTTCTGTTAGTAGGTGCATTGAGAATATCTCCTCTCCCAAAAGTCAACCGGGTCAACTCAACCGGCCTCCGATCGATCTGCATGCCGGGTCAATGCTCACATGAGGTCAAGAAAGGGCATAACGAACTGGTCTCTGAGTAGAGGGATCGACGTGGTGAGGTAAATGGCCAACCGTGTTTGCAGAGAGGGACTAAGTCTCCCCATAAGCTCACGTGTCGTTTGGAGGGGGCATAAGTTATGATCTTTTACTCCCCGCAATCTCTCGAGGATTAATTTCTCACAGACAATAGATTTTCGATGCGTGCGGTACCTTCCTTTCATGGCAATGATCTTTGAGGAAGGATGATGTGTGATAGCCGACTCTATTCTCCGTATAAGAAACAACTCTCTCATAAGGGAATGGTTGAATCGCTTCTAACTCTCTTATAAAATGGTATTAACTTTTACGTTTGTATTTATGCATACTATTTTATATTTTTAGCACTTTTAATATTACGTGTACAGATACAAACGTAAAAATGATAAATTTGTATATCTTATTCTAAGAATAATTTATGTGCAAAGATCACTGTATTTGAACATCAATATAAGATACACCATGCTAAATCGGACCCATCCGGCATAAGACCCAACTCTACGAAAGAGCAGGGGTTGAAGATGACGATAGATTGATGGGAAAAACTAATCCCTTTGTGAGATGACGGGTAGCTTACCTTCGCTCAAAATGGATAACTTTGTTATGCTCCTTATCCCTCTATGGTAGAGGGATAGACAAAATGAAAGATCTCTCCTACATTAGTTTGTTATAGAGTTTAATCTCAATTATTTCGATAGATACTGAATTATATTTTGAGACAAATGAGAGTTAATTATGTTTTATCTCTTGGGGTGAAATAATCTATCCGAATTAAAGGGAAGTTTTCTCTCGATGTAATCTGAATAACTTTTTAACCCATCGAGCTAAAAAGTGAAAAGATTGGGCATTATCCTCGAGACAAATGGGGGATAACACTCAATCGATGCGGGGCCCAATATACGTGGAAGGCTGAGAGTATGGAAGGGGAGTAAAGCACAAGGATGACTTGGAAGGCTTTTTTAAATATAAAATTAGTCTTATAATTAGTTGTAGATTCTGCTGGCATATGGCCGATGGAAGAAGGGACGATGATACAGTAGGAAGGAAATTTTGTGATAGAGCAAGTATGATTGTATGAAGACTAACGGTGAAATATTTATTTTCTAAATAATAATATTTTGCAGGTTTCTGTCGAGCGGGTGACGAAGATAAGATAGAACGAGCAGGAGGGCGGGAACAACTCGAAAATGATTACGTAAAATTAAAAAAATGAAGGAATCTCATTCCTCATCAGTTGTTCGTAAAAGTGTGTATCTCTTTAATTTTTGGGAAATTCTCATTCTTTTTCTTCTTCCTAATTAACACCCTTGTAATTCCTTATGAACCTTATTCACATTAATTGACGAGTTATTTCACCCACGGACGAAGACCAGTGGCAGAGGCTATTTTTTTTCCTCGAGAGGGTTGTTGAAAGGGCTTAAAATATAAAGGATATATGTAAATTATACGTACAAAATTAGAGATACCTAAAGTATGAATAAAAACATTGACAATTTTTAGAACATTGCCCAGGTCGGGTAAATGATTATCATTCAAAAAAATAATTTTTTTTTTTTTTGGGGGGGGGGGTGGAGTGCATTGAATTTTTTTTTGTATTACATAAGAAAAAAAGAATCCAAGGGCCTCTCACCTCTCGGGGGGCCATGGCCACCGCTTGCCCCTCAGCGCCGCCATTGACGAAGACGATCTTGAACACTCGAGGAAACCGGATCAATTAAACGATATTTTAGCACTAAATATTATATATAAATTTAATATTTTAATTAGCATAAGATATCTTAGATTAATTTAAAAGACCAACGACCCCCGCGGTCATCGTTGTGTCCGGTTCCACTGCGAACGCGGAGGCTACGCGTCCATGCGTCGAAGGTTAGAAAGTGTCGAGTGTACTAGTGGCGGTGGACTTGAGACCCGGTCCGAGTTGACTCATCAGTTGCGTTGGGGGGAAGTAGATAGCCGTGCGACGTAAATTAAATTACATCAATCACCTTCCAAGCATATAATGGCAGCATCTCACAGATATTTCAAAGAAACATTTCACATCAAGTCGAACAAGATTGATGTGGAGGGTAGTTTCAGTCCAGAAGAAAAAGGATACTGATGATCAGTCCACCGCACCATTTGTCGTGGAGAGAATACCCGTGCCATATTAGAAGTGATCCTACTTTAGACAGGATCGGCGGATTGCCGTACGTATCAAATTGGGTTTTATCGTAATTATCTCAAGTTATTTTGTTTTAAATATTAAGAAATACTCGTTATCCGTGCACGTACGAACGTAAATTTATTATGTGTCTTATCTCCTGTATCGGGTCACTTATACAACGTGTGGACCCCACTTTTTGTTAATTTTATACTCATTTTTAATGAAATTTTTAGTATTATAAAGATGATAAATAATTATATAAGAGTGAAAAATAACTATTTTAAAGTGACAAATAATTAGGTAAAGACGACAAATAGTCAACTTCTATCAATTTTCGTGCATTCTCAAAACGACGAACGAGACTTCTAATATTCTTTAAAGGTGACAAATTATTATTTAAGGGTGAAAAATAACTATCTAAGAGTGACAAATAACTACGTAAGGATGATAAATAGTCAACTTCTGTCGGTTTTCGCGTATTCTCGAGACGACGAACGAGACTTTCAATATTATTTAAGGGTAAAAAATAATTATGTAAGAGTGACAAATATCCAACTCTCGTCAATTTTTTCCCGAGACGACGAATAAGACTTCTAATATTATTTAAGGGTGATAACTATCTAAAGATGAAAAATAAGTATATAAAAGTGACAAATACGTGAATAGGGGTGACAAATAAAAAGAAATGTATATAAATATTTAAAGAATATTTAAGAAATTTAACGATTGAGATTCACGTACCAATAAGATGAACCAATAATATATTAGATAGATAGTTATCCATCTCCGGAATATTAGGCTGGATCGGATTGCCATATCAAATTGGGGTTTTACCGGGTCTAATCCGCATCATCTCTCAATTGCGGGTTGTTCGGGCGCCGATGTGGACTGTGGCAGACGGAATGTTTGCATCTTCAAAGGACATGGCATAACCTTTTCTTCTTCCCTAGTTTTATTAAGTAAGTTTGTTTCTTCTAATCTATTGATGGATTGGCCATCGGGGATCCTCTATCGCTTGGAAAAGTCTCCACGGTGAAGGTTCTCATGGCCCTTCTCCCACATGCATGGCCCCATCCATTACTTCCTGGGAAACCGCGTCCAGTGTGTGTGTGTGTGTGGGGGGTGGGTTGACCATTGACTCGGTTGTTCCGTTTCTGACGTCGAGGTCTTTCTTTGCTTTCGTCTTGATCTGAAATAAACAAATCCGGAAATCCCACTTGAAGTTTGGTGACCGCTTGCTGATTGATGGGTTTCCTCTTAAAATTCCCTGCCGTCTATAAATACAGGATTGCTGCCTGCCGGCTCCTCTGTGCCATTCATTCCCTACCGTAACTCTCACTCTCCTTCCAAGACATCGTTTCGGAACTCGGAGTCTACGAATCTCTACTGAACAGCAGCCTCCGATCCATCACTTCCAACTCAGGATGAAGGTATGTTGCCAACTTGCATATTGGCTGGTTCCATCTCTTGGGTGCGTAGAAATGGTGGTCTCAGCTTATTTGTCCTTACGGGTTAAGCTTTATTATCTGATGGCGCATTCCTCTCTGTTCTTCATTCCTTTGCCGCAGCAAAAGGTGGTGATCAGAGTCCAAATGGACGACGCCAAGAAGCGCGCCAAAGCCATGAAAAAGGCGGTTGGGATAGAAGGTAAATACGTTGCAGATGCGCGCTCTCTCTCTCTCTCTCTCTAGTGCTACTGCTAGCTCCTTCCATCTTCGTCATCAGGTCCCCCTATGAATTATTCTATTACCATATGCCCCTTCCTTGGAATCAATCAATATTTTAACAAAAGTTCGTCTTAATTTTGGGGTGATTCTTTCTCAATAACAGTACTCCCCTCTGCCGTTTTCTCCCCTCTGGGGTTCCATTCATGTTAACATCTGCAAACTAGTCTACAGAGATCACCAAACTGCATCCTTGCTTCCAGCTGCTCGCTTCTGTTGAATTGTCTCTGGGTTCCAGGAACAGCTACCCGCGGGGTTTCATAAGTTTCCCGCTTTCAATTAAGAGAATGCTTGCTTCCGTCGATCGGTAATTAAGATATCCTGTACTGATTGGGTCAATTATATATATCCACCCCAATTAATTGCCCTTTCTGTCGTTATAAACCCCGATCCTTCGGCGTGTTACCAGCTTCGTAATCCGGCTCCTCATCATCCTTGATCCATGTATACATAGAAAACTTCTGGGCGCGCGCGCATGCATGGTGTCGGGATCATTAATAAATGTTTGCACGCACGTACTGTCTGTGCAGGGGTGTTGTCGGCGGCGATAGAAGGTGCGGACAAGAACCAGATCGTCGTCATCGGAGACGGGGTGGACTCCATCACCCTGACGACGACGCTGAGGAAACACATGGGCTTCGCCGAGCTCATCAGCGTCTCAGCCGTCGTGGAGGAGAAGAAGCCAGAGAAGAAGCCGGAGGTGACCGTGCAGCCGATGGCGGTGTGGCCTTCTTACGGTGCAGGATACACGCACACGCCGCAGTACTGCTATGTGCACGAGGGGCGGGAGCATTACCAGGATCCCGGCTGCTGCATCATGTAGGTAGGGAAGGAATAACTCCGACCGACAACGGGCTTTCCTTCGGAGTAGGGAGGAAACGGGGGAAAGGGAGCTGGAGGCTGGCAGGAGGGTGGGGAGAGTCGGGAGGGGAGTCTTTCTGCAGATGCCCGGGCTTGACGAGTGGGTTCATCGAGGCGGCTTCCCTTCCATGGCTGAAGCTCCAGCAGGACCCGGCTGTCCCCTCACGCTGTTAATATGGAGTTCCTCGATGATGTATGCGGGGACTTCTTGCAATTTGAAATATTAAAAAAAGGTTTTTTTAGTGCCAATGTGACGTGTACACTTTATATTTTCGTCATATGTCCCGCTCGGAATTCTGTCAACACTTTTCTATGTTTCATTAGGTGATCTTCCGGTGACAGCGACACGTTTGAGTTGGGAGGTCGATGTGATCGAGCCCAAAAGTGTTACTAGGACCGGGCAAGGATTCGGCTTTACGAAGTTTCCGATTGGAGGCTTGGGGGGGGGGGGGGGGGAAGGGAGGCGTTTGGGCAGAACTGGGTGGTCGAATGGGCCCTAGTTTGCTTCAGTAGTCTTGAGACTCTTGACTCAAATGACTGATGTTAGTAGTCAGACACGTTCTAAACGGAGGTGAATAGACGTGTTTTTAAAAAAGAATCATATATAAAAAAATTTTAAGTTGTGCAACGAAATATAAATAGTAATAACGCTACCAAATCACAGAGACACGAGATTTTATACTGTTTCGATCAACTCAGTAACTTCCTTATGTCCAATCCCTTTTATACTGCTTCGATCAACTCAGTAACTTCCTTATGTCCAATCCCTCTGTAACTCATTCGGGATATTGACTAACCTTTCGTCAAAGGTTATAATAGTTATTTTTTAGACCTAGTTCTACAACTAATCTTGCAAGACTCAGCAGATCCTAGTGATTTTTCAAGAACCACCAATCCAACTGATTTTGATTAAGTCTCAATCAACCAACCAACCAATCACTCGTAGTGACTTAGCTCTTCTGGTTATTTCGCACTAACTAGACTTTGATATGTGATCTAGAGGGGGGTGAATAGATCAATCACCTAATAAATTTTTCTACAGCAGCTACTAGTGTGGATTTAAAACAAACTACTATAGGACGATCAGGAAACACTCAGTCACAACTTGAATAGAACAACTCAAGTAGATTGGCACTCAAACGTTCCTAAACATCCATCTAATGAGTGATGAAATGAAGACAAGGATGAACACAAATCAGCACAATCACACTATAGACAACAGATTTTTAGGTGGTTCAACCTCTATCCAGAGGTCTATGTCCACCCCACACTCAAACGAGTGTGACTTCACTGCTGACACACAGCTTGACCGTTGATCCACAGTTTCGGGGAATGAATCCCTACAAACTGCTGAGTGTTACAGCTTCTGCTATCCAGAGGAATCCTCCTCTGCCGCTGAGGTTTACAGCTTGACATGTCCAGAGAAATCCTTCTCAAAGCTTGAGAAACAGAATTTGAAAGCAAACGAAGAAAATAGAAAATCAAAACTCAATGGGAATGTAGCTCTTGACAAAGAGCGGAGCGGCTCTGGTTCTGAACCAAGAGACCGTGACAACAATCAAACCACTTCTCTTCTCAAAGCTCTCTCTATTCTCTCTCAGATCTTGGTGGCTCTACCTCGGCTGGATCGTGCTTTCTTTTGCTCTCACTGCTTCTATCTTCTTCTCTTAATTTCATGCTCAAATCTTTTTCCATGATCAATCTTTTCCTGAGCGAACATCTTCTTATCTATAGGTAGGTAGCAGAGATGGGCGTGTGGTCACCACATTTCCCTCCCAAGCTTTTCGTCCAGATTTGAAGTTGTCAAGGTCACGTGGCAGCATCTGAGCTTGATGTATTTCCACGTGTCACGACCATCGCTATGCTTTCAGCCTTGGGTCACGTGCCCTCCTTAAAGTTTACGAACAACTGTCCTGTCAATATATTAAACACTTAGTCAACAATATTAGTTCACAGAACAGTCAGATACATACAAGAATTTCATAGACTTCGTGTGTGCATGATGCAAAGAATGCACTAACCCAATATGCCTTAACCTATCATGCACAAACCTTGCATGTGCAAGGAATAAAGATTGCACCGACCTTCATGGCTGTACTACAATGTAATGCACAGACTTGGTTATGCACAGGGCGAAACATGCACAGACCCTTCGTGCCTATGGAAATGTGCACAGACCTACTCAAGCAATGTGGAAGTATGCATCGACGAGGTTGTGCACGAAACAGCATTGCACAGACTTTATGTGCAACAGTCAGTAAATTGCACCGACTTCAACCTACACATATGTATTAAAGACATGCACAGACCTTCCAAAGTGCAAAACAGAACCTGCACCTACTTATGTGCGTGCAACAACAATGGTTGCACCGACCTTGTATTCTATTTGACGCAGTTCTGCATCTTATGCACCGACCGTGTGTCCCTTAGACACCAACATGCACAGACCTTGGTTACTTACGATGCAACATATGCACTAACTCATTACATAATAAACTGGGTTTGCACCGACTCTATTGCAGGAACATGTTGACATACAGATTAATAGAATGTCTTGTTTCAATGTAAAGATGCAAACAACATTATTTATATGATTATCTGACATAAAGCAATTCTATCAAAATACACAGCATCATCATGATCAAGATGGAGTTGCCAAAGTCAACTCTGTAATCAACTAAGTCAACTTTAGTACTGTTGCCAATCAATCAAAACACTTTCAGCACAAATAGCAGCACACACATTGCTGATCAATTCTAGAGGAGGCTCAACATTCTCCCCCTTTTTGATGATGGCAACACCAATAAAAAATTCAGGCAACTCCCAAAATAAATCCAAAAGAAATGATGTATTTTGATAAGACATTAAGCACAGTCAGATATTAGCATTGGCCAAACTCCCCCTGAATGAGTGACTCCTCCCCCTTAATCAAAATAGCATGAAATCTTTCTCTTTCCTTCTCTCCCCTTTTGCCATCAAAATCTCTCCCCCTATAAGCACAATCATTCCCCCTATAATCTCAATCTCTCCCCCTTCAATGCAGAATAGAGAACGATAGAGAAGGAGCCTGAATACTCTCTCCCCCTTTGCCATCAGCAAACAAGGAGTGAGGGAGACATGGGAAGATAAGAAGGGCTACAGGAAGAGGTAGGAAATAGAATAACACTTTATGCAATGGTTCAGAAGATAAGCAAATTATTGGACAATTCTTTAGATATAAGAATCAATCATTGTGCAATCTTGATAAATGTTAGGTTTAATAGTTATAGAAGGTAGAGTGAATTCACTGACTTTTTGAAATAGGGTTATAGTATTAGTTTATAGCAATGAACCTAAGTCACATAATCATGATAGACTAGGTCAAGACTGTATCCTACTGATTGCAGAATCAATAAATATCAAGGAGAGTGACCTGAATATGTATTGAGGTTAAACAATTGGCACTTAGGAGATATGAATTTCAAGGGTTGCAGTGAATCTTTTTCACTTCTGATTTTGAATCTGAACTCGGTGAACAGACAAGTGTCATTTATACCGTTGACATTAAGGGCACACGTGGGTTAGACGCTAGTACCCCCAGTTACTAAGTATAAACTACCATATCTGTCTCTGATCAAAAACTACACAGATGATTTACACTTTTGACATTAAGAGTACACGTTTATCAGACGTCAGTACCCCCAGTTACTCAGTGAAACCAGCCCTATAGATTTGACAATATGAACAGAGGTAACATGAATCAATTCATGACATGAAATCCTCTCCACTTCTTTGATGGAGGGTTCAGTTTCTCAGTGTAATTTAGTCATTGCTCTGCCACTTTATTCATTTCTTTTACTGATAATTTTATTGTTGCTGCCCTTTTTAATTTTCAAAGTGACTTGTTTAAAGACAATACACTCTCTGATTTTCTCACCTAGACTTCATTAAGACTGTCATTTTCAGATATAGTGAAGATCTTATCTGTCATAGTTATGAAAGAAAGGTTGAGAGCTATAAAAGGTTTTCTACCACCATATTATCTGAAAACAGTCTTTAAACTATACAGTCTATTAAAATTAAGCCATCAGTTCATTCAAGGAGCAAATGTGATTCTTATAATAGAAGACTTGTAATAATTGCAGCTCAAAATAATGAACCAATTACAAGACTGTCATCCATTCAGAATGAGGGAATAGACATTGAAGCACAGAAGCAGCTCATAAGGAATATCAAGAAGAGTGACAATGACACACTGTGGTAGAAGTAGTTCCAAACAAGGTCAATTGATACAATTGACACCATATGATGAGAACTTCTGAGAATGAAGAGAGAGAGAGAGTTTGAAATGGTTACACCCAAACCAGAATGATTAAATTCCCCCCGACATTATAATGCACCAACCTTAACATGCATAAAGCAGACAATGCATCAACTATGCATGCGTATGGTATACAAATGCACCGACCTATTATGTATAAGACACAAGGTGCACTGACCTTGTATGCAGAGTGCTCATACTGTGCATCAACTCTATACTTGGTGCAAAGCATGCATGAACTACAGTAGGTTCAGACCTTAGTATGCATATGGCAAACTGCAGTTTTTATTTAACATCTCAACTGTGCACAACAATTATTCAGAAATCAAGAATTGTTTATTCAGAAATCAAGAACAAGCTGACACACACTTATTTTCAAATCAAGTCAAATAACAATTCAAGAATGGAATAAGAAGTCATTTTCATGCTGAACTTTACATAGCCCCAATTCTCTTCGTAAGAATTTAAATCTTTCATTTCCAAGAGGTTTTGTAAATATGTCAACAATTTATTTTTCTATTTTAACAAAATTTAATTCAATTTCATTCTTACTTACTGCATCTCTAAGAAAGTGGTGTTTTATTTCTATGTGCTTAGTCCTAGAGTGATGAACAGGATTTTTGGTTAAGCATATAGCACTAGTATTATCACATAAAATTAGAATGCATCCCAAATTTATCTAATAATGAGTAAGTTGGTGCTTGATCCATAGTACCTGAGCTGCATAATTACCTGCAGCGACATACTCTGCCTCTGCAGTGGATAGTGTAACTGTGTGTTGCTTCTTTGAAGCTCAAGATACTAGGCAACCACCTAAGAATTGTTGAGTCAGGTGCAATAGATTCAGAGGGTGGGTGAATGAATCTCCCCTTTCAAAATTAGCCTAAATATAAACTTAAAACTCAGTTATGCAGAATTAAAACAGTTGCAGCTATATTCTGAGAATACTAAGGATCATCTCGGCAAGACAACTCATTAGAATTAGCCCTCACTCGATCCTATGCAAACATCTAATACGCAGCAACTAAGTGAACATATAAGAAGATCAAACCACAAGGGACACCAGGATTTTTAGGTGGTTCGGTCAATAGACCTACGTCCACCCCTCACTCCAAACCGGAGTGAGGCTTCCACTAGTAACACTAGCACAGCAGACTCAGTCTGCAATAAATGCTGCCACACAGCTTGACCAGGGGAACAACCTCCCCTCTTCCTCCCAACCGGAGGGAACCACTAGTGACACCAGTCACTAGCAAACCAGAGACACAAGTCTCTCTTCCTCCAGACCAGGAGGGGACCTACAAGTAGCAACACTACCTGCACCCGGAGACCCAAGTCTCCCTTCCTCTGAAGCTCAGAGGGAAGCACAAGTGACACTATGTCACCTGCAAGCCAGAGGTCTCGGACCTCTCTTCCTCCACAAAGGAGGGAACAACTGATGACCCAAGGTCACCAGCAAACCGGAGAAACAAATCTCCCTTCTCCTGAAACCACAGGAGGAACCCGATCCCCAACAGGGCAATCGGAAGAACAAGGTAAAAGGAAAACAATAAAAGATAAAAATCACAACGACATAAAGCTGGAGAAATGAAAAGCACAATGACAAACTGGGTTGGATCTAATCCAAGGTCCAGTGAACAATGAAGCTCCCTTCTTCTTCACAACCTCTCTATCTCACTGTCTCTCTTTCTTTTTCTTCTTCTGCTCTCTCGATCTGGCTCTCAGCTTTCTCTATCTCTTCTTTCTCTTCTACACTTCTTCTCTTAGCTCTGGCTACTTCTACTTCAGTCACTCTCTGCCCTCGCGCTTCTTTCTTCAGAGGAAGAAGACATATATATAGCAGCAGCAGATTAGGGCGGCGTGTGCTCTCCACGATTCCCGCCCAAATGCTTCAGTCCACGTGGAGGCTCCTCTGCATCTCGGATCACGTGCCAGATGCCAGCCTCGTATCATGTGCCCACTCTGCATAGGCTCCACGAACAGTACCTGTCACACAGTCATAGGAGAGTAATCAGAAGGATGTACATACTTGCTGGGTAACTGA
Source organism: Amorphophallus konjac (assembly GCA_022559845.1). Taxonomy (NCBI): domain Eukaryota; kingdom Viridiplantae; phylum Streptophyta; class Magnoliopsida; order Alismatales; family Araceae; genus Amorphophallus; species Amorphophallus konjac. The sequence goes on along the minus strand of CM040122.1, from coordinate 70,385,961 downwards.
AGACCACAGTGTACAGACTTAGTGTGAAGGATAGAATGTATAGACTTTGAAGACTTAGCCAACGAGTGTATAGACTTAAACAGCTAGCCACGAGTGTATAGACTTGCTATGAAGAACAGCGATGTGTAGACTTGTGAAGCACAACTGTATGCTATGTATAGACTTCAATGTATAGACTTCGATGAGCACAATGCATGAACAGGCCATAGCAAATGTATAGACTTTGTGAGACGCAAAGGCTGTACAGACTTGAGTGAAGACAATGCAATGTATAGACTTTGATGAACATATGAAATGTATGGACTTAATGACGCAAGCGATGTAAAGACTTGGATGAGGCATTGCATGAGACGGTGGATGTACAGACTTGGGCTGTACAGACTTTGAAAGCTTGAAGGCGATGTATAGACTTCAAGTGAAGACCATTGTATAGACTTCAACAATGCGAGCACAGTACGCTGTACAGACTTTGATGAGCATATGCAATGTATGGACTTAATGACCCAACCGATGTATAGACTTAGAAACAGCAATGAAGCAAGTGTGTTCAATGTGAGAGAGTGTATAGACTTAGCCAACTTGAGACACTGTACAGACTATGATGCACAAGCAATGCATAGACTTCGTGATGCCAACAGACAATGACTGTGTAGACTTGTTTTGAACAATGCACGCTGTGTAGACTTGCAATGCAAAGGCTGATGTATAGACTTGGTAGTCTGGGGGCGTCGACGCATCGAAGGAAGGGGTCGATGCATGATGCATGGATGTATGGACTTGAAGATTCGAAGCCCCACAATGTTTAGACTTTAAGATGCATATGCCAAGGCTTGACACATCGATGTATAGACTTAGGGGCATTTGCCAAGGCTGTACAAACTTCAGGCTGAACGTGTGTGCTGTGAGCAATGTGTAGACTTGGTGAGCTACAAAGCACAATGTGTAGACTTGAAACGGGAAAGGGCTGTACAGACTTGAGCAATGCAAAGCCAATCGGATGTATAGACTTCATGATGAGTAGACATGCCAAAACAACTAAACCGTGTACAGACTTGAACAAGCAAAGTCTGTACAGACTTGAAGATTCACGATGTATAGACTTTGGCAAGAGACTGGCTGTACAGACTTCAACATAGCTGCGATGTACAGGCTTTGACAAAGTAGCGTTGTACAGACTTGATGAAGCTTCAGATGAAAGAATGTATAGACTCCCCAAACGAATGTACAAACTTCAGAAGATGAAGACTCTGTATAGACATGAAGAAGCTTAGTGAACAATGTATAGGCTTTGAACTCTATACAGACTTGAAGACCCTGAGCCAATGTGTAGACTTTGCCTTAGAAACGAATGTATAGACTTGAAACAGAAGTCAGGCAAGCGTTGTGTAGATTTGGCCAGAACGTAGGGAAAGGTATGAATGTATAGACTTGGCCAGAACGTAGGGAAAGCCGCCAATGTTCAGACTTGATCATCCAGCCGTGTATAGACTTTGTTTCGAGCAATGTAGGTAAAAGATACAATGTATAGACTTTGCACAGGAGTGCCTGAAGCGATGTACAAACTTGGAGTGCCAAAGCCATTTGTATAGACTTGGCGTGCCGAAGCCATTGTATAGACTTGGCGAATGGCTTGAAACACAAGGACGCTGCTCGCTGTACAGACTTGAGGTTTCAACAGAATGATGTACAGACTTGAAGAATGGCTTGAGACACATAAACGTTGCTCGCTGTACAGACTTGATCAAGGCAGCTGAACAATGTACACACTTCCAATGTCTAGACTTCTCATGAACAGTCCGATGTGCATACTTCCCTTCGATGCATCTACAGTGCAATGTATTGACTTTGAAGAATATGTACATGGCGTTGTACAGACTTTGAATGAAGAGCCCAATGTACAGACTTGAGCTATGCAAGCTACAGTGCCGATGTGTAGACTTTGTGAATGTTCAGACTTAAATGCTCGACCAGTGTACAGACTTTCCACCGACCAATGTATGGACTTGAAAGGCTTGAACACGATGATGTGTAGACTTTGGCCAGATCGACAATGTGTAGACTTTGGCCAAATGCAGTGTGTAGACATGGAGATATGATGCATGAACAGAATGGCATTGTACAGACTCTACCAGTGTGCAGACTTTGCCTAAATGCAGTGTGCATGCAGCAGTGTATATACTTGGGATCAAATGCAGTGTACAATCTTAACTGATCGTGTGAACATGCAGCAGCCAATGTAGACATGCGAAACTTGAGGGGGGTCGACCCATCTAAGAGGGGGGGTCGACCCACTTCTGTCCAGATGTCAGACAGACATATTCGCAAGCACACATTCACACACACACGAACACATATGAATGCTTCATGTAGCAGATAACATGACTGAACATCAAATATGAAATGCAGACATTCACATGCCAGTTATGAAATGCACCAATGCACACACCTTGTTCGATGTAATAATACTCAAATAAGCAGTTCATTGAAACATTCACATATGCAACACAAATATGCAACACAAACAGATGATGACTCGTAGTGTTTGCTATCATCAAAATCACAGGGACACAACAATCTCCCCCTTTTTGATGATGGCAACACTATGAGTCATACTGACCTGATCAAATATTTCTCCCCCTTTGACTTCAGCAAAAAGATATTAGATGAAGAGGGAGGAATAATACAACATAAGATGAGTGAATTAAAAGCTCCCCCTTTGACTAAGCTCCCCCTTAAAGGCAATTAGCTCCCCCTGAATAGAATAATGATCAGAAGCGTTTTGAAGGTTGAAACCAATTAAGATGATGGGAGAAAATCAACAAAAGCACATGGACACTTAAGAATGCTGACTGGATCTCCCCCTTTATGAAAAACACTCAGCATGACATGGAAGTTCCCCCTGATTAGATGGAGTGAAGGGAGTGATGAGCATCTATCAGCAAAGCACATGGGTATACAAGAGTTACCACAGTCTGTAATTACAGTGAATAAATGAGGAAGCAAGATTTTCATTAGCACACCAAATTCATAAATCTTTGTAAACGAATTTCAGATTCTTCAGTTATAATATATTTTGAATGAGTTTGAACTTATCATCATGATTTAAGAGTGATGTATTTAAAGTTCATCAGGAAAATTCATTACTCATATCTGAAACATCTTTTAATAAGGATTAACCATCAACTCAGTTGTTATTCATGTTTAACCTCCTTCTAACTTACTCATTTAAATTCAATGACTCCTATGGAAGTTCCACAAGATACTATTGAGATTTAAACAGAAATAAATGAGACTGAACTTGTCTTTAGATTTTCAGAAATTTCTATTGAATCAGCACTCATTTTTCCTGAGCAAGTTTGGTTCAGTCAACACCTTTTTACATGAGGCACAACACTTCTCAGGTGAAGTGACCCAGTTACTCAGTGTGACAACCACATTGCCTCTGAAGGAGAACAGAGTTAGCAATGGAGTATCTTTTTTTCATGAGGAGACACCTTGATTAGAGGCCAGAATCCCCAGTTACTCAACACAACCATGCCATTGCTCTGTCAGATTTTCAAACATTTTGAAAAGAGAGTTAACTATGGCACTTCATGACATGAGCTTAATCCATTTCTTTGATAGAAGCCCAGTTTCTCTGTGACCACAGTCATTGCTCTTGCTTTAAATTTTTAAGTGTTTTCAGATTTTGCAAACAATGCATAGTACACTGAAATGTTTAAGAACAATACTTTCTATATGTATCTTAACCAAAGAAAGCCATGTCGTTTAAAATTTCAGATTTCAGAAGGTTTTGCATGAAGTTCATGAGACAACTGGTTAAGATTTATTAAGTAGAATGAATCAGATATTTTCAAGTCCTTTACATCAAAACTTATGAAATACATTAGACTTAAATCAATTTGATTTATCAAAACATTCTTAAGCCAGTATAATAGAAGATTCTTCTTTTCAGAATGTGTCTGATTTATGTCTAGGGTGTACTGACTAAAATCTTTCCTCATTCAGAAGAATCAATGATATTTTAGCAGATCGGTGGAGTCAACAAAGCATTTTTATCGAGAGAGCAGTTTGAAGCCAGCAGTAAAGACTAGAATTCAGACAGATTAGCTTGGATCAGACTTGACAAGCTATGAAGAAATGTAAGTGATAGGTACAAGCTAGCAGTTGAGCTCAAGGCAAACAGAATCAATAGCTAAGTCTGGAATACATACAGATCAACTATATCAGTGTAGACATCAGAGAATTCAAGAGAACCACACATTTGCCAAGAGAATGGATCAGATTGCTAGTAGGGGTTCAAGATATGAAGAAATGAACAAACAAAAATGCTCTCCCTGTCTAGATGCAATGAGACATTTCTTTTTAGATTTTTTAATGTAAGGAAAAGCAGTGCTACTAACTACATGTATGCATACAGCAAATGAGATTATCATGATATGCAAGCATTAGTCAAACTCCCCCTTACAGATTGCATGATATGCAATTAGGGCACTGAAACATAATTTTAAAATTTATGCTCATTCAGACTGTCATAAAAAGAACAAATCATGTATGAGGAGAGTTCAGAAAATTTGAATCTGACAATGCAGATGATGAATGAATATGCAAAGACGGATTTAACATGCTATTCAGTTATTCTAAGAACAAGAAGTGCAGAGAATTTACCTGAAAAGGGGCTTTATTAACTTGGGTGCCTTGGTTTAATTTACCCCTCTTTATTCCTCAGTCCAAGGCACACCTGTAAAGTATTTGATCATCTTGATCCTGCAGGGACCCAAGCAGCTTTGGGTCCTGCGTTAGCCCTGACAGATGTTCTAAGCAAATTCATAGCACCAGGGTCATCATGATCCATCAGATAGCAATTATCCATAGAGTGACCAAACTTCCCATAATATCTACATGAAGTGACTGGTTTCTGGTTTTTATGATGCATAGTAACAGCAGCATGAGGTTTATAAACATGATCATAATATTTTCTGTTATATGCATGAACAGTTTGGTTCTTATTCCTAACCAGCCAACATTCAGCAGATCTATGGCCTGGCTTTCCACAGTTATAGCATGAAATTTTCACAAATGGTTTTGCAAGGAATTTGACAAAATGGGGTTTAACAGAATTCTTTTGAACATACCAACAGTCCTTGACTGTATGCCCATTTTTCCCACATTCAAAGCATCTGGTTTGCTTACTTTTGAAACCACTTTTACCCCAAGTGGATCTAAACCAGCACTCAGCAGCCCTGTGCCCGGGCTTATTGCAGTTGAAGCACACAATGTGCTGACTAGAATTGTGTTTAGATCCATATGGACCATGAAAATGAGTGGAAGACCTGGCATGCAGTTTATTATCTGCTTTCATGATAAAACATTCACTCATGAGATGACCATACTTACCACAATAATAACATGAAGCATCAGGCTTCCTAGTAGCATGGTTTCTACCAGAAAAATTTCCAGAATGTAATGTTCCACTAGCATGCTCATCCTTTAACATCAAACTGCAATCTTCCATTATGTGTTCTACTTTCCCACAATAATAACATGACCCCTTTTTAATATGAGTGTGTGAGAGATCATGTGAATTGTGTGCAGCCTTCCTTATAGCAACAGGAGTGTCTTTTTCCTTTTTCTGTGAATTTTCACCCTTTTTCTGTTTTGGAGTTTGTTCCACAGTTTTGGGTTTCACAGTGGATTTTTGTGCAGTAAATTGAAAAACAGAAGAACCAGCAGTTGTGGTTTGATCAGAAGCTTTTACAAACACAGTTGAAGCTTTGATGCTATTAATCCTTTTGTTTGTTGAACTGTAACCCAGCCCCTCTCTTTGAGAGTTATCACTCTTTCCCAGAAGCTTATTCAGATTGTCCTTTCCCTTGACAAATTTTGACAAGGAGTTTTTCAAATCTTGAATTTCAGAATTTAAGCCACAAATATTAGCTTCATATTTGGATAGATCTGTTTCACAGGAAATGACTTGTTGATGCAAGACATCATTCAGACTTTTGAGTTTTTCAACTTCCTGTTTTAATTTTATTTCATTGTCAGCTTCAGATAGGGACTTGTTAAGATCATCAATTTCTTGTTGAAGAGATGTGATAGTGAGCTCATAATTAGCTATCTTCTCTTCACAGCAATTGACATTTCCACTCAACATTAGGTTGATGGTTTTTAGACTCTCAATTTCTTGTTCAGCATTCACCAACCTATCAGAATTATCCACGCTCACATACTTGCCTTTTTCCATTGTCATTAGCCTATCTGTCAGCTGGGTGTTTAGATGTTTCAGTTTGTTGATATCCTCTTTCAACTTATTGTTCTGCTCTAGGAGTTCATCATCAAGCGCCCATTCATCTGAAGAAAACTGACATTCATATAACTTTTCTTGTTATTTTTCAGATTGAAGTTTGTCAAGATTTTTCTGAATCTCTGAGTTTATTACTCTATCAGCCTCTAATTTTTCAGAAATCAATCTATTTTCTTTTTCAAGATTTATTGATTTGTGTTCAGATTCTTTGAGCTGGTTTTTGAGTGTTTTATTTTCAGATTTCATGTTTTCCAATTCAGAGATGACGCACTCTAAATTTCTCACCAGTTCTTCAATTTGAACAACTTCATTGTTATGAGCCTTACCATCATCAGTTAAACTATGCTTCTCCTTTAGTTCAGCAATTTCGCAAACAAGCTCTTGATTTTCCTTTTTGTGTAAATCAATTTGTTTCATAAGAGTTTGTTTTTCAGATTTCAAATGATCTAAATCTGAACTAATCGAATCAAAATCTGTTAACTGTCTTCTAAATATGTCATTTTCAATTTTCAGAATTTCAGGGGTTTCACCTCGAGATTTAGCATCCTCATGATTCTTCAACTTCTTTTTCAGAGATTTATATCGTTTTCTCAATTTTTTGTAAGAAACAACCAAGTCACTGTACGCTCTAATCCAATCATCTAGGTCGACCTGAGGGTTTCTTGGGTCGACCTGATCAAGCAACATAATGATTTCAACAGAGTTTGAGGTTCAGATGGCACAGGGTCTTGCCGGATTCCAAAAGCATAGGAAGCATAAATTTTTGATAATTAAAACATGAATCATGATACATTTTATTTTATTTTCTACAAGCATGACAACTGAAATCAACAACATTCAGAAAGCAGGTTTGCAATCTTGTTTGACGTTTAAACTCCTCCTTAAGAGACTTCAATTGCATGAAGCAAACACAGAAATGCAAAATGCAAAATGCAAAAGTGAGTAGTTTATCCAAGCAAGGCAAGCTTCCCTTACTAATATGCAATCAGTTCATGTGTCAACAAGATGAAAATCCTGAGACCTCAGATGGGGCAGAGTGCAAACATGCAAACTGGGCTCTTCTGATGACTCCCCCTTAACTTGTGCATGAATTTCAAAATGCCCTGGCGGAACTTGACATGGGAGTCTTCAATCTATGACTTGCATGAACACTTGATTCATGGTACTGGGCAGAGAACTTGATCCGAAGATCTTCTCACGCGTAGTGATAGTTTCCAGATGGAGTTAATCCAACCTTCCATAGCTCACTATTCTATATACCAAGGGTTCATGACATGATAATGCATTGAGAGTGTAAGACATGCTCATCATGAAGTGTTGGGTCCCTTGAGCATGAAATGCATGAGAGTGGATGAGACCACACAGGTGATGTTTAAAAATGCATACACATATGCAAGCTCAAAATATTTGCAATGCATTCGAAGCTGAGGTGCAAACTCTTAGACTCCCCCTTAGTCAAATGTTTATGACAGTTAGGACAATTAAACAGAAGGTTAAATGTCCATATGAATGATGAGTTGGATTGTATGCAACCAAGACAGACATCATCAAAAACAATGGTTAATAATGATATACCAGAAGCTCAAATACCAACTAAAAGTCATGTAATCCAATTCAGATATTCATCTTTAACCATGGGGGGTTTTCAGTAGTTCAGGGAGACAATTTTAGCTTGCAGGATTTATTGGAAGCAAGAAAGAGCTAAACTGCAATAACCAAAGGAAGCCTAACATACACAATTATCATAAGTTAAAAATTTTATTCAAAAACATGTGCCTTGAGCTTTTATTTCCTACTGATCCTTTGTTCAGCTCCAAGGCACCCTGCATTCAAAATTCTCATTTGGAGTTTTTAGGTACCCAAGTTTTCATGGGTCCTTGATGGTTAGCTCCATATCTAGCATGCAAGTTTCTCTTTCTTTCTGCATCCAATTCATCAGTTCTCATCCAAGGACAATCATCAAGCAAATGTCCATATTCACCATAATAAAAATAGCACACAAGTGATTTGACATTCTTCCTATGTGCATGTGCATCAAAAAGTTTTTTGGTGAATAGGGAATTTAACATACTTGGGATGAAGGTGAGTTTTTACTTTTAGATGCCAACAGTCCTTGACTATGTGGCCAATTTTTCCACAATGGAAGCAGCAAAGAGGAATATTTCTTCTGGCAACCTTAGGGTGTGTCGACCTGTCCTGATGGGTGCGTCGACGCATCGGGCCATTTCTGGGCTTCTGAACGGGAGTGTGTTGAGCATGCTTCCTCTCGGCGTAGACCTTTCCCTTGCAAGTGCTTCCTGCATTATTTCTTCTGTTATTGCCTGCTCTTAATTCATCAATCTTCAAGATAAGGCAATCATCAATCTTGCTTGAGATCTATCTCCGATTTTAAGGACTGTATCAATGACTGCGGTTTATCTGATGTTGGTTATGTGGGCTCCAAATATATATGGCACAATAATCAACAAGGCAGGAAGGGAATATGGGCAAGATTGGATAGAGTTCTTATCAATGCCAATTGGCTTAATTCTTTCCCAATTACGGTGGAGCACCTATCTAGGGAGGCCTCAGATCATGCTCCCCTTCTTGTCAAATTGATGCTGCCTAGTAAGTTTAAGAGCAGATTTTGCTTTCAGCAAATGTGGACAAGTCATGAGCTTTTCTTACAGGCTATGGATCAATGCTGGAGAACTAGTCCTATAGCCTCTTCTGCTATTACTACTCTTTGTCTGAAACTCAAATCCTTGAGATACATGCTCCGAGACTGGAATAAGCAGGTCTTCGGCAATGTTCATAAGAATCTGATGCCTGCGGAGGATGTTGTTCTACAGGCTGAGCATTTATATGATACTCATCCAACTCAGACTAATCTGACTGTCTGGAGTATGTCAAGACTATCCTTGCGGATCGTCTTCTTCAACAAGAATGTTTTTGGAGACAAAAATCTAGAGTTCGTTGGCTTGTAGAAGGTGATAGAAATACCAAATTCTTTCATATGACAGCAGTGGCCAACTGGAGGTGTAATTTCATTTCTCATCTTCGTAATGCATCTGGTGTCCTTACTTCAGATAGTCATGATATGAAAAATATTACTGTGGCACACTTTCAAAAAGCTTTTACTTCTCAACAACATTATATTAATATTGACAGTATTAGTTGCATTCCTCATATGGTTTCAGCAGAAGATAATGCTTATTTGTGTGCTATCCCTAATGAAAATGAAGTTAAAGAAGCTATTTTTTCCATGTCTCCAGACAGTGCCCCAAGACCTGATGGTTTTACAGTGATTTTCTTTCACAAAGCTTAATTGGCCAATTGTAGCTGAAGTAGTGATCAGGGCTATCCAGGAATTCTTTACTGATCGGAAACCCCTTCCAAGATGTTTCACAGCTACTATTATTGCTCTCATTCCAAAAGTAAACAAGGCTACTAAAATTTCAGACTATAGGCCCATTAGTCTTTGCAATTTCTCCTACAAGATTATATCTAAAATCTTGAGCAACAGATTGGGTAGTATATTACCTTCTCTCATCTCTAAAGAACAAACTGCTTTTATCAAAGGGAGGTGCATAGTTGAAAATATTGCCTTAGCTCAAGAAATGATCCAGGAACTGGGTAGGAAAACCAGAGGCAGCAATGTTATTTCAAGCTAGATATGGCAAAGGCCTATGACCGTCTTGAATGGGATTTCCTTCTTGCTGTTCTGAAGCGTTTTGGGTTCAATACTCAATTTATTAATCTCATTGATTTAATGGTGAATAGTTGTTGTTTTTCTATTTCTGTGAATGATGAACTTGTTGGATTCTTTAAGTCAATTAGGGTCATTCGTCAAGGTGACCCGATTGCCCTATATCTTTTTATTCTTGCCCAGGAGACCTTGAGTAGATCCTTGCATAATGCCTATATGAAAGGAATGGTGGGATGGTTTTCTGGCCCTCGGAGATGCCCTGCCATTTCTCATCTTCTATTTGCAGATGACACACTTGTTTTTGCCAAGGCAACTGCTGCTTCAGTCTGCAATCATATAAAAATTCTTACAGCTTATGAACAAGCTTCTGGTCAACTCATTAATGTTGGAAAGAGTGGTTATTTTATCCATCCTAAGGCCAATCCTACTCTTCCTAAAAGAATTGAGAGCATAACAGGGTTTTCAAGACACTCATTTCCCCATAAATACCTGGGTTTTCCTCTGGTTTTGGGGAGAACCAAAAAAGTGCACTTTGCGGGTATTATTTCATCTATTCAAAAGCGGATTGAAGGTTAGCAAGCTAAATTCCTATCTCAAGGTGCGTGAATAATTTTAATTAAGCATGTTCTCACATCCATTCCAATTTATGTTTTGGCTTCCACTCCCCTTCATGCTGGCATCTACCAACTATTAGATCGCTCCTTTGCGAATTTTTTCTGGGGATCTTCTCAACATGGAAACATGAAGCATTGGAAATCTTGGAAAGATATTTATAAGCTAATTTCTCAAGGTGGGCTTGAGATTATGTCTTTAAGGCATATGGAACTTGCATTACGGGTGAAAATGCTTTGGCATGCTTTACATTCTAATTCCTTATGGGCTGAGTTTTTCAGAGCAAAGTATATTTAAGGTAATCACATAAGTGATGTTAATTTCAAAGCTATGAAGGGGTTTGTCAGAGGTAGTTGGCTTCAAGCAAAAAATCAAATTGTTGGAAACAAAAGGATTATTATTGGTGATGGCTACTATACAAATTTCTGGAATGATATTTGGGTTGGCAACAAAAGTTTGGCCTCTCTTGTTCATGCAGGAAATATTTTAGACACCAAAGTAACTATTAGAGAGATTATCACCCATCCAACCCAGGAGGATAAAAGTATTATTGACAGTTTTCTGCCAAATGACATTAGAAGAGCTATTCTGCATACCAAGTTACTACCAACTCCGGATAAAGCATTTTGGTGCCTTTCCTCAAATAGTGAATGTATGGTATCTTCAACCTATAAAAACATGATCTACCTTCAGCCGATGGTAAATTCTTCTATTTGGAACCGCACCTGGTCTAAATTGATTCCAACTAGGATCTCGGTTTTCCTCTCGAAGGTCATGTCCAATTGCTTGCCCACTGACCTAAACATTAAGTCTAATGGCATTTCGATATGCTCCAAATGCAGCTGCTGCAAAGATCATCATGAGGAGGAAGACGTCAACCATCTATTTGTGAAGAGTGAATGGGCTAGCTCTATTTGGTCTTATTTCAATTCTAAAGGCTTACTGATCTGGGGTAATACAACGAGAGGTATCATTGCTAATGCCATTCAAACTGTGAAAGGAAATTCTATGTTTGGCTTATTTACTATTGCTGTAATTGCTTATGGCACTTGGGAAATTTGGACCGCTAGGAATGCAGCCATTCATGATAATAGGAAAATATCTTCACATAGCTTGATTCACAAAACCCTCATGCAGGTTAAACAAAGTATTGCATATGCTGACCTACAGGAAGACAATTATAATAGGAGGAAGCTTTTAGCAGATTTTGGCATTAAGATCGCTGCAAGCAAGGGTCCCTTTATTAAACTTATCAAATGGCGGTGTCCTCCTTGGCCTCACATTAAGCTAAACACTGATGAAGCTTCCAAGCAAATAGGCAACTCGGGTGGTGGTGGCATTATTAGGGATTCCCAAGGTATCCCTCTTCTTGCTTTCTCACACTACTATGCACGGGCCAATAGTATTATGGCAGAAGCTAGGGCTCTTCTAGATGGTCTCAAATATTTGAAGACGATTACATCTCATTCGGTTTTCATTGAGTGTGACTCACAAATTCTTATGCAAGTGATCAACAGGAAGATTCCTTGTCCTTGGGTGATTCTTACTTATGTCAGAGAAATTTGGAGCATGCTATCTGCAAGTGATTCTACTGTTCATATTTTTCAAGAGGCTAACAAAGTGGCTGATTCTTTGGCTAACTTTGCTTGCACCATGAAATGTAATTCTTTTTTTCTTTCACAGCAGCAACTTCCAAAGCATATAAAAGGTGATGTTTGCATGTATAAGTTAGGTATGCCTAGCATTCAATTGATGTAAATATCATTGTTTCTATGCTATAGCAATAAAATTTACCCCCTAGTAGTGCTATGGTGGAGTGGTTTTCTCTCTACCCCTGGTAGAGGGTGCACTCTTCCATTGCGCCTAGGTAGGGTTTTCCCAAAAAAAAAAATTATGCACAATATGACCATGCATACCACAATAGAAACATGAAACTTTCTTTTCTTGGGAAACATGTTGTGCCCCTGTGGTTTTGATGTCAGCAAGCACTATGAGTATGAATGAGTTTGATGTCAGCAAGCACTATGAGTATGAAAGATTGACTGATTGAGTGTGCATATTTATAGCATTGCATAACAAGTGTAGCTTGCATCGGTGCATTCATCAGTTGCACGCCATATAGTCGATGCATGATTCACTACATATGATGTCTATACACTGAAGCACGCTCATTGCATATGAGGTCCTGTCACTGAAAACTGGTGCAATATTTCTCTGCACGCTATAAAGTCTGTACAGAGTTTTGCCTAGACTGCATCAACTCAAGTCTGTACATTCTTTAGTAGCTATCCATTGCTTCATTCGACCAAGTCAGTACAGCCAGTGCTCTTCATGCATTTACATAGTCTATGCATTGATTTGTCTCGCACACACACTAAGTCTATACATTCATGAGCATAGTCAGTGCATTCGGTTGTTTCATGCATATACAAAGTCTGCACATTCTTTGCTGTTATGTCCATGCGTCATTTTAGCAAGTCTGTACATCGTCTTGTCGCATGCACGCAAAGTCTGTACATTCTTTGATAGCATGCCTGAGCATTTCTCTTCAATGTGCATACTTTCCTATATGCATTCGTGCATCTTTCAAGACAAAGTCTGTACACTCTTTACCATGCATTCAAAGTCTATACATTCTACCGCATACATACGTAAGGTAGTGTCATGCACTCAAAGTCCACACATGCACACACATAGTTTGTGCATCATGCATTCATGCTTAAACTCTAGGCATAGCAAAGTCTGCACACGACTGCTTTGATGTCTTAGCAAGTCTATACATGATGCATTCAGGCTTAAGCGTTAGGCATAGAAAGTCTGTACATCGTTTGTACATTGCACGCAAAGTCTGTACACTCGTTGATGGCATGTCTGTACATTCACTTTCAATGTGCATACTTCTCCATATGCAAAATGCATTACATGCATTCAAAGTCTATACACTCGTGGATGACATGTTCGTGCATTCATTCTCGTTGTACATACTTTCTTATATGCACACTGCATTTTGTGCATCAAATCTGTATAGGCTCAGTTCAAATATCAAACTTACTCGATGCATCCTTTCTTTCCTTTCAGATTAATTCACACTGATAACAAGTCTGTTCTAACAGGACTGCTGCTCGAGGAGATTATATAAATTCCATTGATCCTAATCTATGGAGTTTGGTTTCAAAAGGCCCACACCAATTACCTCATAATGAGACCAAGTGGTCTAGAGAGGACAGAGCAAAGAACCGAGATAATGTCACAGCTCTTAACATTTTGAAAGCTGCAGTTAATATTGACAGATTTCCTTTTGTTCTCAGGTGCGCTTCTGGAAAGGAAATCTTGGATAGAATAACTACTACAAATGGAGAGCAAGGGGATCAATGCTTAATGGCCCACCGGGGTGATCACCAATCTGATCAACAGGAGGAATCGTCATCCATAGTAAGCTCTGGATCAGAAGAAATTTCGCTTGATGATTTATGGAATATAAATGAAGAACTTACTGATAGATGTACGAAATTAAAATCTGAAAATAAAAGATTGAAGAAAACGATTGAACAGTATAAATCTGAACTCTCTTGTGAAAACTGTCCAAATCTAAAACAATCTTATGATGCATGTATGCTAGATATTCATAACTGTAAGGAACAGATTGTGTCTTTAAAAAATAAGAATCAAACATGTTTAAACAAGATATCTGAACTAGAGAACAAGCTGAATGAGAAGAATGATGAACATCTAATGAGCTTGCAAGAGTTTAGTAAGGTTAATTCTGAATTGAATAAACTGAAACTTGAAAATAAAGAGTTGAAGGAACAAAACAAGAAACTCATGGTCCTAAATACGGTCATGTCAGAAAGATGGCTGACCATTGAGAAAGGAAAATGTGTGATGAAGGAGGATGAGATTAATAGAGAGGAAGAGTACACACAAGAAATTGAAACCTTACAGAGTCTGAATGCTGAGCTGCATCAGCAGATTATCTCTTGTGAAACCGAGATCATTGGCTATGAAGATAACATAGCCTCCTTAAAATCTGAAATCCAGGGTCTTAAAAGCACATTGTCAAAATCCGTTGAAGGAAAGAGAAATTCTGATAAGATTCCTGGAACAAAGCTTATTGTTCGGAAGGAAGGTCACAGTCACAATGTGGTCGATAAGAGGAAACCTAAAAATGACCCATCTACCTCATTCACTAGCTGCTATGTGCCTTCTAAAACACCTTCATCATCTATATTTCAATTCAAGGCCCTGAAAAATGAAAAACAAATAAGAGTTGTGAACAAAGGTAAACAATTGAACAAGAATGGTAAGAAAAATAAGGTCAAAAGTGTCCCTACTTGTGTTTTGAAAACTGCTAGCTCTGTTGCATCTGATGGGTCAATGCATACTGCTCATAACTCATTTATTTATTCGTATGCATCTGATAAGAGTGTCTCATGCCATTACTGTGGCAAGGTAGGCCATGTAATGGATGATTGCAGATTATTGATTGTAGATGGGCATGCAAGTGAAACATTGCATTCTAGAAATTCATTTGGTAGAAATCATGCTACTAGGAAGTCTGGTACATCTTGTCATTACTCTGGTAAGCATGGTCATCTCATGAATGCATGTTTCACCATGAAACAAGATGATAAAATGCATGCTAGGTCTTCTGCTAATCATCATGGCCCCAGAAGAAACATGTTTGCTTCAGACCAGCACACTATTTGTTTTAACTGTAACAAACGTGGTCACAAAGCCATTGAGTGTTGGTTTGGATCTACTAGGGGTAAAAATAGTTTTAAAGGTAAGCATATCCGATGCTTCGAATGTGGAAAGCATGACCATACAGTCAAGGACTGTTGGCATGCTCAGGGAAACTCTGTTAAACTCAAATTTGCTAAATTCCCTGTAAAAGGACATGCATTTGATAGGAGCTTCATAAGAATGAACTTTTTATGTTTCAACTGTGGTAAGCCAGGTCATAAATCGGAAAACTGTTGGTTACCCGAAAATAAGAGACAAACTGTTCATGTTAACAACAGAAAATTTCATGCTCATGCACATAGGTTTCATGTTCATGCTAATGTGCATAATGAGATTAAAAATTCTGTTGTTTCATGTAAATACTGTGGAAAATTTGGACATTTTATGAATTACTGCTCTCTAATGGAATTTGATGATCATCTAGCCAAGAGATTATTTAAAACGCCTGTTGGGGGTAAAATAGGACCCAAGACTGCTTGGGTTCCTGCTGGATCAAAATAATCCAATTATTACAGGTGTGCCTTGGAATGGAATAAAAGGGGTAATAATTTAAGGCACTCAAGAATGAAACCCCCAGGACCCTGCACTATTCAGGTCAGTTCTGCAAACTCTCTTTAAATTTTGTCATCTGACATTGTGTGTTTTAAATAGTGCATTTCATGCTAATCTGTCTGTGCTTGATTGAGATCTTCTGAAAATAATAATTGCACATGATGCCTATGATAGTGACTCTTAGAGTGCACTTCATATCTGCTTCTTAAGCAAAATGCACAAAAACATGTTCTCAGCATTCATTGTATAAAATGTACTTAATCAGGGGGAGTTTGACTGCTTTCGCATGATGTTCATACTTTGAGCTATGTGTGCACATGGAAAAGATTAGAAACTCATGAGCATAGTCTGCACATTCATGATGCATAATTTGTCAAAACTTCCTGCATTCTGTCACTGCACTTGTTGCATTTAAAATCTTCATACATTGCATATAGTCAGGGGGAGCTTGGTTGTCCCTGCATAATGTTCATGACATTCATGTTCAGGAAATATCTCTAAGAGAGTCATTGCATATGCATGCATGTAGAGCAGTGTATTACATATAATCAAATTTAAAAAATCTAAAAAGAAATGACTCATTACATCTAGACAGGGGGAGCATTTTAGACTCTTTAGTCTCTTTCTATCTGAACCCTTCTTGTCTAGTCACACAAATCACTCTCCTACTCTTGTGTGTCAGTGATTGCTCTTTAATCAACTGAACTCTCAACTTTCTTGAAGCTGAAATCTACATCTGATACTCCCTAAGTTGCTGAAGGAGTGCCTCACTTGAATTCTTCCCTGTCACTATTGTCAATCTGGTTTGACTGAATTCCAGACTCTGTCATCAGTTTCTGAATTGCATTGCTCAAGTGCATATCTCTTACTGCATATTTGTAAACTCACTGCTATTGGCTTTCTGAAAATCTGTCTGATGCATATTGATCATATTTGCTACAAGCAAGTGTTTCAATTCTCACTTTCTATACATGCTTGTTAATGTCTCTGCTATTGAATGCTATTGTCAAAATATTGTTTGAACTGATTTTGAAGAGACTTAAATATGTGTACCTCAGTTATAAATCTAATATCTTAAAAGAAACTCCTATTATACAGGTTTAAGAATAACTGATTGATCTACATTGGTGTAAGTCTAATGTATTCATGAATTTGGATTTGAAAGACTTGAAAGTATCTGAATCACAAGTTTTAATAAATTGTAACCAACTGTTTCATGTAATCTCTGGACAAAACCTTCTGAAATCTGAAAATTTGAAATCAAGGTTATTTTGGTTGAGATACATGTTAGTAGTATTGTTCTTAAACATTAAATCTGTCTGAAGTTGACTAAAAAGAACAAAGTCTAAAAATGGATATCATAAAATTTCTGCCAACAAAGTCAACTTCAAATACTATTAAAGGTGTTTAATCTCAATACTACAATGTGTAACTCCTAAAGGAGTCATTGAGATTAATTGAGTAAGATGGAAGAGGATTGAACTGGAATGCTATATGAATAATTGGTTCACCTTTATTAAAACTCAGTTTCAGATATGAGTATTGTATACAATTGTCAAATTTGGTATACATCATGCTTAAACCCATTTTTGTCATGCAGTTTAATTCATAACCCCTTATGATAGGAGAATCTATCCCTAATTGGACTTATAACAGTGGTACCTGGAATAAAATTTCGTCTGATCAGTTACATCCTTAACTGCTCCATCATTACTTGAAAATGCTCACTCTTTCTACTGAACTATTACTGAAAGATCATGTGCTCTGTATTGTTGCTGTGATACACTCCTCACATATCCTCTTGAAACTTTTGATTTATTCTGAGCAAGGACTGTTGAATAGATTTCATTTATTACTTCTTAAAGGGGGAGGATTGATACTTGATTCTCTAACTGCCCATGTGCTTGCCGATTGTATTCCTTTATTCAGGGGGAGTTTCTTGTATGGCTGTTCTTCCTTTTTATCTAGGGAGAATATGTGGTGTCTTATTGCACTTTGGGGGAGAATAGATAGCTCTAATGTGATTTCATGTAGTAAAAGGGGGAGATGTTATATCAATCTTTTCATACCTGCTTAATTTTTCTCTCAAACTATTTTCTTTTTGATGAAGTCAAAGGGGGAGAATAGTTTGGGTCTGTGTGACTCATAGTGTTGCCATCATCAAAAAGGGGGAGATTGTTGTGCCCCTGTGGTTTTGATGTCAGCAAGCACTATGAGTATGAATGAGTTTGATGTCAGCAAGAACTATGAGTATGAAAGATTGACTGATTGAGTGTGCATATTTATAGCATTGCATAACAAGTGTAGCTTGCATCGGTGCATTCATCAGTTGCACGCCATATAGTCGATGCATGATTCACTACATATGATGTCTATACACTGAAGCACACTCATTGCATATGAGGTCCTGTCACTGAAAACCGGTGCAACATTTCTCTGCACGCTATAAAGTCTGTACAGAGTTTTGCCTAGACTGCATCAACTCAAGTCTGTACATTCTTTAGTAGCTATCCATTGCTTCATTCGACCAAGTCAGTACAGCCAGTGCTCTTCATGCATTTACATAGTCTATGCATTGATTTGTCTCGCACACACACTAAGTCTATACATTCATGAGCATAGTCAGTGCATTCGGTTGTTTCATGCATATACAAAGTCTGCACATTCTTTGCTGTTATGTCCATGCGTCATTTTAGCAAGTCTGTACATCATCTTGTCGCATGCACGCAAAGTCTGTACATTCTTTGATAGCATGCCTGAGCATTTCTCTTCAATGTGCATACTTTCCTATATGCATTCGTGCATCTTTCAAGACAAAGTCTGTACACTCTTTACCATGCATTCAAAGTCTATACATTCTGCCGCATACATACGTAAGGTAGTGTCATGCACTCAAAGTCCACACATGCACACGCATAGTTTGTGCATCATGCATTCATGCTTAAACTCTAGGCATAGCAAAGTCTGCACACGACTACTTTGATGTCTTAGAAAGTCTATACATGATGCATTCAGGCTTAAGCGTTAGGCATAGAAAGTCTGTACATCGTTTGTACATTGCACGCAAAGTCTGTACACTCGTTGATGGCATGTCTGTACATTCACTTTCAATGTGCATACTTCTCCATATGCAAAATGCATTACATGCATTCAAAGTCTATACACTCGTGGATGACATGTTCGTGCATTCATTCTCGTTGTACATACTTTCTTATATGCACACTGCATTTTGTGCATCAAATCTGTATAGGCTCAGTTCAAATATCAAACTTACTCGATGCATCCTTTCTTTCCTTTCAGATTAATTCACACTGATAACAAGTCTGTTCTAACAGGACTGCTGCTCGAGGAGATTAATAAGGACACGTGATCCAAGAATGGAGATGGCTCAGGATCGTGACACGTGTAATCTAGCATGCTGAAATGCTACCACGCGGTCAAGGTACTAGGGTGAAAATTCGTGGAAGACACACCCCACCTACCTGCTGCTGCTATAAAAAGGAAGCGTCTCCTTCGAGTGAAAAGGGTGGAAAATGATGATCAGAGTGATCGAAGTAAGGGGGTAGCCAGACAGAAGCAGAGAGAGCCAGCAGAAGAAGAAAAAGAGAGAACAGAAGAGAAAGAAGAGAGCTCGAGAAAGAAAGAGTGAGCAATAAAGAAGCTCGAGAAAGAAACAGTGAGCAGTAAAGAAGAAGAAGAAGAAGAAAGAGAGATCGAGAGTTTAGAAGAAGAAGAAGAAGAGAGTCATCTGAAGCTTTGTCTATACTGGACCGTGGATCAAATCCAGGCCAGTCAGCTCTTTGAGAGCCACCTTGTGTTTTATCATCTACAGCTTTCTGTTGCTGTGTCCTTTCTATATCTTATTTTTCTTTTAAACCTTTATTCAAGCTGTTAGTCAGCAGAGCTAAGCTGTATTGCTCAGCGTTGCAGAGGAGGATTCCTCTGGTCAGCAAGCTGTGTTGCTCAGCGGGCGAGGTGGATACCTCGGACAGCAAGCTGTGTTGCTCAGCGGGCGAGGTGGATACCTCGGACAGCAAGCTGTGATGCTCAGCTGTGTGTAGGCAAGCTGTGAGGCCCAGCCGTTCAAGCTGTGAGTCAGCGGGAAGACACAATCGGGTTTGAGTGTGAGGTGGACGTAGGTCTGCGGACTGAACCACCTAAAAATTCCTTCATGCATTGTGGTTTGAATGTTTACTATTTGCTTCTACTAGATGAATGCTTCGGCTCGATTTGTCTTCATATGTCGAGTGAGCCAATTGATTGAACACATTGTTGTATTTCAGTTTCGGTAGAACTGAATCTGTTTTTAATTTCACATCTCTGAGTGTTCTGAGTTTTTAATTGGGAGTAATTTTTAAGGATAGATTCATTCACCCCCCTCTGAATCCATCGCACTAGTCCCAACAAAACATGGTGCTTAGCATTGGATTTCCTAGCATGCATATCAACACAAGCAAACTTATTTTTCTAATTTGGCTTTTTTGTTTTCCTTTTC
The DNA here is from genome assembly GCA_022559845.1 of Amorphophallus konjac. Classification (NCBI taxonomy): domain Eukaryota; kingdom Viridiplantae; phylum Streptophyta; class Magnoliopsida; order Alismatales; family Araceae; genus Amorphophallus; species Amorphophallus konjac. The sequence continues at coordinate 70,365,567 of CM040122.1, read as the reverse complement.
TGCATTCGGGTGCCCAATGGATGATTGGACCCCGCGGGTTACTATGTTGCTGAAGCATGCCAACAGGCGGGAGTACCTCAGCCGGGAGGTATCCGATCAGCTGGCGGCTGTGAAATTGGAGAAGGCTGATTGCCGAATTGCCGCCACTTCACTGAGAGGGACCGTAGGGTACCTGAGAGATGTTGCTAGCACCACTTCAGAACGCCGGTCCTCCCTCACAGCGTGGATAGTGGAGCTGCATGCAGAACTTGCCAAGGCCGAAACTGAATTGCAGGAGACTGAGCGCCTGGAGGTTCAAACCATAGAGGAAGCGGACCTAACAGAAGGGCAACTCGCCTCCTTGGATGAAAAATTATCACAGCTGGTGGCTACCAAATCTCGGCTGCAAGAGTTGACTCAATATCCTTCCTTAGGCCTCTTGGAATTGGAAGACATTTTCCGGCGCGCTCTGCAGTAGCTTTATTTTATTTCTTCTTTTTTGTATCCCATTTCGCTCCTTTTTGTCTTCGGAGCTTATGTTCCTCGGGGAGTGCCCCGAGCAATGATGTATCTCGACACTTCATATTAATGAAATATATCTATTTGTCGCTTCAATCACGACTTCTTTCTTTCTTTTCTTTTCTTTTTAGCCGATTAGCTCAGTCCAGGGATATAAGCCACTAGCGCAGGAGAGCGCTCACGCCTTCAGAAAAGGGGTGAGGTGTTCGCTCCACCGCGGATTAACTATTCCCGGAATCGAGCTTTGGCCAGGGTGGGACAAGGGTATAGTAGGCGGATGCGCCCTACTAATTTTGCCAATGATGACGAAAACTGAGAGTGCGGTTTATTCATCGACATGGGTTAAATGTCGAAGCAATGATAGTTTGTCTATTAACGAGGACGGAAGGTCCAAGTTAAGGGATAGTGGACCGGGCTCGCCGATGGTGACGAGGGTCGAAAGGTAGCGACCGATCTTGCCGATGATGACAAGGGTCGAAGGGGCAGCGACCGGTCTTGCCGATGGTGACAAGGGCCGGAAGGGTAGCGACCTATCTTGCCGATTGTGACAAGGGTCGAAAGGGTGGCCGGTCTTGCCGATGGTGACAAGGGCCGAAAGGGTGGCCGGTCTTGTCGATGGTGACAAGGGCCAAAAGGGTAGTGACCGATCTTGCCGATGGTGACAAGGGCCAAAAGGGTAGCGACCGATCTTGTCGATGGTGACAAGGGCCGAAAGGGTAGCGACCGATCTTGCCGATGGTGACAAGGGCCAAAAGGGTGGCCGGTCTTGCCGATGGTGACAAGGGCCAAAAGGGTAGCGACCGATCGTGCCGATGGTGACAAGGGTCGAAAGGTAGCGACCGATCTTGTCGATGATGACGAGGGTCGAAGGGGCAGCGACCGGTCTTGTCGATGGTGACAAGAGCCAGAAGCGTAGCGACCGATCTTGCCAATGGTGACAAGGGTCGAAAGGGTGTCCGGTCTTGCCGATGGTGACAAGGGACAAAAGGGTAGCGACCGATCTTACCGATGATGACAAGGGCCGAAAGGGTGGCCGGTCTTGCCGATGGTGACAAGGGCCAAAAGGGTAGCGACCGATCTTGCCGATGGTGACAAGGGCCGAAAGGATAGCGACCGATCTTGCCGATGGTGACAAGGGCCGAAAGGGTAGCTGGTCTTGCTGATGGCGACAAGGGCCAAAAGGGTAGCGACCGATCTTGCCGATGGTGACAAAGGCCGAAAGGGTAGCGACCGATCTTGCCGATGGTGACAAGGGCCGAAAGGGTAGCGACTGATCATGCCGATGGTGACAAGGGTTGAAAAGGTAGCGACCGATCTTACCGATGGTGACAAGGGTCGAAAAGGTAGGCGGTCTTGCCGATGGTGACAAGGACCGAAAAGGGTAGGTAGAAGTGGAATGACGAACGAGGGTAACCTCGTTACTACATCATCATTTCATTTTATTATTTTTTATTCATCATTTTTTATCACATTACTGACTCAAGCTCCCTTTCGGGTTTTCGCCGAAGTCAGCCCCCTCTCGCTTTTGCCCACGCTCCCTTTCGGGTTTTCACATGGCGGGGTACCCGATTTTGCCTGTAACGCCCTTTCGGGTTTTCGCTACAGCCGGGTTATAGCCATTCTTGCCCTTGTCCTAATATAGAAACACGGCCGGCGGGGTATCTCTATTTTTAACCCCATTTTTTTTGTAATTTGTAGGAAGAAGCCGGGACACAAGCGAGCTTGCCCGCTAGCATGCCGATCGGCCTTGTCGATGATGACAAGGGTCGGACCCTGGTTTAGTTCGTCGACATTGGTCAAATGCCGAAGCAAAGGATATAGTTCTTAACAGGGACGAAAGGTCCAAGTTAAGAGATAGAGGTCGACCGATCTCGCCGATGATGATGAGGATCGAACATGGGTTTGTTCATCAGCATGGGTCACATGCCGAAGCAAAGGTATATTCATTAACAAGGACGAAAGGTCCGAGTTAAAGGTAGAGATCGACCGATCTCGCCGATGATGACGAGGGTCGAACATGGGTTTGTTCATCAGCATGGGTCACATGCCGAAGCAAAGGCATGTTCATTAACAAGGACGAAAGGTCCGAGTTAAGGGTAGAGATCGACCGATCTTGGCGATGATGACGAGGGTCGAACATGGGTTTGTTAGGGGATCTCCGGTGGGACTTTTGATGATTGTCCGTTCTGGAGTTTCATTAAGAGGAGAGAGAAGAGGAACTTTTAGATTACCACTTTACTGGCTTAAGCATCCTTTCAGGTTTTCGTCGAAGCCAGCCCCCTCTTGCATTTGCCCATGCGCCCTTTCGGGTTTCACGTGGCGTGGTATCCGATTTTGCCTGTGGCGCCCTCTCGGGTTTTCACCGCAGCTGGGTGATAGCCATTTTTGCCCTTGTTCCGAATATAGGAATAAGTCCGGCGGGGTATCTCTATTTTTAACCCCATTTTTTTCTTTTCTTTTTTTTTCTGAAACATGCGGGAGAGTATAGTCGGTAGGTCCAGACGTGATATCTGGGCCTTGACGACAGCAAATAGCTGTTGGCTGGGGCACGGGGGCCTTGCGCCAATTGAGGAAAGGTTTATTCGATGGTAAGAGGAGAATGCCAATGCAAGGAGAGAGCTTACTACCGAGTCGGACGTAAGGCCCGACGTGGCGATATTGTTTGAGAGTCGGCTAGAACACGGAGTCTCGCGCCGAGGCAAAGGGTTTATTCATCAGCAAGAAGACAATGCTGACGCAAGGGACAGATTTGTGCCGATTCGGGCGTAAGGCCCGCAATGGCAATGCTGTATAGGGGTCGGCTAGGACACGAAGTCTTGTGTCGAGGAAGAGGGTTTATTCGTCGGCAAGGAGACACTGCTGACACAAGGGATAGATTTGTGCCGATTCGGGCGTAAGGCCCGTAACGACAATGTTGTAGAAGGGTCAGCTAGGACACGAAGTCTTGTGCCGAGGATGAGTTTATTCATTATCAAGAAGGCAATGCTGACGAAAAGGAGGAGCTTTTTGCCGATTCGGACGTAAGGTCCGCATTGGCGATGTTGTTTATTTTATGCGAGCTCGGTTAGGGCAGAGTGCCACTAGACTGAGGTGTGGGTAGCTCGATCAGGGCGGAGTGCCACTAGACCAAGATAAGGGTAGCTTGGTCAAGATAGAGTGCCACTAGACCAAGGTAAGGATAGCTCAGTCAGGGTGGAGTGCCACTAGACTGAGGTATGGGTAGCTCGATCAGGGCGGAGTGCCACTAGACTGAGATATGGGTAGCTCGATCAGGGCGGAGTGCCACTAGACCAAGATAAGGGTAGCTCGGTCAGGACAGAGTGCCACTAGACCAAAGTAAGGGTAGCTCGGTCAGGGTGGAGTGCCACTAGACTGAGGTGTGGGTAGCTCGATCAGGGCGGAGTGCCACTAGACCAAGATAAGGGTAGCTCGGTCAGGACAGAGTGCCACTAGACCAAGGTAAATGTAGATTGATCAGGGTGGAGTGCCACTAGACCAAGATGAAGGTAACTCGATCAGGGCGGAGTGCCACTAGACCAAGATGAAGGTAGCTCGATCAGGGCGGAGTGCCACTAGACCAAGGCAAAGGTTGCTCGATCAGGGCGGAGTGCCACTAGACCAAGATGAAGGTAGCTCGATCAGGGCGGAGTGCCACTAGACCAAGGTAAAGATAACTCGATCAGGGTGGAGTGCCACTAGACTAAGATGAAGGTAGCTCGATCAGGGCGGAGTGCCACTAGACCAAGGTGAAGGTAGCTCGATCAGGGCGGAGTGCCACTAGACCAAGATGAAGGTAGCTCGATCAGGGAGGAGTGCCACTAGACCAAGGTAAAGGTAGCTCGATCAGGGCGGAGTGCCACTAGACCAAGATAAAGGTAGCTCGATCAGGGCGGAGTGCCACTAGACCAAGGTAAAGGTAACTCGATCAGCGCGGAGTGCTACTAGACCAAGATGAAGGTAGCTCGATCAAGGCGGAGTGCCACTAGACCAAGGTAAAGGTAGCTCGATCAGGGCGGAGTGCCTCTAGACCAAGATGAAGGCATTCTGATTATTCAGGGGATGCCGGTTGCGCCGTGTGAAGCTTTATATGCTTTCCATTGAGGGGGGAGAACTGGATGACTTTTTTGTGGTCTACCAGGACATAGGCACCCCCTTCATATACTCGGCGGATGATATATGGTCTGACCCTGTTCTCGACCAACTTCCCCTTGGGATTGGAATCCATCACTTCTCTTCTTTTGACCATTACCAGGTCTCCTTTCTTGAATTCTCGGCCTTTGACCAGCTTATCAAAAGCACGGGCCATGCGAGCTTGGTAGAGTTGAATGTTTTGTTGCGCACGAAGACGCTTTCCGTTGAGCTCGGTGAGCTCTTCCAATCTTCTTTCTGCATCCATTTGTTCACTGCTGACTAGTCCATGTTGGATAGCGACTCGCAGCGAGGGGACTTCTAATTCAATCGGCACCATAGCCTCTGACCCGTATACGAGGGAGAATGGCGAACAGCCGGTTGGGATTTTATAGACGGTACGATAGGCCCAAAGCGCTTCGTACATCTTTTCTTCCCAGTCCTTCTTGTTGGATTTGACGGACTTTGCCAGCAACGTGCATAGCGTCTTGTTGAAGGCTTCTGCAAGTTTATTGACTTGAGGGTTGTAGGGGGACGATGTCTTCCAGTCAATCTTGTATTTATCAGCTAGTCAATAAACCTTTTGGTTTCTGAAATGGCTGCTGTTGTCAGAGATAATTTGGCTGGGAATCCCGAATCGGAATATTATGTTTCGCCGAAAGAATCTTGCAACCAATTCTCCCGTCACTTCTCTTAGTGCTACTGCCTCTGCCCATCTGGAGAAATAATCTGTAGCTGCGAAGATGTATTTGCACCCTGATGAAGATGCTGGCAGTGGCCCTACCACATCCGTGCCCCATTGAGCAAACGGCCAGCTTGGTATGGTGGGGTGTAGCGGCATTGGAGGTCTTCTTGACACATTGGCGTGCTCTTGACATTTCTGACAAGCCTTGGCGAACTTGCAGCAGTCATCAAATATAGTGGGCCAATAGTAACCCAATTTATTTATCTCAATTTTCATCTACGGGCCGGCCTAATGTGCTCCCGCTAAACCCGCATTGACTTCTTGCATCACTTGCCCAGCTTCTGCTGAAGACAAGCAACGAAGTAGGACTCTTCTTCGGGCATCTGCCATTATTCGGAATAGGGTTTCATTTCTCATCTTGTAAGAGTCTTTGACCCTCAGGAGTTTCATTCTCTGTTCTTTCTCCTTCTAGAGCTGTTGGTGCCGGAACCATCGTAGGAGATGTTCTCGCCAATCGGGCTATTGAACCTCTTCGACGGCTGCCACCTCAATCTCTTGTTCATCGGCCAAGACCTCTGTCACACTGGGGACCTGTCGGCGGTTGATCACTGCTATGTTCAGGCTTGTGTCTGGCAGGATTGCCAAAGAACTGGCCAATTTAGAGAGGGCGTCCGCCTGAGCATTCTGTCCTCGGTTGACATGCTTGATGCTGACGAAGTAGAATCTTGACATCAGGCGGGTTGCCAACTGATGGTAGGGGAGGAGCTCTTGATTTCGCACATCGAACTCTCCTTCCAGCTGTTTTAAAACTAGCATGGAGTCTCTGAATGCTTCCAGCATCTGAATTTCCATGGACAGAGTAATTTACAACCCGATTATCAGGGCTTCATACTCCACCTCATTATTCGTGCACGGCTTGTTTATCGAGCAAGACGTGTGCACAACTTCCCCCTTTGGAGATTTTAGGACTATGCCTGCTCCTGCTCTGACCCTGGCTGACCCAGTGGCCGAGGTGTCAATTCTGGAAGCGCCATCAAAATATAGCTACCACAAGGAGGGCTACACTTGAGCGGCTTCCAGGGTTTCATCTTCTGGAAGCTCCAGTTCCAGCGGGCAGTCTCCTGGTACTAGGTGTTTGGCGAAGAAGTCTGCAATAGCTTGGCCCTTGACAACCTTTCACGGCACATAGGAGATGTCAAACTCCATAAGGATCACCGCCCATTTGTCCAGGCGACCCTTGAGTGTCGGCTGGGACATGATGTATTTCAGCGGGTCCTATTTGGATACCAGGCTAATTTCATGCGACAACATATAGTGTCGAAGCTTCTTGACTGCGAAGACTAGTGCCAGACATATCTTCTCAATGTAAGTATATTTCTCCTCAGTCCTGACCAGTCTCCGACTGAGGTAGTAGAGGGCTTGTTCTTTCCCTTCTTCATTATTCTGGGCCAACATTGCCCCCAGGGAGTTGTGTGTGGTCGCTATATATAATATCAACGACCGTCCTTTCACCGGTGCGCCCAGCACTGGAGGAGTCTTCAGATAGTCTTTCAACTTGTCAAAGGCTGTCTGGCAATCTTCATCCCAGTAAAAGGGAACATCCTTCATCATCAATTTGTGGAATGGTTGGCATCACCCTGACAAATTGGAAATGAACCGCCGGATATAAGCCAAGCGGCCCTGCAGTGATCTCAGCTCGGAGAGGTTCCTTGGTGCAGGTAGTTCCTGAATTGCTTTGATCTTCACGGGGTCTATCTCGATTCCCCGGTATCTGACAATGAAACCCAAGAATTTTCCGCTCGATACTCTGAAAGTGCATTTCATAGGGTTCATCTTCAATTCATACAGCCTCAGCCTCTGAAAAATGATTTGGAGGTCCTACAGATGGTCTTCTTTTCTTCTGGTCTTGACCACCAGATCATCTATGTAGCACTCGACCTTGTGGTAGAGTAGCTCATCAAATATCTTGGTCATCGTGCGCTGATAAGTCGCGCCAGCATTCTGATGCGGGACGGACACGGGAGACGACACTATTAGGCGCCACCCTCAGACGCTAGATGAAGACGCGACCAGCAGCACACACCAGGGAGACACTAAGCCCGACACTACGAGCTCCTAGTGGCAAAACGTCGCTAACAGAAGTGGAAGCTCACTCGTCGTCCCAAGCGAGGGAAAGCGCGGACCGTGCGCGGTTAAGGAACCGGCGGAGGTCAAGGGTAGTCCGACTCAACTTCCGGACTCGGATCGAGTCACGGGACGGGTCACTCTCACTCTCACAGCGGTGACATGGACACACGGGCTAGTACCTACACTCTCGGCAGCGGCAAAAGACCGTATACTAGCTAAGCAAATGAACGCCAAGAGGTTCGGACCATTACCTCCACGCACCCGGCGTGGCGAAGATAACCCCGGCCGAATTACGAATCCCCGGTTAAACAATTTTACAACAGTACAATGATTTGACCCACTCCACGCAGGGAGGTAAAAGGTCACATGTGGCGCCCGGGAATCACGCAACTCGGGTTGACGGGCAGCATCTTGATGTCGTCTGGCGGTGCCGAACTCCGCGTTTTCGGGCTTTCCGAACGGCAGCTTCTACGGGCCCGCGGGGCCCACGAACGGCACTGTCCTCCGGATCTGTGGGGGTGGGACCCACTATGATGGGGACCCCTGGTGGCGCGCCTCCACAGACGGCGGTCGGCCGGGAACACCGATCGGGGGTCGATCGGTCCCGATTCCCAATTGTTGAACTAGCTACCCACGGATTTTGATTTCTGTTTTCCGGCGCGCGCTCCGGCGAAAACGGCCGCTGCGACCAATCCCGACGTCGGATCGAGACGCATGAGCTATCGTTGGAAAGCTCTCTTCAAATGCTTCAATGTAGATCTAGAGAGATATGCTGGATCTGGTCGGATCAGAACTTTAATGAATTTACAAGCCCCTGTTGTACAGTAACCGAAACCTTAGATTTACAGGGTACTTGTCTGAGAAACACCGTTGACCGCCTAGTAAACCTCCGATTCAGCTCTTGATCTCTTCTTCAAAGTTGTAGGGGATCAAACCACGGAACTGGGGCTATTTTTGGAATTTGATTTGGAGATGGTGGTGATTTACTATGAGTTTTTGGGTGACTGGTGGTCGGATCTGGGAACAGGGGGACACAACTGTAGCTAGGACTGAGAACGATTTTTAGAAAATATGAAATGGACGAAAGAAAAATTGATAAAAATTGTGGATGAAGGGGTGGATGTAAGGAACACTCAGTACAATTGGGGGAATCAAAGAAAATCAAAAAGTGGACTTAAGACTTGAAACTCAGGGTGAATGGGAACCTGGACAGAATTTTGGCAGAACCGAAGTGGAAGAGTGGACGAAAATCTAAAATTATGAAATGGGATCGGAATGACAAACCAAAATTTGTGGATGGTTCTTGACACCTCTGAAAGATCCAGTAAAATTCCCAGGTCGATCTGAGCTCGTGGATGATGGCTGAATTTCGTGGAAGCTGCTGTGGTACTGCACAGGCAGAACTCCGATGAAGACGATGGCGGTGCGGTGGCGGCTCGTGGCGGCGGCGGCGGCGACCGGAACTGATAGGGTGGAGTCTCACCACCAGAAGGAAGCCTTCACAGCTTCAAGGAGAGAGGGAGGGGTGGCCTAAGCCTTGCTCAAGGGATTTTCTTCCAATTCAAATGTATTAATTCAAGAAAATGGGAAAATACAAGCATATATAGGTCATATGTCTAATCAACCCTCAACCGTTGGATCTAGGGGTGTGAGATGGAGGGCTGGGATAGCATGTGACCATCCACACAAATTAAAATAAAAAAATTCAAGGAAGGGGGTGCCCTATTGACTTTGGTGGCAAGGGGGGACAAGTTTGGTAGCCACCTTGGACTTTGAAGTCCACTTGTCTCCCATGTGCCTTTTACCATTCAAACTTCTAGATGCCTCCATTTGACATGTTGACTGACCCCACATGGGGCCCATGGGCTGAGGTGGATCAATGGGAGGGGCCCTGGGGGTCCCGTGGGGCCCGGGGGTCCCACTTTGCAAATAAGCCCCTCGAACTATCTAAATTACACACTGATGAAAGAAAATAAAATACATTGTCACAAATAAAAATCCCCAAAAATATGATAAATGCTATGACTCAGTGGGGAACCTCCAGACTGTCTCCGATCCATAGGGATGCTGAGGTGGCTCGAGTCGTGCTCCTCGTGCGGTACCGGTGGCTCGCCGGCTCGTGTCTCGCATGCGCTCGGGTGTCCGCACCAATTCTCCCCGGGTGGGAGAAACTCGACCCTGTCGAGTAAGGGTCTGCATCGCTCCGGTATCGCTCCAGAAGATCCGGATCAATCCGCTGCAACTCTCCATGTGTGATCCATGTGTCCTCAGTAGCGGGCCGTCCACTCCATCGCACTAGGTAGCGCGGGTAAGATCCACTCCTGGTAACTGTCACTTGCTCGTCCAGTATACGATCTATATGCTCATGCTGCCGTGAAAAAGGGGCTGGAGGTGGAAGTGGACACTCAGGTGTGGGATCACTCTCAAGGGGAGGAGATGGCTCAAAAGGCTCACTAGGGATCACCGCTGGGTCCCTATATGCAACAAGATCCGATACATTGAAGGTAGAGCTTATACCATATCCCTCGGGCAGGTCCACAACTTACGCATTGGATCCAACGCGTTTCAACACTCTAAAGGGACCGGCTCCGCGAGCTTGCAACTTCTTAACGGTTCCAGAGGGAAACCGTTCAGGTCTTACCCTGATCATGATGTATTCGCCCTCGTGGAACTCTCGGTGGTGTCAGTGGGCATCGGCTAACTCCTTGTACCGTGCATTGCTGGCCTCAATGTGACGACGGATGTCGTCATGCAAACTCCTAACATGCCTAGCAAACGACTCGGCAGACTCACTATGCACTCCTAAAATGCTTAGCAAAATAAAAACACACGGATGCACACACAACCCTAAACAACCCTACAGTTAGTCCGACCCAATCATATGCAAGGTGGTCTGGGACATCCGAATGTGTGCCATGCATACCCTAAGTGTGGCCGAATGTCGGTACAACCATAAGACGGTCCTTTGGATTTGGGAGGTTTGGGTGGAACAGGAGGGTCGGGTGTCTCTCGCCCGTGAACGGACTCGGTGGGTGCCGATGGCCCGGTCCATGGGGGAGGGGTATAATGGTGACCTCCCCTAAAGAAGTGGAATGGAGATTGTGGACCAAGGGGACCACTAAGAAAGGGATAGAAGGGATCAAAGAATGTGTGACCCCTCGATATGGATTCCCTCATCTCAAGATCCCATGTGTGGAAGTCTAGAATGTGTTGTTGATCTCCTTCATCCTTGAAGGGAGATGAGATGGTGGGGGTATGATGGTGGACTCTCTCAAAAAGGTGGAGTAAATATGGTGGGTCACGGGGTCCACAAGAGAATGGGTCGAAGGGATCAAAGAAGGTATGACCTCTCGGACTAGGCTTCCACAAATCACTGTCCCACATTTGAAAATCTTGGAGGTGTAAATGATCACCTTCATTCATTGTGAGAGATGGGACGACAGTCATAGGTAGAAAGTAAGATTCCTCCCTTGGGCAAAGGGGAATGAAGTCGGACTCGGCCGGCATAGGGAGGAGTAGAATAACCTCCGTGGTAACATGACCCACGGTGTACACGGAGGTGATGGACCCCAAAGTGGGATGAGTGAAACTATGACCTGTGGGTCGGTCGAAGCCTGGAGCCAACAAGTGCGTAAATGTCCACTGCCGGTCTAACCCTTTAAGAAGGTCATCCAATGTATCCACATAGTGACTAGACCGGAAAGTGGTATGAAATGAATTGATTGGCACCAGAGGTAGAATAGGGTCCATAGATGGGAAGGGAAGTGGGACCAAGCCCTTCTTGAGCCAGCTAAGAAGCGGCTCGGCTATGACAAGCATACCCGTTAGAAACACGGGTGGCTCGGGCTGAGGTGGCTCCAAATGAGATGGTTCCGAATTAAGATCGGAGGGTGAGTGTGATGGAGCTCTCATGGGTGGGGAAGGAGGATCCACTATGACGGGGAGAGGGATTGGGGACTCCGTTGATGGGGCCGGGTTAAGACTACCAGTGATGACCTCTTTAGGCTCGGGTAGGAGTACATCACTAGGAGTACGTGTCCTATCCACCCCATCCAACCGGTCCAAAATCATTTGCATAAGTTCGGCAACGGAGTGGGTTGGAATAGGGATATCATGGTGGACTCGCCCGTAGTCAACCGTCCTAGGATTAGGTCTTGGCTCATCTACGTGTGGGACTCTTTGCCTCCGACTAGAACCCACTTGGTTGGAAGTGATTGGGTGGGGCCGGTTGGAGGTGACCGGTTGGGACACGTAGACCTTCCTAAGCTCTCTCTTCATGTCCCACCATAACTCGATGGGCCATTGCCCCCTAACCGCTCTCATTCTTTCGATGTAATCCCACTTTTCGGCAGCCTCATGAAGAAGCCTCTCTTTGGCGAAAGAGAATTGCATTGCCTCGGACATAGTATAACAATCAAAGTATGTGTCCATGGCAGCCTCCCACTTGAGGTAGTCCCCCGGGCCATTGGAGCCATAAAAATCCGAGGCTTCGGGCCTATGGAATTGGAGTGGGTGGTTGCCAATCCCATGGGTGGACCAACTGCCATATTGCCCGGGTGATTGGGAATCCATGGGAAATTGAGGGGGGGAACTACATGTTGGACATGCTGACACTTGGACACGACACTAGACCGGCTATGCAAGGTTGGAATGCACTAACTAATGCAAACACCGACTAATGCACCTAGACCTAACCAATATCCGGTACGTGGCGGAGATAAGCGACCCGAAGATCACTCGCACAAGTACGCTACCCTCCCGATAGGCATAACCTAACGTTCGGGCAACGCCTTTTAATATACCGGGCTATTGGGTGAAATGCAATTTAAAACACTCTTTTTTTTGTTTTGAAAATAATGATGATCCTAGACTCGACTTAGACCATGATGCATGCAAGACTTATGCAATGACTACCCTAGACTCAACCTGCTCTGATACCAAACTGATGCGGGACGGACACGGGAGACGACACTATTAGGCGTCACCCTCAGACGCTAGATGAAGACGCGACCAGCAGCACACACCAGGGAGACACTAAGCCCGACACTACGAGCTCCTAGTGGAAAAACGTCGCTAACAGAAGTGGAAGCTCACTCGTCGTCCCAAGCGAGGGAAAGCGCGGACCGTGCGCGGTTAAGGAACCGGCGGAGGTCAAGGGTAGTCCGACTCAACTTCCGGACTCGGATCGAGTCACGGGACGGGTCACTCTCACTCTCACAGCGGTGACATGGACACACGGGCTAGTACCTACACTCTCGGCAGCGGCAAAAGACCGTATACTAGCTAAGCAAATGAACGCCAAGAGGTTCGGACCATTACCTCCACGCACCCGACGTGGCGAAGACAACCCCAGCCGAATTACGGATCCCCGGTTAAACAATTTTACAACAGTACAATGATTTGACCCACTCCACGCAGGGAGGTAAAAGGTCACATGTGGCGCCCGGGAATCACGCAACTCGGGTTGACGGGCAGCATCTTGATGTCGCCTGGCGGTGCCGAACTCCGCGTTTTCGGGCTTTCCGAACGGCAGCTTCTACGGGCCCGCGGGGCCCACGAACGGCGCTGTCCTCCAGATCTGTGGGGGTGGGACCCACTATGATGGGGACCCCTGGTGGCGCGCCTCCACAGATGGCGGTCGGCCGGGAACACCGATCGGGGGTCGATCGGTCCCGATTCCCAATTGTTGAACTAGCTGCCCACGGATTTTGATTTCTGTTTTCCGGCGCGCGCTCCGGCGAAAACGGCCGCTGCGACCAATCCCGACGTCGGATCGGGACGCATGAGCTATCGTTGGAAAGCTCTCTTCAAATGCTTCAATGTAGATCCAGAGAGATCTACTGGATCTGGTCGGATCAGAACTTTAATGAATTTACAAGCCCCTGTTGTACAGTAACCGAAACCTTAGATTTACAGGGTACTTGTCTGAGAAACACCGTTGACCGCCTAGTAAACCTCCGATTCAGCTCTTGATCTCTTCTTCAAAGTTGTAGGGGATCAAACCACGGAACTGGGGCTATTTTTGGAATTTGATTTGGAGATGGTGGTGATTTACTATGAGTTTTTGGGTGACTGGTGGTCGGATCTGGGAACAGGGAGATAGAACTATAGCTGGGACTGAGAACGATTTTTAGAAAATATGAAATGGATGAACCAAAAATTGATAAAAATTGTGGATGAAGGGGTGGATGCAAGGAACACCCAGTAAAATTGGACGAATCAAAGAAAATCAAAAAGTGGACCTAAGACTTGAAACTCAGGGCGGATGGGAACCTGGACAGAATTTTGGCAGAACCGAAGTGGAAGAGTGGACGAAAATCTAAAATTATGAAACGGGATCGGAATGACAAACCAAAATTTTTGGATGGTTCTTGACACCTCTGGAAGATCCAGTAAAATTACCAGGTCAATCTGAGCTCGTGGTTGATGGCTGAATTTCATGGAAGCTGCTGTGGTACTGCGCGGGCAGAACTCCGATGAACACGATGGCGGTGCGGTGGCGGCTCGTGGCGGCGGCGGCGGCGGCGGCGGCGGCGACCGAAACTGATAGGGTGGAGTCTCACCACCAGAAGGAAGCCTTCACAGCTTCAAGGGGAGAGGGAGGGGCGGCCTAAGCCTTGCTCAAGGGATTTTCTTCCAATTCAAATGTATTAATTCAAGAAAATGGGAAAATACAAGCATATATAGGTCATATGTCTAATCAACCCTCAACCGTTGGATCTAGGGGTGTGAGATGGAGGGCTGGGATAGCATGTGACCATCCACACAAATTAAAATAAAAAAATACAAGGAAGGGGGGGCCCTATTGACTTTGGTGGCAAGGGGGGACAAGTTTGGTAGCCACATTGGACTTTGAAGTCCACTTGTCTCCCATGTGTCTTTTACCATTCAAACTTCTAGATGCCTCCATTTGACATGTTGACTGACCCCACATGGGGCCCATGGGCTGAGGTGGATCAATGGGAGGGGCCCTGGGGGTCCCGTGGGGCCCGGGGGTCCCACTTTGCAAATAAGCCCCTCGAACTATCTAAATTACACACTGATGAAAGAAAATAAAATACATTGTCACAAATAAAAATCCCCAAAAATATGATAAATGCTATGACTCAGTGGGGAACCTCCAGACTGTCTCCGAGCCATAGGGATGCTGAGGTGGCTCGAGTCGTGCTCCTCGTGCGGTACCGGTGGCTCGCCGGCTCGTGTCTTGCATGCGCTCGGGTGTCTGCACCACATTCTTTAGTCCGAATGGCATCCTCTTGTAGTGATAGATGCCCTTGGGCGTTCGGAAGGCAGTGTGGACCCGGTCATGCTCCGCGATCCATATCTGGTTGTAGCCGGATGATCCATTCATGAATGACAGGGCCTCATGACCGGTTGTTGCATCTATCATGACCTCCGTTATTGGCACCGAAAAGTCATCCTTGGGACCGGCTTTATTCAGGTCTCAGAAGTTGACACATATTCGGATCTATCCATTCTTCTTTTTCACGGGGATGATATTTGCCAGCCACGTGGTATATTGATTTTCTTCGACAAATCCCACGTCAATGAGCTTGTCTACTTCTTTACAAATTTGAGTAATGAGCTCCGGCCTCATGCACCGCGGTGGTTGCTTCACCGGCTCGGCTTCAGGGCTGATTGCTAGCTCATGTTGCGAAACTGCAGGGCTCAGACCTAGCATTTCTCTGTAAGTCTAGGCAAAGCACTCCCGGTACTCTTGCAATAGCTGGATATACAGCTCCCGTTCTTCTGGGGATAGCTGGGCGCTGAGGAAGGTAGGCCTAGGGTCTTCCTCGCTTCCCAGGTTGACTTCTATCATCTCGTCGACTGTAGCTTGGCCTCCGTCTTCTATCTCCGAAGGTGCCGGTTGGAGGTCGACGAAATCTGGAATGCTGTCTTCGGGGTCGAGGACCTCGATTTCATCATTTGACATCATCACAGCCTGCGGAGAGTCCTCTACTTCATTCAATAGCGGCTCTGCAGATTGCTCTATCAGCAAGTCCACTGTCATTGTAGTTTCCAAGGGCGAGAGAGCAGCTTCGTCCCTTCCGTAGGAGTGGTCTTTTCTTTCCTGGCAACATGTGCCCCTTGATCGGAGTCGGCTAAGGCCTCCCCGATTGGCAGGAGAGGTGCTGAGGTCATCATCAGTAGGACTCTACCGGAGGGGGAGGTCCCTGCTTCCTCAACATCTTCGGCCTCGCTGCTGCTAGCCGTATCAAATTTGGCTTGAAGGGCCGCTTCTTCGGGGTAGACCTGCTCCCAGCATCGGCAAGGAATCACGGTCTCTGCTTCTTGAATTTCGGGCTGATCCGGCTCAGCATATTTAGCTCCCGCTGGGTATTCATCAAAAGTTGCCCCCAGTGGGCTATCTTCGGCAGGGTAGAAGGTGGAGATGGTATCCACCTCATATCGCCCACTCTAATAATATTCTTCCAGGGTGAAGCCCAACTCTGGATGTTGAGAGACGCGTCTTAGTTCCTTATCCAGACTTGCGGGATGCCACATTTTCTGGAAAACTTCCTTGCTTTTATGAGATTGGTTGGAGGGGATGTGTTGCTTCTGGAACAACCTAGCCATCCGGTCAGTTGTGAATGCCAGACCCTTGACAGGAACTGACTGATTGTCTATATCTTCGGGGAGACAGCAATCTGTGTCTTCCCGAGTGGGGTGTTCTTCAGGCATGTAGAACAAGCTGCTGGGCCCATCTATCTGCGCCACCTCCCAGGCTTTGAAAGGCTCGACAGTGGGGTCGTCAAGGCCGGGAATAGGCTTGGTGAGGCCGTCAGGGACTCCAATGTGGTCGTGCTGCTGATTGGCCCGGGCTTCATTTACTTCAGGGTATATAGCTGGAGGCGCTATTCTACCCACGTCCCCGGTGACGGTGATGTGAGAGACCGCCTTGGGCTTGACATATCCGCGCGGTGGTGGTGGGTACCAGCTATCGCCAGATGATCCATCTGATGCCCCTACAGGGGTCTTGACTTCAAAGGTCTTCTGAGAGGACCCTATGTATAGATTGGCGTCCGCCAAGTGACATTCAAAAACCTCGAACGGGTGGAGGTCAGAAAATATCCTCTCCTCCTTCCCACCGAGACTGTACTTGATGTATTGGTGGAGCGTAGAGGGCACCACCATATTTTCATGTAGCCACGGACGGCCAAGCAGCGCCTTGTACGAGGTGCAAGAGTCGATGACATGAAACTGCACCTTCGTACTGAAATCTACCAAGGTGAGTGTGAACTCTGCCACCCCATTGACACTTCACATTTCTGATTAAAGTCGGCGATACGCATATCTCCGACCTTTTCGAGACGCACGTCGAAGTGGTGCCTCTCGTAGATTCTGTAGGGTAGAATATTGACAGCTGCACCAGGATCGACCAGAATTCTGTTCATCTCCCTTCCGTTCAGGTGCCCCTTCATGTACAACGGCCTGTTGTGGCTGATGGTGGGAAGACGCATGTCCTCTTGAGTGAAGGTCATGCTGGCTTCTATCATTGCTTCAGCCAAGCAGGTCTCAAAATGAGCAGGCGTCTGCAGAGCAGTGATGATCGCCTGTCGGGTTTCCTCACTCAAAGAGAGGATCTCCCAGATTGTAAATCTAGCGGGGAGCTTCTTGAGTAGCTTCATTATTCGGCTCCCAGCTCGGACATTGGAAAGCTTCATCTCTTCCGCCCACTTGGACTTGGGAGAGTCCTGAGTTGCGGCCCCTGACGGACCTGCTTCATCTGCCTCAGACTCGGCACCTCTCTGGTTAGCACCAGATCCTTGGTGTTCTTCGTTAGCCGGTGCAGGGCAAGCTCCATCTGCATTTAGAGCTTCGGCAGGCTGTGCCGGCTGCGGGTGAGCATCCCCGGGTGCAGGGTTAGCCTCCTGGCATGGTTGCTTCCCCTTAGACATCTTCATGAATTCAAGAAATGAAGGGACAGCATTGCCCCCACTCTTGTCATATAGGCCTGGCGGAGGAGGGATCTGGACCCCCTTGACCTCCGGGGGATGTATCTTGTAGGGCTGCTCTCCCCTGAATATAACGTTGTGGTTGGGCGGCGGCTGGCGCCCCCATTTCCGGCCTGACCGGGTTGCATGTGCGGCACTTGCGGCTTCGGCCTTGCCTCCCCCGATAGGGGGTGTGAAGCAGATTTCCTCTTCTTCCTCCTTTCCGGGCAGGTTGAAGAGTGTTGATAGAGTATTGCAGGAGACAACCTGTGCTTCATCGGCCTTAACGACCTTTCTTTTCTTCTTCTTTTGTTTCCTCTTCTTTTTTGCTTCAGCAGGCACCTTCCCCCAGAATAGACTACCCTCCTTATCAGATGATGCATCAGCTTCTTCCTTTTGCTCGAGCGAGAGCTGCTCCAGTTCTTGCCATGGGACATGGTCCCGCACCATCAAGGGCTTCAATTCGGGCTGCACGTACTCATCTAGCCCTTCAATAAGGTCTTGTAGTCTGCGGATTCCAGGACTGGTTTTCTTGACCACTGGTAGTGGAGTTTGTCTCCTCTGATTGTGTGTAGGTATTCTGATGATTGTAGGTGAAGTGGTCCACACAGGTGCTACCATCGGCGGAGCAGGTCGTGGCGTGACGCCACGGACATGTGCCTCCACTTTCGAGCGGGGTGCCCCCTTCTTCTTGTGCTTCGCAGGGACCTGCTGCCATCCCTGTTGTTCTTTCACGGGCTCCAAGAAATGAGTTTCATAGGTGCTTCACGTACTTACTTCGGAGATCTCTTCGGGTAATGCTTGGTATAGGGAGATCATGTTGACTCCTGCCCTTCTGGGAGGGGCTTCATACGGCTGAGGAGGGTCCACCTTATACTCTCCCAACTCTATTTCATTTTTCTTCACCATCCCTTCGATGATGTCCTTGAAAACATAGCAGTCTTCGAATGGATACCCCTGCATCTGGTGGTAGGGGCAGAATCTCGGACTGTCTTTTCTCTTCAGGTCCTCTGGCCTCTTCGGCTCTGGCAGGGTGACAACGCCATACTCCGTTACCCAGTCGAACAGGATCCTGGTCTTGTCCTTCGGAAAGGAGTAGGCCTTCTTCATCTTGTCCCGCAGCGAGGGACCTTCTTTGCCGTCTGGGGCTTTTGCAGGCTGTGGGGCGACCGCCTTCTTGCCTTTGTCGTTCTGTTGTTCGAAGGCCTTAATGTCAAGAGCGTTCGCTTCTTTAGGCGCCGGGCGCCGCTCCACTGCCTTGCCCTTCTGGGTTGTGCTGGCAGTTGATGCAGGGGCAGGTCTGGCCAGAAAGGCTTCCACTTCGGCCATGACATTGTTCAATCGGTCAAACGACCGTATTTCCATTCCAATCATCTTTTCCAGAACCTCCCTCCTAAGGTTATGTTTGCATATTTGTACAGCGTCCTCCTGATGCGGGGGCCACTTGCACCTCATCCCGAGGTTCCTCCACCTCTTGATATAGTCGAGGGCTGTCTCATCTGCCCTCTGTTTTGTTGAATAGAATTCGGCCACCATGATCTCCCTCTCTGCAACATGGAATCTCTCCCTGAACATCATCTGCATATCCGACCAGTCGCTGATCGACCCGGCCAGGAGGCTGGAATACCATTCAAATGCGAGCCCCGTCAGCGAGGACCCAAAAAATTTTAATAGGTATGACTCGTCGATGGCCAGATCACCCATGACGGTCATATAATATGCAATGTGCTCCTTCAGGGATCCCTTCCCGTTGAACTTGTCAAACTTGGGTGGCTTGTTGACCCCTGGGGGAAGCCGCTTGACAGCATGGTGTTGCGGGTATGGCACCCGATAGGCATCAAATGCGACGTAGTCGCCTTCACTCCTTTCTGCGAGCTTCAGCTCAATCATCCTTTCCACCATCATCCGGTTCATGACTGTGGGGTCAATTGGCTCCTGATAGAAGTGTGCCGGCTACAGACAAGGGGTGACCAAAGTGGTCGCCTGTGGAGGGCGCAGCAGTGGGGGTGTCTGGTTCACTTGAGGGAGCACCGACGGCATCAGCGGCTGCGGCGGCCATTGTTGTGTCATTGCCAAGCTTGGCTCTGATGGCTGAGGCATGGTATAGAGTGGCAGAGGGTCAACATGATGGACCACTCCCCGGGATGATTCTCTCTGGACTTCGGGCGGCTTTGAAGCTGATGACTGCTCTGTCTTCTCCATCAGCTGTTTCTTCAGCAAGTCTATCTCTTGCCGGTACCTTTGAAGTAGCATTAGGACCGACGGGTCCATAGTTGCAGTACTGGGGATGGCCCCTGTTGCTTCCCCGGACGTACCCTCGGGCAGGATGTCGAGGAGGACATGATCCTCTTCTTCCATCGTCACTACATTGGCGGTTAAAATAGCAGCTTCATCATTCCGCTGGTGGTAGACTAGGGGTTATTTTCCTTTAGTTGCCGCCAGGAGCTCCCTTGCGGCATCTGTTCTTTGAGTATTCGGCCCCGGCCTCACGGCCAATTGAGCCAACTCGCGAGGGTCTTCAGGGAGCCCTCCATAGCGGCCGAACACGCCAGCCATATTACAGGTGAAAACCTGCATCCTTCTTCTCTATCGATGGACCCTCCTTTTAGCCTGATACGGAAAGGTCAACCTCTCGAACACAGAAGTTCTTCTTGTCTCTTCTTCCCGCCGAGGGGCAGTTTCATCGGCTTCGATCCCAAAGCCGTCATCATAGCCATTGTCCTCAACTGACGACGCCATCATCCTTTCTCCTACATATTCTTCGACTGCCAATGATGGGCAGTAGTCTTCATTGGCCGCGACTGCTTGTATTAGCCGCTGCTGTCCAAGCGAGGGGCTGCCTAGCCCTCGAAAATAATTCTTGACCAGATTGGCCATCTCTTCTTGACCCCGTTCTTGATTCAGTACGGGGGACAGTTGTCGACCTCCCGCAGGAGGGATGTAGGCCAGCCGAGCCCTGTCGGTAGGTTGCTATTGGCACCCAGAATATGATCGTCGGCGATCAAGCCATAAAGACGAATGATGCGGCCCGCTGAAGCGTAGAAGTCGATAAAGATCAACATATTGAAGACTTCTCAAGCTGCCAGAGCCTCGAGTCACCCCGTATGAACA
The DNA here is from genome assembly GCA_022559845.1 of Amorphophallus konjac. Lineage (NCBI taxonomy): Eukaryota > Viridiplantae > Streptophyta > Magnoliopsida > Alismatales > Araceae > Amorphophallus > Amorphophallus konjac. The sequence goes on along the minus strand of CM040122.1, from coordinate 70,345,083 downwards.
TGGGGACTTCACCTCAGGAGAGCCGAGATGAACTCACAACCAACCGGCAGTGCGATCAAGCCTGCCCAATGAACCGACATCGACTCCGTCGTGCCGCATACACTACACCCATTGTCCGACCAAGGACGACGGTCTACCCAGTGGCTACCCACCTCATGAAAGGCTCTCCTGAGATGAAAGAGTCCCTTGGCTCTTCAGAACGGAGGACCGAAAGCTCTGTCGACAGAAGATCCCGGTCACCCGGCACGGGCGCGGCTTCCCGCCCAGATGGGCCCCTTAGTGGCCAAATGATCACCCAGCTCAGGCGGAACTATCCCGGGTGTTATCCCACCCTCTAAGAAGCTTTGAGCGCAAGCCAGACCGAGCCAGCAGCACCTATCATAGTGCCAAGAGCCGTGTCAGCGGAAAACCCGCGTAATCAAACCAAAGTCATTGGAAGCTCCAAGAATGGCCGTACGCCGGCCTGAGAGCTTCAACAAAGCATCTCCTTGAGATTTCAAAGAGCAGTGGCGAGATAAATGTTCACGGTGACCCCCGGAATCATCCCCGGACTCATCGGCCTACTCACGACGTGCGAAGAGTGTTAACACGGCGCGCCCTAAACCGGCGCACCTCCATCCGTCGCCCCCCATTCCTGCGCGCAAGAACCCTCAATGAAGCCCTCTTATTCCGGCGCGCAAGTGACGGAGCTCACCTTCCCGGCGCGCCAATCTCCACGCCGGATTAAGATTTCAAACCTGCTCCTATATATATACAGGCAGCTGTTCGATTAAGGAGAGAGAGAAGAGAGACAGAAGAAGAGGTGAAAAAGAAGAAAGAAAGAAAGGAGGGTTCGAGAGCAAGCCAGATTCCGGGGAGAGAGAGCTTCCTTGGGAAATAGGGTTCTGTCTGAGCGTCCTTTGGCGGCCGTCTTCCTCTGCTCTAACTGAAGCCCTTCGGAGCCGGAGAAAGAGGAATCATCCGATACTCTGTTCCAGGAAGAGGAGGGCGCCCGCGTTATTGTGGATTCCGAGCTTTGATTTCTCTCTGCCAAATGTGAGCGAGAGGGGGGAGGGATGGCTATGACATGAGCCGACCTCTCCCCCCCCCTCTCTGCGATCTTTTTATTTTTTAGTTGTTGCTCCTCTGTTCATCCCTCTACAATTGATGAGCGGCGACCGAGCGGCGACGCCGACACCAGATTTGTAATGTATAAATGTTAGCCCATCCCCGCTTCTGGGGTGGTGATATCTATATAGATATATGGATGAGCGGGTTGAATGAATACTCGAGGCTTCTCCCCCTTTTATCTCTGTCAATGCATATATCAGAGCTCTTCCGTGCGTAATTTCCGACTCTGATTTCTCCGATTTCCTACATGCCATGAAATATCATGGGCTACAGAAACGACCCCTCCCCGGGTCCTTCCCATCGAACGCTTCTATATTTCGTTTGACGGTCTTTGCATCCCTCCCGTGGACAGAGCTGTGCTCATGCATATGCTTCTTCCCGCTGTGATATGGGGGCCTAACTTCCATTAATTCTCCCCTTTGCACTATTCTGTTGCTCACGGGGATGGGAGTCGCCTCCGGGATGGCAGGGTCCATAGTCTGAGTGTTGTGTTCTAGTTGTTCGAGCATATGCTTCTACAGTTGGCTCATCTCATCTAGGCACCAACCGTCCCTATGTGTCATGGCCAGTCGCCTGTTCCTCAAGGAATGTTAGCCCGATCATGCTGGCATCGATGCCTCAACCCTGCGTCTAGCAATCTGCCTACACCGAATGCCTCCCACTTCGCTGGTTTCTGGTCTGCTTCCGTTGAGCCGTTCTGAGATTCCACCGATTTTACCTTAATCATCCGGGGAGGGGGACATTCTCCATTGTTTCATGGAGATGCTGAGTGATCGAGGGCTCTACCTCTCAGTAGTAGATGTTCCCTTAAGGCCACATCGGATAGTAACAGGGTTTTTAACCCAACAATCTTATCCTCAGCAATTTGGAGGTCCGATGGTGACCAGGGGATGTGTGCTCCTAGCAGGCTAGTCCTCGGAGCTTCCCTCCCTAATGGTCGTTCTCTCTAAGGGATGTGTTACAGGCTGTGGGTTGCCCACCCCTCGTAGGCTAGTCCTCGGGGTGCTGCTTCCATTATCATCTGCCTTATCCCTCTACCCTCACCCACGGAGCTTTGGTGCCCCTCGTAGGCTAGTCCTCGGGGTATCCTATCCGTTGGGAATTTGCTGGCTATCACCATGCAGACCGGCGATTTAGGGGCTTACTCCACAAGTGAGTATGACCTCGTTCCTCTCCTGCAACCTTTCAGATTCAGGGGAGATGCTGCCCAATTTTGGACAGATTCAAGACAGGCAATTCCTCCCTGTGGGCCGGCCGCAATCAAACACTCATTCTGAGTCAAAGAAACTCCGTGCTCGAGTATGAACCCCGCACTGGCTTATCACATCATTTTGGCAGGGCCCTGGACTTCAATCAAACAAGCAATTGGCCCAAATAACTTCAAAACTCTCAACATAATCTTAATGAACTTAAATGGTTTCAAAATTCATCAAAAATAAGCTAAAACGGCGCGGCACTAATCCGGCGCGCCCTAATATGGCGCGGTACCCCCCCCCCGCGCCGGATTAACACTAGACTCATGATTTCTGGTTTTTCATTTGGCCCGTTCCCCAGCGCGCCCTAAACCGGCGCGCCCCGTGCCCTTCGCGCCGTATTAACTAGTTGTCATAACCGCGCCGCATTAAGACCCTTCACCTACGTTTGGCCACGCCGGATTAGCCCCTTTTGCTAACGTTTGGCCGCGCCGGTTTTGAACCTTTATGCTATTTTAATCGCCCACTCGCCCCCGGAGCGATCCTCGGCTCCCGTGGTTGGAGTTAATAAACTCTAATTAGTAATAAACTGAATAAGAGGAGGGCCGTTCGGGTCCGAATCATTTCGTTATCAAGCTTTCACTACCATGTCCGTCAGCACTTTGCTTTCGCTATCATGCTTGTGTTACCTTTCCCCCCCTTTGGCGGGGATTAATAGATGTGATTGAGCTCTGTTCATTTTCATAACTTTATTGCCATGCTTAGCATAGTCACGAACATCATGCCTGCATGCCTGCATAGACCCTCGGGTGTATCAAATGGCGTTGACAGAAGGCCGGGTTACGCCCGATCGGAAGTCTCCGCTATGCGCGATGGTGGTCTTCGGACCTACGTCCTCCGCCCTGTACGAGGATCATCAATTTAATGAACCATGCCTCTCTCGCATGATAGATAGACGCATCTCATATGATCTCGTCATGTTCATGACATCGCATCTTTATTCCGGCCTCGACAGCCCACTATCTCGGCAATTAATCAAAGGTTTTCCCTCCTCGCGGGGGATGTAATTAACGCCATAGCCTTTATGGTATGGCGGACTGATGGTCCCGACCGAACCTCACTCTCACCTGACACGGGTCAGAATGAGCGCACAATAAACTTGTCACTCACGTGACTGGCACGCCCGCGCAGTCAATCAGTCAGTTAATTGACAGTCAGTTAATTGATTGATCGACGCGTGAAATAAACCAACAAACAGAATAGAAATCCCGTCCCAAACAGTCAGGGACCTACATAATAAAAATAACCCTCGGTAGAATAAAATGATCGCAAACAGTTGCTGAAATCTTCGCCCCACAGCATGGACGTTGGCTTGGCGAGCGCAGGCCCGGAAGCTTTCGCGGCGCGGAGGGTCCGCAACCACCTCTTCTTCTTTCCGGGCCAGGCCCCTTTCCTTCCTCACTTCCGCCCCGTCGCGAGCAGGACGGCAGCGAACTGGTGTAGCTTGGTGGACATGTTGGACCCTCTTGGGGACCCACACCTGTTTAAACTTCTTTGGCCTGGGGGCCAACTTCTCCTGGCCGTAGCAGTCGGCTTCTTCTCATTCCGCCCTCCTTCCAGCGAGTGCTTGGTATGAGTTATGGACGGGGACGGTGGGGATGACCCGGTCCGAGACTATTCATGCGTCGCGTCCGTTGAGGAAGACGCGCACACCGCCGACCATCATGGATTTACCGAACTGAGACAGAGATCCGGTAACCACAGCAGTACTCCTCCGGAGTTGCTTGCGCTGGCGACCTCCAGAGTTCTTGTTGGCAGGATCGGGGCGAACCCCAGGGACAGCATGGTGCACTAGGCAGTTGGCGACCTGGGTTGGACTCTTGAGCAAGTCATGGCAACATCGAGCCTTCGAAGGCTCCATCTTCTTCGTAGCTCATTCGATGGGCTCCGAGGGTTCCACTTCTAGCAGATATATGAAGGCTAACCCCAGAAAGTTGGGGAAGCCAACAGCAGCAGGGAAGTTGCCGAACACCATGGGCACCGTCAGGTACTCTTGCGCATGACCGGCAACGATCGAAGGGCCAAAGCCGATGCCAGTCAGCCCAGTTGTCATCATCATTTGCCTGCAAAGACAAACAAACCAACGATCAGCAACCTTTGGGAGGGCTTCGAAGTCCAAGTATCTCGGCAAAGAGATGAAATGTGACACTGGTCCCACCGGGCGTACTAGAATGTTTCGATGGGATATTGGTGATCTTATTTTATTTTATTAAAAAAATATTTTTTTATTTTATTTTATTGGGTTTATTTGGTTTATTCACGCGTCGATCAACCAATTAATTAACTGGTAATTAACTGACTGATTGACTGTGCGGGCGTGCCAATCGCATAAGTGACGAGTTTATTGTGCGCTCATTCTGACCCGTGTCGGGCGAGAGTGAGATTCGGTCGGGACCAGCAGTCCGCCATACCATAAAGGCTATGGCGTTAATTACATCTCCCGCGATGAGGGAAAACCTTTGATTAATTGCCGAGATAATGGGCTATCGAGACCGGAATAAAGAATGCACAAGATACGAATGATCATGCAAGATATTATAATCTACCATGCACGATTTATTAGAGCGGAACCCTTAATACATGGCGAAGGATATAGGTCCAAAGATCACCATCACGCATGGCAAGAGCTTCCCATCGGGCGTTGCCCGGCTTTCTGCTAATGTCATTTAATATACCGAGGGCCCGCGCACTCAAGCATACATTGATGCGGCATGAATGCTTAGACTAACACATGACAATGAAGCTATGGAATTAGCCGATTCAGGTTAGACAAACCAATTCATTTAATTTATTGATTACAGGGTTTATTTGATTCTATCATTAGCGTTGGAAATCACCCCGGAGGTGAGGAGAAGATTGAAACGGCGCGACGACGTGATTCGGGATGAAACCGGCGTGGTACGCGTAGCTAAAAGATTAAACGGCGCGGTCCAAACGTGGGTAAAGGTTAAAACGGCGCCACGAAGCGTAGGTATAGAGGGAATGGGTTAAAAATGGCGTGCCGCTTAAATGGCGCATCGGAATACGGCGCGCCGTATTAAGGCGTGCCCGGTGTCGACGGCATCGACTTAGCCCCGTTTCACAAAAACCGAGGTTTTATTAGTTTATTTGTGGACTTATTGAAATGTTTTGGAAGATTTTGGAAGTTTATTGAGTGAGTCATTCATCGGATCGGTCCCGGGCCGTCCGGAAGTCGAGTCATAGGCTCGCGCGAGGTTCGTACTTGAGAGCGGCGATTGTTCCGGATCGAACAAGTTTATCAAATTTAGGATTATTAAATGGTTTAGTAACTCATTCGCGATGAAAATCCGGCAGCACCTCCCCATCCTGGTGGATTGTCGGGGAGAAGTAGGGAAGTACTCACGTGGCGGAGTAAACCCCTAAGGGCCGGGTGGCACAACGGCGGCCGGCAAACCCGAACGGATAGGAAAAACCCGGAGGGCTAGCCTACTAGGGGCGCCATGTCTGTGGGTGAGAGTGGGCGGATGAGATGACTCATCATAGGAGTGAAAACCTCAAGGGCTAGCCTACGAGGGGCACGCAACCCGAGTCGACTCAACGCTCGAATCGGGACGACCGGTAAAGGGAAGGAAACCCCGAGGACTAGCCTGCGAGGGGCACACAACCCACGGCCACCACAAGGTCCATTAGGAATTGTGGATTTGAGATGTCGGGAGCAACCGGTTTACTATTCACTCATTGATCCATAGGAGATTCGTCACTGCTGGACAGTCCCTTCTGGACAGTGTGTTATCACAATGGAACAGTGGGGGATGTTCCCCTCTCCCCGATCGCCAAATCTCTTTGAAAGAACGGTACACGGTGCGGATGCAACTTATACTCAGTTAGCAGACTAATCATGATATCTCTAGATATGTATATGTATATGTATATATATGGATTAGCAAGTTAACATGGTGATTATCGAGCGAGCGCTCGGAAGACGATGGTGCAGAGAGGCCTCGCATTAAGCTTATAGGGGCGGCCTCATTTCCCTCTGTTCATGATCAGGAACAGGAGGAGGATTAGAGGGCGGCCTCGGGGTCGACCAGTAAGACATACGTGGGCGCATCTCTGGCAGTGAAACCCTCAACATTCGAACGGAAAATAACCCCGGGGAGAGGGGATATTGCTGTAGCCCATGGTATCTAAGGGCGTGAGTCCGGCATCGGAGAAGATGGGTATGTAAACCATTTACACGATGAAGAGATTAAAGCACGGACAGAGGGAAGATGAGCAACTGGGGAATATGGAAACGGCGCCGAGCACAACCACAGTTCATTCATCCTTTTTAAGCACAGTGAGCAGGGATGCACATGTGCATATCACCCATTCCGGTGCCGGCACTGTTGCACGGGGCCGTCTCGCTGGCCACAAGAGGAAAACGCAGGGGGAAAGAAGGAGAGATGATGCAGAGATGGGAAAACAACATTAGTCCCCCTGCCACATTAGCGCAGTCGTGCACAAAATTCATTCCACGAATAAGGAATAAAATTGTACAAACTGCATACATCGACGTCGGCATTGCCGCTCGGTCGTCGTTAACATCGAATAAAAGAAGAGGTTACAGAGAGGGGTAGTGAGTAACAGAGATGGTGAAGGGGGGAGTAGGCTCATATCATCGCCTCTCCCCCTCTCCCATTTACATTATGACGGAGGGGAAAACCAGGTGAAGGGAGATTGGTCGAAAACCACGGCGACCCACCTAGACGGACGACGAAACAAAGGATCTTCTTCTTCGACGCCGGAGACTTCAGACAGAACAGAGCGGCGGCGGCCAGAAAGACTCTCAAGCGAAGATACTTCCTCCCCAAGAACCCTCACGCTCCTCACTTTGATTGGTGGCCTCTGGCTCTTTCTCCCTTTTGCTATTTTTTATTATTGGTCGAACGAGCGTTCTTTTATAGCAACCTACTAATCTGCCGCCACGGAGGGCGCGCCGGATTCAGTGGCACTGGGGACAAAAATCCCCCAATTACTCTTGCGCGCCGGATTTGGTGGCGCCGGGGATAAAAATCCCCCAATTACTCTTGCGCGCCGGATTTGGTGGCGCCAGATTAAGGGGCGCCGGGGACCTTTGTGCGCCGGTTTAGCTTGTTCGCTCGACGCGGGCTAGCCGATGGGTCCGGGGATGGTTCCGGAAGCCCCCGTTGACTCTTCCTTTCGCCACAGTCCTTGGAAAACCTTGACAGGGCGTTGACAAAGTTCTCAGTATGGCGTACGACCTTTCTTGGAGCTCCGTGTGTGTTTGGCTCGAACATGCAGGTTTTCCGCTGATACGGCCTTCGACATTGTGATTTGTACTTCTGGCTCGGCTTGACTCGTGCCTGGAGCTTCCTTGCGGGATGGTACGACATCCGGAACAATTCCGCCTTGACTGGCAATTCTTCGGTCACTAACGGATGATGCGGGATGGACCACAGACTCGACTCCGAATGGATATGCGATCCTCGGACTCTATGCAAACTCGCGATCGTCCCTTAGCAAGGGAAGCGTCGGACGTGCGCGGTTGAGAAACCGGCAGTGAGCTAGGGTGGTCGGCTCTCTCTTGTGCCCGGATCGAGTCACGGGACGGTCACGCTCTCTCTCTCTCTCGCAGCAGCGATGATATGAAAATATAGCCAGCTAGGTCCTAAAACATGCTCTCTAGCAGCGGCATAAACAAGTATATATGAGTAAAGCAAATGCCGAGTCAAGGGAGCGAATACGATACCTCCACGCTCTCGGCGTGGGGAAGACGGACCCGGCCGAACTCGTACTCCCGGGATAATTAGTACACAAATATTACAGCAATGAATCACTGTCCACTCCACGCAGGGAGGTAAAGGGCTACACAAGTGGGTCCGGGAAGACCGATTTCGAGTTGACGGGCGGCTTCTCGCGTAGCTTCGGCAGCACACGTACTAGCGACCGTGGGGCCCGCGTGCTGGCCGGAGGGGCCGTGTGGGACCCGGTGGCACCACTGTGGTGGGGGATACCTGGTGGGGTGCTCCCTTGGGTGGCGGCGTGCTGGAACGTAGATCGGAAGCCGAGCGGCTCCGATCGGCACCCGCCGGAATAACCGGCCACGGATCTGCCGGTTCTATTTTTCAGCGCGTGACCCGACGAGATCGCTCGCTGCGACCAGTACCGATGTCGGAATGCGACGAAACCAGCGCCGTTGGAAAGCTGCTTCGAAGTACTTCACCCTAGTGGCCTTCAAAAAAATTCATCAGATCTGTGTTTCTGATGGGCGAATTATGAAAGCTGATGTTCTCAGTTTCAGATCTGACTGGGCAGAATCTGAGTTTCCTGAGAGTTGACATTGACCTGTAGGTAGACCTCCGAATCTGAAGTTACATTCTTCAGTAAAGGTGTAGAGCTTCAAGAGAGTAAACCAGAGATATTTTTAGATCTGAAAAATATGGTGGCTTGGATTTTATAGAGAGTTTACACTGGACTGTGGTCGGATCTGGACTGATGCAGATAGAACAGGTTTTGGGACTTGGACGAATTTTAGAAAATATGTGGAGGCTAACCAAAAATCAAGAAAATCTGTGGTGATAGGGGAAGGTGGACAACACTTCTAATAAATTTGGGAGCTCTTGAAAAAATCAAAAAGTGATCTGGATATGGGAAACTCAGAGTTGCTGTCACTGTAGACAGAAAGCTGGCAGAACTAGAATGAAAGGTTGAATGAAAATGTAAAAATACCAAATGAAGGAATTTTGACTTGAATTTTTTTTTGAAGATAGGGGTTCAAGAGGGGAACCACTCCTGAAAATGTCAGCTCAATAGGAGGTGGGAGGTGGGAGAAGAAATTCTGGGAAGATGCTTCTGTCCTGGATGGACAGAATACCGAAGATGACTTCGCGACGGCTCGATGGCGGCACGAACGGCGGCGGCACCGATGATTACCGGAGGTTGAGGGGAAGGAGATATCACTCTAGAATTGCAGAGGGGTTGAGGGGAGAACCAGAGGAGGAGGTAGGGGCGCAAATCTCACAAGCTCCAAATGAATTTTCTTCTTTCTTCACTAATTTTCAAATGGAAAATACAAGATTTTATATGCTTCACATCAAATCTAATCTCCACCATTGGATCTAGGGATGGGGAATGGATGGCCTAGATGAAATGTGACCAACACAAAAAAATAAATAAAAAATGCAGGGGGGGGGCCTATTGACCAAGGGGAGGGAGTGGAATGGGTAGGTAGCCTACCCTTGGACATTTTGTAACCATTGTCCCCCATATGGACAATTGACTAGTCAAGGGTTCTAGATGCCACCTAGGAGGGTTGACCAGCCCCATAAGGATGACATGGACCAATGGGAAAGGGGTGAGCGCCCCCTAGCTGGACCTACTACACAATTGCACAAAAACCCACACAATCTAAGGGAATGACGCATTGGCTTACAAAGCCTCACAATTGCGCATATACTTTCCCATGGATATAAAAATAAATTAAAGGACATAAATGCAAAATAAAATGTACATGCTCGGCGTCGATTCCCATCAACTCTCCCCGGGTGGGAGGAACTCGACTCCATCGAGTAGGGGTGCGGCTGCTCGTGACGTCGGCGGATCCGTCACCGTGCCAAGTAACGCGGGTATGCTCCACTCCAAGTGACCATCACCTGCTCATTCCATATATACTCGATATGCACATGCTGCTATGGGAAGAGGCTAGTGGTGGAACACTCCGGGGTGGGTCACTCTCAAGGGGAAAGAGGCGGCTCGAAGACTCACTAGGAATCACCGCTGAGTCCTTGTAGGTGACTAGATCTAGGTATAGATATAGAACCGATCCCATACTCATTGAGCGAGTCCACTCGCCTCTTGCTCATAAGAGAACGACAAAGAGCTTGCACAAGACACATGCAGACTCACCATGCACTAACACACGTATGCAAACCACACAAACAAACCACACAAACAATCGACTCAAAACAAACCACACAAAGAAAACACACTGACTCATGCACGACCCTAGACTAAGGTGCTTGCATCAATCCCACTAAGTGGCTGCATCCCGGGCGGCGGGAGAGCCTTCCAGCTCTTCCCCCAAGGTATAGTACTCATCGGCTAGTGCCTGATCGGCCTCATAATTGACAAGTTCAAGCTCAGATGGCAAGGCCTCCTCAACCCCTAGGGCTAGTGTGGCACGAGTGGGACATTGGTTGGCGAAGTGGCCAAACCCATGACAATGGAAACATTGCAGCCGTGACCGACTGCTCTCTCCGATAAGAGGGGCCTTACCCTTATCCTCCCGACGGGTAGGGGGTGTAGGCAACAAGGGTGGAGGTGTAGGTGCCGTGGGCAATAGGGGAGGAAGTGTCGGGGCCATAGGACGGCCTATGGGTGCCGGGGGACGAGCAACGGGTGCCGGTGATTGGAGTGGAGGTAGATCCCGTGGTGGGGGAGGTCGAGGTCTAAGAGTGAAGTGCTCCTGACGGGCGGGCTCCTGAGGATGAGCCAAGGGTCCCCTCAGGTATGAGCCGAAGGAGCCACGGGAATCACTACGGGGAGGAGCGGGGCCCCAACGTGGAGTAGACTCGAACTCTCCCTCGAATTGCTCCATCTCGAGAGCAACTTGATATGCATCCTCCAACTTGTCCACCTTGCAGCGGAGAAGCTCATACCGTAGGTGCGGCCGTAGACCACGCCGAAATCGAGAGACACTAAGGGAGTCTTCCTCCGTGGCATCACATCGCAAGTAGTACTCATCGAACTCGGCGATGTAATCAGAAACGGACCGGTCTCCTTGGGTGAGACTTTGCCGCCGTTCTATGAGACGTTGGCGGTAGGAGGTAGGGAGGTACTTCTTCCTAAGCTTTTCTCTCATCTCAGTCCAAGTATCGATCGGGGGTTCATGACGATGAAACAATAGGTTCTCCATGTTCCTCCAATAGGTTTGTGCTTGGCCTAAAAGTTTCATCCTGGCAAACTTGACCTTCCGTTGGTCCGACATCTCGAACCACTCAAAATATCGATCCATGCCAGCCTCCCAATCAAGATAGACCTTTGGGTCTAAGGACCCGTCAAAGGTGGGAGGGTCTGCCCGAACGGTCCTAAGGGCCCGTTCATCCATATCTTGGTCGAGGGTACGCCATGTAGGGCGACGTTCACGACCATGTCCCTGATGCTCATTATCGGACTCATAGTCGTGCACCTCGGGGACTTCATGCCTCCTAAAAGCTACCCCTTGAACCCTTGGAGTCGCGGGTTGATGAACCGGCTCCGGTTGACCTTGTGTAGGTGGGACGGGTGCCTGGACTGGGGCAATCGGGGGTGCTTCGTCTGGGCCTCTCTCTAGTGCGGCAACTCTCCTGACCAATGCCTGAACGGACTGGTTCGACCCAGTGGCCCTATCCTCTACGGCCTTCATCATCTCTTCTAGGCGGGTGCCTAGACCATTCACTCGTGTCCTCATTCCTTCCATCCTATCCATTCGCGTACTTAAATCACCCATTTGTGTATCAAACCCATTGAGACGTGTATGCAATCCTTGCACTTGTCTCATAAGATTTTGGAACATTTCGACCACAGCTGACGCATCGAGACTAGTGGCTCGGGGATCCGCCATAGGTGATGGTAGGGGTGAGTACTGTGTACCTCTACAAGTGGGCATGCAAGCACACGAGGTAGGGGATACCGACTAATGCAAATGCACACTACAAGATGATGCACTTAGACTTAACCAAAACTCGGCACGGGGCGGAGTTAATCGATCCGAAGATCACTCGCGCAAGTGTGCGGCCTTCCCGATAGGCGTAGCCTAACGTTCGGACAACACCTTTTGATATACCGAGTAAAGGGATGTAAATGCGACCCAAAAAGACACTTTTTTTTGTTTTAAAATATGATGATTCTAGACTCGACTTAGACAATGACTAATGACTAGACGTAAATGACGCTCTTTTTTTTCATTTTAGACACAAAGACTACCCTAGACTCAACCTGGCTCTGATACCAAATTGATGTGGGACGGACCACGGACTCGACTCCGAATGGATATGCGATCCTCGGACTCTATGCAAACTCGCGATCGTCCCATAGTGAGGGAAGCGTCGGATGTGCGCGGTTGAGAAACCGGCAATGAGCTAGGGTGGTCGGCTCTCTCTTGTGCCCGGATCGGGTCACGGGACGGTCACACTCTCTCTCTCGCAGCAGCGATGATATGAAAATATAACGAGCTAGGTCCTAAAACATGCTCTCTAGCAGCGGCATAAACAAGTATATATGAGTAAAACAAATGCCGAGTCAAGGGAGCGAATACGATACCTCCACGCTCTCGGCGTGGGGAAGACGGACCCGGCCGAACTCGTACTCCCGGGACAATTAGTACACAAATATTACAGCAATGAATCACTGCCCACTCCACGCAGGGAGGTAAAGGGCTACACAAGTGGGTCCGGGAAGACTGATTTCGGGTTGACGGGCGGCTTCTCGTGTAGCTTCGGCAGCACACGTACTAGCGACCGTGGGGCCCACGTGCTGGCTGGAGGGGCCGTGTGGGACCCGGTGGCACCACTGTGATGGGGGATGCCTGGAGGGACGCTCCCTTGGGTGGCGGCGTGCTGGAACGTAGATCAGAAGCCGGGTGGCTCCGATCGGCACCCGCCGGAATAACCGGCCACGGATCTGCCGATTCTATTTTTCAGCGCGTGACCTGACGAGATCGCTCGGTACGACCAGCACCGATGTCGGAATGCGACGAAACCGGCGCCGTTGGAAAGCTGCTTCGAAGTACTTCACCCTAGTGGCCTTCAATAAAATTCATCAGATCTGTGTTTCTGATGGGCGAATTATGAAAGCTGCTATTCTCAGTTTCAGATCTGACTGGGCAGAATCTGAGTTTCCTGAGAGTTGGCATTGACCGGTAAGTAGACCTCCGAATCTGAAGTTGGGTTCTTCATCATAGTTGTAGAGATTCAAGAGAGTAAACCAGGATTATTTTTATATCTGAAAAATATGGTGGCTTGGATTTTCTAGAGAGTTTACACTAGACTGTGGTCGGATCTGGACTGATGCAGATAGAACAGGTTTTGGGACTTGGACGAATTTTATAAAATATGTGGAGGCTAACAAAAAATCAAGAAAATTTTTGGTGATAGGGGAAGGTGGAAAGAACTTCCAATAAATTTGGGAGCTCTTGCAAAAATCAAAAATTGATCCGGACATGGGAAACTCAGAGTTGCTATCACTGTAGACAGAAAGCTGGCAGAACTAGAATGAAAGGTTGAACGAAAATGAATACCAAATGAAAGAATTTTGACTTGAATTTTTTTGTGAAGATAGGGGTTTGATAGGGGAACCACTCCTGAAAATTTAAGCAAAAGAGGAGGTGGGAGGTGGGAGCAGAAATTCGGGGAAGATGCTTCTGTCCTGGATGGACAGAATACCGAAGATGACTTCGCGGCGGCTCGATGGCGGCACGAACGGCGGCGGCGGCGGCACCGATGATTACCGGAGGTTGAGGGGAAGGCGATATCACTCTAGAATTGCAGAGGGGTTGAGGGGAGAACCAGAGGAGGAGGTAGGGGCGCAAATATCACAAGCTCCAAATGAATTTTCTTCTTTCTTCACTAATTTTCAAATGGAAAATATAAGGTTTTATATGCTTCACATCAAATCCAATCTCCACCATTGGATCTAGGGATGGGGAATGGATGGCTTAGATGAAATGTGACCAACACAAAAAAATAAATGAAAAATGCAAGGGGGGGGGGGCGGCCTATTGACCAAGGGGAGAGAGTGGAATGGGTAGGTAGCCTACCCTTGGACATTTTGTAACCATTGTCCCCCATGTGGACAATTGACTAGTCAAGGGTTCTAGATGCCACCTAGGAGGGTTGACCAGCCCCACAAGGATGACATGGACCAATGGGAAAGGGGTGAAGGCCCCCTAGCTGGACCTACTACACAATTGCACAAAAACCCACACAATCCAAGTGAATGACGCATTGGCTTACAAAGCCTTACAATTACGCATATACTTTCCCATGGATATAAAAATAAACTAAAGGACATAAATGCAAAATAAAATGTACATGCTCGGCGTCGATTCCCATCAACGGACCCAATACCGCGAGAAGCCGAACCCGTGTCGGGTGATCGGGACCTTCTGCTGTCAGAGCCTTCGGTTCCTTGTTATGAAGGGCCGATGGCGTTCTTCCTTCTCGGGAGAGTCTTCATTCAGGTGGCGAGTCACCCGGTAGACCGTCATCCTTGGTTGGGCGATGGGTGTAGGGTAGCGGCACGACGGAGTCGGTGCCGGATCATTAGGCAGGCTTGGTCGCACTGTCGGTTGGTTGTGGATTCATCTCGACTCTCCCGAGGTGAAGTCCCTGGTGCTCATTCGAGGTGACTCGAGGCTCTGGCAGCTCGAGAAGTCTTCAGCATGTTGTTCTTCATCGGCTTCTGTGCTTCAGTAGGCCGTGTCATTTGTCTTTGCGGCTCGATCGCCGTTCATCACATTTTGAGTGCCAACAATTCTTCCAACAATGGTATCATGTCTTCGAGACCAACAATTTGCATATCCCTTCATTTTGCATTGCATATTGCATCTATTCCGATTGTGTGCGTGCATGCTACTATATGATATTCACCCCCGTCCTTGAAATTTCTACGACCTTATGCATCCTTGCTAAATAATGTTGCATATGAGTCATTACTGGAGTTTTTCGTGTCATACACTTAGGGGGAGTAAATACTTGATAAGTGCATCTATTTAGGGGGAGTTGTACTGCTATGCATTCATGATATTTTCCGTATACATGATGAATCAAATTCGCACACTTCATGCATTAAATGTGAAAATGAGTGTTAAACATAAGGATATAGGAATTTCTTTTCAACACTCTTGAGATGTTAAACTTACTGCATGTATGTTGAAGAGACAGTTGAGGAAAAAGCTGTCTACCTAACATTGTTGAAAGAATAAAAATGAAAGGCAGGACAATGCTTAGTATCACTGAGTAAATTGGGCACATGTCACCTGAGACGTGATGTGGTTCACTTCAAAAAGGTGTTGTACTAGTATCTCTACTCAAATTTAGGTGAAATGGTTCAATATTCTGAGTAACCGGGGATTCTGGCATGAGCTCCATGTGTCTCCTCGCGTAAAAAGAAATTATTTGAACCTGATCACTCTTAGAAAAATTCTGTCTATCAATGAAAAATTCTGTTGTGAAAAATTATTGAGGTAGAGCGTAGCTCCAATATGTTGTTCTCATAAATTAAAATGCAGTCTGTGTAATCTCTTATTGTGTTGATTTGAAAATCTGAATATCCATATGGCTATAGTCGATTTTCATGTTATTCACTTACACATTTAGAAATTTGATTTAATATGTATTCAGAAAATTGATTGATTGCATTGACTACTGCATGATTCTCTTATATATGATTGCACAACCTCCTAGGTGCTATATATGAACATTCCGGTTGTCATGATTCTCATGCACTTTTCTTACACTCATTCCCTACTTAAATAAGTAAGGGGGAGCTATGTTGCATGTATATATACATATCTGCTTAGTTGTATCATATACATATCATATGTCATCATTTGCATGCATTTAGACTCATGCATTTCAATAGAAAACTAAAAATCTGAAAATCTGAAAATCAAAGAAAAATCATTTGAATTGTCAACGACATTCCGTGAACCATCTTGTTATGTGTTTTTACTGATTCATGGATCTGTCTTGCTGATATTTGAAATTCACTACTTTCATCCCCACTTTTTGATAATGCCAAAGGGGGAGAAAAGATTTGGATTGATGCCACAATATTTTGCCATCATCAAAAGGGGGGAGATTGTTGTGTTGGGTTGGTTGTGCTCCCTCTTGGTTTTGTTTTTGATGATAACTAAATATTGCGTGTATGTGGTTGGAGGAAAATTGTGAATGATTGCATGTGGTTCTGACTCATGATCTTGGCATGTGTTTCATTGAGCATATGTGCTCTAGATGTTCTAATGTGGTTGAGTTGGCAAATGATTTTTGAGGTTCATATATATTGGTAACACGCATGGTTTATGAAGTTGATTTTCATATGAGAGTCTTGGGTTTGCTATGTGCTCTCGTTGATGCTTATACCTATTGGCCTTCGTATGTGAACCTTGCAATGAATGAGCTTTTAAGTGTGATAAATGGCTTTCTTGCATATTCATGAAAAGGTTCAAATTATCTATATCATTCATGTGGAGATTACTTTCATGATTACACTTCATGCTAGGCTATGGTTGCCATGTCTTCCATAGTACTTTTATGCTTATTGAAAATGGACTTTTCATGAAGGGTCTCTAATTGATGAAAACATGTTTTACTGAAACAAACACTGTTTGTGTTTTGGCATCATGTTGATTATTCATGTGAGTTAAGATTTTAGATAATTGATCTCATTTTTGGTGAGTAAAATGTTGGTTTGAATGGTTCTCATAATTACTTGAATGATCCCTGTCCAAATGGACCTTCACGTATACATCTCATGTTCTTCAACCTTGGCTAGAGTCGACCTCTTATGAAGCAAGAGTCGACTTCTACTGTGAATGGGCTTGTCAGGTAATTTCTATATGAGGCTTTTGAGCTTGAATGTGATTAATCCTATTAATAGGAATCTTTGCTTCAAAGTGATTGAACTTGCATTGTTCTAACTTCATTTATCTTGTTATACAGTTTTAAAATGGAATGCCAATCCATATGCAATGGTATCAAGATTCATGGTGAGAATTCGACACTTTGCATATGTATGTTTTTGAGAGAAAATGGTAAGTTTCCATTTAGAGTTTTTGATCTTGATGGAAGTGGCTAGCTTTTTATTTTTACATTGGGGTATTATGTATATACATCTTGCTTTTAAACCCTTGGCATTAACCCCTTGAATCTCTCAAATTTGTTCTGGTCTATCTTGTGCAGAACTAGAACCGGTCGACCGCCCCATTAAACCGGTCGACCGATTAAAGCCAGACAGAACCCAGTTCTGTCCGGTCGACCGGCCCAGTAAAACTGGTTGACCGATTTTTCTCTGCTATGCCCAAAATAGAACCGTGTTGTCCCCGGTCGACCGCCCCAATCAAATCGGTCGACCAGACTTTCTCTGCTACTCGATCAGGCTTCACGAAATGCATTCAAAACCCATCTTTTGGAGATCCATTTAGGGCCAAACTTGACCCTAATATCCCTATGGCATTCATACTAAAAGGGCGTGATCTCGCGCTGGTCCTGAGCTGGGAGGATGATCACCGGATAGTGAACTGTAAAGAATGGAAAACGGATCAGGGGTCCTAGGGATGGTTCCCTGGGGAAAACCCTCTGATGCTTAAGTCAGTAGAGCAATGGTGGAAGTTATGAAGGGAGGAAGAAAGAGGTGCACGAGATCCCCCTACACCGAGGTGGTGAAGTGGTTCCTGCTCAGGGAGTTTAGGCGTATGTTGGCCTTACCTTTCGTCAGAGGGACTCCCAGGTTTATATAGTGTGCATGCCTCATGAGTCCCGTAAGCTGAGGAGTTTCAGGCGGGAGTTACGCCCTCATCGTGGGATCTTTGTGTCCTCATTGTGGGATTTTTATAGCCTTGAGGGGTCATGGGTCCCTTATCCTCATAAACTCATGCTCATAAAGGGCTCTCAATGACAGCGTGGATAAGCAATCGTCGGTCGAGCAGAGCATAAAAGGTGCCAACCCTGTCCGGGCGATAGGCATGGCTCGGATGAAGATAGGTCGGAGTGGGCGCTGAGCGCCTTCCTCTATCCCGACGAGGGGATCGATCGGGCGTGGGTCTTTTTCTGACCTGACCGACGCTCAGACCTTCCGAGCCGAAGGGCCGCCGAGGAAGGGTGTGATCCTGAGTGATCTTATTGGGCATTTTAGCCTAAGTGGGCCCTGTGGGGCTGTCACTTGGATGAGTTGGGCCTCGTTTGGTCCTGATGGACCTAGTTTGGCTGCTCTTTAGATGGACTATAGAAATCCCCCTCTCCACTTGTCCCCCTCCTACTCCCGAGTCTTGGTAGGCTCGGAAGAGTAGCCGTTAGGGTTTTGGACCAGCGTGACTCGGGTGGGTGGAGATCTGGCGGTGTTAAGAGGCCACGTGTCATGGTCACCTGGGCCCGTAATAATGATAACCCTGACGGATTTGAAGTGAAGGGGCCCCTTTTTCTCGGAGGTCAGAACGGCGCGCCGCCTTCCGTGTTGGAATATAGGCGTTGGGCGCTTGTTGTCATTCTAGACTCCCTCCGTCTTTAGGGTTTGGCTCACCTTCGTACTTACTTTTGGGCTCTTTGATGCGTCGTGAGGACACGATGGAAGAGCAGAGGCTCGCAGCGGCGTTCGCGGAGTTGGCGGAGATAACCGCAGAGGCAGTCCGGTAGCTTCCTCTCCCTCCGGAGTCTTCGTTGTCCCGGGAGTGTCTTTCTTCAAGTTCTTCTCCGGATTCCATGGCGGATCAACGTCCGGATGTTGAAGAGTGGGAGGATGAGCCAGTGGTGAAGGCGGCGGTTCCAAACTGTAGCGAACTGGGGGAGGCGGAGGTGAAAAGGTTGGAGCACCAGTTTCGCCTGCCCCACAAGTTTTACTTTGCCGCGGCCGCTCCGTACGAGACGAGCTTGGACTCTCATACAGGCCATATCTATACCTTCCTTCTGTTGTGGAAAAGTGGGTTCTGCCTTCCCTTCGAACCTTTCGTTCTTAAGCTTCTCAATTTTGTTCGGTTGGTGCCCATTCAGTTGGTAGCCAATTCCTATCTCCTTCTTTCCGCCTTTCGCATCCTCTGTCGCCAATGCGGAGTTCCTCCTTCCTTGGACCTCTTTCACTACTTTTTTGAGTTGAAGGTGTATCTCTCGGCCGGGAAAGGTTTTTATTTCATTCAGGCGAGGCGGAATAGGAGCTGCATCTCCTTGGCGGCGAAGGATTCTTCACATAAGGGGTGGAAAACTCAATTTTTCTGGGTGGGGATCTACTCGGTGGAGGAGACCTAGAAGTGCCCCGTGATCCCCAATTTCTATCCGAATATCCCTCCCAGGCAGGACGAGTTCCCTCCATTCGTGGAGGAGTACGCAACTATCTTGTTGAAGCACCGCCAGTCCACAGAAGAGCTAGTTACTCCAGAGAACATCGAGCAGTGTCTTCTTACGCGGCTACATCCGTCAGGCTCAGATGCCACAATCTAGGCTCTCCTTTGGATGTTGAGACCATTTTTCTTTTTCTGACTATGTCTTCCTTTTTGTGCAGACACCAGGCGGCCGGCTTTGGAGGAGGCCGCAGAGGTGATCGACCTCGGTGATGACTCGGCTGCCGATGAGTTGCCTGCTCCCACGGGTCGCTCCCGAGCCAGAGATAAGGGCAAGGGGGCGGCCCAGGGTGAATCCTCCAGGCCGCGGGGATCCAAGCGCAAGGATCCCGTGGAGGGCATGATCCGGGCCGCCGCAAAGGCCAGGAAGCGGGCCAAGAAGGCCGGGGTCATACTCATAGTCGAAGGTGACCTTGCCGCGGCTCACCCCTCCGCCGAGCATGATGGGGTCGACCCTACCGGGCGAGCTCTCCCACTCGCCGAGCCAGAGGGGGCCGAGGAGGTTGGGGCCACTTCTGCGGTCGACGACGATGTTGGCTCTGCTCCTCCTCCGGCTGGAGCCGAGGAGGCCGGGGCTGCTCCTACGACTGGCAACGGTGCTGGCCCGGCTCTCCCCTCGGTAGGAGCCGAGGGGGCCGTAGACGAGGCAGGCGACGCTCCAGGTGGCGGTGCAGTTGCCAAACCGGTCCAGGCTGGGGGGTCGTAAGAAAAGGCGATGCAGCCCCGACCGACCGAGGCATGAGGGGCGAATGAAGCCGCGGCTCGATCAGGGCCATCCGGCGGGACGCCGACCGAAGAGGGGGTCTCCATTCCGGCGGCCCTGGAGAGGATCGGCATCCAACACCCTCTGTATCAAATATGTCACGGTATAGCCGCGAAGGTGAAGGGGGGAGATAGGCAGCACTCCCCTTCCGTGGCCCTCGAGACGGTTATGGAGGGCGGCTTGGTCCTGGCCCAGATGGGGGCCACTCTGGCAGAAGCGTACGCTCAGTTGGAGTCGGAGCGAGCGACCCTGGCCTTGACCCTTGGTGGCTTTGACAGGAGGTTGGCTCGGCTTGCCGAGGAGCGTGATGGGCTTCGACGGGAGCTTTCTTCAGTTAGGGAGCTGGTGCGGTCGAGCCAGGTGGAGGCCCACGCGCTAACCGAGCAGCTAGCTAAGGCCCGTGAATCACTCGAGAGGAAGAGTAGGCTCCTTGAAGAGGAGCGCCTTGGTCACGTTGAACTGGATGGCCGGTGGGAGGCTGAGCGCTCCGAGCTGGTGGACCGGGTGGAGGAAGCTGAGCGCCTTCGGGGGGAGGCCGAGGCCGATCGAGTCGAGGTGGAGAAGCGGGCGGCGGAGGCAGAGGAGCGGATGGTTGAGGCCAAGCGGAAGCTATCTGAGGCAGAGCGGAAGAAGGCCGAGCTGACAGGTAGGGTGGGATTGGCCGGGGTGGAGGCGTTAGAGTGATACAAATGCTCGGATGCCTACCGGGTCGACCTTAAAGAGGCTGCCCTCCCCTACTACGAGGCAGCACTTCGCCGGGGAATCCGCAAGGGGTTCAAGCAGGGCTACGACCGAGCCGTATCTTATGCCGAGGAGCAAGCATCCGGGATAATCAATTTCCCGTCTAGGCAAAGCTACGACTCGGATCTGTCATCCTCCGGCTCCTCTGCTTCGGTTTTGGAGGAAGAAGATCAGGAGGGCTCTTCGCCCGAGGGGTCGCTAGCTCCAGACGTCTCGGGAGGGCACGCAACCGAGGCAGTTCCCACGCCGGTGGGGTCAGTGCCAGGGTCCGCCGTCGTCGAGGATGCCGGGGGCAGACCGCCTGAGCCTTCCACTTCCGAGCTTCAGGGTGGGCCAGAGGCCTAATGTATCTGTTTTGCTTCCTCTCTTTGTATGTCTTTTTTCTTTTGAAAAAAAAACTTTCTCCGTTGTGTAGAAAAATAGATAAGGTTATAGCGTTATGACGAAGACTTAACTGTTTCGTATCGCCATTGCCGTGTTTTGTTCAGCGTATCTGTAGTGGTTGGAAAGTGCTGATACTTTCTGCGTGGATCTCGCCTGATGGTTGGGTGAGCGTCTAACATGGTGTCTTTCCGTTTTCTCATGCTTTGAATGCTTGGCCGCTTCGTGTGTCCCGCTGGGGCAGAAACGTGAAGTGTGTGGTGACCGTTAGTAGGGAGAGATCCCTTTGGCATGTTTTTAAGGAGAGAATCATTTAAGGCAAATGGCCTCCCTTCACCTATAAAAGGTCTGAAGGGCGTCCCTTCCTATCCACCGCTTAGGGTTTTCCCTGACAGTCTTTCCTCATTCTTTCTTCACGTAGCGTTGTACCGTTATATTTGGAGCATGGAAGATGCTCCGGAAGATGAAGCTGCCGATGACTGAGGGCCGGGTTTGAAGGAGGTTCGACGACCGGAGGACAGGTTTGAAGAAGGTCCGACGTGTGGAGGCACGTCGTCTTCTTTTTATCAGTTCTGACGGCACTTGCGGGGGGGGGGGGGGGGGGAGATGGCGGACGGATGGGGGCATCAGGCATCCCAGCCGCCCGTCCCTTCTTGCTCGCTCCATGGAGGGGAGGAGGAAGCCAATTAAGCTCCCTCCTTCCCGGGCTTTCCCCTGCCTCCTCGTCCAGCTCTATTGGTTTCATTTTCCCTCTCGTAGCCTCTTTTTCCCTCTTCTGCTCTTCTCATCATTTATTTCACTCTTCGGAGGGTGCCTGCACTCTCTTCCTTCCAAAGAGTTGGCAGGTTGACGGGGAGGGTGCCTTCATATGTGTTCCCTCTTCCCCTTTCTCTTCCAAGTTCAACTTGGAAGGTAGCCTTCTCCTTCCTAATCCCTCTGTCACCTTTGTCCCGAGCTACCCGAGCCAACGGGGTCGACTACCCTTTATCCGAGCCAGTTTCTGCACGAGGCAGTGTCAGTGGCTGGACGCAGGAAGGTCAACCGAGTCAGCCAAGCAATGGGCTCATACAGCGGCACCAGATGGATTTTTTACTTTTTTGACATGTATTTTCTTGGCTTCGGCCTTCCTGATGTACAAGCGAGTTGTTTGAATAAAAGAAAGGAGGCTTTTGTTTTATCTCATGTCGTTTACACAATGCTCAGTATTCAGAAGTAGAACTTGCGTAGTGTAGTCGCGTTCCAGGTCCGAGGGATGAGCTCTCCTTCCATCGTGGATAGTCGGTATGTTCCTTTTCCGAGCGTCTTGACCACTCTGTAGGGGCCTTCCCAATTAGGGGATAACTTGCCTGCTGCCACAAGTGGTCGAGAGGCTTCGGCTTTCCTGAGGATGAAGTCTCCCGGTTGAAAGTGTCTATCTCAGACTTTGGCGTTGTACTATCGAGTGAGGCGGTGTTGATATTCCGTTGCTCGGATGCTGGCAATCTCTCGGAGCTCATCTGTTAGGTCGAGGTTTTCGAGCAATTTCTGATCGTTTGCCTCGGGCGAGAAACAGATGACTTGGAGTGAAGGATTGGCAATTTCCAAAGGGATGACGGCCTCGGCTCCATACACCAACTGGAAAGGACTTTCACCGGTTGCCGTTCTGGGAGTCGTTCTGTGTGACCAAAGTACGTTCGGTAATTCCTTAAGCCAGCTGCCCTTGGCTTTGCCGAGCCTAGTCTTGATGCCTTTTAAGATAGTCTTATTGGCATTTTCGACCAGCCCGTTAGCCTGAGGGTGGGCGACCAAGGTGAAGTGATTGCGAACGCCCAGGTCAGCACATCTGTCTCGGAAATAACGAGAATCAAATTGCCGACCATTCTCGCTTACTATTATCCGGGGGATGCCGTAACGACAGATGATCGACTTCCAGACGAAATTCCAGACGACTATCTCGGTGATCCTTGCTGTGGCTTCGGCCTCGATCCACTTAGTGAAGTAATCGATGGCGACGATAATGAACTTCTTCTGGGCCTGGGCCTGGGGAATGGCCCGAGGATGTCGATTCCCAAGCAAGCGAAGGGATAAGGCTCGGCTAGGGTGATGAGCTCTGTTGCTAGCTGATGGACCAAGTGGTCAAATCACTGACATCGGTCACAATGTTATGTGTAGGTCGAGCACTCGCGCTGCAGAGTGGGCCACCAATAACCTTGCCGTAGCAAGATCCTAGTGAGCGACCTACCTCCTAAATGCACTCCGCACAGACCTTCGTGAACTTCTTCGATCGCTCGATTGGCTTCATCAGTGCTGAGGCACTTCAGGAGAGGATCGGAGAAGGATCTCCGGTAGATAGCGCCATCCAGAGTGACGAATCATCGAGCTTGGTACTTCAATCTTCGGGCTTCCCGAGGGTCGGGGGGCTCTTGAGAATCTTGGAGCCATGACAGGTACGGGGTACACCAGTCGCTTGGGGGGGCCGAGTCAACAGGCAGGAGCTCCGAGTTGATGCTCGGTCGCTCTAGCTCTTCGAGAAGGACCGATTGAGTACCCTTGGGGTCAAGAGAGGAGGCCAGCCGAGAGAAGGCATCCGCTCGGGAGTTTTCCTCTCGAGCTATTCAGACTACCTCAAATCTCTCGAACTGTTGTGCCACGGCTCTGACCAGTTGGAGGTATTTGACCATCGGTGCTTCTCTAGCTTTGTAATCCCCGTTGACATGGCTAGCGACCAGCTGGGAGTCAGTATGAATTTTGACTCGCTCAGCCCCTAGCCGCCGGGCCATGCGGGCTCCCGAGATAAGGGCCTCATACTCGGAAGCGTTGTTGGACACCTGGAAGTTGAACTTCAAGGCGTATTGTAGCTCTGCTCCTTCAGGGGACTTCAGGAGGATTCCAGCGTCGCTCCCGACTGAGTTGGAGGATCCGTCGACGAACAGTTCCCAGGTTGGCCCAGGCACGGACGGAGATCTTTCTTCAGTCGGGATGGTGCTCTCGGCGATGAAGTCAGCGAGCGCTTGGCTTTTGATAGCCGAGCGAGGCCGGTACGATATATTGTATTCCCCAAGCATGATGGCCCACTTGACGAGGCGTCCCGAGGCTTCAGGGTGAGCGAGGATCCTCTTCAATGGTTCGCCGGTCAGCACGGTGATGGAGTGCCCTTGGAAATAGGGTCAGAGGCGCTTGGCCGAGGTAACTAACGCTAGCACGAGTCTCTCGGTTGCGGGGTACCTCCTTTCAGCCTCATTAAGCACCTTGCTGGTGTAGTAGACCGGTCTCTCGACTCCCGAGTCATTTCTGACTAGGATCGAGCTAACTGTAGATGGAGTTGCCGAGAGATAGAGATGCAAGGTTTCACCTGGGACGGGCTTGGAAAGCACCGGGGGCGAAGCCAAGAACCCCTTAAGCTTAGTGAACGCCTTTTGGCATTCCTCGTCCCACGCGAATGTAGCAGATGCCATTTTGGACCCCCTCAACAGTTTGAAGAAGGGTAGGCATCGTTCAGCAGCACGGGACATGAATCTGCTGAGCGCGGAAATGCGCCCGGTAAGGCGTTGAACATCTTTAATACAGGTGGGTGGGCGCATGTCCAGGATGGCCTGGACCTTGTCGGGGTTGGCCTCAATCCCACGCTGGGTGACTAAGAAGCCCAAGAATTTCTCGGACCTTACTCCGAAGGCGCACTTGGCAGGGTTGAGCTTCATGTTGTACTTTAGGAGGGTGTCGAAGGTTTCAACTAGGTCGGCGAAGTGGTCTTCGACCTTGGGGGTTTTCACGAGCATGTCGTCAATATAGGCCTCGACGTTCCGACCGAGCTGTCCCTCGCACATATGATTGACCAGCCTCTGGTATGTGGCTCCAGCGTTCTTCAACCCGAAAGGCATCCGGGTGTAGCAGTATACTGATAAGTCTTCATTTCTTATGATAATACATCGCATAAACACTATTTTATGTGCATATAATTAGGTAATTATGCATATTTCATAGTTAACCTCAACTCCACATTTAAATTGGAGCTTTCACGTAAATTGATTAATTTAATTATCTTATTTAATAATAAATTAAAGTTGAGGGCCATGATCATTAATTCTCCATTGCATAATCATGAGCATTTAAGATTTATGTGCACATTGTGATAATTTGTATGGACTAAAGTGCAATTATGTGTGTGTAGGACACCGAAGGTAATTACAAAAGAAGTTGGGGGCAAAAGGGTCATCACCATTTTGACCAAGTCAAATAAAGAATTCAAATTATTTTGATTGGAGGGAAAGGAAAGTTCAAAATTTCGAATTCAAAGTTTGAAAAGGAGGAATCCAAACTTTAAGTTTGGAAAGGAGGAAAAGGACATCCAAAATTTGAATTAAAGGAGAGACATGATGAGTCTTGGGAAATGGGGTGCCTAAAGTCCAAGAAAGAGGGTGCCCACCTACTTTTACTCTTCCCCATGCATCATATTCCATTTGAATCTTAGCCATCCATCTCCTTTTGATATAATCTCCACCCTCTATCTACCAAACTTTCCCTATAAATAGCCCATGGTAAGGAGGAGAAGGGGAGTTTTTTCTTTGAGCAATCTTTCACTCTCCCTCTTTCTCTCCCAACCTTAGGCCTCCGGTTGCTCCCATTTTGTCCTCCACAACTCCCCTTTCATGGCGGCGTGCACATCAAGACGGGCGACGTTCCAAGGCTCGTGACGTGGACGGCGACGGCTTCTTCATCCACCTCTTCCCACGGTAATCTCTTTCAAGGCGGAGTGATCCTCTCCAAGGCTCGGCGAGGAGGAGACAACGGCGTCATCACCATTGCTACTACCATCTTCACACCTTAGGCTCATCTTTTTATTATTGCTTTAGTTTTATTTCACTTCATTGTAATCTCATTGTGCCATTAGTGTAAACTTATTTCACATTTCATGTACTCTTCCTTTTAAGTTAATGAAAGTTGCTCTCTTGATCTAGTTCTTACTCTTCTTCCCTCTCTATCTCTTTCTTCTATATTTTCTTTCCACTTCATACAATTATTTTCTATAGCATAAGCGCATAGTCATGGTGTTTTCAATTAAGTGTTAGAATCATTCTTTGTTTCCTCACTTTTCCTCAAACAATCAAATCACAAATATTTTCCAAAGGAGTCCAAAGTTTTTAACTCTAAAAATCTATTCTTCCTTGTGGATTCGACCCGTGCTTGTCCGAATACTACATTCTCTTTTGATCATTTTGTGCGAGTGCGGTTTTAAGATTGTTATACGCATGGTTTAAACGACGAACTTTCGCGTTATCAATTTTTGGCGCCGTTGTCGGGGAGGAATGGTGATTTTTGACTTAAGAACTTTGTTTTCCTTATGTATATAGTGTACTAATAAAGTTCTCTTTTCTTATTTTTACAGGAAAAAAGAAAAAAAAAGAAGCAACTTGAAAATTCAAAAAAAATTTAGAGGTAAGTCTCCACCTTTTCCTTAGTCTTTTTGTCATTCATTGTGAAAAAAAAAGAACGGGGGAACGCTTTTCAAGTAAGTATCCAAACTTTTCCTCCTTCATTTTAATTTCATTTCTCTACATTTTATATCTTGTGGTTAGATAGGTTCACTAAATAAAAACATAAAAAAAGGCATCACTTGAACTTCAATAAAAATCTTCATTGCAAGAGTAGAAATCACACCTTCATGTTCTAAGTCATGCATCATTTAGGATAGAAGCTCTTTTTCTTTATTGTCTAATTGTTGTTAATTACATTGTTGAAGATTGCGGGAGGCAAGGTGAGTACTCTAACTTTTCCAAAAGCATGCTCATGCATTTTCATGCTTGCATAGAACCCCTTGTTTGAACTTACTTTGTTGTATATCATTTCAAAATATCTTAAGGGCAACACCCATAAGCAAGATAAGGTGGGGATTTCATCACCATTCCTTAGCCCACAAATCATAATTCTCTTGCATCTTTGCATCACCTAGACCTCAAATAAAATTCAGTAGACATTTGCCCTAGGTTCACACTGTGGTTCTTGTGTTATTTGGGCTTACCCTCTTATGAAAATCGGTGCCTAAGGCAAGACGGTCGGATGGCAAACGCCTTAAGCGGGCTAGTGGTTTGGCATAATTAGGTCCCTACGAAAGTAGGGGGAACCTCCTACTACCCCACCCCTTACCTGGCCGGTGGAAATATTGAGGGTGAACTTAAGTTTCACTTTAGCCATTTTGTGAAACCTAATTTGTAGGTGTAGGTCACATCTAGGACATTAAGTAATTTGTGTGACAACTTGTTTGTGTTCGCATAAAAAAAAATAAAAACAAAAACAAAAACAAAATATCATCTTCTCTCTCTTCGTCTTAATTTGAGTAAAACAAAAAAATAAAAAAATATAAATATAAAAATCATCATAAAAATTTTTCTCCCATCTCTCATCTTTAACCTTGGTTTATGCAAGGGAGAAGATCTCAACACCGTGACTTAGTTGAGCCCATTAGTGAGATTGAGCGATTCATTTTTAATCCGGCTCAAAATCAAACCCAACCTATGGCTGAACAACACCAATTAGGGGTGCCCAAACAGATGAAAGAATATTTCATTCCTTCAAATTATCAGCCATCCACTTGTATCCAACTGCCTAATGTCCCTGCTTTGCACTATGAGATCAAATCTAGCACCATCCAGATGCTCCCATCCTTTTATGGGAAGACCAATGAAGATCCCTATAAACATCTGGATGAATTTCTAGAAATTTGTTCCACTGTGAAAATTCAAAATTTCACAGATGATGCTCTCCGCTTGACCTTATTCTCGTTCTCACTTAAGGACAAAGCCAAATACTGGCTAGGGACCTTAGGGAAACCTATTGGCACATGGGCAGATATGCAGCATGAGTTCCTTAAGAAGTTTTACCCCATCGGTAGAACCAACACCATGAGACGTGCAATCACAGGATTCGCGCAACTCCCAAATGAACAAATACATGAATCATGGGAGAGATTAAAGGAACTCCTCAGAAAATGCCCACATCATGGCTTTCCAAATGGCAAATAGTGCAAGCTTTCTATGAGGGCTTAGATGATCAAGTTAGGCAGATTGTGGATGCATCATGTGGTGGAGCCTTTATGAGTAAGAGTGAAGATGAGGCATATGCCTTATTTGAAATGTTGAGTGATAATTCAATCAACCATGCTTCCTTATCCTCATATGAGAGAACCATTGGGCCTTCTAAACGGGCCGGGATGTATCGGGTAGAACCTGATGCTAGAGTGGATGTGAATTTTATCCATCAAAAATTGGACAAGGTCGACATCATGGCCCAAAAGCTAGAACATGTTGATATGCTGGCCCATAAGTTAGACCAGCTCCTGGCCCAAAACAAACAAGAAACCACCATCTCAACTACGTCCAACCCATACCTGGACCCAACACATCATGAGACGTGTGCTTTATGTGCTAGCTCGGACCATCATGTGTCTGATTGCCCAACAGCAGCCCAATTGCCATCTTTTATACAGGAGCAAGTCCAAGCAGCCCAGGGGTTCTCTAAACCCAACTATGACCCATTTTCTAACACCTATAATCCGGGCTGGAGGAATCACCCCAATTTCAATTGGAGAAATCAACAAGCTCCTAATCAACCGACAATCTCCTCCGCATCTCAAGCTTACAAACCACCGATCCAACACCAATTCCAAGCTCAACCACCATTTCAAGGAAATGCTTATGGTCGAGGACCGCAAGCCCAACAACCACTTCCCCGATTCAACCAGGGTCAGGCCCCATACCAACCTCCTCAGCTTAATTACGGGCAGTCTTCCAATTCTCAACAAACCTATCAACCTCCTCTGCAACACCACCAGGACTCCCAAACTGATGATAGATTCCATCAGTTACAACAACTAATTCTGGCCCAAAATCAATCCTTCCAACAAACTATTCAAGCCCAAAGTCAATCTTTCCAACAGACCCTCCAAGTCCACCAGCAAACCATCTCTAAGTTGGAGACTCAATTGGGCCAATTGGCTGAAGCCACCATGAGAAGGGAAGTGGGCCAATTGCCAAGTCAGCCCATTGCCAACCCACGAAATAATCCTCCGGGCTTCCCACAACCAAACTTCCCCATTAACCAGCCAATTCCTCCTCTCCTCCAGCACCCATCAGGTCAAATACCACAAAAAGGCCCACAACTCGAAAATGCAAAAGCAATTTCGACCTTAAGAAGTGGTAAAGTCCTCGAAGATCCTCAAGGGTCCACTCCTAGTTCATCAGTCCAGGCCCCTGACATATCTTCTGATAGTGAGGAGGAGCCCAGCCAGGAAGAGGATGTCAAGGGAAAGAGGAAAATAGAGGAAGGGCCTAGCACTTACCAACCTACAGTGCCATTTCCTAATGCCTTAAAGCCCAAAAAGAAACAACCAGCCCATAATGAGGAGATGATGGAGCTCTTCAAACAAGTACATATCAACATCCCTCTCCTCGATGCCATCAAACATGTCCCGGCCTATGCTAGATTCTTAAAAGAAATGTGCACTCCTAGGCGGGAGCCACGAGTGACCCCGGAAAAGGTTCGGCTTCCTGAGAACGTTAGTGCCGTAGTCCTCAACCAACTTCCAAGGAAGTTAAAGGACCCTGGAGCACCCCTTATCTCTTGCAACATTGGGGGTGTGACCTTTGATAAGGCTCTCCTTGATTTAGGAGCCAGTGTGAATTTACTTCCCACCTCCATCTATGAGCAGTTTGACATCGGTGAGCTCAAGCCTACACCCATTATTCTCCAGCTCGCCGATAGATCAATCAAGACTCCAAAGGGCCTTATTGAGGATGTCATTATTAAAGTGAATGAGTGCTACTTCCCTGCCGACTTTCTTATTTTGGACATGGTTTCTCCCCAAGAAATCAAGCATACTCCTATCATTTTGGGTAGACCATTTTTAGCCACGGCTAGGGCTAATATAGATTGTGCTTCAGGAGTTAT
Organism: Amorphophallus konjac; assembly: GCA_022559845.1. Classification (NCBI taxonomy): domain Eukaryota; kingdom Viridiplantae; phylum Streptophyta; class Magnoliopsida; order Alismatales; family Araceae; genus Amorphophallus; species Amorphophallus konjac. Next base: position 70,314,866 of record CM040122.1, on the reverse strand, counting down.
GGACATATCTTTTGGGGATCAGAAAGTCAGCATCAACATTTTCAAGGCATCTAAATTTTATGATCAAAAAGAAGATTGCTATGTTGTTGACACCATTGAGGAGTTATTGGAGATTGAAGGGGACAGTAGGACCAGAATAAGAGAAGAAGTTGACATCCTGTCAACTCAACTTAGGACATGGCCCCCAGTTGAACCTTTACCTCAGCTTAAATCTGAACCAGCTCTTCCCTCTTTGCAATCCCCTCCTCAGGTTGAACTAAAACCATTGCCGGCCTCCCTTAAGTATGCATTCCTAGGCCCAGACCAAACCTTGCCCGTCATCATAGCAAGTGACCTTGAACCTAAGCATGAGGAGAAACTAGTTGAGGTCCTTAAATCTCATAAGGGGGCTATAGGTTGGTCTGTCGCTGATCTTAAAGGGATTAGTCCATCCATTTGTCAGCACCATATTTATATGGAGGAGAATGTAAAACCGAGCAGAGACATGCAGAGGAGATTAAATCCACACATGAAGGAGGTGGTCAAAAATGAGGTGGTCAAGTGGTTAGATGCCGGAATCATCTACCCAATTTCTGATAGTCAGTGGGTCAGTGCAACACAAATAGTCCCCAAGAAATCAGGACTGACTGTGATCACCAATGATCAAGAGGAGTTGATACCTACTAGGTTGACCACGGGATGGAGGGTCTGCATTGATTATAGGAAGCTCAACTCTATGACAAAGAAGGACCATTTTCCCCTCCCATTCATTGACCAAATTTTGGAAAAATTAGCAGGGCAAAAATACTTCTGTTTTCTAGATGGGTATTCTGGGTACAATCAGGTGGCTATCTACCCAGAAGATCAAGAAAAAACCACATTTACATGTCCCTACGGAACATTTGCTTTTCGGAGAATGCCCTTTGGATTATGTAATGCGCCTGCCACATTTCAAAGATGCATGTTAGCAATTTTTTCTGACATGGTGGGTAACTTTTTAGAAGTTTTCATGGATGATTTCTCCATTTTTGGGGATACATTTGATTCCTGCCTTGATCACTTAGCCAAAGTAATGAAGAGATGCATTGACACTAATCTTGTCCTCAGTTGGGAAAAGAGCCATTTCATGGTTAAAGAAGGTATTGTTCTAGGGCACATAGTGTCGGCAAGAGGAATTGAAGTAGATAAAGCCAAAGTTGATCTCATTGCCAAACTGCCACCACCCACCTCAGTAAAACAAATCCGATCATTCCTGGGTCATGCCGGCTTCTATCGCCGGTTCATCCAAGACTTCTCCAAAGTCGCTAGACCTCTCACTAATCTGCTGGCTAAGGAAGTCCCATTCCATCTTGACCAATCATGTCTTGAGGCTTTCGAATCATTGAAAATGGTATTGACCAATGCCCCAATCTTACAAACTCCTAATTGGTCATTACCTTTTGAAATTATGTGTGATGCCTCGGATTATGCTTTAGGTGCTGTTTTAGGGCAAAGGGTAGACAAAAAGCCTGTGGTGATTTACTATGCGAGTCGCACACTCGCTGATGCCCAACTTAGGTACACCACAACAGAAAAGGAGTTACTTGCTGTTGTCTTTGCCCTTGAAAAGTTTCGGTCCTATCTGCTAGGGGCCAAAGTCATTGTGTTCTCTGACCACTCAGCTCTCAGACACCTGCTGTCTAAAAAAGATGCCAAACCAAGGTTGATTAGATGGATCCTTTTATTACAAGAATTTGATTTGGAAATTCGGGATAAAAAAGGAAGTGAAAATGTTGTTGCAGATCACTTGTCCCGAATTATCACATCAGACACCACACCCTTACAAGACTCATTTCCAGATGAGCACCTCCTTAGTGTATCTCACATTCCACCCCCATGGTATGCACACATTGTCAATTACTTAGCCGTGAAAAAAATTCCTGAAGGTTGGTCTAAACATAAAAAAGACCGCTTCTTTGCTAAGCTCAAATACTTCTTTTGGGAAGACCCTGAGCTATTCATTTAGGACCAGACCAAATCATTCGAGGTGTGCCCCTGAAGGTGAGCAACAAAGCATTTTGACATTTTGCCACACCTTAGCTTGTGGGGGGCATTTTTCAAGTAAGAAAACGGCAGCGAAAGTTTTGCAGAGTGGGTTCTACTGGCCCACAATATTTAAAGATGCATTCGAATTTTGCAAATCTTGTGAGCGCTGTCAGGCTATGGGAAACATGTCACGCAGGGACATGATGCCTTTAAACCCTATCCTGGTTGTGGAAATTTTTGATGTATGGGGAATTGACTTCATGGGACCGTTTCCACCATCTTTTGGTCATGAGTACATTTTGGTGGCAGTGGATTACGTGTCTAAGTGGATAGAAGCTATAGCCACAAGGACTAATGATCACAAAATTGTCATGAAATTTGTTCGCAAGAACATTTTCTCTCGATTTGGATGTCCGAGGGCTATCATTAGTGATGGGGGTTCACATTTCATCCATTCTCAATTCCGGGCTTTGCTTCGGAAGTATGGGATAACACATAAGATTGCTACCCCCTATCATCCCCAGACTAGTGGCCAGGTGGAGGTTTCTAATAGGGAGATCAAGAACATTTTGCAAAAGTCTGTCCGGCCCGATAGGAAAGATTGGTCAGAAAGATTAGATGATGCTTTATGGGCCTATCGGACCGCCTATAAAACTCCCATTGGCATGTCCCCTTATAGGCTTATTTTTGAAAGCCATGTCATTTGCCAGTCGAATTGGAACATAGGGCCTATTGGGCAATCAAACAATTCAATCTTGATTTAGCACAGGCTAGTTCCCATAGAGCCCTTCAACTGAATGAGTTAGAAGAACTTCGCAATGAAGCCTATGAGAACTCTAGGATTTATAAAGCCCAGACAAAAGCATTCCATGATAAGCACATTTCACGCAAAACTTTTCAAATCAACCAAAAGGTCTGGCTTTTTAACTCTAGGCTGCGATTATTCCCAGGCAAATTGAAATCTCGATGGGATGGACCATATGTAGTAATTAAAATATTTGACCATGGTGCAGTAACAATTCTTGATCCTAAAACTGGTCAAACTTTCACTGTCAATGGTCAACGTTTGAAACCTTACATTGAAAATCTTCCAATGCTGCAGGAGGACTCTCTCAGGCTGAGTGACCCATTGTGAGCTATATTGTGTCTGGCTGAAGACGTTAAACTTAGCGCTTCTTGGGAGGCAACCCAATTATCCTGTCTCTTTTCAAAAAAAAAAAAAAATTTTTTTTGATTGATTTTCTTATTTTGTCTAAGGAGCATGAGCATGGAGCATGGAGCAATATTTCTTTGATGACGACATCTCTCTCTCAGGTCGTATCTATCCTTCCCTCTACTTTTTATGGCTTTATTTCATTTCTATATCTTACTCATGCCATTAGGGACAATGTCACCTAAGTTGGGGGGTAACTTGAGCTTGAATTTCCTCAAAATAATTACAACCTTTCATCACACCTCTAACAAGTGTTTCATGTTCATATTTTATGATGAGAAACTTTTCTTAGAATGATATGACTTAGAGTCTTACATGTGAAAGTTGCACATTAAAGGGATGAATTAATTGGTTATGTCTTTAGCCTTTTCCTCAGAATACACCTGAAAATTCTATTGAACTTGCACACAATTGCACAATAACAAGATCGGTGGATGACAAACATTAGGATGATGGGAATTTTACTTGACACTTAGGTGGTGATGAATATTATGCCCATTCGTTGAACATAATCGTGAGAAAAAGCTACCTGCCAAAAAAAAAAACATATGGAAAATGCCCCTGAACTTAGTAACCGGGCCTGCTTCTCCTAAGGCAAGAGTTGAGGTTCGCGTCAAACGGCGAAGGGATGTGCAGCACCGTGTGTCAAAAAAAAAAAGATAAAAAAAAAAGAAGTATAAACTGGCAGAGTGAAGCTACCTGTAATTCGAGAAGCTCAATTCAAGAGGTGGGCAGAATTGAAAATCATCTTTAAGTGAAAGGTAGAAGACTCATTCATCTAGATTGTTTGGAAGTCACTAGTCAAGTTATATCACTCATACACAAAGAGATATTTAATTTTGAGTGTATCCTGAGGAAAGGTCTAAACACATGGACTGATGAAATTTATACCAAATGCATTCTACTTGAACTTGTAATACTCCAAAGTCTAAATCATTATGCATAATGTTCTTGCCATGATCTATGACACATGAGTATTTGCTAGTCCTAATTTTATAATTGTTTACATTGCTAAGGGACTAGCAATGTTCAAGTTGGGGGGTGTGATAAGTCTCCATTTCTTATGATAATACATCGCATAAACACCATTTTATGTGCATATAATTAGGTAATTATGCATATTTCATAGTTAACCTCAACTCCACATTTAAATTGGAGCTTTCACGTAAATTGATTAATTCAATTATCTTATTTAATAATAAATTAAAGTTGAGGGCCATGATCATTAATTCTCCATTGCATAATCATGAGCATTTGAGATTTATGTGCACATTGTGGTAATTTGTATGGACTAAAGTGCAATTATGTGTGTGTAGGACACCGAAGGCAATTACAAAAGAAGTTGGGGGCAAAAGGGTCATCACCATTTTGACCAAGTCAAATAAAGAATTCAAATTATTTTGATTGGAGGGAAAGGAAAGTTCAAAATTTCGAATTCAAAGTTTGAAAAGGAGGAATCCAAACTTTAAGTTTGGAAAGGAGGAAAAGGACATCCAAAATTTGAATTAAAGGAGAGACATGATGAGCCTTGGGAAATGGGGTGCCTAAAGTCCAAGAAAGAGGGGTGCCCACCTACTTTTACTCTTCCCCATGCATCATATTCCATTTGAATCTTAGCCATCCATCTCCTTTTGATATAATCTCCACCCTCTATCTACCAAACTTTCCCTATAAATAGCCCATGGTAAGGAGGAGAAGGGGAGTTTTTTCTTTGAGCATTCTTTCACTCTCCCTCTTTCTCTCCCAACCTTAGGCCTCCGGTTGCTCCCATTTTGTCCTCCACAACTCCCCTTTCATGGCGGCGTGCACATCAAGACGGGCGACGTTCCAAGGCTCGTGACGTGGACGGCGACGGCTTCTTCATCCACCTCTTCCCACGGTGATCTCTTTCAAGGCGGAGTGATCCTCTCCAAGGCTCGGCGAGGAGGAGACGACGGCGTCATCACCATTGCTACTACCATCTTCACACCTTAGGCTCCTCTTTTTGTTATTGCTTTAGTTTTATTTCACTTCATTGTAATCTCATTGTGCCATTAGTGTAAACTTATTTCACATTTCATGTACTCTTCCTTTTAAGTTAATGAAAGTTGCTCTCTTGATCTAGTTCTTGCTCTTCTTCCCTCTCTATCTCTTTCTTCTATATTTTCTTTCCACTTCATACAATTATTTTCTATAGCATAAGCGCATAGTCATGGTGTTTTCAATTAAGTGTTAGAATCATTCTTTGTTTCCTCACTTTTCCTCAAACAATCAAATCACAAATATTTTCCAAAGGAGTCCAAAGTTTTTAACTCTAAAAATCTATTCTTCCTTGTGGATTCGACCCGTGCTTGTCCGAATATTACATTCTCTTTTGATCATTTTGTGCGAGTGCGGTTTTAAGATTGTTATACGCAAGGTTTAAACGACGAACTTTCGCGTTATCAATTTTTGGCGCCGTTGCCGGGGAGGAATGGTGATTTTTGACTTAAGAACTTTGTTTTCCTTATGTATATAGTGTACTAATAAAGTTCTCTTTTCTTATTTTTACAGGAAAAAAGAAAAAAAAAGAAGCAACTTGAAAATTCAAAAAAAATTTAGAGGTAAGTCTCCACCTTTTCCTTAGTCTTTTTATCATTCATTGTGAAAAAAAAAGAACGGGGGAACGCTTTTCAAGTAAGTATCCAAACTTTTCCTCCTTCATTTTAATTTCATTTCTCTACATTTTATATCTTGTGGTTAGATAGGTTCACTAAATAAAAACATAAAAAAAGGCATCACTTGAACTTCAATAAAAATCTTCATTGCAAGAGTAGAAATCACACCTTCATGTTCTAAGTCATGCATCATTTAGGATAGAAGCTCTTTTTCTTTATTGTCTAATTGTTGTTAATTACATTGTTGAAGATTGCGGGAGGCAAGGTGAGTACTCTAACTTTTCCAAAAGCATGCTCATGCATTTTCATGCTTGCATAGAACCCCTTGTTTGAACTTACTTTGTTGCATATCATTTCAAAATATCTTAAGGGCAACACCCATAAGCAAGATAAGGTGGGGATTTCATCACCCTTCCTTAGCCCACAAATCATAATTCTCTTGCATCTTTGCATCACCTAGACCTCAAATAAAATTCAGTAGACATTGGCCCTAGGTTCACACTGTGGTTCTTGTGTTATTTGGGCTTACCCTCTTATGAAAACCGGTGCCTAAGGCAAGACGGTCGGATGGCAAACGCCTTAAGCGGGCTAGTGGTTTGGCATAATTAGGTCCCTACGAAAGTAGGGGGAACCTCCCACTACCCCACCCCTTACCTGGCCGGTGGAAATATTGAGGGTGAACTTAAGTTTCACTTTAGCCATTTTGTGAAACCAATTTGTAGGTGTAGGTCACATCTAGGACATTAAGTAATTTGTGTGACAACTTGTTTGTGTTCGCATAAAAAAAATAAAAACAAAAACAAAAACAAAATATCATCTTCTCTCTCTTCGTCTTAATTTGAGTAAAACAAAAAAATAAAAAAAATAAAAATAAAAATCATCATAAAAAATTTTCTCCCATCTCTCATCTTTAACCTTGGTTTATGCAAGGGAGAAGATCTCAACACCGTGACTTAGTTGAGCCCATTAGTGAGATTGAGCGATTCATTTTTAATCCGGCTCAAAATCAAACCCAACCTATGGCTGAACAACACCAATTAGGGGTGCCCAAACAGATGAAGGAATATTTCATTCCTTCAAATTATCAGCCATCCACTTGTATCCAACTGCCTAATGTCCCTGCTTTGCACTATGAGATCAAATCTAGCACCATCCAGATGCTCCCATCCTTTTATGGGAAGACCAATGAAGATCCCTATAAACATCTGGATGAATTTCTAGAAATTTGTTCCACTGTGAAAATTCAAAATTTCACAGATGATGCTCTCCGCTTGACCTTATTCTCGTTCTCACTTAAGGACAAAGCCAAATACTGGCTAGGGACCTTAGGGAAACCTATTGGCACATGGGCAGATATGCAGCATGAGTTCCTTAAGAAGTTTTACCCCATCGGTAGAACCAACACCATGAGACGTGCAATCACAGGATTCGCGCAACTCCCAAATGAACAAATACATGAATCATGGGAGAGATTAAAGGAACTCCTCAGAAAATGCCCACATCATGGGCTTTCCAAATGGCAAATAGTGCAAGCTTTCTATGAGGGCTTAGATGATCAAGTTAGGCAGATTGTGGATGCATCATGTGGTGGAGCCTTTATGAGTAAGAGTGAAGATGAGGCATATGCCTTATTTGAAATGTTGAGTGATAATTCAATCAACCATGCTTCCTTATCCTCATATGAGAGAACCATTGGGCCTTCTAAACGGGCCGGGATGTATCGGGTAGAACCTGATGCTAGAGTGGATGTGAATTTTATCCATCAAAAATTGGACAAGGTCGACATCATGGCCCAAAAGCTAGAACATGTTGATATGCTGGCCCATAAGTTAGACCAGCTCCTGGCCCAAAACAAACAAGAAACCACCATCTCAACTACGTCCAACCCATACCTGGACCCAACACATCATGAGACGTGTGCTTTATGTGCTAGCTCGGACCATCATGTGTCTGATTGCCCAACAGCAGCCCAATTGCCATCTTTTATACAGGAGCAAGTCCAAGCAGCCCAGGGGTTCTCTAAACCCAACTATGACCCATTTTCTAACACCTATAATCCGGGCTGGAGGAATCACCCCAATTTCAATTGGAGAAATCAACAAGCTCCTAATCAACCGACAATCTCCTCCGCATCTCAAGCTTACAAACCACCGATCCAACACCAATTCCAAGCTCAACCACCATTTCAAGGAAATGCTTATGGTCGAGGACCGCAAGCCCAACAACCACTTCCCCGATTCAACCAGGGTCAGGCCCCATACCAACCTCCTCAGCTTAATTACGGGCAGTCTTCCAATTCTCAACAAACCTATCAACCTCCTCTGCAACACCACCAGGACTCCCAAACTGATGATAGATTCCATCAGTTACAACAACTAATTCTGGCCCAAAATCAATCCTTCCAACAAACTATTCAAGCCCAAAGTCAATCTTTCAACAGACCCTCCAAGTCCACCAGCAAACCATCTCAAAGTTGGAGACTCAATTGGGCCAATTGGCTGAAGCCACCATGAGAAGGGAAGTGGGCCAATTGCCAAGTCAGCCCATTGCCAACCCACGAAATAATCCTCCGGGCTTCCCACAACCAAACTTCCCCATTAACCAGCCAATTCCTCCTCTCCTCCAGCACCCATCAGGTCAAATGCCACAAAAAGGCCCACAACTCGAAAATGCAAAAGCAATTTCGACCTTAAGAAGTGGTAAAGTCCTCGAAGATCCTCAAGGGTCCACTCCTAGTTCATCAGTCCAGGCCCCTGACATATCTTCTGATAGTGAGGAGGAGCCCAGCCAGGAAGAGGATGTCAAGGGAAAGAGAAAATAGAGGAAGGGCCTAGCACTTACCAACCTACAGTGCCATTTCCTAATGCCTTAAAGCCCAAAAAGAAACAACCAGCCCATAATGAGGAGATGATGGAGCTCTTCAAACAAGTACATATCAACATCCCTCTCCTCGATGCCATCAAACATGTCCCGGCCTATGCTAGATTCTTAAAAGAAATGTGCACTCCTAGGCGGGAGCCACGAGTGACCCCGGAAAAGGTTCGGCTTCCTGAGAACGTTAGTGCCGTAGTCCTCAACCAACTTCCAAGGAAGTTAAAGGACCCTGGAGCACCCCTTATCTCTTGCAACATTGGGGGTGTGACCTTTGATAAGGCTCTCCTTGATTTAGGAGCCAGTGTGAATTTACTTCCCACCTCCATCTATGAGCAGTTTGACATCGGTGAGCTCAAGCCTACACCCATTATTCTCCAGCTCGCCGATAGATCAATCAAGACTCCAAAGGGCCTTATTGAGGATGTCATTATTAAAGTGAATGAGTGCTACTTCCCTGCCGACTTTCTTATTTTGGACATGGTTTCTCCCCAAGAAATCAAGCATACTCCTATCATTTTGGGTAGACCATTTTTAGCCACGGCTAGGGCTAATATAGATTGTGCTTCAGGAGTTATGGACATATCTTTTGGGGATCAGAAAGTCAGCATCAACATTTTCAAGGCATCTAAATTTTATGATCAAAAAGAAGATTGCTATGTTGTTGACACCATTGAGGAGTTATTGGAGATTGAAGGGGACAGTAGGACCAGAATAAGAGAAGAAGTTGACATCCTGTCAACTCAACTTAGGACATGGCCCCCAGTTGAACCTTTACCTCAGCTTAAATCTGAACCAGCTCTTCCCTCTTTGCAATCCCCTCCTCAGGTTGAACTAAAACCATTGCCGGCCTCCCTTAAGTATGCATTCCTAGGCCCAGACCAAACCTTGCCCGTCATCATAGCAAGTGACCTTGAACCTAAGCATGAGGAGAAACTAGTTGAGGTCCTTAAATCTCATAAGGGGGCTATAGGTTGGTCTGTCGCTGATCTTAAAGGGATTAGTCCATCCATTTGTCAGCACCATATTTATATGGAGGAGAATGCAAAACCGAGCAGAGACATGCAGAGGAGATTAAATCCACACATGAAGGAGGTGGTCAAAAATGAGGTGGTCAAGTGGTTAGATGCCGGAATCATCTACCCAATTTCTGATAGTCAGTGGGTCAGTGCAACACAAATAGTCCCCAAGAAATCAGGACTGACTGTGATCACCAATGATCAAGAGGAGTTGATACCTACTAGGTTGACCACGGGATGGAGGGTCTGCATTGATTATAGGAAGCTCAACTCTATGACAAAGAAGGACCATTTTCCCCTCCCATTCATTGACCAAATTTTGGAAAAATTAGCAGGGCAAAAATACTTCTGTTTTCTAGATGGGTATTCTGGGTACAATCAGGTGGCTATCTACCCAGAAGATCAAGAAAAAACCACATTTACATGTCCCTACGGAACATTTGCTTTTCGGAGAATGCCCTTTGGATTATGTAATGCGCCTGCCACATTTCAAAGATGCATGTTAGCAATTTTTTCTGACATGGTGGGTAACTTTTTAGAAGTTTTCATGGATGATTTCTCCATTTTTGGGGATACATTTGATTCCTGCCTTGATCACTTAGCCAAAGTAATGAAGAGATGCATTGACACTAATCTTGTCCTCAGTTGGGAAAAGAGCCATTTCATGGTTAAAGAAGGTATTGTGCTAGGGCACATAGTGTCGGCAAGAGGAATTGAAGTAGATAAAGCCAAAGTTGATCTCATTGCCAAACTGCCACCACCCACCTCAGTAAAACAAATCGATCATTCCTGGGTCATGCCGGCTTCTATCGCCGGTTCATCCAAGACTTCTCCAAAGTCGCTAGACCTCTCACTAATCTGCTAGCTAAGGAAGTCCCATTCCATCTTGACCAATCATGTCTTGAGGCTTTCGAATCATTGAAAATGGTATTGACCAATGCCCCAATCTTACAAACTCCTAATTGGTCATTACCTTTTGAAATTATGTGTGATGCCTCGGATTATGCTTTAGGTGCTGTTTTAGGGCAAAGGGTAGACAAAAAGCCTGTGGTGATTTACTATGCGAGTCGCACACTCGCTGATGCCCAACTTAGGTACACCACAACAGAAAAGGAGTTACTTGCTGTTGTCTTTGCCCTTGAAAAGTTTCGGTCCTATCTGCTAGGGGCCAAAGTCATTGTGTTCTCTGACCACTCAGCTCTCAGACACCTGCTGTCTAAAAAAGATGCCAAACCAAGGTTGATTAGATGGATCCTTTTATTACAAGAATTTGATTTGGAAATTCGGGATAAAAAAGGAAGTGAAAATGTTGTTGCAGATCACTTGTCCCGAATTATCACATCAGACACCACACCCTTAAAAGACTCATTTCCAGATGAGCACCTCCTTAGTGTATCTCACATTCCACCCCCATGGTATGCACACATTGTCAATTACTTAGCCGTGAAAAAAATTCCTGAAGGTTGGTCTAAACATAAAAAAGACCGCTTCTTTGCTAAGCTCAAATACTTCTTTTGGGAAGACCCTGAGCTATTCCATTTAGGACCAGACCAAATCATTCGAGGTGTGCCCCTGAAGGTGAGCAACAAAGCATTTTGACATTTTGCCACACCTTAGCTTGTGGGGGGCATTTTTCAAGTAAGAAAACGGCAGCGAAAGTTTTGCAGAGTGGGTTCTACTGGCCCACAATATTTAAAGATGCATTCGAATTTTGCAAATCTTGTGAGCGCTGTCAGGCTATGGGAAACATGTCACGCAGGGACATGATGCCTTTAAACCCTATCCTGGTTGTGGAAATTTTTGATGTATGGGGAATTGACTTCATGGGACCGTTTCCACCATCTTTTGGTCATGAGTACATTTTGGTGGCAGTGGATTACGTGTCTAAGTGGATAGAAGCTATAGCCACAAGGACTAATGATCACAAAATTGTCATGAAATTTGTTCGCAAGAACATTTTCTCTCGATTTGGATGTCCGAGGGCTATCATTAGTGATGGGGGTTCACATTTTATCCATTCTCAATTCCGGGCTTTGCTTCGGAAGTATGGGATAACACATAAGATTGCTACCCCCTATCATCCCCAGACTAGTGGCCAGGTGGAGGTTTCTAATAGGGAGATCAAGAACATTTTGCAAAAGTCTGTCCGGCCCGATAGGAAAGATTGGTCAGAAAGATTAGATGATGCTTTATGGGCCTATCGGACCGCCTATAAAACTCCCATTGGCATGTCCCCTTATAGGCTTATTTTTGAAAGCCATGTCATTTGCCAGTCGAATTGGAACATAGGGCCTATTGGGCAATCAAACAATTCAATCTTGATTTAGCACAGGCTAGTTCCCATAGAGCCCTTCAACTGAATGAGTTAGAAGAACTTCGCAATGAAGCCTATGAGAACTCTAGGATTTATAAAGCCCAGACAAAAGCATTCCATGATAAGCACATTTCACGCAAAACTTTTCAAATCAACCAAAAGGTCTGGCTTTTTAACTCTAGGCTACGATTATTCCCAGGCAAATTGAAATCTCGATGGGATGGACCATATGTAGTAATTAAAATATTTGACCATGGTGCAGTAACAATTCTTGATCCTAAAACTGGTCAAACTTTCACTGTCAATGGTCAACGTTTGAAACCTTACATTGAAAATCTTCCAATGCTGCAGGAGGACTCTCTCAGGCTGAGTGACCCATTGTGAGCTATATTGTGTCTGGCTGAAGACGTTAAACTTAGCGCTTCTTGGGAGGCAACCCAATTATCCTGTCTCTTTTCAAAAAAAAAAAAAAAATTTTTTGATTGATTTTCTTATTTTGTCTAAGGAGCATGGAGCATGGAGTAATATTTCTTTGATGACGACATCTCTCTCTCAGGTCGTATCTATCCTTCCCTCTACTTTTTATGGCTTTATTTCATTTCTATATCTTACTCATGCCATTAGGGACAATGTCACCTAAGTTGGGGGGTAACTTGAGCTTGAATTTCTCAAAATAATTACAACCTTTCATCACACCTCTAACAAGTGTTTCATGTTCATATTTTATGATGAGAAACTTTTCTTAGAATGATATGACTTAGAGTCTTACATGTGAAAGTTGCACATTAAAGGGATGAATTAATTGGTTATGTCTTTAGCCTTTTCCTCAGAATACACCTGAAAATTCTATTGAACTTGCACACAATTGCACAATAACAAGATCGGTGGATGACAAACATTAGATGATGAGAATTTTACTTGACACTTAGGTGGTGATGAATATTATGCCCATTCGTTGAACATAATCGTGAGGAAAAAGCTACCTGCCAAAAAAAAAAAACATATGGAAAATGCCCCTGAACTTAGTAACCGGACCTGCTTCTCCTAAGGCAAGAGTTGAGGTTCGCGTCAAACGGCGAAGGGATGTGCAGCACCGTGTGTCAAAAAAAAAAGATAAAAAAAAAAGAAGTATAAACTGGCAGAGTGAAGCTACCTGTAATTCGAGAAGCTCAATTCAAGAGGTGGGCAGAATTGAAAATCATCTTTAAGTGAAAGGTAGAAGACTCATTCATCTAGATTGTTTGGAAGTCACTAGTCAAGTTATATCACTCATACACAAAGAGATATTTAATTTTGAGTGTATCCTGAGGAAAGGTCTAAACACATGGACTGATGAAATTTATACCAAATGCATTCTACTTGAACTTGTAATACTCCAAAGTCTAAATCATTATGCATAATGTTCTTGCCATGATCTATGACACATGAGTATTTGCTAGTCCTAATTTTATAATTGTTTACATTGCTAAGGGACTAGCAATGTTCAAGTTGGGGGGTGTGATAAGTCTCCATTTCTTATGATAATACATCGCATAAACACCATTTTATGTGCATATAATTAGGTAATTATGCATATTTCATAGTTAACCTCAACTCCACATTTAAATTGGAGCTTTCACGTAAATTGATTAATTCAATTATCTTATTTAATAATAAATTAAAGTTGAGGGCCATGATCATTAATTCTCCATTGCATAATCATGAGCATTTGAGATTTATGTGCACATTGTGGTAATTTGTATGGACTAAAGTGCAATTATGTGTGTGTAGGACACCGAAGGCAATTACAAAAGAAGTTGGGGGCAAAAGGGTCATCACCATTTTGACCAAGTCAAATAAAGAATTCAAATTATTTTGATTGGAGGGAAAGGAAAGTTCAAAATTTCGAATTCAAAGTTTGAAAAGGAGGAATCCAAACTTTAAGTTTGGAAAGGAGGAAAAGGACATCCAAAATTTGAATTAAAGGAGAGACATGATGAGCCTTGGGAAATGGGGTGCCTAAAGTCCAAGAAAGAGGGTGCCCACCTACTTTTACTCTTCCCCATGCATCATATTCCATTTGAATCTTAGCCATCCATCTCCTTTTGATATAATCTCCACCCTCTATCTACCAAACTTTCCCTATAAATAGCCCATGGTAAGGAGGAGAAGGGGAGTTTTTTCTTTGAGCAATCTTTCACTCTCCCTCTTTCTCTCCCAACCTTAGGCCTCCGATTGCTCCCATTTTGTCCTCCACAACTCCCCTTTCATGGCGGCGTGCACATCAAGACGGGCGACGTTCCAAGGCTCGTGACGTGGACGGCGACGGCTTCTTCATCCACCTCTTCCCACGGTGATCTCTTTCAAGGCGGAGTGATCCTCTCCAAAGCTCGACGAGGAGGAGACAACGGCGTCATCACCATTGCTACTACCATCTTCACACCTTAGGCTCCTCTTTTTGTTATTGCTTTAGTTTTATTTCACTTCATTGTAATCTCATTGTGCCATTAGTGTAAACTTATTTCACATTTCATGTACTCTTCCTTTTAAGTTAATGAAAGTTGCTCTCTTGATCTAGTTCTTGCTCTTCTTCCCTCTCTATCTCTTTCTTCTATATTTTCTTTCCACTTCATACAATTATTTTCTATAGCATAAGCGCATAGTCATGGTGTTTTCAATTAAGTGTTAGAATCATTCTTTGTTTCCTCACTTTTCCTCAAACAATCAAATCACAAATATTTTCCAAAGGAGTCCAAAGTTTTTAACTCTAAAAATCTATTCTTCCTTGTGGATTCGACCCGTGCTTGTCCGAATATTACATTCTCTTTTGATCATTTTGTGCAAGTGCAGTTTTAAGATTGTTATACGCAAGGTTTAAACGACGAACTTTCGCGTTATCATATACGCCAAAGTCGGCGATAAAGGCGGTCTTCTCGATGTCTTCTGGATTCATTCTGATCTGATGGTAACCTGAATAGGTGTCCAGGAAGCTGAGTATCTCGTTGCCCGAGGTTGAGTCAACCAGTTGGTCGATGCTCGGTAATGGATAGCAGTCCTTTGGAGTAGCCTTGTTCAAGTCTGTGAAGTCCACGCACATTCACCATTTTTCCAAAGCTTTTGGCACCAGGACGACGTTAGCCAGCCACGTCGGGTATAGGACCGGTCTAAAAAGACCTGTCTTTTGCCCCTTGGTGACTTGCTCCTTGATGATCGCCTGCTTGTCTGGCGCGTGCTTCCTTCTGCGTTGCTGTACGGGCTTCACGGTTGGGTTGAGGTTGAGCTTATGCATCACTGTCTCCTCCGGTATCTCGGGGAGTTGATCATCAGACCATGCAAAGACTCGGATGTATGCTGAAAGAAACTCTTTGTATTACTGTTGAACCTCAGACGGTAGGTCGGCTCCAATCTTTACTCCTAGGGTCGGGTCGTCGTTTAGGAAAACTGTTAGCAATTCGCCTCCAGGCTCGGAAGTTGTAGGTTTTTCCTTGACTTCCCGGGGACCCTTATTCTTCCCGTCCGGCCTTGTGGCTTCAACCGAGATATTATAGCACCTTCTGGCCATTGCCTGGTTTTCTCGGACTTCCCCCAACCCATTTTTGGTGGGGAACTTCATTTTTTGGTGATAGGTAGAGGGCACCGCTTTCGTTCGGCTAAGAATTCCTCGGCCGAAGATCGCGTTGTATGCTATCATACCCTTGATCACTATAAAGTCCACCATGACCGTAACGGTTTTGGGTGGGGTGTCGAGAGTAACTGGCAGGCTTAGGGCTCCCTCGGGATAAGTGGCCTGGCCATTGAACCCGCACAGAGGGGTTCAGATCGGGCGGAGTTTAGATGGATCCTCCCCCATCTTAAGGAAACATTCAAAGGATAATACATCGGGGGCACTTCTATTGTCGACTAGAATCCTGTCTACGTTACAATGGTTTATCATGGCCGATATGACTAAGGCATCGTCATGCGTGGTGGTTAGCCCTTCTAGGTCTCGGTCGGAGAAGACTATGACCTGGGGCTCACTCGGCGGGGCCTTGGGAGGCTCGACGGCTCGGCTCGCCCGCTCAACATGACGCTTCCTTCCTCGGCCACTGTCTCCTCCTGATGCAGCTCCTCCAGCGATGACATTGATATGGACCCCGCGAGGGGCATTGTCGATTTCTTCTGGGGCGCCTCGTTCTTCCTTATGCCCGGCCACGAACCGGGCTAGGTGTCCTTGACGGACGAGGCGCTCGATTTCATCTTGGAGCTGGTAGCAATCGCCGGTGTGATGCCCATGGTCACTTTGAAATAAGCAGTGCTTGCTGCGATTGCGGCTCTTCGACTTCATTGGCTCGGGTTGGCGGAGGAGACCCGAGCCTTTGATGTCTTCATATATCTCGTACACCAGAGCGGTTAGTGGAGTGTACCGCTCATACTTCCGTGACGGTTCCTTGTGCTCTCCATCCCGGTTCCGCCTTTTTCCTGGACCCGAACTTGGCTCAAGTGCACTTTTCTTGTCCCCCTCCCGACCCGAGCCAGTTGCGCCTCGGCATGCGCTGAGTGCTTCTTCGCACTCGGCGTAGCGCAAAGCCAGGGTCACTAGCTCGGCAAGGGTCGAGGGAGGGTGGAGGACAAGTTCGCGGCGGAGGTTCTCATCCCGGGTGCCCCCGGTCAGCGCGGTTATGGCCGAGGCTACATCCAGGCGGGGGATTCTCAGGGCTCCCGACTTGAATCGGTGGATGTAAGCCTGGAGTTTCTCCCCTTGCGCCTGTTTGAGAGCCAATAGCCCCGCTACCGGCGAAACTCTCCTTAAAGACTCCCCCGAATTGTTTGAAGTCCCGGATGGATCAGGGGGCGAGGGCCCGGAACCACGCTTGGGCGCCTTGGACCAGGGTGGTCACAAAGGCTCAGCATTTGATGGCGTCGGAGGCTCCATGCAGGGTCATCAGGGTGTCGAAGCTGTCGAAGTGATCGGCCGGGTCGCCCTGGCCGTCATAAGGCTTGAAGGTCGGAATGGAGGTTCTGGGAGGTACCTCTGCCTTCAAGACATAGTCGGAGAACGGGGATTTCTCCTCGTCCTCCGCGGAGGAGACTTTCTGCAGGGCGCTTTCTTGTTCTGTGAAATGCCTCTCGAATTCTCGCAGTCAGAGGGATAGCTCCGGTTGTCGCTGCGTCGTGGGGCTGGGGGGCTGTCTTGGCGTTCCCTAGGGACTTCGGTCTCTGGATTCAAACGGCATGCCCCAGGTCTCTCCCTTTTCGGAGTGGAGGAGGCCTCTTGCTCTGGAGGAGGGGCTTGTGAAGGTCCTCCTGACCTGTTACGGATGATCTGTCAGCCTCGGAGGGTGAAGCGGCCTCTGGTGGTGTGTTGGGACACGTTCTCGCGGGGGGGGGGGGGGGGGGGGGCTTTCCGGAGGGGCGCGTGACCTTCCATCCCTGGCCGCCTGAGTCCTCATGAGTTCCACGAGGACATCCAATTTTGCATTGAGGGCTTGGAAAGCGTCAGCGCCGCCGCTAAGTGGTAGCCCCGCCGCCGTGGGGGGAGGGGGCGGGTGTCCAACCGCCGCGGGGGGAGTGGGCGGTCCGTCGGCGGCGGTGCTGGCATTGGAGGGGGGATTTTGTGAGGCTTAAGAAGGGCCTTCTCCCGCCGCCACCATAGCCTTTCCCCTGTCGCCGGCGGACCTCCTCCCTGAACTTCTTCGCACCATACTAGCTCTTTGGTTGTTTCCCACAGACGGCGCTAGATGAAGGGGCGTGATCTCGCGCTGGTCCTGAGCTGGGAGGATGATCACCAGATAGTGAACTGTAAAGAAGGGAAAATGGATCAGTGGTCCCAGGGATGGTTTCCTGGGGAAAACCCTCCGATGCTTAAGTCAGTAGAGCAATGGTGGAAGTTATGAAGGGAGGAAGAAAGAGGTGCACGAGATCCCCCTACACCGAGGTGGTGAAGTGGTTCCTGCCCAGGGAGTTTAGGCGTATGTTGGTCTTACCTTTCGTCGGAGGGAGTCCCAAGTTTATATAGTGTGCTTGCCTCATAAGTCCCGTAAGCTGAGGAGTTTCAGGCGGGAGTTACGTCCTCATCGTGGGATCTTTGCGTCCTCATCATGGGATCTTTATAGCCTTGAGGGGTCATGGGTCCCTGGTCCCTTATCCTCATAAACTCCTGCTCATAAAGGGTTCTCAACGGCAGCGTGGATAAGCAATCGTCGGTCGAGCCGAGCATAAAAGGTGCCAACCATGTCTGGGCGATAGGCATAGCTCAGATGAAGATAGGTCGGAGTGGGCGCTGAGCGCCTGCCTCTATCCCAGCGAGGGGATCGATCGGGCATAGGTCTTTTTCTGACCTGACCGACGCTCGGACCTTCCGCGCCTAAGGGCCGCCGAGGAAGGGTGTGATCACGAGTGATCTTATTTAGCTTTTTAGCCTAAGTGGGCCCTGTGGGGCTGTCACTTGGATGAGCTAGACCTTGTTTGGTCCTGATGGACCTAGTTTGGCTGCTCTTTAGATGGGCTACAGAAAACCCCCTCTCCACATACATATGTTAGACACATTTTGAAGGGGTTTTATGATGGGTATATAGGTCTTTTCATGCTTCTCTTGTTGGCCTATATAGAAGTTATGAATTTGGGAGATTGAAAACCTAAGTGAGCTAATGTTTTCTATCTTGTAGGTCAAGGAAGAAGGAAAGAGAAGAAAGGCGTGGAGCTAAAGAAATCTGAGGATATCATCTACATCCGGGAGGCTTTTGTGATCGTGATAGAAGAGAAAGTGGAGCGGATCGAAGAGAGGATCGCGGTGACATTCATATCGGCAGCATCCAGCTTCTCTCCGACCCGAGCATTAAAGAACATCATCTTCCGGCCATTGAAGATAAAGAGGGATCATTTCTATATCTTTTATTTATTCTTAGGGATGTGTTTCATGCTCTATATTTTGGGTTTAGCATGATTTGAACATTTGTGTTTATCTTCCGAACATTAGAGATATTCGTGTGTGTGACCGTCAGTGTATACGGTCGTGGTTGATCGCCTGCGTGCGGTCGTGTGTGTCATCGTGCTGCGTTTGTTGCAGCGTGTGTGTGTTTGTGTTGTGATCTGATCGTCGGATCGTGTACGTGTGTGTTATGATCCGGTCGTCGGATCGTGTGCGTGTGTGTTGTGATCCGGTCGTCGGATCGTGTGTGTGTGTGATGGGGCGTGTCCCCATGTGTTGTTGGAGCGTTATCTCCATTTGGGGATTTATCCCCGAGTGAAGCCTCACTGGGTTTGGTGAGGGGTGGACGTAGGGAGCCCGTCGTGATCCCGAACCACCTTAAAAATCCCTTGTCTTGTAGTTTGCATTGTAGGTGTTTGTGTTATTGCTTAATCTGCTTTCGTTAACGTGTGATATCGGTGAGATTGAGAGAATCTAGTTACTTTTTGTAGTTAATTTTCTCAATCTAGTTAAAAGTTGTTAATTCCACTTCGTAGTTGTTTTAATTTGCCATCTAGTGTCGGGGACAATTCAACCCCCCTTCTTGTCCGCTCGCCTACCCCGAGACCAACATTGGATTCTCCAAGGTGTGAAGCCTTCATTCTGGGAGTGATTCCCACCTCTATCACCTCTGTTGGATGCGACTTCCAACCACCACCGCCACCGCCTCCGTTCGTGTCGCCGTCGAGCCGCCACAACCCGTTCTTTGAAGTGTTGTCCAGGATTCCGAGATCCAGGATAGAAGCTCAAAGAAAAGGTTGGTCCTCCCAATCCGTGTATCTGATGATCTTGTAATTTTGAGAGATCATTCCCCTCTTTGTTAGCCATTCCCAGTTTAAATTTCCTGTCAATCCACCGTAGTTTGCTATTTTTTCGAGTCTTTTAGTTTCACCCCTGACAGTCTGCCAATCAATAGATCTGCAGGATAGTTGCATGTTGTTATATTTTTCCCGCCCCCTTAGCCATCTCCAAAAATTACCCAAAAATTTATGCGTGATCCTCACTTCCCACCCTTCCACCCATAAAATTCTCAGAGTGTAGATCGACCGTTTTCCTTTGATTCAAAATTAATTTTCAGGCAGATCCCATTCTGTTCTGTGTGATCTACATTCCGAGCTATAAGCAACAACAAACCATAGAGTTTTTCATTTCCAATATGTTTATTGGATGGTTTTGAAATTAATTTATGTTGTATCCATTTGAGTCCTCTGTCCAACGGCACTGATCTCGCCTTGATCCGCCTCCGGATCTGGGCAGAACAATTATTTTCGTGGAGGTGCGTAGATCCATTCCGAGTCAGGCCAGCAAGAGCAGTCCGCTGGATAATTCCTCAGAAAATACGCCAGCTCAGATTCGGTCACCGCCGAGTTCAGAGATCGAAGAGAAGGCTTTCACCGGCGTCCCAGCCAATCGTCTCGACCAGAAGTCGACCGAAAGCCGCCGTCCCAGCAGTCGAGTTCGCTTGCTGTCCAGCGAGTCGGAACAGTACTGAGTCGGACCAGCAGCCAGCCTCCGGCTCGATAGCCCTTCCGGCTTGCTTCCCGTCAACCTGAGTTCATTACTCCTGGGTCCCATTGTAGCCCTTTACCTCCCTGCATGGAGTGGGCAATAAAATCATTTCTGTAATTATTGTTAATTATTTGTACCGGGAGTACGAGTCTTGGCCGGTCACCTTCCCCACACTCGGTAGCGTGGAGGTATCGTTTCCGCTCCCTCACTCGGCATTTTGTTTACTTCGTATATTTCTATATGCTGCTGCTTGCATGTGATAGGTTAATCTAGCTCGTTAAATAATTTTAATCACCGCTACGAGAGAGAGCGAAACCCGTCCCATGACCCGATCCGAGCACGAAAGTGAGAGTTGACAACCCTAACTCATTGCCGATCTCTCAACCGCGCACATCCACATGCTTCCCTCGCCAGGGACGAGACGCGAGTTTGCCAAGAGTCCAAGGTTCGTATTCAAATTGGCGTCGAGTTGCATCTCGTCCCGCATCACGATGAAGAAATGGGCTTGCAGGAAAATAATTGGAAATGACATTGGCTAGCAATCATTTGATCTTTCGTCGTCCGAGATGATTTCTTGTGCCCTTCCAGGAGAATTAAATGACCGAGCGGGGGATATTTTCCATGAACTTATGAACAGATGCAGTTGCTGGAAAGACCCACCAAGCAGGAGCACTAAACCTAGAGCCTAAATTTGTTGTTATTTTCAGAATTAGCTGCCGGTGCTAATACCGTTCAGAGGCCAGAGGAAAGAAGTAGCATAGAATTGCCAAAACATGCCAATTTAACACTGAAGTGAGAGGAAACGCCATGACAGAGGAAGTCGATTTTTATACTAAACCGAGGACATGTTGCCGAGAGACATGGCAGAACAGAGGGACTTGACAGAGTAGAAGGGAGGAGAAACACCAGAAGTAGAGCCTCTGAAAAGGCTTTGTGAGCGTTAAAACTTATTTTTACCTGGTAACATAACAGCTACTTTCATAGCCTTGCGGTGCTTCTTCTCGTCCTCCATCTGGACTTTGATCACCATCTTTTGCTGAAAGTTAGGAAGGGGAGAAAATAGAGCAAAACATGCCATGAGCGTATAGCAGATCATTCCACACTAAACCATGAGCAGAGCTACCACCGGCAATTTATCCCATAAGAGCAAGCAACATATTTGTGTATGTATAGCTCATGTAATTGGAGAGAAGAAGATGGTTTGGTCCATTAAGGGAGGGATCAGACACATGACGGCATACCTTCATCTCTTCAGTTGGAGTGGTAAGGACGTTCTTCAGTGGAAGGGAGAAGAGGAGTGGTGGCCACCGCCCTATGACTGATTGCTTTGAATGGGGTATAATGATAGGGATGAAAGGGAGAAAAGGGAAGAAGACACCTCCCGAGCATGCCACCCTGCTCCATCAGACGTACCCATCTTAGAGAGAGAAATTAGAGGAAGGCAAGGATGACCACATAAAGTAGTTTGGGCGATATATGTGTTAAAATTTTTGTGCGTGATTTGAAAATCTTTACTATTCATCACTATTCAGTCAGTGCTTCCTCACTGTTTATCACTATGCGTTATCATTGAATGATAACAACATGTGTGAATTATGGCGTCGAAACTAGACACATGCGCCGTATTGGGAAAATGACGTTCGCGTGTTTTACGCGAACATTGTTTTAAGAGAAGACTCTAATTGAAGATGCTCCTCTCTCGGATGCCTCCTATAAATTGATCACCTAATTAGGTGATCAATGATTTTTCTTCTGTTCGATTTTTCAGCTGCTACAGATTTCTGCTTCCCTATCCGTTCTTCTTCATTTTCTTTTCTACTGAGTCCTTGAGAGTTTAATCAAGATTCACAAAACTCTCTTCAAGAACGTGCCAATGAGAGAGAGGGGATTGTTGTTTCTTCTGTTTGGGTTTTCTTTTTTTTCACTTTCTCCCTTCTTTTTCTTGTTCTGGGAAAGAAAAAAAAATAATATCTCCTCGATCCCCTTCTCGCTAGACTGGATACTCGAAAAGAGACACCAAGGATGCACAATGGGACCCTATATCGGCCGATGAGATAACTAGTCAATAGTTAAGGTCAGAGAAGGTGGGTCTGTGAGTGTGGATGTGTCAAGCGATGTGAGAGATTGGGTGTTGGACGAGATTCCCACCGACCACAAGCGATCGATGTTTATTTGCATCGAATTAAATCTGAACACCTTGATTCATTTCTTCAGCAAAGGGGGTGAGACACCATAAAAAACCATGATGGGAGAAGGGGACAATACATTTGCTGGTAAGACAACACACACATCGGCAACTAGAACCAGAAAGTAGGAATAAGATAAATATAACCATCCACATTTCATTGATAAAAGCCATGAAAGGCACTACAGAGATATAGGAGTTCTTCTATCACATACGTAAGCCACGGGATAACTCTGTCATAAATGGCGGTCCCCGGGTCATTGCTTCGGAAGGAACTCGACTGCATATGTAACGCTGTCTCGAGCGGGGTTATATTCTGGGAAGTGCAAGCCTTGAACGCCGCACGGCTGGTGTTGAATTGATTATGTAGGGATCCAAATTCTGCTCGAGATGAGCGACCGAGAATCCCTGAGTGTGCTAGCATGCTGGGAGGACTGTGTGTTTGGACTGCCGTATGCTGGAACAGTAGATATGCATGCTGGAACAGTAGATATGCCCACATAGTGGGGCATGACACTATGTCATAGACATGTGTAGGGGCAGTGGCACAGCCACAACCGTAAGGAGCGGCCGGGGTGTAACTAGTCCAAAGTAAAACTGGTGTCTGGGAGGCAAGGGGCGTCCAGATTATAACTGACCAGGAGCAAAATTGGCTTTAGGTCAATGACTGGGATGACTGGAATAATATAAATATCATGAGGAATTATGGACCAGATGATGCCGGGTTAACGTGGAATAATTGGATTTACTGGAGCAATTAGCCAACTGGAGTAGTTGGTCAAACTGAGAAGGAGATTGCTGAATAAACTAGAGCAGCAGAGTGGACTGAGACAACTGTATAAAATGGGACAATTGAATAAACTAGATCAATTAGATAGACAGGGGTAGCTGAAAAGGACCGGAGCAGCAGCATAGACCGAGACAACTAAAATAAACTGGACAGCCAAATGACTTAGATGATAGGATAACTAGATGACTAGATCAGCTAACTGGATGAACTGGCGTAATTAGCTGGACTGATCGGAGTGAATAACTGGGTAAATAGGAGCAGTTAGTTAGACATACTAGAGTGATTGAGACCGATGTCTTAAATGACCAAAATTGAGATGATAGGCTAAGACTATGATGGAGACATCAGAGCAAGACCACTAACTTTTTATTTTGCATTTGAGTCCTTTTAGTATGCATTTATATCCTTGGGAAAATATATATGCAATTGTAAGGCTTTATAAGCCAATTTATCATTCCCTAAGGATCTTTGGGTTTTTGTGTAAAAGACCAAGTAGGCCATGCAGGACCCTCCACTCATTCCTCATTGGTCCAAGTGGCATCTTGGGGTCCATGTGGGGCTGGTCAAAGGTTCTAGCTGGCTTCTAGATGGATTGACCATTCAAGGGGGACACGTGGTAAAAAATGTCCAAGATGCCTCCCTTATAGTCAATGGGGTGCCCCCCTTATATTGATATTAAATCTGGTTCCAAACCACATGGGAGAAATAAAATTGAACTCTCCCATTTACCCCTCCCCAAAATTAGATCTGAGGTTAGTTTAGGTCTTTTTACATTTCTTATAAATACCTTGTATTTTGATAATTACTTAGCATTAATAAGGGAAAAATTCATTTGTGCTCAATTGGCCCAAGGGCGCCCCTCTCTCCCCCTCTAGAGCTGTGAGAGCTCTCCTTTCATAGGTGTGAAGCCTCTCCACCACCACCTCCCTGAGTGCGACGCTCAGCCCCGTCGCCGCCGCCGTTCGTGCCGCCATCGCGTCACCACTGCCATCGCCGGAGTTCTATCCAAATAAGGATAGAACCTCATAAATGTATTTTTATCTTTTTCTAATGGTGTCTGATAGACCCCCAATTTTGAGGGTTCATTCTCCCTGTCACCCCTAATCTCTAGTTCAAATTTCGTGACATTTGTCCTTCGTTTGGTATTTTTATCATATTTTTGTTCTTCCCCTCAGTAATCTGCATGTTTGTAGATCTGTGGGACAGTGTCCCCTTGTCGTATTTTTTCCACCCCCTTATCAATTTTCAGAAATTCCATACAAATTACCAGGTGTTCCTAACATCTACCCCTTCCACCAGTAATTTTTGAAGCTCCCAGAAAATTCTCCTACCCACCAGTCAAAAATCATCTTCAGGCAGATCCCTTTCTATCCTGATAGTCTGTAATCAGATCCACAAGAAAACCCGTAGTTTGCAGAGATTTTCATGTCTAATCCCTTCTCTGGATCGACAGGAAAAATATATATGTTGTATATCTATGAGTCCTCTTTCCAACGGTACTAGTCACGCCTCGATCTGCCTCCGGATCTGAGAACAGAAATTGCGATCATGGAGGCGTGCAAATCTGTTCAGTGAACAAACCAGCAGAGGCAGCAGCAAAATAAATCTTACAAAATTATCAAATTTCAATTTCAAGAACCGCCACTTCAGGGAGTCGACCAGGGACGTCATGCCATCGTCCCAGCCAAGCGCCGCGTTCCGAAGATCTAAGGAGGATGACATTCTTTTGGAGGCCATTGCTTGATGTCCTGTGAACCAGAACCGAGTTAAGCTGAGTTGGAATAGTTGAGCTGAGTTGGAATAGTGTCGAGTCGGACCAGCATGCCTTCTTCGGTCCGAGAGCCCTTCCGGCTTGCTACCCGTCAACCCAAGATCGGTCCTCCCGGGCCCACTTGTAGCCCTTTATCTCCCTGCGTGGAGTGGGCAATATAATTCACTGTTGTAATTAACTTTTTACCATTGTATCGGGAGTTACCATACTTGGTCGGGAAGTCTTCCCCACACCCCGAGCATGGAGGTACACTCGCCACCCTCTTCGTAGGAACTTTGCTTATCTCGTATTTATTTGTATATGCCGCTACGAGTGATAGGTTCGTAGCTCGTTATATTTTTATATCGCCGCTGCGAGAGAGAGAGCGAGACTCGTCCCGTGACTCGTTCTGAGTACACGCGGAAGAGTCAACTACCCGACTCACTGCCAGTTTCTCAACCGCGCACGGTCCCACGCATCCCTCGCTTAGGGACGATCGCAAGCTTGTCTAGAGTCCAAGGATCGCATATCAACATGGAGTCGAGTCTGCGTGTCCATCCCGCATCAGACTAGCTGGAACTGAAGACTAACCAGGATCAAGAGACTAAGAATCACTGGGGAGTGCATAGACAGTCTCGCCAAAGAACGAAAATCTTGATCTTTTATTTTAGAAAATATGATAATCAACCTAAACAGCGACGGTATACCCAAAGGGCAAAAATCAGAGCATAAATTCTCCACGGGATGTTGCTTCTCTTCAGAAACTCTATTCAGAAAATGCAAAATAGAAGTCTACTCCACGCGATGCTGCTCTGGTTGCCTGTGTGTCCGCTGTCTACTTGTGTTCGTCTGTGTGGTCCACCTCTTATATTTATAGAGGATGAACCAGAGCATTAAGTGCTGTAAAAGTGGCTGTTGGGACAAAGTAGGGGTGTTGGGTGAAGCCAACTAGTCCAACTGGGGTCTATCTTAGCCCTAGGTTTACAAAGGTAGGGCCGTTCAACGCCCTCATGTTGTCAAAGTGAGAGCTCGGAGCGCTTAGCGCTAGGATGAGGGACTGGGTCAAGGTGGGGGAGTTGAGCGCCCTCAGTTGGTCAAACTGGTGCTGGAAAGTGCTGGGTGCTAGAGGTAGGAGTTGGGTCAAGGTGGGGGGCGCTGGGAGGATGAGTTGGGTTAGGGTAGAGGGCACTAGGAAGCTGAGTTGAGTAGAGGTGTCGGGTGCTCGAAGTGGAGATGGAGTCCAAGTGGTGGGCGTTGGAAAGAGGACATGAGTCCATGTGGGGGGCAATGGAAGGTGGACTTGGGTCCACGTGGGGGGCGCTGGAAGTGGCGATTGGTCCAAGTGGGGGTGCTAGAATTGGCAGTGGGGTCAAGGTGAGGGGGCACTGGGATTGGCAGTGGGGTCCAAGTGGGGGGCGTTGAAATTAGCAGTGGGGTCCATGAAAGAAGTGTATGCCTTGCAAGCCAATCACTTATGAAGTGATGGTGTCATTTCTTATATATTCTCATTAGTATATATGGAAATTTATTCATTATGTCTTATTTAGTTATGTGTATTACCGCTTGACGTGATGAAGTTGATCCTTGAACGCAGGCTATGAAGGTTGAATCATAATGAGATTATGATAGTGAGATCAACCTTCTAGATGCGTGTGTTCTAAATATTATTGGTCATAGGATCTTTGAGATAGGACATCAAAGAATCCGGATAGACCAGTGCACATGATATCCTCTCATATGATGAGGGTGACTGATCTCACAATCACTGGTGTGGAGACACTAAGATATATGTGCAGGTGCCCATTACAAAAATAGGGTTCACTGGACTGATCCGATCAAGAATCTCTGGATGGTAATTATATCTAACTATCAACCAAGAGATTCTTCAGTCGCAGTTGCATAGTTGGTCCTTTGACATGAGTCACGAAAGATGCCTTGCATGAGGACTTATGTATTTTGATTCCTGGCAAAGGGATTTTACCATAAGTTCTGCTCAGGTATTCGGATATAGTGGAATACATGCGAAGGTAATTGAGTGACAACAGTGAATCATTCACTCTCAGATATAGCATGAGAGAGAATGCCTTATGAATGGTACTCGGTTAAATCCTTGGCCAAGGTAGATAATTCAATGGAAAAGGAGTTTTCCATTGGGACTCGGAGTACGTTCATCAGGTCATAGATAAAAAGGGTTTGATAATATGACCATACCCTTAATTATGACCAGGGGCGTTGGTGTGAACGTTAAAAAAATGATGATGAAGATCACACGGCAGTTACGTCTCCGCATCTGAGAGCAAGTTGAAGATGAAAATGCTGAATAAACCCCACACCTCGTCCAATCAGGACGGGAACACACTTGGTGGTCCATTACCCGATAAGGAAGCCCCCTCAAGCAAAGGACATGGCCGCAACCCTCGAACTGGCTGTGCCGAAGCCCGAATCGAGAGAAAACCTAAGAGTTTAGACACGGGTTCGGCTTGTGCTAAAAATCATCAGAAGTCCTATTTAAACCAGCGCTCAAAGGCTTCAAACCAAACACCGCGGAGCCAATGCATTGTAACCGGAGCATTCCAGGAATACAAGCGGTTGTTTGAATGGCCGAGACCTCGAGGTGAAGCCAAAACGGGCGCGGCCATCACCTAAACCGGCGTGACCCTTAAACCGGCGCGCTCCTTCCTCTTTGGATGTTAATACGGCGCGCTCCCTTGCATAGCCCCTTAAATCGGCGCGCATCACTATTCACATGTCACTATTCATGCCTTACTATTCATGCCCCCATAGCTTCTCTTAACCGGCGTGCCCCTCTTTGTATTGTTAATCCAGCGTGCACAATGTCGCGCCGTTTTAGCCCAAATCTGTCCCATCCTTTCGGCCCCCTGTTTCCCGCAGACAGATGGACCAAGAGTTGCGTGAAGCAGAGAAGTCTTCCGACAGCATCTCGATAATCTGTCGGCCGATCCCTAGAAGTCAGAAAATCCTGCTACCAACTCCTCTACCGACAGGCCGCGGTCTTTGGTCGGAGAGGAAGAAAAGAAGAAGCTTCGGGGAGGTTTCTTCCCCAGATGAACCCTCCCCTGCATCCGGCACGGTTCGAGAACAAAAAGAAGAAAGTGGGAGAGAACTCCCTCTGGAGGCAAGGACGATCACGGCTTGAGGGGATTCTTCCACCCACCAGGAGAGAGCTCTCGAGCTCGGGAGAGAACTAGCCAACAGAGAAGAAGAAAAAGGGAGAAGGGAGCAAGTGGTAAAGAGAGGAGATTCGAGCAAGAGGTAAGTCGGAGGAGAAGAGCTTGCGCTCTCTTCCCCTCCCCCATCGGTGTATCTTTTCCTTTTTCCCCCTTTGCAATGTATCTCTTTTCTATTTTGAAACGAAACCTACTCCTTTGTATCCATCTTTCCCCCCTTTTGGTGGATGAATAAAAAGAAAAGAGAGTTTTGGCAAACACGGTGTCTTTGTTGAGCCTCCATTCTCTTCTACTCTCAGTCTCCCACTCATCCAGGGTCTTTGAAGCTCGCTTTTCCATAGCGTGGCCTTCAAAGAAACCCATAGAAGGATGAACATCCATAGCCCCGCTGGGCAAATATTCGTCCCGCTTCGCGAATCATCACCCGTGAGTTGTGAGAGCTCTTGAAGGTTAGTCCTCGAGCTTTTTTCCACACTCACATCTGGGTTATCGGACCACCGTGAGGTCTGCATTCTGAGGTTCACCCCGGAGCAATCCGTTTGGTGTTCCTCTATTTTCTCTGACAAACTTCAGTCCGGGAGAGATGCTGCCCAATTTTTGCCAGGGCCAAGAACACATAAGAACAAGCGAACAAACTAAGCTCTCTGGGGATAAGAACATCATATGTTTGAAGCCCCTGAATGAAATTGAACCTCTGAGTTCCCACGCAACAAACCTTTCTAATAAAACATCCAAATCTTCATGTTCATTCACCTTAACAAACAATTAAAACACTTAAACTTCCTCTCTACAAACCCAATCCATCAATTGGATGAACAACTCAATCATCAAAGTAACCTACGGGTGAAAGAAAGAAGAAACAAAACTCAGAAGACTGAAATAAAACCCACAGAACCTAACCCGACGCGCCCCTAATACGACGCGGGCTTATCCGGTGCGGTACCCCCCCCCCCCCCCCCGCGTCGGTTTAGCTTCACACTCAAAACCATTTGCAAGTTCTTCAAATGAATAGTGCCCCTTAACCGGTGCGACATTCCTTCTTGAGCCTTAACCGCTGTGCCCTCCTGTGCCATTCTATTCCGGTGTGCCCCTCTTGGGCCCCTTATCCGGCGGGCCCCCCTTGGGCCCCTTATCCGAAGTGCCCTCTCTTGGGCCCCTTATTCGGCGCGCCCCCCTGGGCTTCTCTTCACCGGCGCCCCCCCCCCCCCCCCCCTTGATCCCTTTAACCGGCGCGCCCCTCTACCTCTCTACCTTTAACCGGCGTGCCTAAAAGAGAAAGAATGATTAACCAAATAAGAGAAAAGACTTAAAGCTAATGGATAAAACAAATGAAAGGAATATGAAGCCAATAATCAAAAGTTGCCCCTACAGTAATCAAAAGTTTGTTCTGGGGGCTCCACCCCCGAAGCCCCCGCAAGGGGTGCTGCCCCCTTGACCCCCGTGACCTGATCGGGCAGGTCGAACCCTGCAACCTGACCGCGCAGGTCGATCCGTGTGCAAGGGCGCACGTTGGCAAATTCGGGCTTCACACTTAACAATTCGCTCCCCTGGACTGTGCGTGAAGAGAAAAGCAACGATGCCCCGTGATACCGGACGTGGACCTCAGAATCCCCGACATGGTTATGATCTGGGCACATCTTGGGCCGATAATTCATCAGCTTGACCCACCTCTATTGGGATCCAATCCCGCACCCACATTAAACTTTCCGTACCTACGGCAGACATCCGTATGGCTTTGTCGTTGTCTTCGATGCTTCAAATGCGGACTCTCGTCCGAACAATGAATGGTCCATTAGTGATTGACATATATACTAGGATCTAATCCCGCACTTGCATTAAACTTGCCGTACTCACGGCAGACATTTGTAAGGTTTGTCACCGTCTCTTACGCTACAAATGCGGACTTCCGTCCGAACAAGAAATGGTCCGCCAGTGACCGACATGCACGCATCTATGAACGTTTACGCCCCGACGGAGGGTCTATTTAAACGCAATCCGAGGTTTTGGCTCTCTCTTCCGTTATTATGAATCTCAGGCCGTAGGGCCCCCTTTCCAGTGATTAATCAAGGTTTTTCCCCTCTCCGAGGGGATGTATTTAACGCCGTAGCCTTTATGGTACGGCGGGTTCTCAGTCCCGACACGATACACACAATCGTCTGATTAGTTAGATCAAGCGCACCATGGGCTTCTTTCAAGTCGGCATAAATCGTCACCTAGGTGACTAGCACGCCCTCGCACTAATAAACCGAACAAACGAACAAAAGATTGAATAAACTAATAAAAATGAGCAATGTCCCGAAAGTGCATCCACAGTTGGGTATGAATGGAGGACTATAGTTGTGTGGTAACTGGTGACGAAAAGGTCCCAGAGTGGTTTTATAGACCCCATTTGTCTTCTGGGGTCACGGAGTGTTGCTTGGTACTTACAGTGGCTTGAAAGCCCATCAAAGGAATAATCATGAGATGATTATTCATCATAAGATGATTAATTAATTATTTAAGTCATGAGATGATTAAATAATTAATTCTATGTTAATTAATAATGTGAAAAAGTTAAGAAGGAGTTCTTAAGCTTATTGGGCCTAAAACTAGGCTCACACTGGGCCTAGAGGGTCACACACATTAGGCTTATGGACGGTGGAATTATATTCGCAATATTAGACTGTTAAGGGTTTTTGTGAAAGGCTGAGAAGTTTATAAATAATTGTGATGGGAGAACCCTGGGCCAGGCATCTAGGGTTTCCCAGTTCGGGCCGCCCCTTCTCTCTCCTGTCTCTTCTCCCTCTCGTCTCTAATGTAGAGACCATGGAGGTGCTGCGGAGGAGATCGTTCGTGGGGTGTTACGATGACGAGATTCCCCCGTTCGTGCCCGTGTAGATACCGCAAAGGCCGTGCACTTGCGCGGTTGATTACCACCACGAGGGATTATTTCCACTTTGGTGCGATCCGAGCATCGCAAAGGTAAAATCGTATCCCGTAGTTGTAGATTATTGTCGGGAATCGATCACGCTGGAGGGATCAACTCGACCGGGTTAAAATTTTCATTTTTCGCTACATTCTTCGTGATCCTGGCCTGGATCCTTAAAGTGGTATCAGAGTCAAGTTGATCGCTCGTGATTCTCGCTTGTTTTAGGAATTTTTATGTAATTTTGTAACTATTTTTTTTGGGTTTTTTGTGGCTATGTCGAACCCCATGAGATGGGGCCGATGCCCATGGAGATGGGGTCGGATCCCCTGGGATGGAGGCAGGAACGATGTCGGTTGACTCCCGACGGTGTCTAGGGCACTGGCTGCCCCTATGTGACTGCAGATACCATTCACGTGGTGGTCGGACCACCGTTGAAACCCCCTGCGCGAACCCCCTTTGGCCGTGATAGTAGATGTGTCCCTGCGTCGAGGCAGGCCATGGCGGCCCTAGGGCGGGGCATTGGAAGCCCCACGATGGTCGTGACTGACTCTGTTGGCTGGCTGGAGCGCCTGGAATCCTTGGGGAGAATCCCCTGCTCGCGTGGATGACCGGGGTTGAGAAGCCCCTCTTCGCAGCGGCGTGGGGCGGCGACTACCTCCGGTGACCCCACCGGTCGGTCTCCGGTGGTCCCACAATGGCACCGGTGCCGTCCGGCGGTCGGCCGTGGTCATGGGGAGCTGCCCCAAGCGGCGGCGACGACGACGTCTTCACACTAAGGGGGGGGGGGGGGCGCTAGGGTTCCTGCGAGTGGGGTGGAGAAGACGACGACACTGTGCACCGTGGTCCATCTCAAAATTAGTCCGCCGGGAGATGGTCAACCCATGGGCACAATGGACCTTGGCGTAATGCGCCGACCGAGCCCCATTAAGAGATTTAAATGCGATTTAAATCTGTTTGCCTCCGTTCTCAGCCCGGTATGGCGCGTTTGACAATGGAAAATTTTAGAAATTTCCTATTTTAATAATTTTCTATATTTTCATGTGATGATTAATATAGGAAATTTATTTTAAATAGAATTATTCTATTTCTACAATTTTAAAATGGAATTGTTCCATTTTAGATTTAAATAAGATTTAAATCCAATTGCCTCCATTCTGAGCTCGGGATGCCATGACTTAAAATTAGAAATTTTAGAATTTTCAATTTTAATAATTTCCATAATTTTCATGTGATGATTAAAATAGGGAATTTATTTTGTAATAGAATTATTCTATTATTGTAATTTTAAATAGAATTGTTCTATTTAAGCAATTATAAAATCCCAAAAATTTATGCAAAAATTATAGAATTAAAATTCCACCTTGGATGCTACATTTAATTTGATTAAATCTATTTTTTGAAAATAATCAAAATTCTCATTTTGATTGAAACCCGTGTTTTAAGTCCAAAATTATTTTATTTTAAGAAAATAAAATTTTGTTTGAGCATGCCATGGGTGCGATGATTCGGTGAATATGGACAACGCCTAGATGTGATTGTGGCATTCATGTGATGAATGGTGAATGATTTATTTATGTTAATGGATGTATTTTATGAGGCTTGCGTGCCTCCCTCCTCTCTCTAAATTCCGTGTTGTAAATTCTACCTCCCTCTCGGTTATGTACTCGCCATAAGACATCTTCTTTTATATTAAATGTAATATTTAGCTAGTTGGCTCCTATCTTGTACATGTATATATTTGAAGATTTTGTGCAGGCGTGTACGTGAGGACAATGATGATCCATCAATAGGAGGTGCCCTTTGACCGAACTGCAAGTTGTGTGCCGCCAAGATCCATCTAAGGGCCGAATGCATGTGATGTGTATGTTTTGTCATGTGATGATATTTAGGGGTTGGTGACTAACTATCTGACTCTAGTCAGGTCATCATAAGCTATCCATACTCACCCATACCATGTGTTTCTAAGTCATCTGTTTTAGATTAGATTTCAAATCTATTTCTATTAGATATAGTAAATATGTATATGCGATATATATATTATGTACCACTATTTGATGAGACCAAATAAAATTAATAAATCCCCCCATCGATCAATATTAGGTTATAAATATGAGGCATTTAGAATGACCCGCGTGGCCTTTCATTATTATAGTTTGGGTGAGCTAGTCCTGAACTAGAAAGGTTTGTTGTGCTACCACAAGGCCGACTTAGTAAGGGGCTAGTGACCTAAATTGCGGCATGTTTATGCTATGTGTGGGGTGTAGGATGATCACGTCAAAGTTCGTCGTTTAAAACACGCGTATCAATCTTAAAAATTCTAACTCGCACTAGATGAAGGAGAGACGTAATATGGTGGCGAGAAGGGTCGAATCCACAAGGAAGAAGAGCTTTTTAGAGTTAACAATCTTGGAGTCCTTTGGAAAACACTTGTGATTTTTCTTTGCTTAAAGAAAATATTGAAATGATGAACAAACCAAACACTTAATGAAAAACACCTATGACTATGCACCTATGCTATAGAAAATAATTATATGAAGTGAAAAGAAGAGATAGAAGGAGATAGAGAGGGTAGAAGATCAAGAACTAGATCAAAAGAATAACTTCTTTTATTAACTTAAAAGAAAGAGTATATGAAGTGCAAGACAAGCTTACAACAAAGATGTGACGACATTACAATGAAGAAAAATGAAACTAAAGCAATAAAAATAAAAGGAGCCTAAGATGTGAAGATGGTAGCATCAATGGTGATGACGGCGCCATCCTCTCTTGGCCTTGGATCACGAATCACCTTGCGGAAGATGTCGTCTACACCGGGAGGAAGTCACCTTCATCGTTGAAGCTGCCTTTGGAGGGTGAATAACTTTGTAACCAAGACGAATTAGGAGATGTCAAAGAATAAAAAGTTGAAGAGGGGGAAACGAGGAAGAACTTTCATGAAGAACGCGGAGAGAAAGAAAGAGAAGAAGGGCTTCAAAATGGAGGAATAACAGAAGTTAGCACCTCGGATAAATAGTAAAATCACAGGATAGCAAGTTAAAAATTGGGAAATAACTTCCAAACCAGAACGAATTAGAAGATGATATAGAAGATGAAGTTGTAGAAAACTTAAACACAAAGAACTTGCATGAAGATAATAAGAGAAGAAAATGACTAAAAAGGGGGGAAATAAGGAGAAGAACAGAGAGAAACACTGGTTTACAGAAGAACATGATAGCACAGTGAAACACACGAAATAGCTTGAAAACCAAAAGGAATTGAAAGATGTTTCAGAAGAAGACGTTGTAGAGGACTTAACAACAAAGAACTTTCATGAAGACAGCAAGAGGAGAAGAGAGACTGAAGAGGGCGAACTCGGTGACCTAAGATGTGAGAGGGAGAGGGTGAAAATTGCCAAAAGAAGAACTTCCCTTCACCTCCTTGTCATGGGCTATTTATAGGGAAAGTTGGGTCAATGGAGAGTGGAGATTGCATCAAAAGGAGATGAATGGCTGGGATTTAGATAGAAGATGGTGTATAGGAAAAAGGAAAAGGAGGTGGGCACCCCTTTCTTGGACTTTGGGCACCCCCTTTCCAACTTTGAATCTCCTTTTCAAACTTTGAATGTCCTTTTCCTCCTTTTCAAACTTAAACTTTGAATTCTTCCTTTTCAAACTTTGAATTCTAAAATTTAAACTTTCTTTTCCCTCCGACCAAAATATTTTGAATTCTTTATTTGACTTGGTCAAAGTGGTGATGACAGTTTTGCCCCTAGCTTCTTTTACAATTACCTTCGATGTCATGCACACACATAATTATGATTTAGTCCAGAAAAATTACCATAATGTGCACATGAATCTCAATTGCTCATTTTTATGCAATGGATAATTAATGTTCATGACTCTCAACTCCATTTTATTAAATAAAATGACCAAATTAATTAATTTACGTGAAAGGTCCAATCTGCATACGAAGTTGAGATTAACGATAGAACATGCATAATTACCGAATTATATACACATAAAATGGTGTACATGCGATGAATTACCATAGAAAATGGACACTTATCATAGGACTAGTGTAGCTTTGTTGTGCTACCACAAGTGCTGCATCATAAATTCATGCTCACCGCAAAATAATGGGTATAACCTAACCAGACTTTGTGCTTTGTTGTACTACCACAAGATCACAAGTGTTCTGGAGGTCGAATAAGACTAGAAATTGTAAGAAATTACAATTGGCAAGAGTTAACTACTCATTAAGTATGGGGTAATTTCTTGTGCTACCACAAGACCACTACTATAATGTTAATGGGATTCTGGTCCCCACTAGAAAGCTGGCGGAGTTTCCCATCTTTACATAATGGGGGTTATGTAAAGTCGCCGAAAGTTAGTGGAAGCTTTATATTAAGATAAAAGACCATATCTTAGTTGAATGTCTGTAATGTTATATTGTGCATCTCCTATTTTGGATTAATAATGTCGAATCGCGTATTGTTGTGCCATATTAGATGCCAACAAGGATTCACTGAATCAAAATTTTATGACTGGCTCATGAAATTGAGAATAGTTCTCAGAACTTGAAAGGGAAATAGTCTATGTTCTTGATAAGCTATTGCCTGAACCTCCTTATGTTTGTTAGTAAGACTAACAAGAAGAGGAGGGCTTAGCAACTCTTTGAGAAAGATAATGCTAAGCAATTGCAACTCCTGGCTAAGGCTATCAAAAGAGATAGACTATGAGAGACTAAGGCTAGTGCTTTCATGGTCATAGCGATGGCTATTGGAAGAAGAAATGCAAGTTGAATCTTGTAGGGATGGCAAAACAAAAGCTTGGTGAAGCTTCAGATACTGATAAGAAGAAGGCACTTAATCAAGGTCATGGGTATTCTATGGATTGAAAGTGGAGCAAAAGTTACTACCATTTCAATAGAGACTACTGACCTCGAGATGCCTTCAAGAGCTATTTAGAATTGAAAGATTTCTATTATATTTCTCTCTTCATCAGGGACATTAATTCAAAATCTACTTTAAACCCTCGTGGTTTTAATGTTAGTTTTGGAAACAATAGTTGTGTAATGTTCTTAAATGGCAAAGAATTTTCTAGTGGGAGTTTATGTAATGATTTGTTTATTCTAGCCATAGGGCTCCTAAAGTTAGTGTGGTTAGGCTTCCTAATACGAAGAGGATTTTCTTACTTCTCTATTTTCACTAACAATTTCTCTATGTTTTGATATGAGTACTTGATGAAGTACAAATATTAAGCTTTTGAGAAATTTAAAGAGTTTAAGAGTGAAGTAGAGAAATAAATCGAAAAGGGTATTAAAACTCATTGATCTGATCGAGGAGGAAAATACTCAAGTACAAAAGTCACACTATACCTTTGGGATAATGGTGAATTGTCCTGATGGATGCTTCCTTCCTCTCATCTCAATTGTGGGGGTGTATAAGAAAGGAGGAATCGTACCTTGTAAGATATGGTACGATCTATAATAAACTTTGTCAGATTGCCTTTGTCTCTCTGGGGAGTCATCCCCTAAAGGCCACTGCTTATATGTTGAATAAGGTTCTTTTTAAATCAATGTCTTCTATACCATATGAGATATGGAAAGGGAGAATGATTGACCTTAAGCGTGTTAAGGTTTTGGGTTGTCCCACTAAACGTGTATTATTAAGAATACAACATGTAGCCCACCATCATAATTATAGACCTCAGACTGATCCTTATTTCAAACGAGTTTGTTGTGCTACCACAAGGCTCGTTTGACTTGAGGGTTAGTCTAAGTCTATGGCATAATGATGCCTTTAAGAGAGTTAGACAAATGTTGTAGCTTTGTTGTGCTATCACAATGGCTATAGCACTAATCTATGCTTTCTGTGTATTGATGGACCAACTTGACTATGTCACTTTGATTTGTTGTGCTACCACAAGGTCATGGTGATTTAGGAGATCAATTGGTTCGGATATTGCAAACGTTGCAAGTATCAAGAGTTGGTGGGAACAGTGGGAGCAAAGTAGATCTAGAAAGGAGTTCTAGAACTACAAAACATAAGGTCAACTTAGCAACCTATTCAGGTTGACACACAAGCTGTTCATAGGTCTGGCCGAGTACCTATAGAACTAAGAAGATATGTTGGACATATCTTTGATTTGAATAATAAGGTACTATACAATGAGGATAGTGATCAATCCCCTGACCTATGAGGAGACAGTAAGTGTTATTGACTCTGAGAAACTGGCAAGAGTCCATAAAGTCGAATGTGGATTTCATGTACTCCAGCCAAGTTTTGAACTTGGTAGGTCCACCCGAAGGTATTGTACCCATCGGATGCAAGTGGATTTTCGAGAAGAAAATTGGAGAAGATGGACAGATTGATACCTGCATGGTAAGCTTGGTGGTGAAAGAAGTATAGTCAACGCTAAAACATTGACTATGACAAAATATTCTCTCTAGTTGCCATGTTTAAATCTATTGAGATTTTACTTGCCATTGATGCATACCATGGCTATAAGATTTGACAGATGGACATGAAATTGTGTTTCTCATAAGTGATCTAAATGAGAAAGTGTACATGTTATAGTCAGAAAGATTTCACCTCCATTGAATACCCAAATATGGTATGCTAGGTTCAAAGGTCCATTAATGGACTAAAGAAAAGCTTCCTGCAGCTAAAACATGAGGTTTGATAAGGTGATCAAATCTTATGGCTTCATCAAGAATGAAGGAGGATATTGTGTGTACAAGAGGATAAGTGGGAGTACAATCATAGTTTTGATTATGTGTGTAGATGACATACTACTCATAAGGAATGATGTAGTTAAGTTATCTTAGGTAAAGTTACGCCGTCTAAGTACTTCTCCATGAAATACTTGGGAGAAGCATCCTTTACACTGGTAACTTGGATCTATATAGATAGATCAAGGAAGGATGTTTAACTTAACTCTATTATTATACATAAGTGATATTGTCAAAAGGTTTGACAAGGAACGATACCCAGATAAGTCTCATATCGATGAGACGTGAAATTTACCTCTCCAAGAAGATGTTTTCTAACTCTTCTATGTAGAGGTAACACATGAGTAATATTCATTATGCTTTAGGCATAAATGTTTATCATGTGTAATATACTATGTACGAGGTCTGATATATCAAAGTGTTACGTGCATATATCAGACAGATCCAGGTGAGCAGCATTGGAGTGCTATGAAATATTTTCTTACATTCTTTAGAAGAATTAAGGATATGTTCTTGGTGAGTGGAGAAGGTGATTCGACGGTTAGTTGGAAGAGTTCCAAATAGACAACAAATAACGATTGGACATTATGTAGATGAAATAGTTCATCATCATGTAGGGAGTGTTGTGACCCCTGGTTTTGATGATAACAAATCATAAATCATTAGTAGATATTTGAGAAATATCTAACTTATTTTAGTTTGATAAATTGACTAAACTAGTGCAGAAGAATCTCTCAAAGTGACGTCTCGACACGGCCTAATGATGTCTTGACACATCTGGAAAAGAAAGTGTTGATTCTTTCAACATTTGAGCTCCGGCATAAAAGAATGCGTCGACACATCCAACCCATGTCTCGACACATCCAGAAGAAATCAAGCTGAAGCCGTTCTGTCTAAGCATCTGGATTCACCGAGGTCTGTGCATGTCTTATGTCTTAGTTTGTGTGTTCACACAACTAAGATCGGCGCAGATTTTTGTCTACAGCATATACATTCGGTGCATGTTTTGGCCAAACGAATATAAGGTCGGTGCATATGGTAGGTCAGTGCATGTTTTTGTGTATGCATGTCCATACCAAGGTCAGTCCATTCATACACTCGGTGCATGTTTAGGTCCGTGCATATTACTGATTAGGGTCTGTGGACACTAGCAAGTCGGTGCACATCTTGCATGTAGCCATATAACATCTGTGCATGATCTGCATTATGCTTGCACATAGTCCATGCATTCCACTGTAGCAGTAAGTGCATGTTTCTATAGAACATACATGTAGTCGGTGCACAAATAAGATCGGTGCAAGTTCTTGTTACAACAACTCTGCACATGACTCAAATGTCCCGACGCACTGGTGTAAAGTGTCGACACATCCATGTTCAACCAGAATGATTCTTCAGGGCTTTCAATGGGATGTCTCGACACACTGCAAGGAAAGTGTCGACACACTCTTGTTCTACCAGAACGGATCTGAATCTGACGGAAGCTGTCTTCAAGATCTGGAACTTAATCTAGAGGATCTGTTTGCTCTGGTAAAAGCCGTCAAAGTGCTTCTGTGTCAGAAGACTGTGATTTGGTAGAGATATCCTCTGAAGAAGATCGTACCTTTGCTGCTATGGTCTCCTACCTACCCACATTCCTGCAGACTTGACAGAATAGGAGTCAACTGTGCAAATTGAGATAGATCAAATAATGTGGATGTGACATTCTGGGTGTTGCTTGAAAAGCGGACAACGTTGGTGTCACCCTAGGACACCAATATATGAGAAGCATGAGCTCCAGTTCGAAGTGTGCAAGGCAAGCAAGAGGAAAAATGAAAAGGTGGAAGACTTGTTGAGGAAGCCAGCCTACTTCCTAATGTTGCTGGTGTGAGCACTTGAAGAAGAAGACGATCCTCTTCCTCACAATGGGAGATCTTCTTACAAGCAGAAGGATTTCGTGAAGCTCCATCCAGATCTCTTAAAAAGCTTGAAGCTTGATCAACCTTCTTCCTCTAGGGTGGTGGTGAAGATCCAGGAAGAAGAAGAAGAAAGCGAAGGACCCCTCAAGCTCTTTCCCAGACAAGAGACTTTCCTTTCACTGTGTTTTACTACGATACTCTGTCTGGCAGTTCCATTTTCAGTTTGCTTTTCTTCAAAACAAATTCCATAGCACTTGATCTCTACCTGCGTGTAGGAAGATAGACAGTGTTGACACCGGTCTGTGTTTTGGGTTGTGATACCTCAAGCTGTGTGGTAGCGGAGTGTGAGAGTGTTTCTCACGGTTAGAAGCTGTGAATCAGCGGAGTGTGAGAGTGTTTCTCATGCTTAGAAGCTGTGAATCAGTGGGTGTGCGTTGGCACCAGTGAAGCATCACCGTATTGTGTGAGGGGTGGACGTAGGTCTCTAGATTGAGACCGAACCACCTTAAAGATCTTGTCTTGTGGTTTATTTTCTCTCTTGTGCCAATGGTAGAAGCTTGATAGGACCGGTTCTAGATTTCTTGTGTGTATCTAGCTTCTTAGCTATTAACTAATATCTGTCTCATTATCAGTTGTGTTTGATCTAATTTTTATTTCTGCAAA
This sequence comes from Amorphophallus konjac, assembly GCA_022559845.1. Taxonomy (NCBI): domain Eukaryota; kingdom Viridiplantae; phylum Streptophyta; class Magnoliopsida; order Alismatales; family Araceae; genus Amorphophallus; species Amorphophallus konjac. The sequence continues at coordinate 70,274,285 of CM040122.1, read as the reverse complement.
GAAGGGCAAAAGGGGGCTGATCTATTCACCCCTCCCCTCTAGATCTGCATATCACCACTCAACACGTGGTATCAGAGCTAGTCTCTCTGTATGTGGTCTAACGACCTTGAGAGAACTGGTGATATGGCTACTAAAGGTCCTATGGCCAAAGGACATTCCGTGAATAGGCCTCCCTTTTTCTCTAGGACAAATTATCCTTACTGGAAAAACCGCATGCAGGTCTTCATTAGAGCCTAGGATCATGAAGTCTAGCGAGTGATCAGCAAGGGACCATTTGAGCTGCCTCCAGAAGAAGATACATGGACTAAAGAACAGAATAGGCAATCAACTCTGAACTTGTGTGCCAAGCACATCATGCAGTGCTTTCTTCATCCAACTGAGTACTCAAGGGTGTCAACTTGTAAAACTGTAAAAAAAATGTGGGACCGCCTTGAGGTAATATATGAAGGGACACAGTAGGTACGTGCAACCAAAGCTAACATGTTGGTATCTGAATATGAGAAGTTTAGAATGAAATCTGATGAGTCCATTTTGGACATGTATGTTAGGCTAACCTTGCTCACTAATGACTTGACTGAGCTAGGTAAGACCTATTCTGAGCAGGAGATAGTAAGAAGATTCTGAGATCACTAACTTCTATTTGACATACAAAGGCCACTGTAGTTAAAGAATCAAAAGACTTAACTACCATCAAGGTAGAAGAATTCATAGGGTCCCTGATGACCTATGAGATGAATCCGAAAAACAAAGAAGCTGAGGTAAGTAAAAAGAAGCCTCTCGCTCTTAAAGCTGGACCAAGCACCAAGGACCTATCTGATGATGAAGAGTCTTCAAGCAGCAACACTGAAGAAGATGAAGTTGCCCTATTGACAAGAAAGTTCAGAAGGTTTTTAAGAAAGGAAGGTACAATCTTCACTAAGAAGAAGCCCCAGTAAAAAGAGGTTTCAGGCCAAGACCTGAAAATGCTAAAAAGTCTGAAAAGCTTGTATGCTACTCTTGCAGGAAACCAGGACATATCAAGTCTGAGTGTCCAGAAGGAAATAAGAAAGCCATGCCTAGGTGGAAGAGCAAGAAGAAGTAGGCCATGGTATGCACTTGGAGTGATGATGAAGAAGAAGAAACTAAAGACAACTCCTCTGAAGAGGAAAACGATGATCTCTGTCTAATGGCCAAAGGAGAAAATGACAGTGAGGTGAGCTCTCCCTTTGAGCACTTCTCCACCGATGATTGGGAAGAAGCCTACTTTGAATTGATGAACAAATATGAAGTATACAGAAAAGAAAACAAAACCTTAAAGAAGAAGGTTGAATCCTGTGGGCATGATAAAACTCTCAATGAAAAGATAATCTCTTTAGAAACTGAAATTGAAGATCTAAGAAAAATGAATGAGAATATTGAAGAAGAAAGAAAAGAAATGAGAGATTTGGAAGATGAAAATGAAAGGCTAAGAGATGAAATTGATGAATTGAAATTAAAAATATAAAGCTATGTAAAGGATAACAATCTGTGCAATGAAAAGTCTGAAGCCTTTAAACAGGTCAATTCTCAACTGTTGAAAGAGAATGAGAAACTTCAAAAGGTCCTAGCAGAGAAACAAACCTCTCTTGAAAAATTTGTTGATGGGAGTGAAAACTTGAATACCCTGCTAGGAACCAAAATAAACTTCAACAGCGAAGGGCTAGGATATGAGCCTACCAAAAAGAAATTATTTGGGCTAAAGACCATCACCTTTGTATCATCTTCTGAAGCATCAACCTCCAAATCAACACACCAAGAAAACGTTGAAAACAAATGAAAAGAAAAAATAGGAGAACCAATCAACAAAACTTTCCAATAACCCAAAAAGGTTCACAAACAATCCCAAACAGGTCGACACCCGTCCAAGACTCAGCCTGCACATCATAAAGGAAGAAATAGTTACAATGCTAGAACATGTCAGGACACTCCATGGAATAGGTCGACACCCACCTGGTCAAACGCCCAACAATACCCCAGGTTTGCACCATCAGGTCGACAGTTTCCATACAGGAGGTCGACACATCCCTTATCCAGAGACCATTATAGATGGACTGAACAGTGGACAGGTCGAGACTTTTCCTTCTACAGACCGACACCTCCATGGGTAAAGAACAAAAATGTTCCCTATGATCATATGTTCACTCAACCTCAACGACCTAGGCAATATGATACCTTCTATTCATCTAGACCAACCAACTGGAACAAATGGTCTAATCAACAATCCTCCTCCACCACTTCCAAAAACTCACAAAGTCCAAAAGACTAAAGAGAAGAAAAATCAGAACTCCCAACAAAGCAAAGATGCTAAGAAAGTTTGGATATCAAAATCTGTGTTATCCTGCTTTACAGAAATGAAGAGATTATTGGGACCCAACTATCCTTGAGTTCCAAACATCGTCACTTAATTCCTTGTGCAGGAGTGTCTTACAGCCGTGCTCAACCGTTGGTATCTTAACAGTGGCTGCTCAAGACACATGACTGGAGATAAAACCAAATTCTGTCTCCTGGTTGAAAAGGAAGCTAGACATGTCACCTTTGGAGGAAACAACAAAGGAAAAATCATTGGTTCAGGTAAAGTTGGTAAGAACCCCTCCAACTCAATTGATAATGTATTACTTGTTGATAGTCTGGAGTACAACTTGCTGAGCATTAGTCAACTATGTGATAAAGGTCATACTGTAGTTTTTGACTCTAATGAATGTAGAATCTTGCAACCAAATTCAAAAGAAACCAAGTTTTCAGGTAAAAGAGTCAATAACGTGTACATGATTGACTTAGATGACCCTGCTCACATAAATCTTTATCTTGCTGCACCCAAATCTGAATTAGCTTGTTTGTGGCATCGCAGACTAGGACATGTTAGTTACAACACTCTTCATAAATTGGTGAAGCATTCCATTGTCAAAGGTCTGCCTGAAATTAAATTCAAACTGAACGCTAAGATTTGTGATGCATGTGCTCAAGGAAAACAGACTAGAAAGTCATTTAAAAGCAGAACTAAAAATTCATCATCTAAACCACTTGAACTAATCCATATGGACTTGTTTGGTCCAACCAAAACAGCTAGCTTAAGTGGTAAAAGATATGGTTATGTCTTGGTAGATGATTTTACTAGATTCACTTGGGTATTCTATCTTGAACATAAAAATAATGCCTTTTATGAGTTTCAGACAGTGTATATGCAAGTGATGCAAGATGGTAAGTTTAAAATTTCTAACATTATTTCAGATCATGGTGGTGAATTCGACAATGCTGACTTTGAAAATTTGTGTGGGACTGAAGGAATCATTCACAAGTTTTCATCACCACGGACTCCTGAGCAAAATGGGATAGTTGAAAGGAAGAACAGAACTCTCATAGAGATGGCACGCACAATGCTTGCTGAAAGACATCTCCCAATGAGATTTTGGGCAGAAGCGGTAAACATTGCATGCTATATCATCAACCGTTCAATGGTAAGGCCCCTCACCAAAATGACTCCATATGAGTTGCTGAAAGGTAAAAAGCCATCTCTCTTTCACATGAAAGTGTTTGGGTCAAAGTGTTTTGTTCATAACAATGACAAAAGAGTTCTGGACAAGTTTGAGCCAAGAGTGAAGAAGGGATATTTCTTGGGTACTCTGACAAGTCTAGAGCTTATAGAGTCTATAATCTTAAGACCCTTTGTATGGAAGAATCCCCTCACATCACTTTTGATCAGATTGATTATAACAACACTTGCAGGGAAGATGATGATGGGGAATTCCTGAACATAAGAGGAAAAGAAGAACTTCCACAAGAAGAGACACAAGCAAATGAGGACCAAGGAGAACCAAGTAATACTCCAGTCACCGAAGCAGATGAAGGTAATGCTCAACCTGATCTAAGAGTATTGAAAGATCATCCTTTGGAAAATATCTTAGGTAATCTGCATGACCAAACCAAAACTAGGTCTCATTTCAAAATTATGGATGAAATTGAACAACTTGCTCTTGTGTCTGAAATTGAACCCAAAAATATTGTAGAGACCCTAAAAGATGAAAACTGGATCAATTCCATGCATGATAAATTAAACCAGTTTGAAAGAAATAAAGTATGGCATCTTGTTCCAAGGCCTAAAGAAAAATCTATCATAGGAATTAAATGGGTTTTCAGAAATAAACTAAGTGAAGATGGAAAGATAGTCAGAAACAAATCCAGATTGGTGGCTCAGGTGCAGGTATAATCAAGAATTTGACATAGATTATGAAGAATCTTTTGCTCCTATTGCTAGACTTGAGGCCATTAGAATTTTGCTAGCATTTGCATGTTCTCATAAAATCAAACTGCAGCAAATGGATGTCAAGAGTGCTTTTCTAAATGGTCTTATAAGAAGAAGTCTATGTAGAGCAACCCCTGATTTTGAATGAACATATTTCAAAGATCATGTTTATAAGTTGGACATGGCTTTATATGGCTTGAAGCAGGCACCTAGAGCTTGGTACGACAAACTAAGCTCATACCTCACCGAACAAGGGTATTCAAGAGGTAATGTAGATCAGACACTATTCACTAAGAAACAAGGTAAAGATATCTTGATAGTTCAGATTTATGTGGATGACATAGTGTTTGGGTCCACTAAACCTCAAATGTGTGAGAAGTTTGCTAAACTCATGACCAATGAATTTAAAATGAGTCTAATGGGTGAGCTTCAATTCTTTCTTGGCTTGCAGATTAATCAAAGCAATGAAAGCTACTTTATCAATCAAACCAAGTATGTGAAGGAGTTGCTGAAAAAGTTTGATCTGACCAACTGCAAACCTTTAGGAACTCCAATGGGGACTGCCACTTCACTGGATGCAGATGAACAAGGTATTCTTGTAGATGCAAAGAGATACATAGGTATGATTGGATCATTACTCTATCTAACTGCATCTAGACCAGACATTCAGTTTAGTGTTTGCCTTTGTGCTATATTTCAGTCTAGTCCTAAAGAGTCCCACTTGACTGCTGTCAAGCGTATCTTTAGATACCATGCTGGCACTCAAGAATTAGGATTATGGTATCCTGCATCTTGTGATCTTTCAATTATTTCATATTCAGATGTAGATTATGCAGGATGCAAACTAGACCGTAAGAGCACTAGTGGATATTGCCAATTTCTCAGTGGGTGTTTGGTTTCTTGGGCTTCCAAGAAACAGCACTCGGTTGTCCTCTCAACTGCAGAAGCAGAATATGTAGCTGCAGGGAGTTGTGGCACCCAAGTACTGTGATCAAACACCAACTCCAAGACTATCTAATAGATCTTGGCTGTGTACCCATTCTGTGTGATAACACAAGTGCTATAAATCTTGCAAAAAATCAGTCATGCACTCTAGGACTAAACACATTGAAATTAGGCATCACTTTATAAGGGATGAAGTTCTCAAAAATCACTTTGAGCTCCACTTTGTAGACTAGAAAATCAGCTTGCAGATATCTTCACAAAGCCCTTAAGCAATGACAGGTTCACAACACTAAGGAGAGAGCTTGGTCTATGCAGACCTCAGTCCACTCAGGTTTGAGCTATCAATTCCCCCTTTAATGATCTACTTACTTGCCTTTACCATGATTGGAACAAGCATATCTGATTTGATTTAGATCTGGTCCGTTTGGTGTATGAACATTGCTTTGAATAATGGTCACATTCAGGGGGAGCCAGCTTGTACTTTTGAATGTTTTTAATTGAACATCATCTTCCGACTGCATGGTATATCAAATGTTGAGAAGTGAAATGACAGGTTATGCCTGTCATGAAACTCTCCTCATGCGTGAGGATAGGCCTCCGCCAAGTACCATGAGTTAGAATTGCATATTGCTATCTGCATATTTGATCTTTAGTGCATAAGCATGTTTAAAGCTTTAGCATCCAATAAAGCACTTCTCAGTGGCAGCAAAAGGTAAAACCACTCTTGAATGATTGTCTGAAAGAAGAAAGTCAGAGGCACTGGTAGTAAAAGATGGCATGTGTCTGTCAGAAATGAAGACTCACAGAAGCAAGCAGAGAACAGTTTGATGTACAGTCAGGTGTCGAGACAGGCAGGATAAAATTTTTTGAACATGTCGACACCCTACTGATATGTGTCGAGACATGATGAACAAATCTCCTTGCACTAGGTCGACACCCTACTGGTATGTGTCGAGACTTGCAGCATAGAACCTGTTGATCAGATCGACACCCTCAAGTCATGTGTCGAGACTGTCTCTTAGCCGCCCTTGATTTTGAAGATCAAATGGAGAGTTTTCCTTGACTCCTTCCCATTGCATCTTTCATTTTCACCTCAAATCTTTTGCCTCTGAACCTTCACTTTTCACCGAGCATTAAGTGAGGGGGAGTTGAGAATGTTTTTCATTCATCTATACAACCCTGGGTGAGTTCATTTGTATTACTCCTGTTAAAGAAATGGTTTCTTGTTTATAATCCTCATTTTCGTGAATCATTGCATTGAGTTCTACCAAACTTGCATTCATAATAGGATTGAAACATTTCTTAAGTCCTTGAAAATGATCTTTGCCCCTGTGTCTGAAGATTCACTGCAACTAGGCTCCTTGGCGTTTGAAATGATTAGCATGTATTGTCTTTAAACATGTTCCTAACTTGAAGTCTACTAGAGAATACGCCTCTAAAAACCATGCTACTATAATTTCAGAGCAATGACCTCTCTTCAGAGAAATTAGATCCTCCATCAATGAAATGAAGGTTAATCTAGTCATGATGAGGAAAGTCACCTCTGTTCAAAAGAATTCAGAAAGATAAGCTACACTGAGTAACCAGGGACTCTGGCGTCTAAACAACGTGTTTCCTTGAGTCAAAAAGTGAATGCTATATCGGACTGTTTAATTAAAAAAAATGGTTTGGGGTTGACTCTACAACTTGATTCAAAACAAAAGGGTTATTGTTTATCTTCAATACTTGCCTATCTTCTTTTTCCAATCATGCCAAATGAATGTGATGAGTAAGTCAAATGGGCTTGGTTCCATTCTCTTAACTTTCTCAAATGTTTAAATCATATTATTTGTTGCAAAAATGGTTTTTCTCAAACTTTTATTACTCAAAAATGAGCTTATAAGCCTTAAACCATATGAACTTAACATAGGGGTATATACACCATTTCTAATATCAGGGTTGTCTTTTTCAAAGTCAAAAATCTCAACTTCCTTTTACTCGATGGTGAAAATCATTTTCCTCACCTTTCCTCTTTTCTAACCCTATTCACTCCCGCCATTCGCTCCCGGCGACTCGGCACAATCCACACCTGGAGGTCAGGCCCTCGTTCACTTCTCCTTCGCCTGTGAAACCCTCTCCACTGCTAGCTCCAGCTGCCCTCCATTTCCTCACCTCCCTTTCTTCTAACCTCTCCATGGCTCCTCCGGTCACCCGCGGCAAGAAGAAAGACACGGCTTCATCCAAGAAGGCCACAGCCTCAAAAGCACACACAGATGGGCGATCCAAGAGCATTGAGGACTGCCCAGCTGCAGAACCAGCTAAGAGACGAGCTGCCGAGGCCCAGGGCTCGAACAGTGAAAGGGTTTCACCACCGCAACCAAAGCCCAAGCGGCCACGGCTGTCCGCCAAAGAAAAAGGGAAGGCCAAAGCTCAATCAGCTCCTCCAAAGCCCAGTGCTACTACCTCCATCAGGGAAGAAGACAGTGACCCCACCAGGATTCTCTTCCCTAGGTATGTGGATTTTGATGATCACAAGATGCTTGAAAATTTTCCTGAACTGCAGCCGTTGTTTCAGTTCCAAGGATGGCGACGGTTTATGTCCGATCACAGAGTATACTACCCTTTTTTGGTTCAGCAGTTCTACAAGAACATATTTTTTGATGAAAACAAGAAAGTCCTTCGGACTGAAGTCAAGGGGGTTTCCATCAAGCTCACAACAAAATTTCTTCACAGAGTCTTATACATACCCCGGGATGGGGAAATAGACTCTGAGGTTGAGATTGATTTGTCTGAAGCTTACACCATCCTGACAGAGAAGCCTCGAAATCCTCAGGATGACACCCAACTTATGGTCAAATCCTTTGACACCAATAGGTTTCCCCCACTGCAACGTCTACTGCATCATATCTTCACTACCATGATTACCCCACAAGGGGGTGGTAGAAGCAGACTTACTGAGACACAAAGATTCCTTTTTACTGTCTGTTCAACAATTACCATGTTTGCTTACCAGAGATCATGCTTCAGATCATGGAGAGTTGCACTTACAACCGGCGCAGCCTGCCTTATGCTGCACACCTAACTGCTATTTTTCAAAAGGTTGGTATCTCTCTTGAAAATGAAAAGTCCATACAAATCCCCAGAAGTAATGTCTACAGCATGAGATTCATAGAAAACTACATGCACTTCAAAAATAAAGGTGACAAAATGGTCAGGAATCTACCTAGACATCTACCTGACCCTCCAGAACAGCCTACTCCACAAGCACAGCCTGCACAGGCACAGCATGCACAGGCACAGCCAGCACAGGATCAACCAGCTTCCAATGCACAGTTCGATCAGCATGAGAAAATGTTTCATGCAGATATCCACTTTGAGCAGGCCCCTCAGCAGCAGCAGTTTGCAGATCCCATGGACCAGCCTGGGATGATGATGGCTTTTGGCATCCAACCACCACTGTCTCCAGACAATGAGCCTCAAGTGTTTAGTGGAAGGGATGCACCTCCTGAATTTCATACCGAGGCCTCCACCCCACAAGGTCCTGCTTTTGGTGCCACTGGCAGTCTTATGGATATTCACCCTGCACTTATCCAATTCCTCACTGCTGAATTTGTGAGTATGAATTCCTCCTTTCGTCAACTCAGTCTGCAGGTGGATAGAATAGAAGCCAGACAACTCCATTTTGAGCAAGTCCAAACCAGCAGATGGGAGAAATTTGTGCACGACGAACATAAGTCAAATGAAAGGATGAAAAGCTTCATGAACTCCTTGATGAATGTATGTGAACGAGCAGGCAAAATCATGAAAAGGCTACGAGAAATCCACACTAAAACCCAGGAGAAAACTACTGAAATGGTCATGCATGCCTATGACATCCGAGAAGATCAAGGTAATCTCAACATTAAGTGTGCCAAACTGATGGAGTCATCCAATCAGCTAGCTGAACAAGTGGCTGGCGCCACTACATCCATCAGAGCACAAGCGGCTGGCACAACTACATCCATCCGAGCACATGTGACCGCAGAGATCAACAGATCTCTTGATGCCACCTCCAATCTTGAGAGAACCATCAATGCCACTACTTCTCGCTTACTGGATGCTTCCCAAAGGTTGAAAGGGAAACTGTATTCTGACACCAATAAGCTACTTGATGCCTCCTCCCGGCTTGCCGACACAGTTCATACTGACACAGCTAGAGCAGTCAATAGCACCACAAAAGCTGAGGCCAAGATGGACGTCGTGTACAAGAAACTAGATATGGTTGGTACTGAAATCTTGGAGCTCATTCGTCTGCATAAAGCTCAACTCCAACCAGCCCTGCAGGACGCAGGTGATGAATGGTGTCCTCCTCCTCAAACAGAAGCCACCTCTTCTCGTTTTCCACCACAAGGCTCCCAGCAGAGGGCTGAAACAGAATACATTTGTGAGATGATGTATAACTGGCTCAAGGACATCAAAGAAAACGTCCAGAACTTACACCGTTTTGTCAGCCAAAGGGATGAGCAGTTAAACCACAAGATTGACTCTCTAGAGACAGCCATCTCCCACCTGCAACATGAGTTCCAAGAGGCACAGATCCTTCACCTTGCCAGCACCAGCTCCATGCCTCCACCACACCAGCCTCCTCCTTCACCCCCTCCTTGCTGATGACAAAGGGGGAGAAGTACTGAAGATGGTCCTTCTGAGAAGACAAGCATCATCAAGCATCTAGCATGTAGTTAGCTTTTTCATTTAGATTTTGCATGTAGATTTGCAGTGTAACTGCTTGAACACACATCTTGCTTGATCTGTATAAAACTATGGTTGATTAATGAATCAAGCCTTTTTGTTGTTGTTGCTGAATATGCTATATGTTGAAAAATGCTAACATTAAGTGGTTGTGTGAATGGATGAATTTTGCTTGGGTAATGGCTCCTCAAACCAATTTGATTGTATTGCTATATGCATGCTTGGACATAATGATTCATAGTTGTCATCATTAAAAAGGGGGAGAATGTTGTGACCCCTAGTTTTGATGATAACAAATCATAAATCATTAGTAGATATTTGAGAAATATCCAACTTATTTTGGTTTGATAAATTGACTAAACTAGTGCAGAAGAATCTCTCAAAGTGACGTCTCGACACGGCCAAATGATGTCTCGACACATCTTTAAAAGAAAGTGTTGATTCTTTCAACGTTTGAGCTCCGGCATAAAAGAATGTGTCGACACATACAACCCATGTCTCGACACATCCAGAATAAATCAAGCTGAAGCCGTTCTGTCTAAGCATATGGATTCACCGAGGTCTGTGCATATCTTGTGTCTTAGTTTGTGTGTTCACACAACTAAGATCGGTGCAGATTTTTATCTACAACATATACATTCGGTGCATGTTTTGGCCAAACGAATATAAGGTCGGTGTATATGGTAGGTCAGTGCATGTTCCTATGTATGCACGTCCATACCAAGGTCAGTCCATTCATACACTCGGTGCATGTTTAGGTCCGTGCATATTACTGATTAGGGTCTGTGGACACTAGCAAGTTGGTGCACATCTTGCATGTAGCCATATAACATCTGTGCATGTTCTGCATTATGCTTGCACATAGTCCGTGCATTCCACTATAGCAATCAATGCATGTTTATATAGAACACACATGTAGTCGGTGCACAAATAAGGTCGGTGCAAGTCCTTGTTACAACAACTCTGCACACGACTCAAATGTCCCGACATACTGCTGTAAAGTGTCGACACATCCTGTAATACCCCGATTATTTATTAAGTTTTATTGAGCTTTTATTAATTAAAAATTGAATTAAAATGAATTAATGTTTGAATTTCAAAATATTAATATTTAATTCATTAGAAAATAGAACCTATAAATTCGACTACCTTAGAAAAATATGTAAAAATAGTAATTGGGTAAAAGATCATTTTTATAGCAATTTTGTCTTCTGGACTTGACCCAAATTAATTACGTAACCTTGTCTAATTAGAGGATTAATCCTGAATTTGACTTTCACCTACCCTTTACCTAATCGTAACTTAAAACGTGAAATTCGACCTTATTACTCAACCAAATGATCTGAAATCAAGGGCAAATGGAAGGCCACGAGGTAAGAAACATTTACCCTCAATCAATTTGAGGTAAACCTAGCCCTAAAACGTGCTGCCGACATAGATTTGGTCGAGTCAAGGATTCCGGCGCCGTTTCTAAACACGTAACTTGCAGCGCCAAATACTCCCAACTCCGAAGGCTCCAGAAGCCCCATGACCTATAGAAATGTAGCTCTTCGACTCTAGTTTCATTTGGTAGCTGGGTCAGCTGACGAGGAGTCCAGATCTGGGAGCATTCGTCGTTTTGGTGGAGGGTGTTGGTAGTTCGTCGTTCTTCATCTCCAGCCCTTTAATCCGTCGATTAAGGTAGGTACCCTTAACCAATTGAGACTTGTAAATATAGTATCTTGATCAGCTCGACGAGAGCTATCCAATGGGACTAAAAGCCCCAAATTTCATTAGGTATCCGTGGAGATATCAAGCTTTTTGTGAGATGCTGTCAAGCTTGTTCTTCATTCTAGGGTTTCGAATTCTTTCTTCGATTTGAGGTAGGTTATAACAGCCCAACTTCTAATTAATATACATGAATGTAATCAGTAGCTTGTTATCTTTCTTTTGACACCAAAATCCCCAAATTCCGTTGTGTATGTTGGGAGAATTTTTAGATTTAGTGGAAGTATGTCAAGAATTAGGTCTTCTTGTGTTCTTCATAGAATCGGTTGTGATTAAGTGGGTTTCTGATGAAATTCGTGCTTTAAAACTCATGTATTATGACCCTCATATGTCTAGTAAGATTCCTATAGCATGGGGTTTTGATTTCAACTCAATTGGACCTCAAATGGGTAAGTTTACATGTTTTTCGGAGGCCCCGGCCTTTTCTGGGCTTGCAGGGGTCGACCCCAGGGGTCGACCCATGCCCCAGCAGCAAAGGCCAGCGCGAGGGTCGACCCCAGGGGTCGACCCATTCGGCCCAGCGCGAGGGTCGACCCAATGGGTCGACCCATGCTGCTGGATTTGGGGGGGGGTCGACCCATCCAGCAGACAGACCCCAATTTTTCAGGGGTCGACCCCAGGGGTCGACCCATGTACCAGAAGCCCGGTTTTCATCGTTTTGCGACCCGTGGATCGATCCGGATCATTAGGGGATCGACCCATTGAACTTTGACCAATTGAAAACTGTACTTTTGAAGAACCAGTGACCTGTTCTGGAAACCTTATGATTTCAATTTACATTGGTTCCTACTTGCAAATATAGTGTAAAAACATGCCGTTTACCATCTTCATTTCGACTCATACATTGGTTAAATAGAAACCCACATAATTAGTGGTTAATAGTGTAATTAAATCTCTGTTAATGCATTCTTTCTCCTCCCTGTACAAGCTTGTTCCTTTACCTTATCATCTTGAATCAGCTTTTGACAATTGTCTTAATGCAAATGATAATGGATAATCCTTGACATATTAACTTGATAATTAGGATTAATATGTTGATTAGCTTGTTGGATAGCTGCTGTACTACAGTAGCGCAGCATGATTAACTCTTATTGTGACTTGATTTTCAATCTTCTTGATGATTATGCTTACCTTGAAATTCTGAAATGAATCTCCTTCCTACTTGAAATTGTTATTGCTACATGGTTCAAACCTTGGAATTCTGGCCATAAATTATGGAAGTCTAGATTCGTGGGATCTTTGATCCAAAGAAATCAATGCCTGGCAAACAATTAAGGGCTCGGTCTAGTCCTGGGAGGAGCGCCCGAACACTACGTGTACCCCCGGGGAGGTGATTGACTAGGTGTGGCATTTGGCACCAGTACTATGACATGGGTTAAATCTAGGACTGGCCACTACTCTCTACTACTCTCTACTACTTTTCACTTTTCACCCTTCACTGTTCTATACTCTACTTGTTGTTACTTACTTGCTGTTACTTGGACGTGGAAATGAAACTACACACGTGCTTGACATGACTTGAATTATCTCGATATGGCCAACTCTTTATCGTCATCTCCTGTAGTAAATTCTTGTCTTTGTTATTCCTCTTAAGTATTACCATTCTGTTCCTTTATATTTCTTGACCTTGCAAGATCTTTAAATTTTGTTTCATTATATCATCATTATTCGTTTATTGCATTATCCTTTGTAGCATGATATATAAAAAATGTAATTAAACTGCTAATCACTTATACCTATCTGTTATTTCCTACTGAGCGTTAGCTCATAGTTGTTGTTTCCCCCTTTTCCAGGCTTTTCAGGTGACGCGCTTACCGATGGGGAAGGGCAGGAGTGATATTTTGAGTGTATCAGTTAGTTGTGTTTAGAGTGTGTTGTGCTTCAGTTATATTATTGTGGTTTAGAGTTGTTATCCCAGTTGTATTGAGTTGATTTGAGGATTATGTACCATTTATAATTTGTTTAATGGTCAATAAGTTAATTCCATTGCTTAGCATTTGTATATATTTAGATTAGTTCTCTCTCTTTCCAGCTCATTTCTAACTGTACGTCCCGATATTCCGCGTCGGGGCGTGACAGTTTAGTTGGTATCAGAGCCCTAGGTTTCATATTCCTAGGTTCCCTAAGTTTAGGTTTTCTTGCATTGCATCCCAATAATCGGTATATCAAAAGGTGTTGTCCAAACGTTAGGCTACGCCTATCGGGAAGGTCGCATACTTGCGCGAGTGGTCTTCGGACCGATTAGCTCCGCCAGGTACCGAGTTTTTGGTCGTGTTTAGGTGCATTAGACCTCTAACCTTGTTAAAGTCTAGAACCTGACCTGGTGAGATTGGGTAGAAACTTGGGTTAAGTTCGTTCCTTAATCGTGTTATTATCTATTTTATTAGACCTAAGTAATCTATTTCTCGTGTAGATGGCAGCCGAACGTGCTGAATGGAGGAACCTGCAGCGCACGGTTCAAGGCCTGACTCAGGCGTTACATCAGGTAGCTCAAGCTGGAGCAGCGGGTCATGGCACCGGTGACTTATACCGGAACTTTCGAGGAATGAACCCGCCAAGATTTGCTGGTTCGACTAACCCCGACGAGGCCGAGCATTGGCTCAACGAAATGGGGAGAATTTTTGAAGTCATGCAATGCACCGACCAAGAGCGTGTCCTTCTTTCTACCTTCCAATTGGAGCGGGACGCGCGTACTTGGTGGGATTCCGTCAAGGCAACTCTAGGCGATCAACAAGTCACATGGGAAGAGTTCGAGGAATTCTTCAACGATAAATATTTTTCCGATCGTGTACAAGAGAAGAAGGCGGCAGAGTTCGCGGCTCTAAAGCAGCGAAGCTTATCGGTGGCCGAATATGAAGCACAGTTCTCTCGGCTTTCGCGCTATGCTACTCACCTTATCTCCACAGAAAAGATGAAAGCTAAGCGATTTCTCAACGGGTTGAAGCTTCACTACATCAATCAACTGGCGCCGATGGAGATCTCTACTTATTCTGAGATGGTGAGAAAGGCACAAGTTCTAGAAGATACCTTAGAAATGACGGAGAGGATCTGTGGGCAAGGCATGAAGAAGGAACAACCAACTCCTAGACCCGGATTTGGCACTAGCAAAAAGAGGCCCATGAGTGGGTCTAGTTCATGGACCGGATCGGGAACGTGGAAAGGCAAGATGCCAAGAAATGAAGAGAAGAAACCCGGCTCTATTGTTCCATTCAAGGGCAAGTGCAAGTATTGTGATCATCCAGGTCACAAGATGGAGGAATGCTGGCGCAAGCTAGGTGCGTGTTTACGATGTGGGAGTAGGGAACACCGTATCCCTGACTGCCCTCTTCTATTGGAACAAGCTACACCGGCAAAACCTCAAGTTATCAAGAAGCCGCAAGGAAGGCTCCAAGCTTTACATGCGGATGAAACTGGGATTTCTGATGATGGCGGACTCGTCGAAGGTACCCTTACTATAATCGACAAGCCCGCATTTGTTCTCTTTGATACTGGTGCAACGCATTCTTTTATTTCTCAGAAATTTACGAAGTCGTTATCTATCGAACCTATTATGATGAATTCTCCATTGGTTATATCAACTCCTATTGGTTCTCGAGCGGCTATTCAATATTACTATCCTTCTAGTAAGGTTATTATTGATGAACGGAACTTTCCAGCCGACTTAGTTTGCATGGATATGAAGGATTATGATGTAATCCTTGGAGCAGATTGGTTGGCCAAGTATGAGGCCAGTGTTCACTGCAGTTCTAGCTCAGTGACTTTTACTGGACATTCTGGTTTATCTTTTACGGGGATCAAGCGCCATAACCCCGTATCGCTCATCTCTTCTCTTCGAGCCGACAAGCTGATGAGGCGAGGTTGCGAGGCTTTTCTAGCCTTTGTCCATGCTACACCGGAACAGCGAGTTGAGATAAAGGACACTCCTATTGTCCGAGAATTCTCCGAAGTCTTTCCGGAGGAACTACCAGGACTTCCGCCTGAGCGGGAAGTTATCTTCTCCATTGATATTGTTCCTGGCGCGTCCCCTATTTCTAGAGCTCCTTACCGTATGTCCCCTGCGGAGCTAAGGGAATTAAAGCAACAGCTGATGGAATTGCTCGAGAAGGGCTTTATTCGTCCGAGTACTTCACCTTGGGGAGCTCCTGTATTATTCGTCAGGAAAAAGGATGGTTCGATGAGATTATGCATCGATTATCAGCAACTGAACCAGCTAACTATCAAGAATAAATACCCATTGCCGAGGATCGATGAATTATTCGACCAGATAGCGGGAGCACATTATTTCTCTAAGATAGATCTTCGATCTAGATATCATCAGTTGAGGATTAAGGAAGATGATATTTATAAAACGGCTTTCCGCAGCAGGTATGGTCATTTTGAGTTTGTCGTTATGCCTTTTGGTCTAACGAATGCACCAGCAGCTTTCATGCAGTTAATGAATAATGCATTCCGGCCTTATCTTGATCAATGGGTCGTGGTATTCATTGACGACATACTCATTTATTCCAAGACTGAAGAAGAGCATGCCGAACATTTGAGGATGGCATTACAGATATTGAAAGATCATCAACTATATGTCAAATTCAGTAAATGTGATTTCTGGCTGCAAGAAGTGTCCTTCTTAGGACATATCATCACCAAAGAAGGTATTTCAGTTGATCCTTCGAAAGTGGAGGCAGTAAGGAACTGGGATCAGCCTACTACAGTGACCGAAGTGAGAAGCTTCCTAGGCCTGGCAGGCTATTATCGGAGATTTATTCAAGACTTCTCCAAGATTGCGGTACCTCTCACTCGATTGACCCGCAAAGACAACAAGTTTGAATGGTCCGAGGAATGTCAGCAGAGCTTCAAACATTGAAGGATTGCCTCACTACTGCACCCGTATTGGCTTTACCTTCTGGCGACGGTGGTTTCGTGGTCTATACCGATGCTTCTGGTATTGGCTTAGGCTGTGTACTCATGCAGCATGGTAAGGTGATTGCCTATTCTTCTAGGCAGCTGAGGAAGCATGAAGAGAATTACCCCGTTCATGACTTGGAACTTGCAGCAGTTGTATTCGCCTTAAAAATTTGGAGGCATTACTTGTATGGAGAAACATTCACAGTATTTTCAGATCATAAGAGTCTGAAGTATTTATTTTCTCAGAAAGAACTTAACATGAGGCAGAGAAGATGGTTGGAGTACTTGAAGGACTTCGACTTCTCGATTGAATATCATCCCGGTAAAGGCAATGTGGTGGCAGATGCATTAAGCCGGAAGCCTGTGGCTAAATTATCAAGTCTCATGTTACAAGAGTGGAGGCTATTAGAACAGTTAGCTAGCCTGGATCTAAATGTTGATAATGATTGGGTTATAATTGCACAGATTCGACTTAAGCCCGAATTATTGATGGAGATCAAATCCTTGCAAGATAATGATCCCGAGCTGGTTGAGATCAAGGGAAGTTTGAGCAGCAGACCCGACTTCATGGTAGCTGACGATGGAAGATTGTTATTCCAAGGTAGAACTTGTGTACCTGATGAAGCTGAGTTAAAGAACAAGATTCTGGAGGAAGCACATAGATCCAAATACACTATTCATCTTGGAGGCATTAAAATGTTCAAGGATTTGAAAAGGTCCTTTTGGTGGCCGAATATGAAAAGGGAAATTGCAGATTTCGTGAGTAGATGTCTGGTTTGTCAACAAGTTAAGGCCGAACATTTCAGACCGGCAGAAAAGTTGAAACCACTCGACATACCCCAATAGACGTGGGAAAGCATTGGCATGGATTTCATTATGGGTCTACCTAAGACTCGTGGTGGATTTGATGCGATATGGGTGATCCTCGATCGCTTGACAAAATCGGCTCATTTCTTACCCATTAAGTCCAAGTGGACAGTTGATGTATTGGCTGCTTTATATTTGAAGGAAGTGGTAAGGCTCTATGGTATATCTATCAGCATTGTGTCTGATAGAGACCCGAGATTTACTTCACATTTCTAGAAGGGACTGCAAGAGTCTCTTGGTACTCGTCTGAATTTCAGTACTGCTTTTCATCCACAGACAGATGGACAGACTGAAAGAACCAACCAGATAGTGGAAGATATGCTGTGAGCTTGCATGATTGATTTCGGAGGCAGTTGGAGTAATCACTTGGCATTGATTGAATTCGCCTACAACAACAGTTACCAATCCAACATACAAATGGCTCCATTTGAAGCTTTGTATGGAAGAAGCTGTCGTTCCCCGTTGTGTTGGGACGAGGTGGGCGAGAAGCAATGGCTTGGACCAGATCTTGTTTCAGAATCATCACAGAACATCCGTGTTATCCGAGATCGGTTACAAGTGGCTCAGTCAAGACAGAAGAGTTATGCCGACACAAGGAGAAGAGCATTAGAATTTCAAGTTGGCGAGCATGTGTTTCTGAAGGTCTCTCCTTCGAGAGGGATTCGAAGATTTGGCATTCATGGCAAGCTAAGCCCGCGGTATATCGGTCCGTTCGAGATTCTGGATAGAGTGGGCGAGGTGGCTTATCGATTGGCGTTACCGCCTCAGTTGTCTGGTGTGCACAACGTCTTCCATATTTCTATGTTGCAGAAGTATGTGTACGACCCCACTCATGTTATTCATCATGTGGATTTCGAGCTGAAGGAGGATCTGACCTACGAGGAAAGCCCTATCAAGATTCTAGACCGGAAACAGCAGCAACTCGGGAATCGGTCTATACCGATGGTCAAGATTCAGTGGAGTCGGCATGGAACCGAAGAAGTTACTTGGGAATCGGAAGATACTATGCGGAAGCGGTATCCTGACCTATTCTAGGTGATCTATCTTTTCCCTACTTTCCGTATATAGTGCAGTGAATTTGGAGGACCAAATTCTTTAAGTAGGGGAGGGTGTAATACCCTGATTATTTATTAAGTTTTATTGAGCTTTTATTAATTAAAAATTGAATTAAAATGAATTAATGTTTGAATTTCAAAATATTAATATTTAATTCATTAGAAAATAGAACCTATAAATTCGACTACCTTAGAAAAATCTGTAAAAATAGTAATTGGGTAAAAGATCATTTTTATAGCAATTTTGTCTTCTGGACTTGACCCAAATTAATTACGTAACCTTGTCTAATTAGAGGATTAATCCTGAATTTGACTTTCACCTACCCTTTACCTAATCGTAACTTAAAACGTGAAATTCGACCTTATTACTCAACCAAATGATCTGAAATCAAGGGCAAATGGAAGGCCACGAGGTAAGGAACATTTACCCTCAATCAATTTGAGGTAAACCTAGCCCTAAAACGTGCTGCCGACATAGATTTGGTCGAGTCAAGGATTCCGACGCCGTTTCTAAACACGTAACTTGCAGCGCCAAATACTCCCAACTCCGAAGGCTCCTGAAGCCCCATGACCTATAGAAATGTAACTCTTCAACTCTAGTTTCATTTGGTAGCTGGGTCAGCCGACGAGGAGTCCAGATCTGGGAGCATTCGTCGTTTTGGTGGAGGGTGTTGGTAGTTCGTCGTTCTTCATCTCCAGCCCTTTAATCCGTCGATTAAGGTAGGTACCCTTAACCAATTGAGACTTGAAAATATAGTATCTTGATCAGCTCGACGAGAGCTATCCAATGGGACTGAAAGCCCCAAATTTTATTAGGTATCCGTGTAGATATCGAGCTTTTTGTGAGCTGATGTCAAGCTTGTTCTTCATTCTAGGGTTTCGAATTCTTTCTCCGATTTGAGGTAGGTTATAACAGCCCAACTTCTAATTAATATACATGAATGTAATCAGTAGCTTGTTAGCTTTCTTTTGACACCAAAATCCCCAAATTCCGATGTGTATGTTGGGAGAATTTTTAGATTTAGTGGAAGTATGTCAAGAATTAGGTCTTCTTGTGTTCTTCAGAGAATCGGTTGTGATTAAGTGGGTTTCTGATTAAATTCGTGCTTTAAAACTCATGTATTATGACCCTCATATGTCTAGTAAGATTCCTATAGCATGGGGTTTTGATTTCAACTCAATTGGACCTCAAATGGGTAAGTTTACATGTTTTTCGGAGGCCCCGGCCTTTTCTGGGCTTGCAAGGGTCGACCCCAGGGGTCGACCCATGCCCCAGCAGCAAAGGCCAGCCCGAGGGTCGACCCCTGGGGTCGACCCATTCGGCCCAGCGCGAGGGTCGACCCAATGGGTCGACCCATGCTGCTGGATTTGGGGGCGGTCGACCCCAGGGGTCGACCCATCCAGCAGACAGACCCCAATTTTTCAGGGGTCGACCCCAAGGGTCGACCCATGTACCAGAAGCCCGGTTTTCATCGTTTTACGACCCGTGGATCGATCCGGATCATTAGGGGATCGACCCATTGAACTTAGACCAATTGAAAACTATACTTTTGAAGAACCAGTGACCTGTTCTGGAAACCTTATGATTTCAATTTACATTGGTTCCTACTTGCAAATATAGTGTAAAAACATGCCGTTTACCATCTTCATTTCGACTCATACATTGGTTAAATAGAAACCCACATAATTAGTGATTAATGGTGTAATTAAATCTCTGTTAATGCATTCTTTCTCCTCCCTATACAAGCTTGTTCCTTTACCTTATCATCTTGAATCAGCTTTTGGCAATTGTCTTAATGCAAATGATAATGGATAATCTTGACATATTAACTTGATAATTAGGATTAATATGTTGATTAGCTTGTTGGATAGCTGCTGTACTACAGTAGCGCAGCATGATTAACTCTTATTGTGACTTGGTTTTCAATCTTCTTGATGATTGTGCTTACCTTGAAATTCTGAAATGAATCTCCTTCCTACTTGAAATTGTTATTGCTACATGGTTCAAACCTTGGAATTCTGGCCATAAATTGTGGAAGTCTAGATTCGTGGGATCTTTGATCCAAAGAAATCAATGCCTGGCAAACAATTAAGGGCTCGGTCTAGTCCTGGGAGGAGCGCCCGAACACTACGTGTACCCCCGGGGAGGTGATTGACTAGGTGTGGCATTTGGCACCAGTACTATGACATGGGTTAAATCTAGGACTGGCCACTACTCTCTACTACTCTCTACTACTTTTCACTTTCCACTCTTCACTGTTCTATACTCTACTTGTTGTTACTTACTTGCTGTTACTTGGACGTGGAAATGAAACTACACACGTGCTTGACATGACTTGAATTATCTCGATATGGCCAACTCTTTATCGTCATCTCCTATAGTAAATTCTTGTCTTTGTTATTCCTCTTAAGTATTACCATTCTGTTCCTTTATATTTCTTGACCTTGCAAGATCTTTAAATTTTGTTTCATTATATCATCATTATTCGTTTATTGCATTATCCTTTGTAGCATGATATAAAAAAAAATGTAATTAAACTGCTAATCACTTATACCTATCTGTTATTTCCTACTGAGCGTTAGCTCATAGTTGTTGTTTCCCCCTTTTCCAGGTTTTTCAGGTGACGCGCTTATCGATGGGGAAGGGCAGGAGTGATGTTTTGAGTGTATCAGTTAGTTGTGTTTAGAGTGTGTTGTGCTTCAGTTATATTATTGTGGTTTAGAGTTGTTATCCCAGTTGTATTGAGTTGATTTGAGGATTATGTACCAGTTATAATTTGTTTAATGGTCAATAAGTTAATTCCATTGCTTAGCATTTGTATATATTTAGATTAGTTCTCTCTCTTTCCAGCTCGTTTCTAACTGTACGTCCCGATATTCCGCGTCGGGGCGTGACACATCCACGTTCAACCAGAACGATTCTTCAGGGCTTTCAATGGGATGTCTCGACACACTGCAAGGAAAGTGTCAACACACTCTTGTTCTACCAGAACGGATCTGAATCCGACAGAAGCTGTCTTCAAGATCTGAAACTTAATCCAGAGGATCCATTTGCTCTGGTAAAAGCCGTCAAAGTGCTTCTATGTCAGAAGACTGTGATTTGGCAGAGATATCCTCCGAAGAAGATCATACCTTTACTGCTATGGTCTCCTACCTACCCACATTCCTGCAGACTTGACAGAATAGGAGTCAACTGTGCAAATAGAGGCAGATCAAATAATGTGGATGTGACATTCTAGGTGTTGCTTGAAAAGCGGACAACGTTGGTGTCACCCTAGGACACCAATATATGAGAAGCATGAGCTCCAGTTCAAAGTGTGCAAGGCAAGCAAGAGGAAAAATGAAAAAGGTGGAAGACTTGCTGAGGAAGCCAGCCTCCTTCCTAATGTTGCTGGTGTGAGCTCTTGAAGAAGAAGACGATCCTCTTTGTCACAATGGGAGATCTTCTTACAAGCAGAAGGGTTTCGTGAAGCTCCATCCAGATCTCTTAAAAAGCTTGAAGCTTGATCAACCTTCTTCCTCTAGGGTGGTGGTGAAAATCCAGGAAGAAGAAGAAGAAAGCGAAGGACCCCTCAAGCTCTTTCCCAGATAAGAGACTTTCCTTTCACTGTGTTTTACTACGATACTCTGTCTGGCAGTTCCATTTTTAGTTTGCTTTTATTCAAAATAAACTCTATAGCACTTGATCCCTACCTGCGTGTAGGAAGACAGACGGTGTTGACACCCGTCTGTGTTTTGGGTTGTGATACCTCAAGCTGTGTGGCAGCGGAGTGTGAGAGTGTTTCTCACGGTTAGAAGTTGTGAATTAGCGGAGTGTGAGAGTGTTTCTCACGGTTAGAAGCTGTGAATCAGCGGGTGTGTGTTGGCACCAGTGAAGCCTCACCGTATTGTGTGAGGGTTGGACGTAGGTCTTTAGACTGAGACCAAACCACCTTAAAGATCTTGTCTTGTGGTTTGTTTTCTCTCTTGTTCCAACGATAGAAGCTTGATAAGACCGGTTCTAGATTTCTTGTGTGTATCCAGCTTCTTAGCTATTAACTAATATCTATCTCATTATCAGTTGTGTTTGATCTAATTTTTATTTCTGCAAAGAAGGGCGAAAAGGGGCTAATCTATTCACCCCTCCCCTCTAGATCTGCCTATCACCACTCAACAGGGAGTTATCCCTGGTGTCACTGATCAGGTACCCTTGTTATCTGATAATGAGAGGGTTATATCTCTTACTTTGGAACCGTGGTCTCATCATAAGTCGTTGTATTTTCTGCAATGGTTCCACCTGATTAGGGATATAATAAATAAAAGGGAGATGTCACCTAGAAATAGTTTCTTCCGCTAATAACCTTACAGATCCACTAACTAAGCCGTTGACTCAAGATGTGCTTGAGTATCACCTAAGGCTGATGGAGATCAAGTGGGAGGTGATTGGCTTTAGCGCAAGTGGGAGAATGAAAGAAATGTATGCCCTGCAAGCCAATCACTTATGAAGTGATGATGTCATTTCTTATATATTTTCATTCGTATTTATGACAATTTCTTCATTATGTCTTATTTATTTATGCGTTTTACCTCTTGACGTGATGAAGTCCTTGAACGTAGGCTATGAAGGTTGAATCATAATGAGATTATGATAGTGAGATCAACCTCCTAGATGTGTGTGTTCTAAATATTCCTAGTCATAGGATCTTTGAGATATGACATCAGAGAATCCGGATAGACCAGTGCACATGATATCCTCTCATATGGTGAGGGTGATTGATCTCACAGTCACTGGTGTGGAGACACTAAGATATATGTGCAGGTGTCCATTACAAGAATATGGTTCATTGAACAGATCTGATCAAGAATCTCTGGATGGTAATTATATCTAACTGTCAACCAAGAGATTCTTCAGCCACAGTTGCACAGTTGGTCCTTTGACTTGAGTCACCAAAGATACCTTACATGAGGACTTCCGTATTTTGATTCCTGGCAAAGGGATTTTATCCATAAGTTCTGGATGCTCAGGTATTCGGATATAGCAGAATACATGCGAAGGTAATTTAGTGACAACAGTGGATCATTCACTCTCAGATATAGCATGAGAGAGAATGCCCTATGAATGGTACTCGGTTAAATCCTTAGCCAAGGTAGATAGTTCAATGGAAAAGGAGTTTTCCATTGGCACTCGAAGTATGTTCATTATGTCATAGATAAGAAGGGTTTGACAGTATGACCATACTCTTAATTATGACCAAGGGTGTTGGGTATGAATGGAGGACAATAGCTATGTGGTAACTGCTGACGGAAAGGTCCCAGAGTGGTTTTATAGACCCTCTTTGTCTTCTGGGGTCACGGAGTGTTGCTTGGTGCTTACCGTGGCTTGAAAGCCCATCAGAGGAATAATCATGAGACGATTATTCATCATAAAATGATTAATTAATTATTTAAGTCATGAGATGATTAAATAATTAATTTCATGTTAATTAATAATGTGGAAAAGCTAAGAAGGAGTTCTTAAGCTTCTTGGATCGAAAACCAGACTGACACTGGGCCTAGAGGGCCACACATAGTAGGGTTATGGATGGTGGAAGTATATTCGCAATATTAGACTGTTAAGGGTTTTTGTGAAAGACTGAGAAGTCTATAAATAGTTGCGATGGGAGAACCATGGGCTAGACATCTAGGGTTTCCCAGTTCAGGCTGTCCCTTCTCTCTCCTCTCTCTTCTCCCTCTCGTCTCTAATGTAGAGACCGTGGAGGTGCTGCAGAGGAGATCGTTCGTGGGGCGTTGCGATGAGGAGATTCCATCATTCGTGCCCATGTGGATACCACTAGAGGTTGTGCACTTGCGCAGTTGATTACCGCCACAAGGGATTACTTCCACTTTGCTGCGATCCGAGCATCGCAGAGGTAAAATCGAATCCCGTAGTTGTAGATTATCGTCGGGAATCACGCCGGAGCGATCAACTCGGCTGGGTTAAAATTTTAATTTTCATTTTTTTCTGCGTTCTTCGTGATCCTGACTTGGATCCTTACAGTCCAGGTGGTGTCGCTGGTCGACCCACCCTGACCACCTGGGGGCGGTGAGCGCCCTCCTTTGGTGTAGGTGGCTTTCGTAGCGCTATAAAAGGGGGCCTTCACCTAGCTTCTTTCCCACTGTTCACACTTGGATTCTTCTGCTTTTGGACTTTCTGGGTTGACTTCTAGATTTGACTGTTAGATATTGACCAATTGTGTGATCAAATACTGCCAATTTTCTCGTAAGTATTTACCAAAAATTTAAATAATCTTTGCATCAGTAACAAATGCCCACTACGGGATGTCTGTCGGAATCAACAATGACGGCAGGCGACCCATGTCTTCTTGCCTATTTCTTTGACTTTACCTCTGTTTGCTAACACTGCAGTCATTGGACACCATGTCTCGTTCTGGACGTGACCATTGAGCCCAAGAGGAGTCTAGCTAGGAGATTCGAAGGGCTCCCGTCATACGTCGCACAGGGTGGTTCATGCCACCATTTTCCCCTGTCACCATTACACTGGAAGTCTTCACCTCCATGGACAGAGGATATCATTGGATCGCTGAAGGGATGGTGAATGAGTCCAGTGAGGGCGAGGGGATGGTAGAGGTTGACCGAATCAGACATGCGGGTAATGTTTGGCAATATGATCGCTCTGGCTCTTACCTTCGTCATTTCCCTTTGGATGGGCATATGTGCACCTTCCTGTGGGACTTCGTACCAGTGGTGATGGAAGATGATGACCTCCTCCTGCTAGGAGAATGTTGTCATGTGGAGATTGCCATTTTGCGTGACCGTGATAGTCTGCTTGGGACTTGTTCCTTCGCATACCCTAGCTTCCCGGTGGGTTTCAAGCGGCCCGTGGAATTTCCAGATGCCGTGCTCTTGGCTTTCTTTGCACAGTATGGAGAGTTTCGTGTCCAAGTTGTGTCCCTATCACCAGCCAGCTAGGATTTACATGGACATCACTGGGCTTCCCACGAACATGTGACGGGACTAGTGTTGGTGCCTTCCGACCGAGAATATGTAAAATATAGTTATGACCCGTTGTGCATGTTGACGGGATTCTTTGGTTGATCACACCAAGTTGGCATGATAGGTGGGCAGTGATTCCTTCTCACCGCTATCATTAGAAGGCCACAAAATGGTTGATGGGCGTTCTACACTACTACTGGGTGCCGCTGGAGGTGGTTGGAATCAGGCATGCAGTGACGGCCACCTTAGGGTTGTTGCAGGCGCTGGTTGAAAGATTCAACTGCCGATGGAACACCTTCGTCACTACAGAGGGTGAGACGATCTCTGGTCCTTCTATCAGATTTCTGGGCTCCCCATTGCTGGCCGGATGTATGAGGAGGTGGTGTTGGATGATCTTCACCAGAGCAGAACTGCTGGAGAAGGTCGGTATGAAATTGATTTCAGTTATATATATCTAATAAAAGTCTTGAGGGATTTGGCCCAGGCTGGTAAGGACAAGTCCACTCGATCGGACCATGTGACGCTGAATCCCTGGATCCATCACTTTTACAACGGCCCTTTCAGTTTCTATTAGAGTTTTTCTCAAGATGGCACCCCACTGGATCATTATGAACATTTGGAAATAAACGTCGGGCATCATCACCAACATCTATATGTGCCGCGAGAGGGGTGGAACCCCACAGGCTTCTAGACATTACACACTTGGCAGCATATTTGGCCTATTGGTTGTCCACATTCGTGATTCCCTACGGACCCTACGAGCTGAACTGCTATACCTTGAATGCTTGCTAGCTGGGGGAGAGAGATTGGCTTTAGCTCCTGTGGTGTTGGCCAATATATACCACTAATTGGGGGTTATCTAGTTAGCTTTAGTTTCACTGAAGTGTGGATTTTACTCCATTCACGTTCTTTATCATGCTTTAATCGCATTATTACAGCCTCTCTCTCTTATTATTGTTATTTGTTTCTATTATTTGTTTAGTATTTCATTTCTCCTTTTACTGCATGTTTTATTCTTCATTTTTGTTGAGAACAGGGAGGTCGGTCTACCGGACCCTGCCGGTCGGTCGACCAAAACTTCCAGGGATGAGAGTCCTTGAGAATAGGTCTACGCACCCATGTAATGCTTCAACCTGGTCGGTGATCGGTCAACCGAACCATTAAGTTCGGTCGACTGGACCAACGAGTAGCCCCGGCCATGTCTTCTTTTCGCTTTTCTCTTTCATTCGTTCGTTCGACAGAGTGATTAGAGTCCAAATTCGTGTTTAATGCATGGTGGAGGTTTTAATTGGAGATGGCACACAAACGCACATGAGCCCAAGTATGCATGGAATGTAATGTTGTAATTGGATGCATGAGAAGTGGTCTCTTTTATTCATGAAATGCATGTGCAAGGCTTCAATTGACTTTCTTTTATTTATGTGTTCATAATCCGTTCGGCAGTCCGTCACAACAGTGGTTATGTTTAATTCTTCGTGCCTTCCACGGTCCTTCATTGTTTCAGTAGAGGCACTTCATTATCGTTCATTCCATTTGTTTGTTGCCTCCTTTTGTCTTTCAATGTATTATTGTTCTTGACAAAAATTCGGCAGCATCTCCCTCGGACCCGGATGCGGGAGGGGTAAAGTGGGTACACTTCCACAAGGAGTGACGGGTCCCAAAATAGAGGTGCGCACAGAAGCGATAACACCGTGAGAAAGCTCACAAACCAACAGATGGAAGGCACTAACCAACGGTTAGGACACAAGGCAGGGAGGAGGACTCCACTGGATCAAGAGGCAAGGGCGGCAGGGCCACTAGATCAGGAGGGTGGCAGGGCCACCGGATCAAAGTCAAGGTGGGTGATAGCCACAAACCCGTCGTTGAAAAATCTGTGTCACAATTTAAAATTAACCAAACTCACTAACTTAAAAATATTAGAATTAAAGTAAAGTGGTGAATACGGGTCGATCCCACGGAGAAGAAATATTTTCAAAATAGCATGGAGAAGAATTCTTATATTTGAAAAATTTGAAATTTGAGTGAGATTAAACAAATGAAAATGAAACTTGTATGAAAACTAAGTAAAGAATATGAGAGAGTAAAAGAAGAGAAATTGGAAAGAGAGCAAGAAAAGACACAATTTGCACAAAATCTGAATTATATTGCTATGAAAGGTGACAAGTACAATGTATGTGAAAATTAAAATTATAATTTGACTAAAAATAAAAGAGTGAAAGAAGAAATTGTAGCCAAGATATTGGATAAGGAACGCCGCCGTCTCCTTGCCGTGCCGAGCCTTGGAATTTCACCCTGCTATGGAAGTAGATGCCGCCGAGAGGACCAAAGGAAGAAAATCCGCCTTGGGATGTGTGAAGAAATATAGAAGAGGTAGATAGATAGAAGAAGAAAATAATAAAACAAGTGTGTGTGTGAGTGTTTCCTGTGAACAGAGAGAGAGAGAGAGAGATGAAGAGAGAGTACGGTGGGTGAAAAATGGAAAACATAGTGAAAATAATTTAGAAAATATAGGGTGATTGGGGAGAAATAACTTTAAAATTAAAAGGAATTAGAGAAGGTGGAAGAAGATAAAGTTGTAGAGGGTGAAAAGATGAAGAAGATTGATGAAGAACACAGAAGCAGACGATGAGAGGAAGATGGTGAAAAATTGGGAAGAACAGGAGATGGTTCGCAGATGAACAGTGAAATAAATAGAAAAACTAAACTTTTGAAATCTGATTATAACTTTAAAACGAGAAAGATTTAGAAGAAGTGGTAGAATACGAAATTGAAGAACAACTAAAAATGAGAAACTTTTGTGAAGACAGCAAGAGGAAAAGAGAATCAGAGGGGGGAGAAAACTAAGAGAGAAGAACTATGAAAAAAGGATGAACAGTAAAAACGGAAGAATAGTGCTTTGAAAAACTAGAAATAAGTTGAAAACAGAAAAGAATTAGAGGAAGAGGAAGAATAAGAAATTGTATAAGACTTGAAAATGCACAACTTTGAAGAATAACGCAGATTAAAATGATGAACAGAAGAGCATGAAAATAAGGTTGTAAAAAGGCTAAAAAAATTAAATCGCGAACTCCTCCATATTGTGCCTCTCGGATGCCTTATATAGGTTGCAGAGAAACCAACGGCCGTGGCTTTGTAGATTGACTCAAATCCAATATTCCAGCATCAATGATCGATCAAATGAGGATTCTTGCCATAGATAGAGCCCTCCTTTCCTAAAACAAGCGAAGATAGGCTCGAAATATAGAATATAATAACGATCGAGAGGAGCTTCTGTCCGTTTCAAACTCTGATGAAAATGGCGACGGGGCTTCGGGCGCAAATTAAAATAGCGACTGTGCAAGCGATCGTACATTCTTTTTCCCCTTTTTTGACATTTTTCTATTTTCCATAAATTAGGGAAATCGTAACTTTCCAAACAGTCGTTAATTCTTTTTTCCATTTTTCTCAATTTTCTTTGATTTTCCACATAATTGAATGAGCGCCCGCGCGAGTGGTCGCTATTTCTTTTCCCATAGAATCTACGCCTACTTGAACGGTCTCTATTTCTTTATATTTTCCATCTATTCTTCTTTTTCTACATTCATAAAATGAATAGGCGCCTCTTCACTTAGTCACGAATTCTTTATTTCTTTATTTTCTTTTTCCAGCAAAATGAATTAGCGCCCGCTCAGTCAATCGCTATTTCTTATTTTTCAAACAATATTTTCCAAATTGGCATCTCACATCCGGTCGCTATTTCCTGAAAATTCAAAAAATATAAAATATCAATATATTTCCACTCAGAATGACTTTCAAATAATTGTGCACTTTCTGAAATATTTCTCACACGATTATTTTGGCTCAAAAATATGATAAAATGTATATAGACTAAAATAATGGTGAGAATGAAATTAACTACTCATGTAGCACAACTTGATTCATTTAATGCACAAAGATGGTAAATGTGATACAATTTATGATGTAAAATATAACACTTATCACACCCCCTAACTTACTCATTGCTAGTCCCTTAGCAATGCATTTTAAATTAAAACTTAGGAGTAACAAAAGTTTGCAACATCCACACTCTCATATCCAGCTCTCCCTTCATAAAATTAACCAAAGATTAGGAATATGGAATCATTAATGCACACTAGCCTTATGTAGGAAATTAAGGTACATGATCAAGAATTCAACTCAAAGCTCAATAGCACTTGTGCATGTGTAACTACCAAATCGACAGCTTAGACAATTGCGTCCCCCATTAGCTATTCCAAGCAAATATCTTTCAACCATGCACCTCTTAGATCGGAGCATTAAACTTAATAGCTTTTTATCTGCCTTATTTATTTGTCCCTTAGGGATCTTTTATTTCCACACACATGATGATCCCCTACCCTTCACTGCTTAACATGAACCTCGACTCTTACCTTAAAAGAAGCAGGCCATGTTTTACAGATCAAAGTTCCCTTTTCCTTTTTGCGCAAACCTCAACACGTCTTAGGTGAAGTCGGCCTGGTTACTAAGAATTGGGACATTTTTCATGGTGTTTATTTTTCATCAAATTTTTTTTCAATGTGCTATTTGCACTAGATAACTTGGCAGAAAGCTTATAAAAATATCTCTTTCTTGAGAAGTGTAGAATATTAAACATAATATCCCAAAATAACAGAAGGCTTGTCTTACTTGTTTCATTAGTGTGCAATGTGATTTCTATTTTTAACGTGCACATGAACTTTAAAGAGATTCTTACATCAATTTTTCATGGCTAAGTCAAATAAATTTTTCATCATCCTTCTCCCAGTCTTTTCTATTCCAAAATTACTTTCAATTCAAAGCATGAATCAATAAAACTCATTTTGAGATTTTATTTTTTTTTTAAAATTTTATGCAAGAATTTCTATCATGTTGTACTATATGCATTATGAAATTTTTCTCTCCCCCCCCCGCCCCCCAACCTGAATGACATTGTCCTCAATGGCATATAGAGCTGAAAGCAATAGAATAATGTAACAAAGAATATAGTTGAGATGGAAGGATACAACCTGGTGAGCAGGTCAAAACTTTCACCAATGTTATGGACGGCGACAGCTTCTTCTCCTCGTGACCTGACAACTGAAAAACATACTAAAACAAAACATTAAATGACAAGAACCTTAGGTTGCCTCCCAGAAGCGCTAAGTTTTTCATCTTCAGCCAGACGCATGTATAGAAGGTGCAAGCTTCATAACCATAGAGTTGAGTTAAGAATAAGCCACCACGCGATCTCATCTTCATTAAAAAATCAATCATTATATCACAACAAGACGAGATTGAGCATGATAGCGTAGGGGCTAGAGTGGTTGTTATCACCATTAAGTTGATCATGCAATGCATGGGTTAACAACCTTACTTTAAACGGGGTGTCCTGAGGTAAATACCATGATGGATCAGTTAGGCCAAACGGATACCCCCGATTAATAATCAGAAAATTTTCTTCCCACTTGCGGTCTTTGTAAGTGTTGAAAATATTAATGAAGACCTTATTATCAAGCCAAGTGTCATGTTCTTCCTCACTTTTAGAGATTTTATAAACATTAGTGAGATGAGAAGGGATCAAAGGGAGAGGAATTTCAAGCAAAGGATCAGTGTCAAGGAGCTTAGGAGAATCAATAGTGAAAGAAGCATACTCTTCAACACCATGAAGCTTGGAAGGTTCAAGGGAATCAGGCAAATCGGCCAACATGAAAGTGTCCAACACAAAGTGAGAGTTGCCGATGTTAGGAATGGATAGCAAATTAATATCCTCCCCTTGATTTAGAGATGTCCAATCGAGATAAAAGGTATGAATGGTACCCGCCTCCTCCTTTACCCAAGAGAGATCATTAATTATCTTACTCAATTCATTCTCCACTCGCACATCCTCTTCAACCTTCCCTTGGAACAAGGTCTCCTCAAATTCAAGAAGGGGAGCGAATGGGATTTGATCATGGACTAGCACATTACTTCCTTCTTCTTCACCCCCAACTTGAGATCATCAACTTCTTTAGAATCCTTCTCGTAATGGCAATTAAACGCATGCTCCTCTAACTCAACGTTTCGATCATCATCATAGCTATAGCTAACTCCCTCAAAAACTTCCTTATAAGACTCCTCCATATTTCTCACATGATCTAAATCGAGAGTGATTTGAGTATTGTGTTCATGGGAAACCACGGGTTGATCATAAAAGCTTTTAGTATTGTCAAATTGTGGAAGTTGGTAATCAGAATTGGCATTGGAGTAGCTAGGCAATTGATCCAAATCCATTCCCTTGATGGTTTCAGCAAGTTGATCTAGTCAGGCTTGATTTTGGGCCATGATGAGATGAAATTGATTAATTCTCTCCTCCTGATTAAGAGTTGAGCGTGAAGGAGATGGCTGTGTTGACTGAGAAGTAAGGTTTGAGGGGTAGGGAGTTGAATGATGATCTACTTGATAGTGAGATATTGGAGAGGATGTGGGTTGTCCTCCATAGTGGGCTTGATCATGAAAGTTACTTGAAGATGGAGCCCAATTTTGAAAGATTTGATGCGGAGGATTTTGGGCCGGGCCTTGATAAGAATCCCAAGAACTATTATGTTATCCTCCCCCATAGGAATCATAAGAAGGTATGTAGGGTCTTTGAGTAATTTGGGCTTGTTCTTGGGGCCGATACAAATTATAGGTCCTATGAAGGAATTGGGTGGATTTGATATGATCTTGATTAAAGGAATGAAGCTCGGCCCTCATGAATGATGGGCTTTCATTGTAAGTCGACCAAGAGTATGAACTGTCGTAATAGGACGGGCCAGGTTGGGTGAAACGTGGAGGTTGAGTTGGACTATTGTTAACATAATGGGCCAGCTTGACCCACATGTGATTATGATCATGATAATAAGGTGGAATAAAGGAATTTAAATTCATAACCCAATAATAGATCAAGAAACATGGACCAACAAGTCCACCTCATCAAATTTAGTAGCCCACTCAAAGATTGAAATTTTCTCACTCGTTTTTTTATTTTTATTTTTTTTCAAAATGATACAAATGCACAAATAACTATATGAATTATGTATACAAAAATGAGGATTTTTTTAGGCAAATGAGTTTGGAAAATAATGCAATGAATCAAACACTATATGAATGTAAAATTAATGATGATATTTTTTTTATTTTTTTATATAAGAAAAAGAAGAATTGGCACCTACTACTAAATTGGTCAACCGACCAGGTAAGAGGTGGAGTCGTGGGAGGCTCCCCCTACTTTCGTAGGGTCCTAATTAAATAACTACAATCTCACTTGGACGTTTGTCACAAAATCTCTAGTCTTAGACACCAATGTTCCAAAATAATAATAAATTCTAAAACTCTCTTTTTTTTATGTGAAACCTACTTAGGGCAATCTACCTTCAAGGTACTTCTTGGTACAACTTGCCAGGCGTCCGTGAGGGAATCCATGCGTGCGAGGACATATTAAGATTTTGAAAAAGAAATTTTCAATCCAAAGAGACGGAATGCTCAATGGATGATCTTTCTAATTCTAAGAAGGGTGTAAGGGATCCTAACTTGCCCTTGAGAAGGGGAAAGAGATGAGAGGAAAGAAAGATTTTTTTTTTTCAAATAATGATGCAAGTAGATAAGAACTCAACTAAAATGCATAATGCATAAAAATAATGCAACAAAGAGGAGAGCATGACGACATGATGAGTTTTTTTTTTCTATTTTTTATGTTTTCTGATTAATTTTTTCAGAGAATTATTTTTCAGATTTTTTTTCAAAAGATAGAGATATGGGTAAAAGATAACTAACAACTAAAAATACTAAACAATGTGCAAAACTACTGCAAATTAAGACCTAAGATCATGTTTTTGGTGTTTTCTAGTTTTCTGATTTTTTTGAAATTTTTAAGAATTTTTTAGATTTTTATGATTTTTTTCAGAATTTTTTAAAACATGACATTTTCCTACGTTTACTGACATTTAGCGACGTTTGAATTTCCTGGAATTTCTGAAATTTTACTACAGTTTTAGGCTTCAGTGACACTTTCTGTGACAGTTTATTTTCTGAGAATTTCCAGGTCCGAATTTTTAGAATTTTTTGATTTGTTTTATTTTTCCTGCAAAATAAAAAATAAAAAATTAGAAAATTATATACAAATCAAACACAACAATTTGTAACCATAAAAAATAATTTCTCCCCTGCAACGGTGCCAAAAATTGATAGTCACAAACCCGTCATTGAAAAAGCCGTGCCATAATTTAAAATTAATCGAACTCACTCACTTAAAAATATTGGAATTAAAGCAAAGTGGTGAATACGGGTCGATCCCACGGAGAAGAAATATTTTCAAAATAGCATGGAGGAGAATTCTTATATTTAAAAAATTTTAAATTTGAGTGAGATTAAACTAATGAAAATGAAACTTATATGAAAACTAAGTAAAGAATATGAGAGGGTAAAAGAAGAGAAATTGGAAAGAGAGGAAGAAAAGACACAATTTACACAAAATCTGAATTATATTGCTATGAAAGGTGACAAGTACAATGTATGTGAGAATTAAAATTACAACTTGACTGAAAATAAAAGAGTGAAAGAAGGAATTGTAACCAAGATATTGGATGAGGAACGTCGCCGTCTCCTTGCCGTGCCGAGCCTTGGAATTTCACCCCGCTATGGAAGCAGATGCCGTCGAGAGGATCAACGGAAGAAATTCCGCCTTGGGACGTGTGAAGAAATATAGAAGAGGAAGATAGATAGAAGAAGAAAATAATAAAACAAGTGTGTGTGTGTGAGTGTTTGCTGTGAACAGAGAGAGGGAGAGATGAAGAGAGAGTACGGTGGGTGAAAAATTGAAAACATAGTGAAAATAGTTTAGAAAATATAGGGTGATTGGGGAGAAAATAACTTTAACATTAGAAAGAATTGGAGAAGGTGGAAGAAGAGAAAATTGTAGAGGATGAAAAGGTGAAGAAGATTGATGAAGAACATAGAAGCATAGGATAAGAGGAAGATGGTGAAAAACTAGGAGGAACAGGAGATGGTTCGCGGATGAACAGTGAAATGAATAGAAAAATTGAACTTTTAAAATCTGATTATAACTTTAAAACGAGAAAGATTTAGAAGAAAAGGTAGAAGAAGAAATTTAAGAACAACTAAAAATGAGTAACTTTTGTCAAGACAGCAGGAGGAAAAGAGAATCAGAGGGGGGAGAAAACTAAGAGAGAAGAATTATGAAAAAAGGATGAACAGTAAAAACGGAAGAATAGTGCTTTGAAAAACTAGAAATAAGTTGAAAACAGAAAAGAATTAGAGGAAGAGGAAGAGGAAGAAGAAGAAATTGTATAAGACTTGAAAACGCACAACTTTGAAGAAGAACGCAGATTAAAATGATGAACAGAAGAGCATGAAAATAAGGCTGTAAAAAGGCTAAAAAAACTAAATCGTGAATTCCTCCATATGGTGCCTCTCAGGTGCCTTATATAGGTTGCAGAGAAACCCACGGCCGTGGCTTTGCAGATTGACTCCAATCCAATATTCCAACATCAAAGATCAATCGAATGAGGATTCTTGCCATAGATAGAGCCCTCCTTTCCTCAAACAAACGAAGATAGGCTCGAAATAAAGAAAATAACAACGATCGAGAGGAGCTTCTGTCCGATTCAAACTCTGATGAAAATGGCGACGGGGCTTCGGGCGCTATTTAAAATAGCGACTACGCAAGTGGGCGCGCATTCTTTTTTCCTTTTTTTTTGATATCTTTTTATTTTCCAAAAATCTGGGAAATCACAACTTTCCAGACAATCGCTAATTCTTTTTTCCATTTTCCTCGATTTTCTCTGATTTTCCACATAATTGAATGAGCACCCGCGTGAGCGGTCGCTATTTCTTTTCCCATAGAATCTGCGCCTGCTTGAACAGTCGCTATTTCTTTGTATTTTACATCTTTTCTTATTTTTCTAAATTCATAAAATGAATAGGCGTCTCTTCACTCAGTCGCGAATTCTTTATTTTTTTATTTTCTTTTTACAGCAAAATGAATTGGCGCCTGTTCAGTCAGTCGCTATTTCTTATTTTCTAAAAAATATTTTTCAAATTGGAGTTTGATCATTCGGTCGCTATTTCTTAAAAATTCTGAAAATTTAAAACATCAATATATTTTCACTCAGAATGACTTTCAAATAATTATGCAATTTCTGGAATATTTCTCACACGATTATTTTGGCTCAAAAATATGATAAAATGCATGCAGACTTAAATAATGGTCAGAATGAAATTAGCTACTCATGTAGCACAACTTTATTCATTTAATGCGTAAAGATGGTAAATGTGATACAATTTATGAGGTAAAATATAGCACTTATCAGTGGGCTAGGCCACCGGATAAGGAAGGAAGGTGGCCAAGCCACCGGATGAACAGAGGAGGTGGCCAAGCCACCAGACCAGCAACGAAGGTGGCCAAGCCACCGGATCGAGTTGAAGAGGAGCCACCATATCAGGCGGGGAGGTGGCCACCGGATCTGGTGGATGGTGAGCCACCGGATCAGGCATGGTTAGAGCGCCATCGGATCGGGAGGGGGGAAAGAGCCACCGGATCACAAAGGTATAAGGAGCCACAAGATCACGAAGGTGGCAGGAGCCACCGAATCACGCAGTGACAAAGGTCACCAGATCAGGGTGGTCAAGGTGCCACCGGATCAGGAGGAACGTGGAGAGGCCACCGGATCTGGGGGGGTGCCACCGGGTCAAGCGTGGCTCGAGCCCTGGATCACGCGATGGGCAAGGCCACCGGATCACGCGGTGGGCAGGGCCACCAGAACAAAAGAAGGTGGATAAGCCACCGGATGAAGGGTGGTGACTATGCCACCGGATCAAAATGGTGGATAAGCCACCGGATGACCATGGGAGTGGGGGTTCAACACATGTTGACAAGGCTTCCAAGAACACAATGATGGAGGGATTCTGAATCAAGGGGAGTGCCCTAACAGTAAAAGTTGAAAGTTTACTCTACGGGGTTGGTTCAGGAACACCGTCTACGAGTTGGATGGGCCCTTGAACTAAGATGTTGGGAAAGACAATAGATAAGTAAGACAACTAGAATGCCCACCCGGAGGGCGGTGATCTTCAGGGTATTGGCTTCGAGCCTGGCCCATCGCGTCAGGCAGACCCTCATACCAACCATCTACAAAACACGAGAAAACAAATATTCAAGTCAAAAGAACTTGCAAGCTTTTTTTTATTCCCTGGAGAAAGATTACGTACAAGGGCTCTTACAGCATGGACATGTGGCAAGAGCCAAGGGGTATACAAAGAGAACATGGAAGACCAAGATGAACTATAACGGGGAGACAAAAGAAAATAGAATGGGGAGATGATATACAATGGGGAGGGGGACAGAGCATAGGCTCCTCCCCCTCTAAACCTCTCTTCTCTGCCCTCTCTCCCCCTCACCTTCTTCTTCTTTTCTTCTATTCTCTCTTCACTCCGTGAGAGCCAACCAAGCCGCAGGTGGGAGCCCTTTTTTCGGGGGGGGGGGGGGGATCGTCGTCGAAGGAGCAGCCCTTTTCTTTCTCTGTCCCCCTTACCTTCTTCTTCTTTTCTCCTGTTCTCTCTTCACTCTATGATTGCCAACCGAGCCGCAGGTGGGAGGCCTTTTTTTTGGGGGGGGGGGGTCGTCGAAGGAGCAGCCCTTTTATTTCTCTGTCCCCCTCCCCTATCTCTTCTCTGTGTCTTTTATATGACCGCCTGTGAACATGGGCGTCGAAGGGGGCAGAAGAGGCACTATTAGACCCACCGGTTTATTCCCCCTATCACGTCTTGCATGAGTCAACTCTGTAGACGGACAGGTTGTCAACCATGCTACAGACGTCTCCCTCACACTTGTCTCCGTCACCCACTGCACGTCGAACGAGGGAGCTTCCCCTGGGCAAGGACCCTCGGTCATTAGTAAGACCTAGTGATCTTCAGAGAAAGGTTGATCTGCCATCTTTAGTCTAACGCCGTCGGAGCCACCAGATGGAGAAGGATGGGGAGCCACCGGATCAGCTGGAGGGGTGCCACCGGATGAAGGCTTCGCAGGGGTGGCCATCGGATCAGGGAGCCAGTGAGTGGCGCCACCGGATCAAGGCTTCGCAGGGGTGGCCACCGGATCAGCGCTGGGTGGAGGGCCACCGGATGGCAGGGAAGCGAAGCCACCAGATCAGCCCGCTCGAAGGGCCACCGGATCAATGGCATTCCAGTGCCACCGGTTCAAGGGTGAACCGCGCCACCGGATCATTTGCCGGGAGCGCCACTGGATCACACTACCGAAGGGAGCCATCGGATCATTTTCCAAGGTAGGCTAAACGCCACCGATTCAAGTGGCTTGGGGTTTGAGCGCCACCGGTTCATTTGGGCTCTTGTCCTTTAAGACTTTCATGTCCCAAAATGTTACCCTTTGAGATCCAAGGTTTAATTCGCTCTTCCGAGTGTAGTTCGCCGGTGCATACTTTGTTACTTGATGTTGTTAATCTTATTCAGGAATTGAGCATTTCGAGCTTTCTGGTTTATTCTTCGATGTCACATGCCCGAGGGTGGACCCACGACAGTGTATAAATTCAGGGGCATCTTTCAGCCCCCCCTTGTCATTTAATGCGCTCGGGTAAGTGTGAGGTATTGCTGATCGGTAGAATCATTCGGAGCCCAAGCATGGGATCTCCTTGGAGTCTTCTTCCCAATGGTTGGGTCAAACCGGTCTCACCATTTTGCACCCTTGAGATGCATGTACTTCTTTCTTTCGATGTAGATCTGGGAAGTTTGTAAGCGTGAAATTTTACGCGTCCACAGTCCCCTCGCGCACTCAGCACCAACTGCCTGAGGAAGCTATACGGTCGGGCATGCGGGTATCACGGCGGCCGTCGACCTTATTAACAAGAGCGTTAGATGGAGCGAGCGCATAGGGGTGTTCAGCCTCGGAGTCGAGGAGAAGCTGACGGATATGGCCGCGAAGAGTGTGTGCACAGTGACCAGGGCCTTCGGCTTGTGGGGGCATCACTTTGGTGGCCTTGCGCGGGAGTTAGAGGCCAGTCAAGCCGTGCAAGCCGAATTGTCGGCCAACTGCGAGGTGCTCGAGGAGCATCAAAAGGCGTCTAAGGTCGAAATCGCTGGGCTTCACGAGCGGCTAAGCCAGGTGGAGCGGGTCCTCGTCAGGATGGAGCGGGACCGTGACTTCTTCCGCGTTCGGGCTGAGACAGTTGAAGCTCATGCGACCAAGCTGAGGGCACAGGTCCAAGTTGTCGAGACTCGGGCTCAAGAGTGGAAGCGCAGCTTGCTGAACTACGCTCATCGTTGTCCACTATTGGTGAGGAAGCAGTGGAGCACTTCCGTTCTTCCTCAGCTTATCGGGCCGAGTTGACTGCGGTGGCCCTGGAGTTCTTTGGGCCGGCACGCGATTGTGGCTTCCGGGAGGGCTGGATGGTTGTCGTCATGGCTACGGCTGGGAACCTTGGTGCCTCGGTACCTTCTCTCCCTTCTCCCTTGACACCTTATGGCCCTGAGGCCAGTGATGGTGAGGAGGAGCCTGGTGACGAGGAGGCTGAGGCCGGGGAGCAGGTGTCGGGGCCTAGCACTAGCGAGCGAGCACCTACTGATGTCCCAGCAGCGGAGGAACGCGTAGTGGATCCAGCTGAAGACCTGCCTTCACCAGGACCTGCTGCTATGCATGACCCCGAGGAGGCCGGGTCACGTAATGTTACTGTCGAGGCAGACCCTTGAGGGGGTGCCCTCTATTTCTTCTTTTTGTATCTTCCTTGTTCTGCTAGGGTGGCTGCCCCTTCCTTTGTAAGCCTTTGGCCTTGGAATAGAAGACTTTCATTTTTCCCGCAAGTTCTAAAATCTTTGCCGTGTATTTCCTTTTCCTCTGATTGCTATGAGATCTCCTGGGGATACGGAATAGTGGCTTCGAGAGTTACCCTAGAAGGATGCGACTTTCGAGATCCGTCGCTTCAGTTTCTGCTGATTTGAAAAGGTGGTGAGATCCCTCTGGCCTTCTGGGAACTTCACGTCCTCCTATAAGTATCGACCTTCGTCCGGCCTTACGGTGTAGAGGTTTTGAAGGAGCCGTCCCTACGAGATGTCATCGGGGGAGTCTGGTACTTCGTTAGACTACGAGTCTTTACAGGTTCATCGTCAACCCCTGATCCTTCGGAGGGAGGCTTTGCCGGCACCGTGGTAGCCGTGGCCAGAGCCGCGAGAGAATGGTCCTGTCTCCGAGCAATACAGGGTCGGATACTTGGATGGCTAGCGGGAGGCCTTGGAGAAGGTTAACCACTTGTATGTTGGCAGGGGGGTTCTGCTCCTTGAACCGGACAGGTTCCTTCCCTAAGGGGATGGGAGATTTCCTTGTACTTTTCCCTCTACTTTTGAATGAGACTTCTTCTTCCTCCATCTTTTCCCCGCTCTCGTGGTGTGTGACTGTTTTCCCCTCATGTTTCTTGGTTTGTAGGTGTGCGACGAGGCGCCTCCCCTGGGCGGGGGAAGCATTTCTTTGCCCGTAGGTGGCGGCGGGCAGGACAGTCGGCCTCACTTGCCAGTTTGTAGGCATGGTCGGTGCACTGTGTTGGCCTCCGTAGTGGGCGGGCCTCGTTGCACTTCTACCCCCCGTCACCGGCTCTCCTCGTGGCTTTACTCGAGGAGGATTTAGCCCTCCTTCCTGGTGCAGGTCTCTTCGCGAGCGACTTCTCCAGTTGGTCCGCTTCGACAGAACAGACGGGCCGAGGGATTGTCACCTACGGAAGCTACCTCCATGGCTGCTGGCAGGTGCCCAGATCGAGGCGGTACCAGATCGTCGAGGTGTTGGGGACTGGATCGATCATCATGCTTCCGTAGTCTCATTCTTTTGTATACTTGAACATCGGTCATCTAAGAATGGCTTTTGGATTTTGGCAGTTTGTATTTTGACTAAAGAAATAAAATCTTCTAGTCTGGGTCCATGTCAACGTCTACCTCTTGATAGGAGACTCCTGCGTGGTGTGCCGGTAGGAGTGAATGTCGATGTTCTCCTCATTTTGTGCGCATATATTCGTCTTAATAAACCTACGCTGAATGGTGTCATCCCTTGGATTTTTTTACTGTCACCATCATTTTTAAGGGGAGCGGTGCTCACCACTAGGGAACCCGTAGGTTACCTTATCATTTTTAAGGGGAGCGGTGCTTGCCTCTAG
Source organism: Amorphophallus konjac (assembly GCA_022559845.1). Taxonomy (NCBI): domain Eukaryota; kingdom Viridiplantae; phylum Streptophyta; class Magnoliopsida; order Alismatales; family Araceae; genus Amorphophallus; species Amorphophallus konjac. Next base: position 70,233,639 of record CM040122.1, on the reverse strand, counting down.
GGAACTGTGGACGCACTAAAATTCGCTCATTGCGTTGTTCGTTTATTTGGCTTTGTTTATTCGTTTATTAAGTGCGTGGGCGTGCCAGTCACAAAGTGACAATTTATTCGGGCTCCGAAGAGCCCATGGTGCGCTCGATCTGACTTCGTCAGATAATTGGGTGGTTCATGTCGGGACCGAATCACGCCGTGCCCTAAAGGTCACAACGTCATTTACATCCCCCATACGAGGGAACACCCTTGATTAATTGCCGAAATTAGGGGCCCTACGGCCGAAAGGACTGACACTAACTGCGCGAGAGAGAGGATCAGGAACAAATCACATTAATATCTACATCGGGGTAAGGGCCACGGGCCATATTGGTCACTCATGGACTTCTTTTCGTATTCGGACGAAGGCCCGTAGTAGAGACGCGGTGGAAGCCGGGATGAATCCGTTCAAATGTCTGCCGAATGCGCGGCAATTTTAATAGTGGCTCGAAAGGGGTCCGGTCCCGAGGAATGGGTCCGGTCTGATCAGAATGTCGGCCCGATGCGAGGTCGGGTCGTGGCCGTATTGAGGTAATCCTCGCGACTTAGGCCCGACCTACAGGGGCGGCATTGTTATTCCCTTCCGCACCGGGTCATGGGAGAGACAGGGCTGCAATGATAGATTTTATCGTCTCTTTATCTGGGCTTCCGATTATAGATATACATATGTATTTTCTTTTACTTATTTCCTTTTTATGTATTTTTGTGAATGATTTTTTTATTATTATTATTATTATCATCATTATTATCTCACATTTTTGTTTATTCCTTATATATATATATTCAGATTTATTTATTTATCATAATTTTTATTAATTCATTATTATTATTGTTGTTACCATTATATACATATTATATAAATATTTCTAGAGAGAGAGTGGGCCATTGGAGGGCCAAAAAAAGGGGGGCTGGAGGGACGTGCCGGCGAAGGGCTGCTAAGCTGGGCGTGCCAGTGAAGAACGCGAGCGGGTGTGCCGCTGAAGGAGGGCAGGAGTGTACCGGGTAGGAGAGTTGATAGTATACTGGGTGGAGGGGTTGGGGTGCGCCATGTTAGAGCAGCTGGGGAGTGCACCGGGCAAGGGCCGCTGAAGGCGTGCCGGCGAGGATGTCACAGGGTGCGCTGGGTAGAGATTGGGCTAGGTCGGTGCAGACCTAGGCTGGCAGCAGGTCGGTGCGAGTCCACCTTGGGGTCGATGCAACTGTAACTGGGGTCGATACAACTATTGCACGGGGTTGAAGAGAGGTCGCAACAGCCTGCGGGCTGGAGTCGGTGCAGCTTTGAGCTATAGAGGGGCAAAGTCTGTACGGCCTGCGGGCTGAAGCCAGTGCAGCCTTAGGCTGTAGAGGGGCAAAATCTGTACGGCCTATGGGCTGAAGTCGGTGCAGCCTTGGGCTGTGGAGGGGAAAAGTCTGTACGGCCTGCGGGCTGAAGCCGGTGCAGCCTTGGGCTATAGAGGAGCAAAGTATGTACAGCCTGCGGGCTGAAGTCGGTGCAGTCTTGGGCTGAAGTCGGTGCAGCCTTAGGCTGTAGAGGGGCAAAGTCTGTACGGCCTGCGGGCTGTAGAGGGGCAAAGTCTATACGGCCTGCGGGCTGAAGTCGGTGCAGCCTTGGGCTGTAGAGGGGCAAAGTCTGTACGGCCTGCGGGCTGAAGTCGGTGCAGCCTTGGGCTGTAGAGGGGCAAAGTCTGTACGGCCTGCGGGCTGAAGTCGGTGCAGCCTTGGGCTGTAGAGGGGCAAAGTCTGTGCAGCCTACGGGCTGAAGTCGGTGTAGCCTTGGGATGTAGAGGGGCAAAGTCTGTACGGCCTGTGGCCTGAAGTCGGTGCAGCCTTGGGCTGTAGAGGAGCAAAGTTTGTACGGCCTGCGGGCTGAAATCGGTGCAGCCTTGGGCTATAGAGGGGCAAAGTCTGTGCGGCCTGCGGGCTGAAGCCGGTGCAGCCTTGGACTGTAGAGGGGCAAAGTCTGTGCAGCCTGCGGGCTGAAGTCGGTGCAGCCTTGGGCTGTAGAGGGGCAAAGTCTGTACGGCCTACGGGCTGAAGTTGGTGCAGCCTTGGGCTGTAGAGGGGCAACGTCTGTACGGCCTGCGGGCTGAAGTCGGTGCAATGTGCACCGAGGCAGACCCAAGGTCGGTGCAATATGCACCGACACAGGCTGGGAGGTGTGAAAGGGGGCTAGGAGTGTGCCGGCGAGAGCAGCCGGTAGCGTGCCGGCGAAGGCGGCGTGGAGCGTGGCGGAGAAGGCAGCCAGGAAGGGTGTGCCGGCGAAGGGCTGGCCGGGGGCGTACCGTTGAAGGGAGGAAGAGAGCTTGCCGGGGAAGGCGGCAAGGAAAATGTGCCGGCGAAGGGCTGGTCAGGGGCGTACCGTTGAAGGCTTTCCTTTTCCTCTTCTCTTTGGTTTTTTATGCAGTTTTACACAAGTCTTTCCTCCCTCTCCTCTCAACCTGTTCTTTATAGATTGGGCGTTTAATCTACCAAGCAATCAATTAGATCCAATTTTTCTTATGTTGTCCGTAGTGCCTTGTTCCGGTTGGAGTATTCTATTGCCGATCGTTCTATTCGTTCGTTATTTTCCTTTGCCCTTTAATATGTTGTTGTCCCATTTGTTTGTTGCATCATTTTCCCTCTTTAATGTGTTATTATTCTCTAACAAAAAAAATTTGGCAGCATCTCCCCTTGACCCGAGCGTAAGGGAGATAAAGGGAACGCGCCCACATGGAGTGGCGGAACCCGACAATTGGAGGTGGGCACCCGAAGGCGGCAACACCTTTGATAAAACCTCGAAAAATCCGAAAGCAACGAGGGATAGAAAACCTCCCTGGGACTGGTCGGGGGTGTGTCGGGCTAGGGAGATCAAGGGTGTGCCGGTCAAGGCCGCTAGGGCCGTGCCGGGGAAGGCCGCATTGGAGCGTGCCGACGAAGGCTATCTAAGGCGTGCTGGGGAGGGCAGTCAAGGCCATGCCGGCGAAGGGCTAACGGGGGGGTGTACCAGCGACAGGGAATTTAGGCGTGCCGGCAAAGGGTTCAATGGGGGTGCCGCTGGGAGCTGGGGGCTGCATTGGGGTAGGAGTGGACCAGTGGAGGGCTAAGCAAAGGGTAAAGGCTGAGGGTTAGCTAGGTAGGCTGGAGTTGAGGCAGGGAGGAAGGCCAAGGGGAATATTGGTAGCTGAGTGTCCAAGAGACGGAGGAGGGCCTCTCCCTTCAAGCAAACGGGTGAAGTTAGGGACCAGAGAGGAGGGCATTGAGCTCGTGAGGCCAGGGATCGCACGGGAGGGAACAACATCGGCATGGAGACTCCAAAGCACCGGAGGAGGGGGGAAAACGAACAATACACCATGCACATCGGCATAAACCAACGGAAACAACAAGAAATCTAGGAAGGGTGATTTTCATTCACGAAGAGGAGTGACCACAATGGGCCACATACATTGCGAAGCACATACGTGCTTAAACTACGGCAGGAAAGGGGAAAAGATCATGCAAATGAAAGAAGAAGAAGGAAACGGGAGGAGTGTTGGGGCCGAACAGGGGTGACTACTCCCTGCCCTTCCCCCACTCCCTCCTCTACATCACAGCTCACTTTCCCTCTCTCACTCCCTCCCTTACTCTCTCTTCTAGGTGATCGCCAGAAGGGGGACCCTACGGCGGAGCTCCCTTCTTCTTCTTCTCTTCTTCCTCTTCTTCTCTTTCTCTTCTTCTCTTCTCTGTCCGTTGTCCTCCTCCTTGTGTATCGAAGGAGAGGGGTTTTTATATCCTCCACGGCGGAAGCGTTCGAGCACGGTAGTCAGAGGCGGGAAGTGATGGGTCATGATGGGGTTTGACTTCCCCCGTCCTTGGTGGCAGAGGAGTAGCCTGCGTGGCCCAACCTCCAACCGACACCTCGGACAGCCTACTGCACGCCGAAGATCTGTAGGGCATGGGCGTAAGATCTCGTCTGCCGGGCATGCCGTCGAAATGCCTGAACGTTGTGCCGCTGGCGGGTTCAACAAGCGTGCCGCGGGAGGGCCAAAAGGGTGTTCCGCTGGAAGGCACGGCAAGCGTGCCGCTGAAGAGCCCAAAGGGCGTGCCGCTGAAGGGGCACAGAGTGCGTGCCGCTGAAGGGCTGCCCTGGGTGTGCCGCTGAAGGCCACGGAGGGTGTGCCGCTAAAGGGCCACCAGGGGCGTGCCGTTGAAGGCTGCAGGGGGGCGTGCCACTGAACGGCCAGGAGGGCATGCCGTTGAACGGTTTCCAGGGTGTGCCGCTGAAGAGCTCAAGGGCGTGCCGTTGAACAGGGCAGAGGGTGTGCCGCTGAAGGCCAGCGGGGTGTGCCGCTGAAGAGCTCAAGGGCGTGCCGCTGAACAGGGCAGAGGGTGTGCCGCTAAAGGCCAGCGGGGTGTGCCGCTGAAGAGCACAAGGGCGTGCCGCTGAAGGGCTAAATGGGCAGTTCTGAGCCCATTGTGAGCGCTGAGTTGTGGCCCATTTGATTTTCTTCGAGGCCCACGGATTGTGGGGCTCCTGGGGGTTGATTCCTCTTCGCTGTTGTGACTCCAGAGATAGCTTCACGGTAGTGTATATGTGTTCGGGGAGTCCGGATGGCCCTCTTCCACGTAGTTTCTTCAGTTGAAGCTGTCATTAATGTTGGACTAGTCGGGACATACGGGCGTGTAATTTTGCATGTCCACAAATGCCCCCCACCCATGGGTAGCGCAGGTGAAGGATGAGCCGGGCGGTGTCCGTGGGTGTGCTGGTCTCCTCTTCTCTTCGTCGGTGCCGACTGGGTGTCGGGAATTGACGTAGTCTGTTGGTCTCTTCTTCTCTTTCTCAGTGCCGACAGGGTGTCGGACGCTGAAGCAGTATGTTGGTCTCTTTGTCTCTTTATCAGTGCCAACGGGGTGCCGGGAACTAAAGCAGTATGTTGGTCTTTTTGTCTCTTCTTCAGTGCCAACGGGGTGCCGGGAACTGAAGCAGTATGTTGCTCTTATTGTCTCTTCATCAGTGCCGACGGGGTGTCGGGAACTGAAGCAGTATGTTGGTCTCTTTGTCTCTTCATCAGTGCCGACGGGGTGCCGGGAACTGAAGCAGTATGTTGGTCTTTTTGTCTCTTCATCAGTGCCGACGGGGTACCGGGAACTGAAGTAGTATGTTTGTCCCTTCGTCTCTTCATCAGTGCCGACGGGGTGCCGGGAACTGAAGCAGTATGTTTGTCTCTTCATCAGTGCCGACGGGGTGCCGGGAACTGAAGCAGTATGTTGGTCTTTTTGTCTCTTCATCAGTGCCGACGGGGTGCCGGAAACTGAAGCAGTATGTTTGTCTCTTCGTCTCTTCATCAGTGCCGACGGGGTGCCGGGAACTGACGCAGTATGTTTGTCTCTTCGTCTCTTCATCAGTGCCGACGGGGTGTCGGGAACTGAAGCAGTATGTTGGTCTTTTTGTCTCTTCATCAGTGCCCATGGGGTGCCGGGAACTGAAGCAGTATGTTTGTCTCTTTGTCAGTGCCGACGGGGTGCCAGGAACTGAAGCAGTATGTTTGTCTCTTCGTCTCTTCATCAGTGCCGACGGGGTGCCGGGAACTGAAGCAGTATGTTGGTCTTTTTGTCTCTTCATCAGTGCCGATGGGGTGCCGGGAACTGAAGCAGTATGTTTGTCTCTTCGTCTCTTCATCAGTACCGACGGGGTGCCGGGAACTGAAGCGGTATGTTTGTCTCTTCGTCTCTTCATCAGTGCCGACGGGGTGCCAGGAACGGAAGTAGTATGTTGGTCTCTTTGTCTCTTCATCAGTGCCGACGGGGTGCCGGGAACTGAAGCAGTATGTTGGTCTCTTTCTTTTTTCTCTTTTCTCTCTCTTTTTTTTCTCTTTAAACCACATTACCGGCACAGGCGCCCTTTCGGGTTTTCGCCAGCACCAGCCCCCTCTTGCTTTTGCCCACGCGCCCTCTCGGATTTTCACGTGGCGGGGTACCCGATTTTGCCTGCAGCGCCCTTTGCGGGTTTTCGCCGCAGCTGGGTTGTTCCCATTTTTGCCCTCGCCCCCGTGTAGGGACAAGTCTGGCGGGGCACCTCTATTTTAAGCCCCTTTCACTTTTTTTCTTTTTTTTTTTGACGAGTGGATAATATGTGTTTGTTGGCTAGGGCCCGAAGCCTTGCGCCGAAAGATAGGGTCCATTCGTTGGCAGGAAGACAATGCCAATGCAACAGGGGATTTTCCGCCGATTCGGACGTAAGGTCCGTAATGGCAATATTGTGTGAGAGTAGGTGGCTAGGGCACGAAGCCTTGCGCCAGAGGAAGACTCGTTCGCCGGCAAGGGACTGATGCTGCTGCCAGTGGTAGAGCCGTCTTCACTGGTGCGGACGCCCGTCGGTACAGAAGAGCGTGCGGACGGACCGGTCTTGTGCAGACGCCTGCCATCGCGGATTATTTACCCATATATATATACACATATATTATTTTGTGTATACACCTATGTATATATATATATACACATATATTATTTTGTGTATACATCTATGTATATATATATATGAATATACACATACATATATATGTGTATATATACATATATATATATGTATTTATGTCTATTTATTTATTTTGTTCATTTTTCTTCACCTCGGATACATATACTCTTTTTGTTTTCCTTTTTTTTTGTTTTCCCTTTTTTTTTCTCTTCTTTCCCCTCCCTCTTTTCTTTTCTTTCGTTTCCTTTTCTTCCTTTTCTTTTCTCTATTTTCTTTCTTCTCTTTTTTTTTTTTGCTCGCCATATAAAAGGGGCGGGGGCAGTTCATCCGAACCCCCCCTTTCAAATTTTCCCTCCCACTTCTCTCTCTTCGGTGGTAGGCGAACTGTAACGACCCAAGAATCCGATTACCGGGAAGGCCCGATAACCCGAGACTCGCACCGCCGCCCACGAGCCGGGAGGGCTCGGAAGGGCTAAAAGGAGTGTGGAGGCACAAAGAAATAGGAAATAAAGCAGGACAACCAACAATAACAAGCTGAAAGAAAGAACAACTACAGCTACAACAGAGTCCAGTCCAACAGGAAGTACAGTCTAAAGCAGTAAAGCGTACCACATGCCAAGTGAACACTCGGCCCGGCAAGCTGGCAACTGAGAACCTCCGCTCCGCACCCTCGAACCTCGATGAAGAACCACCACACCTGAAAAGCAGGGAATGAGTCTCTAAAACAGAGACTCAGCAGGGATCCTGCGGAACCCCAACCGGAAACAACGGCGGTAGCAGAAATGAGGGCTACGAGAGCAACCGCAACAGCAGGAACAGTAGACCCGGTGGCCGGTCGAAACCTGGCACTACAACTACTCCTACTGTACCAGAAACACACCCTGACCTCGCGGTCGAGGGTATCGAACTGCACTAGTACCGCTTACCGAAGTAAAAACACACAGCAACCATGCCGTAGAGGCCTGTCCCCCGGGCACAGTCGAACTGGACAAGCTGTCCAAGGTGCAACCCCGACCATCCGATCGCGGGTACCGCACAACAAGACACAACCTCGGTAAAGCCACTAGCACTAGTCTCATGGCGCGAAAACCAACACACGCGCAACGGCGAAACAACCGAACTCAACGGTCAACACGATCGAAAACCCGAAGGTTGAAGTCACGAAAACTGACAGTCTGTCACTCCCAACTCGACAAGAGTACCACCCACTAGAAGCACAGTCGGTAGCGTCCCCTGACGTCTTACACCGCGCCGCAGGTGAACTGCCTAACGTGGTAGCGCCTACCAAAGGCGCGAACACCATACAAGTAACCACAAATAAGTGACTAGCTGGGGTCACGCCTGTCGACGTGGGTCCAACCGCCCCCAACCACGTGTGCACACATAGACCGCGCGTCCCTGGTCTGGCCCTCTGACCGGTTTTCACCTCAGCCGGACTCTGGCTGCAAGATGTGGGGCCCGACGGTAACCGGTCCACAAACCGTCTCAAAGGGTGAGTGCCCGTACACCACACCCAGGTGAGACCAGCACCTCGTACTGGTGGGCTACGACTAGTGGAGGGTCACTGAAGGAGTAGACTCTCAAGTCAACGGAAAACAACGTCCGCATCTGACGACGTACGGGGACCACCCCACGTACCGGCCCCGTCGCACGGTGACCACTGTCGGAGAAGAAACAGGACTCGCAGTCCACGGCCACGCACGCACCCTACGTGAGAGTCGAGAAAACTCAAGTGGCACTAAGCCACTGGGCTCTGGACAGTCCTGTAGATGCACTACACCCAACGGTCCTTGAGTCACAAGACTCGGGGTCAAGACCGTTGTATGCAACAGCACAAGGCCATCAATCTAGTCCAATCTCTAGGTCTAAAACCACGATAGCACGAGTACCGAGGCAACTCACGAGCCGCCAAGACCACTCCCTCGGGAAGGGAACGCAAGGGACTAAGGTCACCCACACGGGCCACACGGAAAACACAGAAGCACGATTCCCAGGGCAGCACACAACCCACCTTGTCGATTTCCCATCTCAGGGCAAGAGGGAAACCTCCAGCCCCAGGCCGGATAACTGGACTCGCAGTCCAATGCCAAACACGTGGCCTGCACGGGAATCGCCTTCCAAAGAAACCCACGACATGCGGGGGAGACCCCACCGCACACACACCGATACACGGTGACTCGATCGAGCGTAACACGAAAGCCCGAAACACGTGAGGTCACCCTGACCCACTACACCTATGGGTACGCTAATCGAGGTAACACAGAATCTCCGGACACCCAAAGAAATGGTCACAGAACTCCACGGGGTGTCAAGGACATTCACAAGACCTAAAGTCAACCACTGGGTCACAACTGGGTCGACCGGAGGTCAAAACAACGCAAACGGGAACCACAACGTAGTCACGGTCACCTGGGGAACGCGATCATAGTCACGGTCGACTGGGGACCGCGACCACACAGTAGTGGTCGACCGAGGACCGCGACCACGCAGTCACGGTCACCTCACGACCGTAACTAGCCACGCGCAAACCCGATGGTAGCGGTCGCCCAAGGACCGCGACCACACAGTCACGGTCGGGTCACGACCGTGACTAGATGAAAATGGTCTATCGCACGTCCGCGACGCTTGCCGACGCTCTTGGGCAAACGCGGTTCTCCCAAGACCGCGATCAATGAACGCGGTTACTGGTAGACCGCGACCATTTTGAAAAACCAAGAACGGCGGGAAAACTCAAAAAAATCCACGCCACACCCCCAAACATCCACAGATGAGGGGGAAAACATGGGGGAAGCTCCCCAGTAGCCCCTAGCATGCATCTATGGCCTCGGATCGGCTTAAAACACAACGAAACGCTACATCGAGCGATCACTCCCCCAAAACATGATTTTCCCCAAAACGCCTCAAACGACCCGCTCGGCTCACCACGGCCTACGAAACTCACGGGAAATGAAGCGCACGGGCTGGGGGTCCATCACCCTACCTCCACCGAAGATTTCGCGCACCGTGGACGCCGATCCACGAAGAAACGCCGTTTAAACCCTCGTCGGTTCACGATCCCACGAACCGCCTCCACCATCGCGATCCTCATCCCGTGCCCGTCGCTCCACGTCCCACGAGCCACGCCGCCCCGCCCTCGCCGCCTCCGTCGACCGCCCGGAGTGAGAGGGGGAGAGGAGAGAACGTGAGAGAAGAGAGAGGGAGGGAAGAGAGAAATGAGAGGGGAGAGAGAAAAGGGTTATATATAGGAAAATCCAGAAATTCGAAAAAATCCTGAAAAATAGAAAATCACACCCTCGCGATCCTCGGAACACACTGATTGCAACGGTACCACACTGGCCTAGGTGAACGATCCGGTTCACCCGCAACGAGGTTCCGAAGGAATTACCGAAACACACACCGGGAATCGGAAAACACACGCGGAAAAAGCCACGGAACTCTTCCGGGCCTCCGAAACAACTCCGGATCGCGTTGATCCGAACACGAAAGATGTCTGAAACGAAATTTCAGACACAACAGAGTTGGACACTCTGAGAAACCAGATCCGGGACCCACAAAGAGGGATCCGAAAAACCCGGGGCATTACACGAACCGTCCCCCCCCCTCTTCTCTTCTTCGTCTTCTCCGTCGCTGAGTGCCACCGCCGTGGCCGTCGTCATCGCCGTCGTCACCATCACCATGGTAAGGAGACCACCGTGGAGGGGCTTCCCCCTTTTCCTCTCTTCTCTTCTCCCCCTCTTCTTCTTCTTTTCTCCTCTCCTTCTTCTTCCTCTCTTCATTCTCGGGGGGGGGGAGCCTTAGGCTCCCCTCTCTCCTTCCTTCTTCTTCTCTTCTCCTTCCTCTCTCCTTCCTCCTCCTCATTCTTCCCTTGGGGTGGCGGGGACGGTGGCAGACATCGCCGGCATCACCGTGTAAGGGGAGGGCTCCGGAGCGTGTCGGTGAAGGGGCCTTCGGGCGTGCCGGGCAGCACAGGGCACAAGTGTATCGGGGGACGGGGAGCACGAGTGTGCCGGTGGACGGAGAGGCAGGGTGTGCCGGTAGAGGGGGGGGCACCAAGTGTGCCAGGGAGGCATCACCACGGGTGTGCCGGGGAGCGCCATAACGGGTAGTGTGCCGTTGAAGGGTGGCCCCGGGTGTGCCAGGGAAGGCCGCCTGGGGCATGCCGGGGAAGACACCCAAGGGGTGTGCCGGCGAAGGTAGCTTCAGGGTGTGCCAGGGAAGACACTAAGGGCGTACCGGGGAAGGCCAGCCACAGGGTGTACCGACAAGAGGGAGAGGCATACGCCCGTGTAGCTGAGGACTTCTGGTGTTACCTTTCGGGGCCAACCGTGACTTTGTTGGGGCCGTCACTCCTTGTGGACGCGCACCCGTGTTTTCCCTTACGCCTCTGGCTTAGGGGAAACTCTGCCGAAATTTCGTCTAAAATTGGCAGTGTCTTATTCGTCTCAATTGTAGCAGAGTCCCCCCTGTAGTCTTTATCCCCCATCATTTTCATCCATCGTTTCATTTTCATTTCCACTCATCTTCTGTCCTTGGGTTTGTGGCACTTAGTAGGGATTGCCAAGGTTGTGCCGTGGAGTGGGCATCAAGTGTGTCGGGCAACACTCGGGGTGTGCCGGGTTGGGACCCTTGCAGGCGCACCGGCGAAGGCCACGCAGGGTGTGCCGGCGAAGACCAGGCTGGGCGTGCCGGCGAAGGCCGCTTAGGGCGTGCCGGGGAAGATGCCAGGGGCGTGCCGGGAAAGGAGGCAGAGAGCGTGCCGGGGAAGAGCAGCTCCAGGGGCGTGCCGGCGAGGGCTTCAGGCGAGGGAGCCGGTGAAGGGGAGAAAGGAGGACTTCCTTGAACGGAGGACTTCCGGTGTTGTCCCTCGGGGCCCACCGTGAATTTGTTGGGGCCGGCATTCCTTGTGGATGGGCACCCGTGTTTTCCCTTACGCCTCTAGCCTAGGGGAAACTCTGCCGAAATATCATCAGAAATTGGCAGTGTCTTATTCATTTTACTTGTAGTAGAGCCCCTTTATAGTTTTCATTTCTCTTCGCCCGTGGCTTGTTCTGATCTTCTGTTTGTTGTATCCTTGCAGATAAATGGCTGCCCCAAGCGGTTCCTCTGCTCCTGCTGCCGCCGCCGGCCTTGTTCCCCAGCCTCCGGTGCCAGCCGTCACATGGCTCAATGTGGAGGAGCTGGATAGGGAGCATGCTGAAGTGGCGGCACTAGCCGAGTCCTTAGGCTCCGAGGCCGAGATAATGGACTATAATAGGCTCTCTCGGGTTGTGAATCGCTTCACCTTCGACCGGACCGGCGAATATCGGAAGGACTTGCCGAAGGATAAGCATCTCATCCGATTTTTGAAGTACTTCCGCTCCCAGGCGAGGTGGGAGTTATGAGCTGTGCGGGAGGTCGAGCGAGTGATCCTGCAAGCTCGTGATAGTTTATTGTACAGTGTCCCTAGGAGCATCCCGATGTATTTGGTGGGGGAGGCCCGAGAGTGGAAGACTATCCTGGGGATCAAAGGAGTGCTACCAGCCGAGGACAGATTGGTGCGAGCACCCCAATTCACTCCGGCAAAATGGGACATGTCCGCGGGGCAGGTGCAAGGCGAGCCGCCTCGCTTTGGTTTGTTCTTGGCTCCCTTGAAATGGGGCTACAGGGAGGAGCCCTTCACACTGGATTCAAGTACGAGTTGTTGCTAGGCTGGTTCGGGGAGCTGAAGCTCCAGGATGCTCATACCTTCAGGGAAGGGGCAGTAGAATTCACCGAGTACGTGCTGTTCAACTACGCCCCATTGCTGGTCTGGGCTGGCATCTACCACAGTGTCTATGCCTCTCGCTACGGCTATCCCATCTCCAAGGGCCTTTGCTGCGGCATGATAGAAGTATTCAGTGCAGAGACCAATACTTTCTATACGGCGGAAGGTGAGACTTCACTTGATTTGTGGAGCCTCAGCCAGCTCAACGGCTTGCCCATTGATGGGGAGCCCTATGAAGAAGTATGCCTCCCAGATCTGATCAAAGACGAAACTAATGGGGATAGCTATTATTCCCTTGGCTATTCATATCGGTATCTCATGAAAGTATACTGGGAACTGTACCAGCTGGCGCACGGCGGGAGGTAGCCTCCCTGTGGGGACCGGAAGAGGGTGCGCCTGACCCTGTGGCTGTAATATTTTTATGATGGGCTGAAACAGTATGAGGAGTTTCCATGCGTCGGCACAGCCGTTGCTCGCAAGAAGCGCGCCAAGCCCAAGACTGATGTGAAGATCTCTTCCAGAGGACGCCGGAGTGGCCCCAATCTGATGGGGGTTGACCCGTTAACACACTGCACCGCGTACCTAACATATTGGCTGTGCTCATTTGCCATGCCATACGGGGATGAGACAGTCATTCGACCGGACGCCATCTACCCGGCCTGTCAACTGGCGTGGGGAATCAAGCTGTCCTTGTGCCCGGCCACTCTTTGCCTGATATATAAGGCGCTGGGGGACCTCAGCACTCATCAATTCCCGAGGCTAGCCGGTATGTATGCCCGCTGCATTTCTTCAATGCCTGGGTCTGCTCGTTGTTTCCGGAATTCACCCCGCGCGCCCTTCAGGACTGGGGGCTAGTGCCGAGGATGTTGGAGTTCGCCAGCGCGGAACCATGCTCCACTTCCCAGCGGCTATACGATATTCGGGGCCGGCTGACGACGGTTCCGTGGGACGCGGCCGACACCATCCACTTCTGGACGTTGGCCGCACATTCTAGCCCTCTAGTGAATAATAAGAGGGAATGCAGGGATGATCAGGTGGAGAAGTACGTCCATCCAATCAGCCAGGAGAACGTGGTCCACCCATTGCTGGAACCCGAGCTCAGTGACTGGGCGTTATCCATTCGGCCGAGCGTGCTGGCGTTCAGGAAGGGGGACAATTTGCTACTGGAACCATTGGTGCGGACACCCGAGCAGCTGATCGGCACGATACGCCGAGCCACCGGTACCGCACGCGGAGCACGACACGAGCCACCTCAGCGTCCATCTGGCTCGGAGACAGCCTGGAGACTCCGCCTTGAGCCTCCCCATTTATTATATTTAGTTAGACTTTATGTGTGTTTAATTTGTGTTTATTTCGTTGCATTCGGTTTGCCATTTTGATTGTAATAGGGGCTTAGGTGCAATTCGGACCCCGTGGGCCCCACGGGCCCCCCAGGCCCCACCCCATTGGGCCACCTCAGCCTAGGGTCCCACGTGGGGTCAGTCAACATGCCACATGGGACATCTAGAAGTTTGAATGGTCAATTATCCACATGGGGGACAAGGGACCAAAATAGTCAACATTTCCAACCAACACCCACCTACCATGTCAAGCTTGTTCCCCCCCTAGTCAATAGGCTGTCCCCCCCTTATTTTTTTAATTGTATTTTTGTGGAATGGTCAGAAGCCATCCCAACCCTCCATCTCACACCCCTAGATCCAACGGTGGAGGATGGATTAGATGGGTGACCTATATATGCTTGTATTTTCCAATTTTGATGAATTAATGCCATTTTGAATCAAAGAAATTGTTGGAGCTCCAGCTTGGTGCGACCCTCTCTCCCCCCTTGCAGCTGTGAAGGTTGCCTCTGGAGGTGTGACTCCTCCCGTATCAGTTCCGGTCATCCTCGCTGCCGCCACGAGCCGCCACCGCACCGCCATCGTCTTCATCGGAGTTCTGCTCCCGCAGTACCACAGCAACTCCCACGAAATTCCCAACTCAGCCAAGAGCTCTGATCGACCTGGGGATTTTACTGGAGGTTCCATAGGTGTCAAGGATATCCCAAAAAAATTGGTTTGTCATTCAGATCCCGTTCCATATTTTTAGATTTTCGTCCACTCTTCTATTTCAGTTCTGCCAGCAGTCTGTCTAGATTCATCTCCGCCCTAAGTTATAGGTCTTAGGTCCACTTTTTGATTTTTGTTAGTCCCACAAATTTTACTGGAGTTTCCTTCCATCGATCCCTTCATCCACAAGTTTTATAAATTTCTAGTTCATCCATCTCATATTTTCCAAATTTCGTTCTCAGTCTCATCTACAGTTCTATCCTACTGTTCCCAGATCCGACCACTAGTCACTCCAAAAATCATATCAAATCTCCACCACCTTAAAATCCAATTCCAAAAATGGTCTCAGCTTCGTGGTTTGAATATCTACAACTTTGAAGAAGAGATCGAAGTCTGAATCCCATTGTAACTAGGCGGTCAACGGCCGTTTACAGGGAACTGATGTGCTGATCTAAGAGTTCTGGCACTGTGTAGCACAGAATTGAAAATTAGTTAAGGTCCAGATCCGCGCAGGTTCAGAAGAATCCACTGGCCCTAAGTTGGAGGATTTTGAGTCCTCTTTCCAACGGCGCTGGTTTCATCCCATTCTGGCGACGGGGCTGATCACAGCGGCCATTTTCGTCGGAGCGCGCACCTGAAAACAGCAAGCAGAAATCCGTGGGCAGCATTCCAAAAGCTTGGAGATCGGAGTTGTTCGGCCACCGATTGGTGTTTCCGGCCGACCGCCGTCCGTGGAGGCGCGCCACCAGGGGTCTCTATCATAGTGGGACCCACCTCTACAGATCCGGAGGATAGCGCCATTCGTGGGCCCCACGGGGCCGCAGAACCCGCCGTTCGGAAAGCGCGAAAACGCGGAGTTCGGCGCGTCGAGTCGACATCAAGATGCTGCCTGTCAACCTGATTTGCGTGATCCCCGGGGCCCACATGTGACCTTTTACCTCCCTGCGTGGAGTGGGTCGAATCCTTTTGTACCGCTGTGAATTATGTTAACCGGGGGTCCGTAAGTCAGCCGGGGTGTCTTCGCCACGCCGGGTGCGTGGAGGTAAAGGTCTTAACTTCTTGGCGTTACATTGCTTAGCTAGTATACGGTCTTAGGCCGCTGCCGAGAGTGTAGGTTCCTAGACCGTGTGTCCATGTCACCGCTGTGAGCGTGAGAGTGACCCGTCCCGTGACTCGATCCGAGTCCGGAAGTGAGTCTGACTACCTTGAACTCTGCCGGTTCCTTAACCGCGCACGATCCACGCTTTCCCTCGCTTGGGACGCCGAGTGAGCTTGTACTTCTGTTAGCGACGTTTTGCCACTAGGAGCTCGTAGTGTCGGGCTTAGTGTCTCCCTGGTGTGTATTGCTGGTCGCGTCTTCATCTAGAGTCTGAGGGTGGCACTATATAGTGTCGTCTCCCGTGTCCGTCCCGCATCAGTTTGGTATCAGAGCAAGTCGAGTCTAGGGTAGTCGTTGCATAAGTCTTGCATAGTCTAAGGTTACCCCACACACACCTTCACTCGGTATATCCAAAGGTGTTGTCCGACCGTTAGGTTACGCCTATCGGGAAGACCGCACACTTGTGCGAGTGACCTTCGGGTCGATTATCTCCGCCGCGTACCGAGTCTTGGTCGTGTCTAGGGTGTAGTCGAGTCTCATTCTCTTCAAAACAAAAAAAAGTGTTTTAAATTGTATTCTTTTCAAAATACCAAAAAAAAAGTGTTTTCAAATTGCATTTAGGTCTAAGTGCATCATCTAGTGTGTGTTTACATTAGTCGGTTTGTCTTGTCCCTTTGTGTCAGCATGTCCATCGTATAGTCTCTAATTTCCCATGGATTCCTCATCACCCGGGCAATATGGCCGTTGGTCCACCCATGGGCTTGGCAACCATCCCCTCCACTTCCGTAGGCCCGAAGCCTCGGACTTTTATGGCTCTAATGACCCAGGCGACTACCTCAAGTGGGAAACCGCCATGGACACATACTTTGATTGTTATACTATGCCCGAGGCAATGCAATTCTCTTTCGCCAAAGAGCGGCTTCTTCATGAGGCTGTCGAAAAGTGGGATTACATCGAAAGAATGAGGGAGGTTAAGGGGCAATGGTCCATCGAGTCATGGTGGGACATGAAGAGAGAGCTTAGGAAGGTCTACGTGCCCAAACCGGTCACCTCCAATCGGCCCCACCCAATCACTTCCAACCAAGTGGGACCTAGTCGGAGGGAAAGAGCCCCATGCGTAGATGAACCAAGACCCAATCCTAGGACGATTGACTACAGGCGAGTCCCCCGCAATACCCCTACTGCAAATCCCACCATTGTCGAACTCTTCCAAATCTTTGCGGATAGATTGGATAAGAGGTGTGATTACATCGAGTCCCAGATTCCCCCTTGCCAACCACCTGGCCGGGATGGAACCAAGCACGAGCCTAAGGAGGGAGTAATTGGTAGTCCCAACCCAGTACCATCTAGGGTTCCACCCCAAGGTCCTCTCCCCATCATGGTGGGTCCTCTTCTCCCACCCACGAGAGCCCCATTGCCTACACCACCTGTCCATCAGGAGGATAAGGGTAAGGACCCACTTATCAGGGAGCATGGTGGGTCACGACAGCAGTGTTATCGCTGCCAGGGGTTCGGCCACTATGCCGGACAGTGTCCCACTCGGACATCTCTAGCCCTAAGGGACAAAAAGGGTGGAGAAGCCCACCTCTCCGATATTTATTCTAAGCCACCTCAGCTCGAGCCACCCGTGTTTCTAACGCGTATGCTTTACATAGCTGAGCCACTACTTAGTTGGCTCAAGGATGGCTTGGTCCCACTTCCCTTCCCATCTATGGACCCTATCCTACCTCTGGTGCCAATCAATTCATTTCACACCACTTTCCGGTCTAGTCACTACGTGGATACATTGGATGACCTTCTTAAAGGGTTAGACCGGCAATTGATATTTACGCACTTGTTGGCTCCAGGCTTCGACCAACCCACAGGTCGTAGTTTCACACATCCCGCTTTAGGGTCCATCACCTCCGTGTACACCGTGGGTCATGTTACCACGGAGGTTCTTCTACTCCTCCCTATGCCGGCCGAGCCCGACTTCATTCCCATATGCCCAAGGGAGGAATCTTACTTTCTACCTATGACTGCCGTCCCACCTCTCATAATGAATGAAGGTGATCATTTACACCTCCTAGATTTTCAAATGTGGGACAATGATTTGTGGAAGCCTAGTCTGAGGGGTCATACCTTCTTTGATCCCTTCGACCCATTCTCTTGTGGACCCCGTGACCCACCATATTTACTCCACCTTTTCGAGCGAGTCCACCATCATACCCCTACCGTCTCATCTCCCTTCATGGATGAAGGAGACCAACAACACCTTCTAGACTTCCACACATGGGATCTTGAGATGAGGGAATCCATATCGAGGGGTCACACATTCTTTGATCCCTTCGATCCCTTTCTTAATGGGCCCCTTGGTCCACAATATCCATTCCACTTCTTTAGAGGAGGTCACCATTATACCCCTCCCCCATGGGCCGGACCATCGGCACCCACTGAGTCCGTTCACGGGCAAGAGACACCCGACCCTCCTATCCCACCCAAACCTCCCAAATCCAAAGGACCGTCTTATGGTTGTACCGACATTCGGTCACACTTAGGGTATGCATGGCACACATTCGGATGTCCTGGACCACCTTGCATATGATTGGGTCGGACTAACTGTAGGGTTGTTTAGGGTCGTGTGTGCATCTGTGTGTTTTTTTCTTTTTGTTAGGCATGTTAGGAGTCTACATGACGACGTCCGTCGTCACAGTAAGGCCAGCAATGCACGGTACAAGGAGTTAGCCGGTGCCCATAGACACCACCGAGAGTTCCAAGAGGGCGAATATGTCATGATCAGGGTAAGACCTGAACGGTTTCCCTCTGGAACCGTTAAGAAGTTGCAAGCTCGCGGAGTCGGTCCCTTTAGAGTGTTGAAACGCGTTGCATCCAATGCGTATGTTGTGGACCTGCCCGAGGAATATGGTATAAGCTCTACCTTCAATGTATCGGATCTTGTTGCATATAGGGACCCAGCGGTGATCCCTAGTGAGTCTTTTGAGCCATCTCCTCCCCTTGAGAGTGATCCCACACCTGAGTGTCCACTTCCACCTCTAGCCCCTTTTTCACGGCAGCGTGAGCATATAGATCGTATACTGGACGAGCAAGTGACAGTTACCAGGAGTGGATCTTACCCACGCTACCTAGTGCGATGGAGAGGACGGCCCGCTACTGAGGACACATGGATCACACATGGCGAGTTGCAGCGGATTGATCCAGACCTTTTGGAGCGATACAGGAGCGATGCAGACCCTTACTCGACAGGGTCGAGTTTCTCCCACCCGGGGAGAATTGGTGCGGACACCCGAGCAGCTGATCGGCACGATACGCCGAGCCACCGGTACCGCACGCGGAGCACGACACGAGCCACCTCAGCGTCCATCTGGCTCGGAGACAGCCTGGAGACTCCGCCTTGAGCCTCCCCATTTATTATATTTAGTTAGACTTTATGTGTGTTTAATTTGTGTTTATTTCGTTGCATTCGGTTTGCCATTTTGATTGTAATAGGGGCTTAGGTGCAATTCGGACCCCGTGGGCCCCACGGGCCCCCCAGGCCCCACCCCATTGGGCCACCTCAGCCTAGGGTCCCACGTGGGGTCAGTCAACATGCCACATGGGACATCTAGAAGTTTGAATGGTCAATTGTCCACATGGGGGACAAGGGACCAAAATAGTCAACATTTCCAACCAACACCCACCTACCATGTCAAGCTTGTTCCCCCCCTAGTCAATAGGCTGTCCCCCCCTTATTTTTTTAATTGTATTTTTGTGGAATGGTCACAAGCCATCCAAACCCTCCATCTCACACCCCTAGATCCAACGGTGGAGGATGGATTAGATGGGTGACCTATATATGCTTGTATTTTCCCATTTTGATGAATTAATGCCATTTTGAATCAAAGAAATTGTTGGAGCTCCAGCTTGGTGCGACCCTCTCTCCCCCCTTGCAGCTGTGAAGGTTGCCTCTGGAGGTGTGACTCCTCCCGTATCAGTTCCGGTCATCCTCGCCACCGCCACGAGCCGCCACCGCACCGCCATCGTCTTCATCGAAGTTCTGCCCGCGCAGTACCACAGCAACTCCCACGAAATTCCCAACTCAGCCAAGAGCTCTGATCGACCTGGGGATTTTACTGGAGGTTCCATAGGTGTCAAGGATATCCCAAAAAAATTGGTTTGTCATTCAGATCCCGTTCCATATTTTTAGATTTTCTTCCACTCTTCTATTTTAGTTCTGCCAGCAGTCTGTCTAGATTCATCTCCGCCTTAAGTTATAGGTCTTAGGTCCACTTTTTGATTTTTGTTAGTCCCACAAATTTTACTGGAGTTTCCTTCCATCGATCCCTTCATCCCCAATTTTTCTAAATTTCTAGTTCATCCATCTCATATTTTCCAAATTTCGTTCTCAGTCCCATCTACAGTTCTATCCTACTGTTCCCAGATCCGACCACTAGTCACTCCAAAAATCATATCAAATCTCCACCACCTCTAAATACAATTCCAAACATTGTCCCAACTTCGTGGTTTGAATATCTACAACTTTGAAGAAGAGATCGAAGTCTGAATCTCATTGTAACTAGGCGGTCAACGGCCGTTTATAGGGAACTGTTATGCTAATCTAAGAGTTCTGGCACTGTGTAGCAGAGAATTGAAAATTAGTTAAGGTCCAGGTCCGCGCAGGTTCAGAGGAATCCACTAGCCCTAAGTTGGAGGATTTTGAGTCCTCTTTCCAACGGCGCTGGTTTCATCCCATTCTGGCGACGGGGCTGATCACAGCGGCCATTTTCGTCGGAGCGCGCACCTGAAAACAGCAAGCAGAAATCCGTGGGCAGCATTCCAAAAGCTTGGAGATCGGAGTTGTTCGGCCACCGATTGGTGTTTCCGGCCGACCGCCGTCCGTGGAGGCGCGCCACCAGGGGTCTCTATCATAGTGGGACCCACCTCTGCAGATCCGGAGGATAGCGCCATCCGTGGGCCCCACGGGGCCGCAGAACCCGCCGTTCGGAAAGCGCGAAAACGCGGAGTTCGGCGCGTCGAGTCGACATCAAGATGCTGCCTGTCAACCTGATTTGCGTGATCCCCGGGGCCCACATGTGACCTTTTACCTCCCTGCGTGGAGTGGGTCGAATCCTTTTGTACCGCTGTGAATTATGTTAACCGGGGGTCCGTAAGTCAGCCGGGGTGTCTTCGCCACGCCGGGTGCGTGGAGGTAAAGGTCTTAACTTCTTGGCGTTACATTGCTTAGCTAGTATACGGTCTTAGGCCGCTGCCGAGAGTGTAGGTTCCTAGCCCGTGTGTCCATGTCACCACTGTGAGCGTGAGAGTGACCCGTCCCGTGACTCGATCCGAGTCCGGAAGTGAGTCTGACTACCTTGAACTCTGCCGGTTCCTTAACCGCGCACGATCCACGCTTTCCCTCGCTTGGGACGCCGAGTGAGCTTGTACTTCTGTTAGCGACGTTTTGTCACTAGGAGCTCGTAGTGTCGGGCTTAGTGTCTCCCTGGTGTGTATTGCTGGTCGCGTCTTCATCTAGAGTCCGAGGGTGGCACTGTATAGTGTCGTCTCCCGTGTCCGTCCCGCATCAACCATACTACCCCTTCCGGTTCGGCCCCAATTTCAGATATGATCAGCATATCCCTGTATATCATGCACAGTTCGGCCTGCCTTCACGAAGTCTCCGAGGGAGTTCGACCACCAAGCATGGCAGAAGCTGGTGGGACTTCTTCCATCGGGCAGATTCTGCGGCTTTCAGGGTACCAGCCCCCGACCATATTCCCCGGGTGACCCCAGAGTACATAAAGTGGTGGAATGCCCGGACAGCCTTTTATCGATTGCACAAGACCGATTGCTGGGACGGGGAAGAGAGAAAATTTTTGAGCAAGCAGTCGGTGCCAGTACTCGATATTGACCCGGAGCATCTCCTCCGGCTCAAGAACAGGCAGGAGAAGGAGGTGGTGGCATATCTGGCCACTCGCCGGGAGGCTCGGGAAGCGAGGCCGACACCAAAGGTGGAGCTACCCCCGGTGGCCAAGGATGACTTCAAGAAAACTTTGAGGTACCTCTGCCGGATCGGGAGCGACCGCCTGGAGCGTATTAATTATCCGCTGCCCATGGAGGAGGAGGGGACTCCCGCAAAGAGCTGGCGTCCGGAGAGGGACCCGATCTGCCCATACCGCACATTCATGAGGCGAGAGGAGAGGAAGCCTGAAAATTACAAGGACACCACATGCCTATATGTCCTTCTCCGGGTGAAATGGCTGAAAATCCAGGACTAGACGGCCGCCATCCTGGGCAAGCGCCTGCAGGTCTCATATTATTACGCCGACGGGTGGGGCATGGACCACTTCAATCTTTTCTGCCACCTCTCGTCGAAGAAGCATGCGGACCTGGCTGCCCTCACTGATCGTTGCAGAAGATCGAGGACGTGTGCTGGCTAGTCCGGGAGGCGGCGCGTCGGGACAAGGAGCCGTCCCTGAGCTACTGGACGATAACACTTCGGCTGTATATTGGCCCCCATGGTATGTGATCTTCCCTCTTCCTTTTGTTCTCCTCCACCATCACTATGACCTTTGCAGGGTATCGGATGCTAATCATGTTGAATACGTGTGCACCATGATTACTGTTATGGTTTTGATGATAGCAACTACTATACGTCATACTGTGCTTGCATATGATGTCATTGTGTATCTGTTTAAGCAATTAGTCATTTCATCGAACATGTTGTGTGCATGAGCAGTGCATGGTTTTTGATAGCAAATACTAAGTCACATTGTGTTTGCATATGATGTCATTGTGCATCTGTTTAAACAGTTAGTCATTTCATCGAACAGGTTGTTTGCATGAGCAATGCATCAGTGCATACCATTGTTCATATCTTGCATTGGTTCATTCATATAGTTGGTGCATCTCTTATGCTGCTACACAGAAAGTCTATACATTGGATTGCATAGCTTGCCATGCAAAGTCTATACATTCTCCATGCATATCCATTAACAAGTCTATACATTGGATTGCATAGCTTGCCATGCAAAGTCTATACATTCTCCATGCATCTTCATTACTAAGTCTATACATCCTGCAACTCAAAGTCTATACATCATCCTGTTGCAGGCACATCAAGTCTATACATCCTTCAGCAGCAAGTCTATACATCAGCAAGTCTATACATCAGAAAGTCTATACAGCCAGCAAGTCTATACATAAGCAAGTCTGTACAGGCTCATGCATGCTCAAGGTGTTAAGTCTGTACAGAGTTCATACATGCACACAAAGTCCACACATCCATCAATAGCCAAGGTCAAATGCACAAAGAAGTATAGCCAAGAGAATCCAAGGTTAAAGACTCAGTTGATACCTTCTATACTGTCAAGGGTGATGCCACAAACATGCACGGGCTGCTAATGGAGTTGAACGACGGAGCTGAAGCGGATAACGGACCGACCCGGGCAAGCCCGGGTTCTGCCCAGCTGGCGGTCGACCGCCAGCACAGGGGCGGTCGATCGCCCCAGCCAGCAGATGCCAGCTTGCACGAGTTTCAGCTGTAGGTAGACCGCCAGCCAGTAGCGGTCGATCGAAAATCCCAGGGCTCACCAATCTATAGTATTTCTCAGTAGAGGTCGACCACCAGAAGCTGTAAGTCGACCGCCAGCCCCGAGCCATCAATTGTTGACTTTTGTTTCCACTTCAAAAAGGGCCATTCAACATGGATTTGTTTAATCCAAAAGTCACCTAATCACCCATGATTTGTGGATCTGGTATGGGGCTTGTCTATAGACCATTCAAAGTCTATAAAACCAATACAAGAGGGTTAGAAACCCTAGTTGATGTAGTTGATGAAGTGAATCAAAGAGAGCTCAAGGGAGGCCATTTCGAGGGTACTGTAGCACCTGCGTGAACAGTACTTCGGGTTGGATTTCTTCATCCTTCCAAGGTGATTCAAGCTCAGATCTGAAGCCAAGCAACCTCCAAGCAAGAAAGAAGCATTCAAGGCTCTCAAAGGTGATCAAAGCAACATCCATACACCTCTTCATCAACTCAAGGAGATTCAAGAAAAGATCAAGCTACATCTAATATTCTTCTTCATCAACTCAAGGAGATTCAAAGGAAAGATCAAGCTACATCCTATATCTGCTCCATCAACTCAAAAGGATCAAAGGAAGATCAAATCCTCAACAGATTCAAGATCCAACAATCTCAGACAAGATCAAGTTCATTCTAGCATATCTATATATCTTGTTTGAGCATTTTCATCTTGTTCTTTCTTCATTTCATTCAATCTATTGAAACTGAAGATCGTCCCTACCGGTGGTTAGTAGGAAGGCAATCGGGAGTTCTCCGATCTGCGGTGTAGCCGTCCCTGCCGGCTTTGTGTGTAGGAAGACAGAAAGAGGGTTTTCTCTGTTCTGTGGTTTGGGGCGTGTCCCCGGTCAAGCTGTGAGTCAGCAAGGAAGCCTCACTGGGTTTTGGTGAGGGGTGGATGTAGGTTGCGGGGTTGCAACCGAACCACCTTAAAAATCCCTGTGTTGTGGGTTGTTCTTCGTGTGTGATTGCTCTATCTCTTCTACCCCCATTCATAGGTTCGTGTACTTTCAAACTTGGTTATCTTATTTTATACACTCAAGCTCTCATAATTGCACCTTGGTTGATCACCACTACATTCACACACATATGCACTCTAAGTGATCAACATAGCATACACACACACACGCTTGTTACAAGGCTATTTCTTCCGTTGTGCATTGTGCCTAAGTGGTTCATTCACTTTGTAAGAGTGGTTTAAGCTTCCGCTAGCTAAGAGTTTTTAAATAGGCCAAAACTTTTGATAGGATCTATTCAACCCCCCCCCTTCTAGATCTGTTTACATCTCACGGGACCCAACAAATCATATATATGTTTCTTATAGATCACCCCGACAGCGTGCAAATGGCGACGTACCAAAACTTTCTTCGGCTCGTCCAGAAGCCGGCCTATTTTGATGCCGCATTACCGGCCCCGACCACGACCCCCTTGCCCAAGGAAGCGAAGAGATCCCGGGCCAAATCACCTGTGAAGAAGGTGGTAGATGTTGCCAAGGTGGACAAGCATCGGGACTCCAAGCGGTGAAAAATAGAGGCTGTTAAGGCTTCAGCGACTGCTCCTCCGGCGCCCCGAATTCCATCTTTCGAGGAGTTTGAAGTCGCCTGGACCGAACCGAGTCAGCCTGCCGGTTAGAACTTCCAGCCATCAGTGTCCTTTCAAGGTCTATTTCCATTCTGAGGCAAGGCCTCGACACCTAAATGTCTCTTCCCCTTTTTGTCTCAGCTGCTGTGGAAGAGCCTACACCTACGCCCTTTCCTGACGTGGAGGAACCGGCTCCTGCGCCCGTCCCTGATGTGGAAGGGCAAGCACCCATGTGCACGCCCGGCGTAGGAGAGGCCATGGTTGTAGCAGGGGAGGCGCCGACTCCGACTCCCCCTCTACATGTCAAGGAGAGATCCCGGGCGAGGTTGCCCGTTAAGAAAGTGTTGGCCGCTGCCAAAGCGGCTGGGCGGCAAGAGGCGAAGCGAAGGCGGGCCGAGACCTCCCTGGCTCCGATGACCGTCTCTTTGGTGGCTCCCATTCTATCCTTCGAGGAGTTTGAGGTTACCTGGGCTGAACCGAATCGCCCCGCCGGTGAGACTTGTTGACCGTGGACACTCCCTGGGATTTATTTGCCTCCCGGGGGTAGGGCTTTCATGCATACATAACATGCGCACTTTTCCTTTTCAGTCGGCATGGAGGAGCCGGCGCCTGCACCGGTCCCGAGCGAGAGCGAGGCTGAAGCTCCTAGGGCACCATCGCCTGTCGAGGAGGCCCCTGAGCCATCTCGTGATGTAGAAGTCGGAGGGGATATCCACCTTTGTTCGGCTAATTACCTTCTTTCATCCTTAAGGCCTCATCGGCTCTGGTGTGATCCACCCTTTCTTTATGTAGCAGGGGTTGACGTGGCGACTATCGGGCCACCAGGGCCTCACTTGCATCTCCCGACAATGCGCATGTACACGAGGAGGAGGTTGAAGTCCGGCGCACTACCCTCGCCCAGCCCGTGCGAGGACGCGCCGATCATCGACCTCGAAGCGGAGGCCCCTTTGCCAGCGAGGGGAGAACTCGTGGCGGTCAAGTCTTCGTCAAGTGAAGAGGTAGATTATGACTACTCTTCCGATGAAGTGGCTTTTGGCGAGGGCACTCCTGAGGTACCTGGGCCTCCCAAGCCGATCTTTAAGGCTCCCTCACTTGCTAGCTCTCTGAGCCTAATGGAGGAGGCTGCTGTAAGTGTGAGCTTGTTCGCACGGGACCTCCCTCGCGATCATCCAGCGACTTTCCTCATGTCATCCCTTGATTTTCAGGAACCAACCGAGACGGAGGCTGTGGAGGGAGCTGCTCCAGCCGCGCCGGTCGACCGCCCGGCGGGAGCCAATGCAGGCCTGGGCAAGCTAGCCCTTTTGATTGAGGCCCTTCAGCAGGAGTCGGCCGTAGAGGCTTCCAGTGCTCCTGGGACGGCGGGCGAGCCTTTGGAGGAGGGGGAGATCGCACCCGAAGGCAGCATCATCCCGGTGGCCGAGGTAAGTACGTGGGCCTTATGACTCTTCCCCGCCTTTTGATCCCGCATGACCCGTTGCCGGTGGTGGGTGGCTAACTCTGCTCCACATGGTTAGGTAACACCGATGCCGGGGAAGACATCTGCCTGTGTCCGGAAGGCCGTCGCTAAATGGAGGCCGATTATTGGTCCGATAGCGGTGGAGGGGCCAGCTTTGGGCCTGGGCCCGAGGGCGGAGAGCCTCGCAGCGCTCGTGCACGCGGGAGGCATACCCCGGCTAATGGTTCTGCTTCCACCTCTCCTAAGGATCCCGGCCCAGATAGAGGACCCGCTCTTGAAGAAGATATTCACGGGACTTCGCGCACACCTGGAAGGATCCCAGGCGCGGGAAAGAGGTTTATCGGCGATGGCTTCAGGCCCGGCTTTGCTCGAAGCCCCTCCTTCGGCTACAGTAGTGGCACCTGCAACCCCGTCCAGGTAGATGGCGGCGACACCAAGTGATTCGGCGGTGACCTTATCCATTCCCCTGGCGGTGACCCGCCAGGGGTCTTCTGTCAAGCTACGCCGGCCAGGAGACTTGACTCTTGCTCTTCCATCTTCTTCGGTCGCAGTGGACGCTAATTTGTGGGCCGAGGTGGACAGCTCTGTAGATTTTGTCCCTCCAACTGTGCCCTCGGCCAGCCATACCTCGTCAGGCGCACTGGTCCGACAGATGTTGGTGACATTGCGGACAATGCTCTTCGCCGATCTTTCCTTGTCATATCGGGAGGTGCAGAGTATAGTGATGCAGCTGACCGGGGCACTGCAAGTGTTGGGCTGCCCACTCGAGGAATGGTCACGGCGGGTTTTATTGCTGCTGAAGTATGTTAAGCGTCGCGAGTTCCTCGAGACTCAAGCTCCCGGCGAGTGCACTGCTCTCGATGCCCAGGCAGACGAATATTTGCAAATTCTAGAGGCACGGCGCGATGATGAAGAGCAGCACGGGAAGGCCATGGAGGAAGGCCAGGGCGATGTTTGCTCCCTCAGGAACCGGATCACGAAGCTGGAGGGCTACCTTGCCGCCGCCAGGTCCGACCTTGCCCGAGCTGAGGAGGTAGTCGAGAAGGAAGGCGAGGCACTTGCCATCGCCCAGGCCGAGATGGCGTCCGTGGAGACTGTGGACGCACTTTTCGAACACTCATTATGATGTTCGTCTATTCGGGTGGTTCATTCGTCTATTAAGTGCATGGGCGTGCCAGTCACGAAGTGACAATTTATTCAGGCTTCATGGAGCCCGTGGTGCGCTCGAGCTGACTTCGTCAGACGATTATGTAGTTCGTGTCGGGACCAGATCCCGTCGTGCCATGAAGGTCACGACATCATTTACATCCCTCATACGAGGGAACACCCTTGATTAATTGCCGAGATTAGGGGCCCTGCGGCCGAAAGGACTAATACTAATTACGCGAGAAAGAAGCAGGGATAGATCACGTTGAGATCCGCATTGGGTTACGGGCCATGGGTCATATTGGTCACTCGTGGACCCATTTCATGTTCGGACGAAGGTCCGTGATAGAAACGCGGTGGAAACCGGGATGAATCCGCTCAAATGTCTACCGAACGCTCGGCAATCTTGACGGTAGCTCGAAAAGGGTTCGGTCTTGAGAAACGGGTCCGGTCCGATCAGAATGTTGGCCCGGGGCGAGGTCGGGTCGTGGCTATTTCGGGATGACTCCCAAGACCCAGGCCCGACTTGCACGGGCGACATTGCTATTCCTTCGGCGCCGGGTCACGGGAGAGACGGGGCTACAGTGGGGGCCTTAACATTTTTTTTATCTAGAAAAAGATTTCTTTTATTATATAATTTGGTATGGTCTGTCTCCCTAACACATTCATTTTTTTTGAGTGATCTCTTCCCCAACACATTCATTGTTATCGTTTTTATTTGTTATTATTGTCTCTTTTGATTACATATTCCCCCCGTTTTCATGTTTATTTATTACTCATATGCCCACATTTCGATTTATTTATTTATTATGATTCCCCCCCCTTTTTTATCGCCATTGTTGCTATTATCATTATCATTATATATATATATATTTATTTATTTATTTATATATTTATATATTTATTTATTTATTTATTTATTTATTTATTTATATATCATATTTTTTCTTGGAGGAATGGGCCTCTGGAGGGCTAAAAAAAGGGGGGTTGCTGAAAGAGCGTGCCGCTGAAGAGGGATGGTTGAAGAAATGCACCGCGGAAGGCGACAGGGAGGTGTGTCGCGGAAGGGTTCACAGGAGGTGTACCGGGGAAGACACCGAGGAGTGTGTGCCGGCGAAGGCCTTGCCAGGCGTGCCGGCGAAGGAGGGAAAGAGCGTACCGGCGGAGGTGGCCAGAGGCGTGCCGTTGGGGGCCCAAGGGAGGTGCACCGTGGAGGGCGGCAGGAGTGTGCCAGCGAAAGTTTAAAGGGCACCGGTAGGGTGTACCGGTGAAGGGCCGGAATAGGCGTACCGATGAAGGCCCACTCCTTCCCCTCCTCTTTTAAGGCTTTTCTTTTCTTCTTGTCTTTGATCCTTATGCAGTTTTATACAACTCTTTTCTCCCTTTCTCACAACATGTTCTTTACAGATTGAGTATTTAATCCACCGCGTGGTCGTTTGATCCAATTCTTCTCATGTTGTACGCAGTGGCTTGCTTCGATTAGGGTATTCTACAGCCGATCGTTCCGTTCGTTCGTTGTTCCCCTTTGCCTTTTGATGTGTTGCTACTCCATTTGTTTGTTGCTTCCTTTTGTCTTCTGATGTATTATTATTATTTCTTACGAAAATTTGGCAGCATCTCCCCTTGACCCGAGCGTAAGGGGGATACAGGGAACGCGCCCACGGGGAGTGGCGGAACCTGACAACTGGAGGTGGGCGCCCGAGAGCGGCAACACCTTTAACAAAATCTTGAAAAACTCAAAGGTAATGATGAACGGGGGACCTCCCTCGGACTAGTCAGGGGTGTGCCGGGCTAGGGAGCTCAAAGGTGTGCCGGTGAAAGCTCTGGGATCGCGTGGGGAAGACCCATGGGGGTGTGCCGTTAAAAACAGGCGCCAAGGGTGTACCGGCGAAGAGGAGGAAGGGTGCACCGGGGAAGGTCTGGTGGAGGGGTGCCGGCGAGGGGTGTCAAAGGGGTGTACCGGTGACGGGGAGATTAGGTGTGCCGGCGAGGGGTTCACAGACAGCGTACCGGGGAAGACACCAAAGGTCGTGCCGCTGGAGGGCTAGGTGGGGTGTGTCTAAGGGGGTTAGGCTGAAGGGAGGCCAACTAAATGGGCTAGAACCTGGGAGAAGGACGGGGATCTCGTGTTGGTTCATCCAACTGGGGCATTGGTTAGTAACGGGGGATTGGGGTTGGAGAAGGGATGAAGGCCAGAGAGAAGGGTATTGGGCTTGTGAGGCCCCGAGAAAAGGGAAGGGTAGACTCCCTTGGGTCGAAGACTAGGCGTAAAGGCCAGGGATCATACGGATGAACATCATCGACATGAAGATCCCAAGAAACCGGAGAAGGAGAGAAAGCGAACAACACACCATGCACACTGGCATAAACCGATGG
This sequence comes from Amorphophallus konjac, assembly GCA_022559845.1. Lineage (NCBI taxonomy): Eukaryota > Viridiplantae > Streptophyta > Magnoliopsida > Alismatales > Araceae > Amorphophallus > Amorphophallus konjac. The sequence continues at coordinate 70,204,180 of CM040122.1, read as the reverse complement.
AAGCAACAAGGAACCCAAGAATGGTGATTTTTTTTTTATTCACGAAGAAGAATGACCACGGCCGGCCACATACATTGCAAAGCACATTCGTGCCGAAACTACGGACGGGGGAAGGGAGAAGCTCATGAAAATGAAAGAGAAAGAAAGAAACGGGGGGGAGTGCTGGGGCCGAATAGGGGTGACTACTCCCTGCCCTTCCCCACTCCCTCCTCTACATCACGGCTCACACTCCCTCTCTCCTTCTCTTCCTTACTCTCTTTGTCCCGGCGGTCGTCAGGGAACCTCACATCGGAGTCCACCCTCCTACTTCTCTTCTCTCGCCTTCTTCCTCTGTGGCAGCCTTGTTGTTTCTCTCTGCCGCTGTCTTTTTTCTCTGTTTCTTTTCCGTCGTCCCCCTTTTCTGCTCCGAAGAAGAGGGGTTTTTATACCCCACACGGTGGGAGCGTTCGAACACGGCAGCCGGAAGCGGGAAGTGACCGGCCATGATGGGGTTTGACTTCCCCCGTCCTGGATGTCAGGGGAGTAGCCTGCGTGGCCCAACCTCTGGCCGACACCTCGGACAGTCCACTGTGCGCCAAAGATCTGTAGGGCATTGGCCCGAGATTTGGTCTACCAGACGTGCCATTGAAATGCCTGAACGTTGTGCCACTGGCGGGCAAAACAAGCGTATCGCTGAGGGGGCCAAAAGGACGTGCCGCTGGAAGGCACGGCAAGTGTGCCGCTGAAGAGTCCAAAGGGCGTGCCGTTGAACGGCCAGGAGGGCGTGCCGCTGGAGACCACTACAGGCGTGCCGCTGAAGGGGCCTCAGGGCGTGCCGTTGAAGGGCCCAAGGGCCTTGCCGTTGAAGGGCCCAAGGGGGCGTGCCGTTGAAGGGCTAAAGGGCCGTGCCGCTGAAGGGCCGAAGGGTCGTGCCGCTGAAGGGCCGTGCCGCTGAAGGGCTCTCAGGGGCGAGCCTCTGAAAGGCTTCAGGGGCGTGCCGCTGAAGGGCCTTCAGGGGCGTGCCGCTGAAGGGCTTCAGGGGCGTGCCGCTGAAGGGCTTCAGGGGCGTGCCTCTGAAGGGCTAAATGGGCAGTTTTGAGCCCGTTGTGAGCACGAGTTGTGACCCATCTTATTTTCTTCGAGGCTCATGAATTGTGGGGCTCTTGGTGGTTGATTTCTCTTCACCATCGTGACTCTGGAGACAGCTTTACGGTAGGGTGTGCGTGTTCGGGGAGTCCGGATGGCCCCCCCTTCTTCACAGTTTCCTCGGCTGACGTGGCTGTTGATGCTGGACTAGTTTGGGCATACGGGAGTGCAATTTTGCTTATCCACAAATGCCCCCCACCCGCGGGTAGTGCAGGCGAAGGATGAGCCGGGTGGTGCCCGTGGGTGTGCTTGTCTCCTTTTCGCTTCGTCGGTGCCGATGGGGTGTTGAGGACTGGCGTAGTTTATTTGTCTCTTCTTCTCTTCATCAGTGCCGACGGGGTGTCGGGAACTGACGTAGCGTGTTGGTCTCTTTGTCTCTTCATCTGTGCCGATGTGGTGTCGGGGACTGACGTAGCATGTTGGTCTCTTTGTCTCTTCATCAATTCCGACGGGTGCCGGGGATTGACGTGGTTTATTTGTCTCTTCTCTTCATCAGTGCCGACGGGGTGTCGGCGACTGACGTAGTTTATTTGTCTCTTCTTCTCTTCATCAGTGCCGACGGGGTGTCGGGAACTGACGTAGTTTATTTGTCTCTTCTTCTCTTCATCAGTGCCGACGGGGTGTCGGGAACTGACGTAGTGTGTTGGTCTCTTTGTCTCTTCATCAGTGCCGACGGGGTGTCGGGGACTGACGTAGTTTACTTGTCTCTTCTTCTCTTCATCAGCGCCGACGGGGTGTCGGGAACTGACGTAGCATGTTGGTCTCTTTGTCTCTTCATCAGTGCCGACGGGGTGCCGGGGACTGACGTAGTTTACTTGTCTCTTCTTCTCTTCATCAGTGCCGACGGGGTGTCGGGAACTGACGTAGTTTATTTGTCTCTTCTTCTCTTCATCAGTGCCGACGGGGTGTCGGGAACTGACGTAGTTTATTTGTCTCTTCTTCTCTTCATCAGTGCCGACGGGGTGTCGGGAACTGACGTAGCATGTTGGTCTCTTTGCCTCTTTTCTTCTCTCTCTTTTTTGAACCACATTACCGGTACAAGCGCCCTTTCGGGTTTTCTCCGGCACTGGCCCCCTCTTACTTTTGCCCACGCGCCCTCTTGGGTTTTCACGTGGCGGGCTACCCGATTTTGCCTGCAGCGCCCCTTCGGGTTTTGCCACAGCTGGGTTGTTGCCATTTTTGCCCTTCTCCCTGAATAGGGGTAAGTCCGGCGGGGCACCTCTATTTTAAGCCCCTTTCCTTTTTTTTTTGATGAGTGGGGATAACCTGTGATTGTTGGCTAGGGCCCAAAGCCTTGCGCCGAAAGATAGGGTTCATTCGTTGGCAAGGAGACAATGCCAACGCAACAGGGGATTTTCCGCCGATTCGGACGTAAGGTCAGTAATGGCAATATCGTATGGAGTGGGCGGCTAGGGCATGAAGCCTTACGCCGAAACGGGACTTATTCGTTGGCAAGGGGCTAATGCCAGTGCAAGGATAGAGATTCTGCCAACTCGGGCGTAAGGCCCACAATGGCGATTTTGTATAAGAGAGGGTGGCTAGGGCACGAAGCCTTATGCCAGAGAAGACTTATTTGTTGGCAGGGAACTAATGCCAGTGCGGGGGTGGAGTCGTCCTTGCTCGGATGGGTGCCTATCGGTCCAGAAGAGCATGAGGATGGACCGCTCCCCTGCAGACGTCCGCCACTGTGCATTTTTTACTCATATATATATATGCATATATATTATTTGTGTATACACCTATGTATATATATATATATATATATATATATATATATATATATATATATATACATGAATATACGCATACATATATATGTGTATGTATATACGTACATGTACAAATATACATATATTTATGTATATTCATTTGTTTTGTTCCCCATTTTTTATTCACCTCGGATACATATACTCCTTTTTATTTTCTCTTCTTCTCTCTTTTTTTTCTCTCTTTTTTTTCTTTTTTTCTTTTCTTTTATTCTCTTTTCTTCCTCTTCATTTCTTTATTTCCTTTTTCTTCTCTTTTTTTGTTCGCCATATAAAAGGGGCAGGGGCGGTTCATTCGAACCCCCCCTTTTCAAACCTTCCCTCCCTCTTCTCTCTCTTCGGTGGCGGACGAACCGTTTGCCCCTCCCTCTCTTTTTCATCTTCTCCGTCGCCAAGTGCCACCGCCGCGGCCATCGTCATCGTCAACGTCACAGCGGTGAGGGGACCGCCGTGGAGGGCCCCCCCCTTTTCTTCTTCCTTCTTCTCTTTCTTTCATTCCTCCTTCCCCTCCCTATGATCGGGATGGTGGAGCCCTAGGCTCCCCGTCTCTCTTCCCTCTTCTCCTCCTCTCCTTTCTCTTTTCCCCTTCTTCCTCTTCCCCCTCCCCTTTTCTTGGCGTGATCAGGGCGGCGAGGAGCGTCGCCGGTGTCACCGTGGGGGGAAGGCTGCCGGAGTGTGTCGGGTTCAGGGGCGCAGAGTGTGCCGTGGAAGAGCGGTACAGACGTGCCGACGAAGACACCCCGAGGCGTGCCGGGGAAGAACGCCACAGGCGGGCCGACAGAGAGGGGGCCTTAGAGCGCGCCGGTGAGGGAGCGTCACAGGGTGTGCCGGGGAAGCACCCGAGGGGGGTGTACCGGCGAAGGACACACATTGGTGTACCGGGCAGGGCGCCCGGGAGGGCGCCCGTGAAGGCCTGCGGGGGGGTGAGCCGGGGAAGCACCACGGGGGTGTGCCGGCAAAGAAGGCACCAGGGCGTGCCGGTGAAGAAGGCACCAAGGCGTGCCGGTGAAGGCACTGTGGATGCCAAAAAATGAAGATGATGATCATGGCGACATTCGCGTCTACACATTCGAGCGCGAGTCAAAGACGAAAATGTCGAATAAACCTCGTGCCTCGCCCGATCAGGACGAGAACTCGCTTGGTGGTCCGCTACCCGCTAAGGAAGCCCCCTAAGCAGAAGATACAGCTACAATGCTCCGACCGGCCATGCCGAGAGCTGAATCAGAGAAAAGTCGGGAACTCCGGCACAGTCTCGGCATGCACCGAAAGTCACGCAAAGTCTGGGACCGAGTCCCGGAGGTTGCGAACGGAATATTACGGAGGCCATACATCGCAACCGGAACATGCTGGGAATGCCAACATTCATATAAATGGCCTCGACTTCGAAAAGAATCCATTCGACGCTTAAAACGGTGCAGATGAGCCTTAAACCGGCGCGCCTTAAATCGGCGCCCCCCCCCCCCTTGCTTTTACGGCGCCCCCCTTGATGTTCTTAATACGGCGCCCCTTTGCCAATATTTAATCCGACGCGCCCCCCGGCCGCGCCGTTTTAACCGAAGTATCCATTTGCCCATTTTTAAAAGCTTCTCCTTCAAATGCTAAAGCGGCGTGGCCATTTGAAGGTCAAAAACTTAATACGGCGCGCTACTTTTGGAGAACCCATCACCATATCCTCTTCATAATCCGACGCGCAAACAAGCCATCCCATATACACTCCGATGCTCTGTTTTGCATCATCATGGCGTGCAGAGAACATTCAATGCCCATGGCGCTGCTTCTACCTCCGTTCGACAGCACATAAGCAGCAGCAGCAAGGTAAGCTCCGACAAATCTCTGAGTGTCCCATCCTCGGACGAGCAGCAGTGTACGGGACAAATGAACGGCGTCCAGCACAGCCAGTCAACTCCCGACTTCATTGCGGATGAGGTGGAAGTGGCAGGGACGCTCCCAGGATGGTCATTCTATAAAAGGGGCAGCATTGTGAAGAAGCCGGAAGAGAGCTCGAAGAAGAAAGGGCTGAGAGAAGAGAGGCTGAAGGGAAGGCTGGCTGGTTCGGCTAGGGTCTCCTGCGTCCGAAGAGAAGAAGAAGCTCCATCCATTCTCACCTGCAAGGTGAAGAAAAAAAGGAGAGAGAGGGTGAGAGAGAGAGAGGGGAGAGAGGGGGAAGAGCTTGTGCTCTGTTCCTCCTTCTCCCCCGCCGATGTATCTTCTTCCCCCACCTCAACACCTAGTTTTTCTTTTATCTTCTCCGTTATATTCTTCCCTGTGCTTTGGGGGGGTAGATATCCTCTTGTACCTCTCTTCCCTCCTTTCCCTTGAGGATGAATAAAAGAGCGACTTTGTAAGCATGCGCAGTATTCTATTGCTCTGATCCCTTCCCCTTTTCTTCCGTTTTCTTCCTCCCGGTTTTCAACATCACCTGGGGTCCTCAGAAGCTTGCCCTTCTGTGGCATGAACTCTGAGGGAACCCGTTCGAAGGGTGAACATTCATGGCCACCTATGGCCTACATCAGTCTCGTTCCATGAAATCATCACCCGTGAGTTGTGAGAGCTCTTGAAGGCTAGTCCTCGAGCTTTCCAACACTCACATCTGGGTTATTGGACCGCCATGAGGTCTAGATTTGAGGTGCACCCCGGAGTTATCCGTTTGGTGTTCCTTATTTTTCTCTGGCAACTCCCAGCCTAGGGGAGATGCTGCCCAAATTTTGCCAGGATGAGAACACTTAAGAACAAACGAACAGAATAAGTTCTCTGAGCATAAGAACAGACGAACAACTAAGCCCCTGAATCAAGCTGAACCATTGAGTCCCTGCATAACAAACTCTTCCAGTAAAACATTCAATCCCACGTACTCATTCACCTCAACAAATGTTAAGAAGCATTCCATTGATTTAAAGTGTCAATTGAACAAACAATCTGCCCATTTGATCAATCTGCAAGTTGAAGAAACAAGAACAGAAGCAAAAAGAATCAAACAGAATGAAATAAAGCTTAAACCGGCGCGCCCCTAATCCGGCGCGGGCTAATCCGGCATGCTCACCCCCCGCGCCGGTTTAACTCTACACTCAAATCTACTTTGGAATTCTTGGAATGAATAGTGCCCTGGCCCCTCCTATTCCGGCGCGCCCTTTTGTCATCCCCCTTATCCGGCGCTCCCCTTTCTTTCCTTAAACCGGCGCGCACCCACTTTCCATTTAACCGGCACGCCCCCCCCCCCCTTGTGTTGTCCTTATCCGGCGCACCCCCCCTGTAGTACCCATAACCGACGCGCGCCCCCTTGTAATGCCCATAACCGGCGCGCCCCCCTCCCTTGTGCTCCCTTATCCGGCGCCCTCCTTTGAAGTCCTTATCCGGCGCGCCTCCCCTTTTGTCCACTTCAAACCCAGCGCGCCTCTTTTATAGAAAGTGGGGGAGGTAAATAATAATAATAAAAAGGGAGAGGAAGGTTCAAAAAAAAGAAGAATGCAAAGATCAATGCCCAAAAAAAAATGAAAGGAACTCTATTACCCGTGCTTCAGTTAAAATTTTGTTCCGGGGGAGTTGCCCCCGGAAACCCCCGCAAGGGGCGCTGCCCCCTTGACCCCCGCGACCTGACTGTGCAGGTCGATCCGCGTGTGAGGGCGCACGTTAGTGAGCTCGGGCTACTCACTTAATAATTCACTCCCTCGGACTGGGTGCAAAGAGAAAATCAACGACGCCTTATGGTATCGGACGTGGTTTACGGAATTTCCGACATGGCCATAGTTCGAAATCATCTCCGGCCAACAGTCTATCAACTTGACCCGTCCCTATCGGGATCCAATCCCCCATTCTCATTAAACTTGCCTTGTTCGTGGCAGACATCTGCGCGGTTTTGTTACCGTCTTTTATACTACAAACACGGACCTTCGTCCGAACATGTAGTGGCCCGTGAGTGGCCGACGTAGTCTGAACATTCATGTCCCGATACGGGTTTCTAGCATAGTTCATCTTTCACTATCCTCCTGCATTATTAGTATTCTCTTTAGGCCGTAGGGCCCTTATTCCCGGCAATCAATCAAGGGTGTTCCCCCATATGGGGGATGTAAATAACGCCGTGACCTTTATGGCGCGGCGGGTTTCGGTCCCGACACAAACCACACAATTGTCTGATTAGTCAGATCGCGCGCACCATGGGCTTCCGTGAAGCCCGAATAAATCGTCACCTTTGTGACTGGCACACCCACGCACTTAACAAACCCAATAACCATAGATCTTAATTAATAAATAAAAAGTGCGTCCACAAGTCTGGCACGCACGGTGGGACTAAAATCACCCTTCATCTCTTTGCCGGGACTAAGGGCCCTACGGCCCCTTTCTTGTAATGCTAATTGTTTGATTTGCAAATGCAGGTTGCATTTCGGACACCAGGATGGCCCCCACGTTCGACCAATAGGCCGTCGAGAGCCATGTTCGGAACGGCTACTTGGCCGTCCCCCTCAGCTTCGGGAGCTTCCCTCCCACGGTAGGCTTCCCCAACTTCCTCGGGGTGGCCTTCACGAACCTGCTGGACGTGGAAGCGTCTGACAGGACTGAAAGCAGCTCTCCCATCCAGGGGGCCTCCTAAGCTGCTGCCGGCCGATCAATGGCCGAGACTTCCAAGACCGTCCCGACTGGGACGCTGAGCTGCAACGTGCACCACGTGCACCAAACTACCGGCCCATCTCACCAGGGATCGGCCTCTCACCAAAGGAGGCTTCGAAGGAGCCATGCCACAACATCATACTGTGGCCGGTTCTCCAACACCGGTAAGTCGGCTGTCGTCGGGACTTTCTGGGTACATCTTAACGGATAGCGTTCCGAGGTGATCCCGGATCGCATTGTACCCGCCGTACCAGTGCGCAACTCTTTTCAGGCACTGGAGAAGATGAAGGGCAAGATGACGCCTGCCACTCCGGCCCCAGCGCCGCGGCATCAATCAGCCTCCAGGCCCACCAAAGCTAAGCAAGTTTGGGTTCCCATGGGGGCCCGGTTCACCTCACCAGCCTAGGCGAGGCCCAGCACCTTCCGCTCGGTAAGGGCACAACAAGGAGATCGGGTCAAGACATCGGCCCCCGTCCACCAGCCGACATTAACTACACCGGCCCCACCGAAAAACATCCACCGTCGACACTACCGACGTCACTATCAGGCTGCCCGTGTGGAGCCTGCAACCCACATGCCCGTTGCTGCCAACAGGGCGCCATCACCGGCTTCTCCTCCTGACCAGGACTGGGAAGGAGTGGAGCAAGCCATGAAGAACTACTTGCGGGGCCCGGGGAGCACTCCCCTGGATCGCCAGAGATTACTGGGGGCAGTGGCCTCTGCATTTGAAGAAGTAGAGACTCGGCCCGTGTCCACCGCCGAGTCAAGAAACTTCTCTGTGGAGCATTATCAGTCCCCGCCGAGGGAAGAAGTGAAGCCGCGGAGATCGGTCTTTGACAGATTGGTCTTTCCCGGTAGGCCATCGAGAAGAATAACAAGAAGAGGCAGAGACCTAAGAGTTTATACCTGCAGTATGGCAGGGGTATCTGGCCGGTACGGGGCTCTACTAACCGAGCCCGAAGAAGTGGCCAGGCTTGCCACAAGGCCAGGACCTCTTACCAGAAGAGGGAAAGCGGCAGCTGAGAAGACACAAGTCCACACTGGAGGAGCTAACTATGAGGAACCTTCAATGGCCTTGGCTGCTAATGTTATTACAGAAGGCACTGCGGGAGGACCATCCACCTCATCCGAAGAGGTGCCGATCGAAGAAAGAGGGGGCACCCCTAGCCTTTCCATGAACGACCCCGCAGTATTGCACATGATGCAGCAATATCAGCGGGAGATCGAATTGTTAAAGAAACAACAGACTGAAAGAGCCGCTCAGCCCTCAACATCAGGGCAGACTGAAGCATTACCAGAGACCCCTGGGGGCAACGGTCAGACCTCGGAAACTTCTCCACAGGCGATGATGTCTCCCCCAATACCTACCTACACTGGCGGCATACCCCTGCATCAGCCACAGCATATCACACCGGCCCCGCCACCGAACTTGCCATTCCAGGGCTCCACTATTGCACCTCAGGCGACAGTGTTAACAACGCCGCTGGCGCAACCGGCCCATTTCTATCCAAACCCGGTTGACCCGGCAATAGTAAGCAGACTAATGCTCGAACAAATGATAGATATGAAGTTGGCAGTGAGGAGCGATGGTGATCACACGCCATTCGACGTATACCGGGTACCTTACCCTGCACACTATGCTGCCAAGAGGCTGCCAGTCGGCATCACCAAGCTGCCAAAGTTTGAGAAATTTAATGGGCAAGGGTCTCCCAGGGAGCACATTGCCTATTATGTGAATGTTATGGGGGACCTAGTGGCGGATGAAGCTTATCTCCTCAAGTTCTTTAGCTCGACACTTACCGGGCTCGCTTTCGAGTGGTACTCGAGCTTGCCCGCCGGGTCCATTGCCGACTGGCCTGACATGCAGAAGAAATTCAAGGAAAGATTCTACATAGCTGAGCGGGAGGTAACAGTGGCAGAGCTTTACACCACGAGACAGAGAAATGATGAGTCGGCACTCGACTACATAAAGAGATGGAGGAACCTCAGCATGAGGTGCAAATGTCCCCCACATCAGGAGGACGCAGTGCAGATCTATAAACAGAATATGAAGAAGGAGATCCTTGAGATGATGATCGGTGCTGAGGTAAGGTCGTTCGACCGTCTGAATAACATAGTGGCAGAGATCGAAGCATTCCTTGCTCGATACTCTTCTGCTCCAGCTGCATCAAGTCAGAGGGTCAGGCAAGCCGAGAGGAGGCCAACACCGCCAGAAGTTCATACACTGGACTTCGAAGCTTTCGAGAAACAGAAGGAGAAAGCCAAAGAGATGGCCGACCCTCCTCCGCCCAGGTCCATTGAACGGCGGGAAGGTCCCTCCCTATGGGAAAAAATGAGGAACAAATTGTATTCCTTTCCTCGAGACAAATCCCGAGTCCTGTTTGAATGGGCCACCAGGTACAACAAGATCACATTACCAGATCCAAAGAGGCCTGGTGACTTGAAGAAGAAGGATGATCCTCGCTTTTGCCCATACCATCAGATGCTTGGGCATACCACTGAGGATTGTTACATCTTCAAGGATGTCATTGAGTCCTTGATCAAGAAGGGAGAGCTGGACATGGGGGAGCTCAGGGTGGATCCTCCGCAGCCGCACGAGATGCCGAACATCGGAACCACTGTCAACATGGTATCTTTATACTAGCAGCTGCCTGAAGAATGGGCGGAGGCCAGTACACAGGCCACTTATCAAGCCTTCGTCATGGCGCCAGCTCAAGACCAAGGAGGTTGGCAAGCCGCGCCGACGAAGAACAGAGAAGAAGACAAGCTCCCCGGCCCACTCCGAAAGTTCACTTAAGAGGCATTACACCCCGACCAGCACCACCACCGGTGACACCTGTTTTGCATGACACAGCCCCCCCGGCTCGTTATGAGACGGCCCACTCACAACAAGAAGAAACACATCCCGATGCGGGTGCACAAGGAAACCAGCCCTGCGGTTGAAAGACTCCAGGCTATTATTGATGGGCTTGAAGATTATGAGCAGCCCGAGATCCAGCCTGTGGAGTTGAACGAGTATGTCCCTTGGGAGGAGTTCGAGTCACTCGAACTAGCTCCAGAAGCAGAAGCCGAGACGAAAGAAGAGCCTCTCTTGTGGGGTGAGCTTCCCCAAGAGCAGTTCCCAGCCATTGAAGATAAGAAGAAAAAGAAGAAGAGAAGACCTAGAAACAAAAAGAAGAGTGAGGTTGTCCTTTCTTGCAACACCCTCTCAACATTATTTGACATAGCCCTCTCCCTGAGAGAGAAAGAGCAAGAAGTGCCCGTCGAGCCATCAGAGGTGAATCAGGCTGAAGCATCCACCTCCCAACAGGCCACCAGGTCGGGAAGGAAGTGGGGACGTCCTCCTCAGGCCGACCACAACATCCTGCTCAGGGGAGAACAACCGTATCACATCCCCGAGCCTAGGGTCCAAGGCATGGAGATTCCCCCTCCCTTAGGTCTCTACCCCGGAGAACCGATCGGCCAGGCCTCCCCTTCATTTATTGAATTTCTTACGACTCAGAGGGGAAAGCAGCCATGCCCCCGCGAGTCCCAGCAGACCAAAGAGACGGGTAGCCCCTCAGCCCCGTTGGTACTGACTCCTCCTCGGCCAAGGGAAGAACCTGACAACACCCCGAACCTTGCCGAGTTCATGAAAGAAAAGGAAGTGACCCAGTAGGCTCCGCAAGCTCAAGCGGCACCTGACCCAGCGGAAGAGGCACCCGCCGAGCCAGCTCCCCAGGTTCAAGGCGGAGGCAGGCGTAGTAGAGCCGACGAGATGAAGTTGCTCGAGGTCCGAGCCAGCAACAGAATAGTCAAACACCTGAAGAAGATCCCACCCAGGTTCACCGTCTGGGAGATTTTATCCCTAGATGAAGAAACACGGCAAGCCGTCATCGCTGCGCTCCAGATGCCAGCATATGTTGAAGCCTGCCTTGCGGAGATGTCACCTGAAGTAGCTGTGGCCTTCACAGAAGAGGATATGCTTCTACCCACCGGCAGTCACAATAGGCCGCTCTACATGAAGGGGCAACTGAATGGGCACCCCATCAACAGAGTCCTGGTCGACCCGGGAGCAGCAGTGAACATACTCCCCTATCGGGTGTATCTGAAACATTACTTTGACGTACACCTGGTCGAGGTCAGGAACGTCAAGATTGCCGGCTTCAACCAGAAGTGCGAGGTCCCTATGGGGGTCGCAGAGTTCAACCTCTCCCTCGGCGACTTCACCACCAAGGTCCAGTTCCATGTGATCAACTCCAGCACCTCTTACAAGGCATTGCTCGGCAGACCTTGGCTGCACCAAAACCGCGTGGTACCATCCACTCTGCACCAATGCATCAAGTACCCCGGCAACAGGAAAGAGGAGAGAATCTTCGCCGACCTCCATCCTTTCGAAGTGTTCGAATGTCACTTGTCGGACGCTAATCTTTATTTAGAAAAGTCAAAGCAAGCCTCCCAAGCCACTCCAGACAAAGGAAAGAAGAAGGCAGAGCCTGACAGCTAGTTCCCTCCGCCACCGCCTAGCTATGTGGCCCCCCCTCAGGTGTCATTCATTTCTGAAGCAGAAGGGGTATTCCGTGCCACCTCCCTTCCCATCTACCTTACACCGGGAACACCATACCTTGAAGACTTGCTGGAAGACGTCAGGGTCCCGCCAGAGATTATCAAGCCTCTCGTAGAAGCTGACTGCCAGGTGATTGAACCATTAAGAACCTTCGAGGTACCCAACCCCGGGGGTCTGCCTACCATCTTTTATGTGGCCAAGGAGCACCCGGTCAAGGGGGATGACGATTGTAGGCTCCCCGATGAGCTGCACGACCTACTCGTCCCGATCATGGGGCTGCCTGACATAGCCGGTCGCGTAATCAAGATGACCAGGAAGCAAGGGATCCCCTTCCACCAGCTCTCCAGTCGGAAAGAAATGTTCAAGAAAATGTAGAACCCACCAAACCTGGACCGGAGGTTGTTGCAAATCACCCGGCATCCAGGATTGGGCTTTTCACTAGAAGATTCCTATGAAGCTGATGTAATATCAGTCTCGGCTCTAGGCGGCAATAGCCACGCAGGCACTGCAGGCCCATGGCAGGTTGAAGGCCGCTAGCACCTTATGCCTTTGGCCAACGAAGAACAAGATGAAGAAACATTCCTATGGAATCCACCTCCCTGTAGGAGCAAGGGGAAGGTCCCGTCCTCCTCTGAGGGACCAACCTCGAATAACTGCAGCAGCGGGGTGCCACTGCCCTTGTCTGACATTGATGCAAAGGACGGGGAAGCAAGTCAGACTCCAAGCTCCCCTCGGTGCGACTCTACCCTTTTTACCTTGTGTAATCAACAACAACGGGAAATTGAAATGTTGAGGGCTCGATTGGCCGAAGCGACTGCACTCGTGTCTGACTTAATCAGGAGAATCTTCTGCCAACAGAACATCTACACGCGTCAATCCTTGAACAGCGTCCCGAATGCCCCCACGCACCGGAGAAAGGAGGCAAGGGATGTAGCTATCCCCTCAGTCAGACAATCGGCCGAGCGAAATCCTACACTCCAGGAGAGGATGCAAAGGCCTTACTTGGTGAGGACACGCGCCGCATCACTCGACGGAGCACACGGAGCTTGCCGATATCCCTTTGGCTTGGCAACCACTTGGCGGACTAGCAGAGTCCCTTTTATGCTTCAGGCCATGCTGGGCCTTAGTTTAGTCCCTGCGTGGACACTTTTTGCATTGTTATGGACCTTTGTAGGCCATTTGGAGCCAATTAGGTTTTAGTGGGGCCCTTTTATGCTCATTAGATAGGAGATAGGGCTATTGGGCCATTTCTTTGGTTCAATCTCTGGCCCATTTGGGCTGGCCACCCACTCCCCTGCTTAGCCCACCTAGGGGTTTGCGCCCCCACCTCCTAGGGCTAGGGTTTGGGCGCCCCTATCACATCCTCCAAGAGGAGGAGGTGGCAGCCGCCCCCCTCTCCTAGAATATAGGAAGAGGGTGCGGTCACCTTCCCCCCCCCCCTCTCTTGACCGATTCCTTCCCCCCCTCCCCCACTTGACCGCCCCTTTCCCCAATCCACTCCTAGAATCTAGGAGTGGTTCGCACCCCCCCTCTTCCCCTTGCCTTGTGGCGCATTCCCCCCTTTCCCCATGCCATGTGCGGCCCCCTTTCCCCTCCCTCTTGGCTAGGGTTCCTACCCTAGCATATAAAAGAGCTTATGTACTTTTCTTTTGAAGTTAATGAAAAATTTATTTTGTGAGAGAATTGCTTGGTGCGCAACCAGCTCCAAAGGAAGAGGGCGATCCTCTTCCCCATCCTCTAAGGGGTGCGACGCCCCTCCCACCTCCGCCATCTTCTTCTTCAGCCATCTCCTTCAGCCTCTAGGGTGAGACGCCCTGGAGTTGAGGCCTGGAGGTCACGTGGTACGCTTCAACGCCAGCGGTCTTCTTCCCCACGTCCACGGGCGATCCGGTCGACGAGGTGACGACGTTCGTGGTGGCGTGCTGCTCAACCCCGGAGTGCCTGTCCGACCTGCACACTAGGGGTCCAAAGATGCAAACGGTACGCCCAGTTCCCGACAGCAAATCCCAGGGGTGTCTTCAAGGTTTTTGTTCCTTTGCCTGTTAGCTTTCCAACCCATCCGGCCTCGCCCCAAAACTCTTTCGTCACAGAAAGTTGTCTTCACAGGCACTTTCGTTGCGCAGATCGCATCCCTGGCAGTCTCGCCTGTGACCAGAGTCCACTTGGGCACCCGTTTACGGACCCTTGCCACCATTTCTAGCCCCATTTCCCTTCCTAAGAATTGTTCCTCTGCCAGTTACGAAGCCATTCCAAGTGGTCTCGCCTCAAAATTCCATCGGGGCTGAGAGTTCCCTTTTTACACACTTTCTGTGCGGAGTTCTCTGCTACAGTACCCGTGCGGGACCAGTCAGCAGAGACCTCCAAAGGGACCACCCTCTAACCACCTCTGATTGACCTGAAATTTGGTAGGCCACCCCCTCACACATTACCCCATCTCCAGTAATCGCCACAGGCCTGGAGTCCACCTACAACCCCTCGCCATTACTGCCCTCCCGGGAGTCACAGTTCTGACTGCCCTGAATTGCAGACTGTGACCCCAACTCCCATCGCCACCCACGCCCAAAAGTCCCACGGCACCCCGCCGGCCACCACAACCCACCGTTAGCCTCCCCTGTCAGTCACCTACCAGAGAAGACCCCGCCCCTATTGCTGTCCGGAAGGCCCCGTACCGGCCGCGTCTCTGCCCCCCTGTCGCAGCAACCAGCAAGCAGCAAGCGTTGTGGATCGTCACTCTTCACGGACCATCACCGGCTCGTGACCCCAGCAGCAGTTCAGCATCCTAGCGCACGCCCTCGGCGACGTGGACCACCTCTACACCCAACTTCGGAGACGAGTGAGGCCCCGGAGATCGACTACCGGCGCCTTCCACCCACTTCGACTGCTGCCTGTCAGCCCGTGCGCCGACTGCCCGAATTATTTGTGTTGTTGTAGCCTGTTATCTCCCTGCGAGGAGTGGGCACCATTTGGGTTTGTAATAGTTATCATCTTGTGTATCGGGTTGTCGGACTCGGCCGGGGTTCCTTCGCCACGCCTAGGCGTGGAGGTACGCGTTCCACTCCTTCCTTGGTACTTGCTTATTTTAGTATGTGATTGCATGTGGCGCGTCCGAGCGTAGGATCCTAGCCAGCATACACAATCACTGCGGATTGGTGAGGTGAGTGTACCCTTTTGTTCCCCGGGCCCTAGTCGAGCACCGAGCTCGAACTAGACTTCCATTTTCGCTCGGCGGCGCCTTGCCCGCTTAGATCCTAACGCCTCCCTCATAGGGACGGCCGTGAGTCCGGAGATCTTGTTGAGTGACGCGAACGCCCGAAGGAATACCACGCTAGTCGGGAACTCCGGCTTACCTTGTCACGTGCGCGTGCTGGTCGCACAAGTCATAGTCTTAGATTAGTTGCATTGTTGGTCAGTCCCGCATCAATTCTTGGTATCAGAGCTTAGGTCCTCCAGTTTGTTCCTACAGACTGGGTCCTAGGCCATCTTGAGTCATTAGGTTGCCTTAGGTTCATTTGCATCCTTAGTGGTCCTAAGTCGTTTTGAGTCTCACTTGCATTTGAGTCTGTGTATCATTTTATGCTCGTGTCTAGTTCACCCTTCACCTTTGTTCCTTAGAGTCTTGCATGCCCACTCGGCGTGGTACCTCCTACTTACGCCCGTCCCCGATGGCAGATCCAAGGAATCCCGCCCCTCGTGATTTACCCCTTCAGGAGTTGATGGACGCCCTTATGGCTAGGTTAGATCAGTCTGATCAGAAGTTTAGGGACCATGCTGCACTAGTGGAGGGCCGGATGAAGGCCATGGAGGAACGAATGGGTGGTATGGAGGGACGGATTGAGGCATCTAACCGGACCATTCAGGGTCTGGTTGATCGTCCCCAGGGTAGAGCCCCACCTGTAGATGTTCCCGAGCAGGCCCATGGCCAACGTGATCCTGCTCTTCGACCCGACCAGCCTAGGGGAGGCGATAGGAGACTCCATGTGCATGAGGTTGAAGACTTTGGGTCCGATAATGAGAGTGAGGGTTATGGCCGTGGCCGTCAAGGTCGGCGCCACTATAGAGATGAGGAGGATGAGCGTATCCTTAGGTCGGTGCGAGTAGACCCTCCTACCTTTGATGGGTCATTGGACCCGGATATCTTCAGTGACTGGGTGACCAGCATGGATCGCTATTTTGAGTGGGTAGATATGGCTGAGCATAGAAAAGTCCGATTTGCCAAAATGAAGCTGAGTGGCAAGGCCCAAACCTACTGGGCCACAGTAGAGAGTTCTGTGAGGCAGCGACATGTGCCTCCCATTGAGACATGGAATGAGATGAGGGTGAAACTAGAGCAGAAATATGTCCCTCGATCCCACCGCCACCGGCTCATCGATCGGTGGCAGAGCCTTACCCAGGGAAGCCGGCCTGTCATGGAGTACATCGCCGAGTTCGACGATTGTCTGCTGAGGTGTGGGGTCAAGGAGGAGACTATCATGACAGTAGCCCGTTTTCGTCGGGGTCTGAGACGGCATCTCCAGATGGAGTTACTCCGCCGTCACGTGCAGACCTTAGAGGAGGCCTACCAGGTGGCCCGCGAGATGGAGCAATTCGAGCTAGATTTCGCTCCCGTCCAACCCCCCACGCCCACATATTCTCGGGGAACGGACCCTCGCACTACTACCGGGCAGTACACTAGGGGACCCTTCATCCGACCTCAGGCCACTGCTAGGGAACCCCCTCGTCAGGACCTTGCCCATAGGCCTCGCCTTCCTCCCCAGAGGGACTTTCCCCCTCGACCCCAGGCCCCAGCCCCCGAGGCCCCTCGGCCCCAGCAGCCCGCCGTTCCTACACGGCCCCAGTTTCCACCACCCCCGGCTCGTCGTGATGACAAGGGGAAAGGGCCGATGGTTGGTGGAGCACCACAAGGCCCTAGGCCTCGTGGCGATTGCTATCGTTGTGGGGGAGCCGGTCATTACGCTGCTCAGTGCCCTACCCGCCAGCAGACCGTGGCTCTAGGAGAGACATCCACAGGTGAGATCGTACCTGAGGTCGAACCTGTTAGTTATGAGGCTGACCCCGAGCTCGCAGAGGAGTTTTTTGATGAGTTATTAGAAGGTGAGCAGTTAGGTCTCCAGGGCACGCAGTGCCATGATGATGTTCAGCTAGGAGTTGTCAGGTGTGTCTTGACCCAGCCTTTGGTGAGTGATGACTGGCGTCGCACCACCATTTTTCACACCTTTTGCAGGCTGGGCGGGAAGGCCTGTAAGGTGATTATTGATAGTGGGAGTTGTATTAATGCCATTTCCACGGGTACAGTGAAACGCTTGGGGTTAACCCCCGTAGACCATCCCTCCCCTTATCGTGTGTCATGGGTAGACACCACCTCTATTCCAGTCAGGCAGCGATGTCTAGTGCCTTTGCAATTTCACGCCTACCAGGAGGAGATTTGGTGTGACGTGCTGCCTATGGAGGTAGGCAGCATTATCTTAGGGAGACCCTGGCTTTTCGATAGAGATGCTACCCTCCATGGCCGGTCGAACACATGCACCTTCGATCACAAAGGCCAGAGGATCACCCTTCATCCGTCCCAGCCGACACGCCCTCCCGTTCGGGGTCCCACTGGGCCTAGTACCCCCAGCACTGATATTCCTGGACCCAGTACCCCATCTTTGGCTCCGACCACGACACCCCCTCCTGTTACTCCCACCCCGATTGATCCCCCGACTAGGAGGCTGATGCTTATTAGTCCCCGGGAGATGGAGCGCGAGTTCACTAGAGGGGACCCCATCTATGCGGTCGTTGTTCGGGAAAGGGTTAGTGAGGCGGAGGGTGAGCTCCCTTCTGATGTTGCTGTTATCCTTCTAGAGTTTTCTGATGTCTTCCCTGATGATTTACCTGAGGGTCTTCCCCCCATGCGGGATATACAGCACGCTATTGATTTGATCCCGGGATCATCTCTACCCAACCTACCCCATTTTAGGATGAGCCCCGCTGATCACGCTGAGCTCCAGCGTCAGATTGAGGAGTTACTGTCTAGGGGATACATTCGTGAGAGTATGAGTCCTTGTGCCGTCCCTGCCTTACTTGCCCCAAAGAAAGACGGTACTTGGAGGATGTGTGTAGACAGCCGTGCAATCAATAAGATCACGGTGAAGTACAGATTTCCCATTCCCCGTTTGGATGACATGTTGGATATGATGGCGGGAGCCACTGTGTTTTCAAAGATAGATCTGAAGAGTGGTTATCACCAAGTGAGAGTCAGGCCTGGTGATGAGTGGAAGACGGCCTTTAAGGCCAAGGATGGCCTCTATGAGTGGCTGGTCATGCCCTTTGGGCTGACCAATGCTCCCAGCACCTTTATGCGGCTGATGACCCAGGTCCTGCGACCATTGATGGGGGTCTTCGTGGTTGTCTATTTCGATGATATACTCATTTATAGCCGCACCCGGGAGGACCACCTAGACCACCTTAGGCAGGTCTGTCTCATCCTGAGGAGAGAGAGCCTTTATGCTAACCCGAAGAAGTGCGCTTTCATGACTACACAGGTCACTTTCTTGGGGTTCATTGTCTCTAGTGATGGAGTCTCCGCCGACCCGGAGAAGGTCAGGGCTATAGTGGAGTGGCCCGAACCTCGCACCCTGCACGATGTCCGTAGTTTTCACGGGCTGGCGACCTTCTATCGCCGATTCATTCGAGGTTTCAGTTCCATCACCGCCCCCATCACTGATTGCATTCGAAAAGGGGCGTTTGAATGGACCAGGGCCGCTTCGGCTGCATTTGCGCTCCTCAAGGAGCGCATGACCCAGGCACCTATCCTTCGTCTACCGGATTTCACGAAGGTGTTTGAGGTCTCTTGCGATGCCTCTGGGGTTGGTATTGGAGGAGTTCTGAGCCAGGAGGCTCACCCCGTTGCCTTTTTTAGCGAGAAGTTGGGGGATGCCCGACTGCGTTATTCTACATACGATAAGGAGTTCTACGCAGTTGTGCAGGCTCTGCGGCATTGGAGACACTATCTTCTACACCAGGAGTTCGTCCTATTTTCTGATCATGAGGCACTCCGATATCTCCATGCCCAGAAGAAACTCAACCCTCGTCATAGTCGTTGGGTAGAGTTCCTCCAGGAGTATACTTTTGTGCTGAGGCACAAGCCCGGTATGGAGAACAGGGTAGCTGATGCTTTGAGCCGTCGTGCTCACCTCTTGACCACCATGAGTGTAGAGGTGATAGGGATGGATAGGATGAGGGAGTTGTACGCTGATTGTCCGGACTTCGGTCCGATCTACTCCACCCTCCAGGCAGGCCCGTCCCGAGAGTATTCGGATTACATGCTACATGACGGTTATCTTTTTTATGGGAGTCGCCTATGCGTTCCGCGGACCTCAGTCCGTGATTTTCTTACCTGGGAGTTGCATGCAGGGGGTCTAGCCGGTCACTTCGGCCGGAACAAGACCATTGAGGCCGTGGAGCACCGCTTCTATTGGCCTAGCCTGAAGCGAGATGTAGCTAGGATCGTGGCTCAGTGCCGCATTTGTGCCTTGGCCAAGCAGAGGAAACAGAATACCGGCCTTTACACTCCACTCCCAGTGCCAGATAGTCCATGGCAGGATATCAGCATGGACTTTGTTTTAGGCTTGCCCCGTACCCTCCGCCGTCATGATTCCATCTTTGTGGTGGTGGACAGATTCTCTAAGATGGCCTTGTTTATCCCATGCTCCAAAACATCAGACGCCTCTAGAGTTGCCCGTCTGTTCTTCACCCATTGTGTCTCTAGGTTTGGGTTGCCACGTACTATAGTGTCCGATAGGGATGTTCGTTTCACTAGCTATTTTTGGAAAACCCTATGGCACATGATGGGCACGCAGCTGAAGTTCTCTACCGCCTACCACCCCCAGACCGATGGTCAAACCGAGGTAGTCAATAGGAGTTTGGGGGACCTTCTTAGGTGCCTAGTGCGTGATCGTGATAGGGATTGGGACTTAGTTCTTCCTCTAGCAGAGTTTGCATACAACGACTCGGTCAATAGGTCTACTGGTCTGAGCCCTTTTGAGATTGTTACTGGTCGTAGACCTAGGAAGCCGATAGATTTAGTCCCATCCCCCATCCAGGCCCGTGTCTCAGAGTCAGCTGAGTCCTTTGCAGAGCATGTTAGACAGTTGCATGAGCATGTACGTCATCACATAGAGGCCAGCAACGCACGTTATAAGGAATTAGCTGATGTGCATCGACGCACGCGTGAGTTCCGTGAGGGAGAGTACGTCATGGTCAGGGTCAGACCTGAACGGTTCCCTTCTGGGGCCGTGAAGAAACTCCAGGACCGCGGTGCAGGACCCTTCCGAGTTTTGAGGCGGATCGGGTCTAATGCGTATGAGATTGAGCTGCCAGACGATTATGGGATCAGTTCGACGTTCAACGTCTCTGACCTAGTGGCCTATCGGGATCCCGCAGTGATTCCCAGTGAGCTTTTTGGGCCTTCCCCTCCTGTTGAGAGCCTTACACCCTCTGAGAGTCCACCTCCTCCAGCCCCGTTACCGAGACGCGAGCATGTAGATTGCATACTGGATGAGCAGGTGACCACGACCCGGAGCGGAGCCTACCAACGCTTTCTAGTGCGTTGGAGAGGGCGCCCTGCGACAGACGACACCTGGATCACACGTGGAGAGCTGGAGCGGATCGACCCGGACCTGCTGGAGCGTTACTTGAGCGACCGTGACCCTTACTCGACGGGGTCGAGTTCTTCCCACCCGGGGAGAATTGGTGAGGACACGCGCCGCATCACTCGACGGAGCACACGGAGCTTGCCGATATCCCTTTGGCTTGGCGACCACTTGGCGGACTAGCAGAGTCCCTTTTATGCTTCAGGCCATGCTGGGCCTTAGTTTAGTCCCTGCGTGGACACTTTTTGCATTGTTATGGACCTTTGTAGGCCATTTGGAGCCAATTAGGTTTTAGTGGGGCCCTTTTATGCTCATTAGATAGGAGATAGGGCTATTGGGCCATTTCTTTGGTTCAATCTCTGGCCCATTTGGGCTGGCCACCCACTCCCCTGCTTAGCCCACCTAGGGGTTTGCGCCCCCACCTCCTAGGGCTAGGGTTTGGGCGCCCCTATCACATCCTCCAAGAGGAGGAGGTGGCAGCCGCCCCCCTCTCCTAGAATATAGGAAGAGGGTGCGGTCACCTTCCCCCCCCCCCTCTCTTGACCGATTCCTTCCCCCCCTCCCCCACTTGACCGCCCCTTTCCCCAATCCACTCCTAGAATCTAGGAGTGGTTCGCACCCCCCCTCTTCCCCTTGCCTTGTGGCGCATTCCCCCCTTTCCCCATGCCATGTGCGGCCCCCTTTCCCCTCCCTCTTGGCTAGGGTTCCTACCCTAGCATATAAAAGAGCTTATGTACTTTTCTTTTGAAGTTAATGAAAAATTTATTTTGTGAGAGAATTGCTTGGTGCGCAACCAGCTCCAAAGGAAGAGGGCGATCCTCTTCCCCATCCTCTAAGGGGTGCGACGCCCCTCCCACCTCCGCCATCTTCTTCTTCAGCCATCTCCTTCAGCCTCTAGGGTGAGACGCCCTGGAGTTGAGGCCTGGAGGTCACGTGGTACGCTTCAACGCCAGCGGTCTTCTTCCCCACGTCCACGGGCGATCCGGTCGACGAGGTGACGAAGTTCGTGGTGGCGTGCTGCTCAACCCCGGAGTGCCTGTCCGACCTGCACACTAGGGGTCCAAAGATGCAAACGGTACGCCCAGTTCCCGAAAGCAAATCCCAGGGGTGTCTTCAAGGTTTTTGTTCCTTTGCCTGTTATCTTTCCAACCCATCCGGCCTCGCCCCAAAACTCTTTCGTCACAGAAAGTTGTCTTCACAGGCACTTTCGTTGCGCAGATCGCATCCCTGGCAGTCTCGCCTGTGACCAGAGTCCACTTGGGCACCCGTTTACAGACCCTTGCCACCATTTCTAGCCCCATTTCCCTTCCTAAGAATTGTTCCTCTGCCAGTTACGAAGCCATTCCAAGTGGTCTCGCCTCAAAATTCCATCGGGGCTGAGAGTTCCCTTTTTACACACTTTCTGTGCGGAGTTCTCTGCTACAGTACCCGTGCGGGACCAGTCAGCAGAGACCTCCAAAGGGACCACCCTCTAACCACCTCTGATTGACCTGAAATTTGGTAGGCCACCCCCTCACACATTACCCCATCTCCAGTAATTGCCACAGGCCCGGAGTCCACCTACAACCCCTCGCCATTACTGCCCTCCCGGGAGTCACAGTTCTGACTGCCCTGAATTGCAGACTGTGACCCCAACTCCCATCGCCACCCACGCCCAAAAGTCCCACGGCACCCCGCCGGCCACCACAACCCACCGTTAGCCTCCCCTGTCAGTCACCTACCAGAGAAGACCCCGCCCCTATTGCTGTCCGGAAGGCCCCGTACCGGCCGCGTCTCTGCCCCCCTGTCGCAGCAACCAGCAAGCAGCAAGCGTTGTGGATCGTCACTCTTCACGGACCATCACCGGCTCGTGACCCCAGCAGCAGTTCAGCATCCTAGCGCACACCCTCGGCGACGTGGACCACCTCTACACCCAACTTCGGAGACGAGTGAGGCCCCGGAGATCGACTACCGGCGCCTTCCACCCACTTCGACTGCTGCCCGTCAGCCCGTGCGCCGACTGCCCGAATTATTTGTGTTGTTGTAGCCTGTTATCTCCCTGCGAGGAGTGGGCACCATTTGGGTTTGTAATAGTTATCATCTTGTGTATCGGGTTGTCGGACTCGGCCGGGGTTCCTTCGCCACGCCTAGGCGTGGAGGTACGCGTTCCACTCCTTCCTTGGTACTTGCTTATTTTAGTATGTGATTGCATGTGGCGCGTCCGAGCGTAGGATCCTAGCCAGCATACACAATCACTGCGGATTGGTGAGGTGAGTGTACCCTTTTGTTCCCCGGGCCCTAGTCGAGCACCGAGCTCGAACTAGACTTCCATTTTCGCTCGGCGGCGCCTTGCCCGCTTAGATCTTAACGCCTCCCTCATAGGGACGGCCGTGAGTCCGGAGATCTTGTTGAGTGACGCGAACGCCCGAAGGAATACCACGCTAGTCGGGAACTCCGGCTTACCTTGTCACGTGCGCGTGCTGGTCGCACAAGTCATAGTCTTAGATTAGTTGCATTGTTGGTCAGTCCCGCATCATTACTCTTTCCCGAGGAATAAGACCTGAGGAATCTTTGATTGGGCCTGCTACTACGGCAAGGTCTCCCTCCCGAGGTCTAAGAGGCTGCAAGATGCTGGCAGAAGTGGCGACCCCCTATTTTACCCTTATCACCAACTACTGGGCCACTCTATCGAAGACTGTTACGTCTTCAAGGACATCGCTCAAGACCTGATTGAGAGAGATGAGCTCAGAATGGGAGATTATGTGGTCGCTCCGCCACGCCCCCATGTGGCGGGCGGACACGAAAGAAGCATCTACATGGTGTCAGTTCAGCACCAGATTTTTAAAGATGCAGCTGAGAATGGGCAACCCCAGCCACCAGCAGAGCAGTAGCCCCCAGTATGGCAATCAATCACCTCAGCCCCTGCAAGAGCCATCTATGACAATTACAAAGAAGATCCCGAAGAAGTCCTTCACTTCTCCACACAAGAGAGCCCCCCAGAGCCGCACACAACAAGCCTAATAGAGAGGGAAACAAGCAAAGCCTCGTTACCCAACGAGGCAGAGCAAGAAGACACATATGGTGTCCTTGAAGCAGAAGATGGTGAAGATAAAGAACTCATCGACCTGCTACCAGTGCCTCCAGAAATTGAAGATGGCGGCCAGGCCACAGTGGATGAGCTCGTTGAAATTAACCTAGGCACAGAAAGCGACCCCAGGCTGACCTTTCTGGGTGCCCTTATTCCTCCACAAGAGAGGGGACAATATGTCAAGTTGCTCCAAGAATTTCGGGACTGTTTCGCCTGGAACTACAAAGAGATGCCCGGCTTGAGCCCCGGCGTGACTCAACATATTCTATCTATTGATCCCAAGGTGGAGCCGGTGAAGCAGCCCCCCCGGCGTATGAGGCCGGAACTGATAAAACAGATTTGTAAAGAAGTCGACAAGCTCATAGATGTTGATTTTGTAGCTGAAAATCAATACACTACTTGGTTGGCCAATATTGTGCCGGTGAAGAAGAAGAATGGACAGATCAGGATCTGCGTGGACTTCCGCGACCTGAATAAAGCTTGCCCAAAAGATGACTTCCCGGTGCCCATCACCGAAGTGATGATTGATGTAACTACCGGCCATGAGACCTTGTCCTTCATGGATGGATCGTCCGGCTATAATCAAATATGGATAGCTGAACATGATCGAATTCATACGGCCTTCCAGTCCCCTAAAGGGATATTCCACTACAAAAGGATGCCCTTCGGCCTCAAGAACGTTGGCGCCACTTACCAGCGGGCGATGACCAAGATATTCGACGAACTACTATATAGCAAAGTTGAATGCTACATCGATGACCTGGTCGTCAAGACAAATAAAAGGGGGGATCACCTGAATGACCTTAGAGTCATCTTTGAGAGACTCCGGTGGTACGAGCTGAAAATGAACCCAATGAAGTGTGCCTTCGGCGTCTCCAGTGGAAAGTTTCTTGGCTTTATTGTCCGATATAGGGTGATCGAGATCGACCCCTTTAAAATAAAAGCCATTCAGGAGCTACCACCTCCGGAGAATTTGGGAGAGTTAAGGTCCCTGCAAGGCCGGCTAGCCTACATCCGAAGATTTATCTCCAATTTTTCGGGGCGCTGTCAACCATTCCACAAATTAATGATGAAGAACGCACCTTTCAACTGGAACTAGGAATGTCAGAAGGCCTTTGATCGGCTGAAGGATTACTTAAAGACCCCGCCTGTGCTGGGGGCACCTGTCAAGGGGAGGCCACTTATTCTATATATAGCTGCCACCAAATGTTCACTGGGGGCAATGCTCGCCCAGAACAATGATGAGGGGAAGGAGCAAGCTCTTTACACCCCGATTGAAAAGGTTTGTCTTGCCTTGGTCTTCGCAGTCAAGAAGCTGAGGCATTACATGCTCTCGCATGAAGTGAGTCTGATTTCTAAGGCCGACCCAGTCAAGCATATTCTCTCCCAGCCAGTTCTGAAGGGGCGTCTCGGCAAGTGGGCAGTACTGTTAATGGAATTCGACATCACCTATGTGCCGCAGAAGGCCGTTAAGGGTCAAGCCATGGCCGATTTCTTTGCAGCACACCCCATGCCTGAAGATTCCCCACTGGCCATAGAGTTGCCTGAAGATGAAACACTGGAGGTGGACCAAGTTCGACGGATCGCCTGGCAGCTGCACTTTGACGGAGCTTCGAGAACAGAAACAACCCCGTCAGGTCACACAAAAGTACGGGCCGGGGCCGGCATCATCCTTAAATCCCCTGAGGGAGAAGTATTGCACACATCCTGCTCCATTAACAAGCCCTGCACAAATAATGAGGCAGAGTATGAAGCTCTGATCATTGGTCTCCAAGTCGCTTTGCAAATGGAGATTAAAATATTACATGTGTTTGGCGATTCATTACTGGTCGTCAAGCAGGTCCAGGGACAGTTTGACGTCCGAAAACCCAAGTTACTCCCTTACCATGCTAAGGCGAAACGGCTCATGCAGCGGTTCTACCTCATTGAGATAGGCCACGTTGCCAGAGGAGAGAATGCACAAGCTGATGCAATGGCAAAATTGGCGAGTTCATTGGCAGTCTCGCCAGATGGATCCCTCAGCATCCGGGTGGTGAATCAGCGCCAAGTGCCTAGCATGATTGAAGGGCCAGAAGAAGAAAAACTTGAGGTCATCACAGCGGAAGCCATTAGCCCGCCCGACTGGACCCCTTTTACAGTGGTTTAAATACCAGCAACTACCCAGGCAGAGAGAAGAGAAGATCAAGCTGATCAGAACAAAAGATTCTTACGAGGTCCGAAACGGTATCCTATTCCGAATTATGGCAGATGCCAAGCGAAAGGTGCTCCTACGATGCCTGTCCACAGAAGAATCTTGGAGGGTCATGAAAGAGGTTCACGCCGGAACAGCTGGTGCACATCAGGCAGGACCGAAAATGAAAATTGAAATAAAGAAGCTCGGCTACTATTGGCCGACAATGTTCGACGACTGTTGCAAGTATGCCAAGTCTTGTCAAAAATGCCAGGAGCACGCGACGGTGCCCAGGAGACTGCCCGTGCCGCTGCATCCAACACTACCCAACTGGCCCTTTGCCCAATGGGGAGCAGACGTTGTGGGTCCACTACCCGCATCATCAACTGGGTGCAAGTACATCTTGGCCGCAACTGATTACTTCTCCCGCTGGGCGGAGGCTGTTGCTTTGAAAGAAGTGACTGGGGAGATCGTTACCAGATTTGTCCGTCGCAACATCATATTCCGGTTTGGCACTCCGAACCGAATTATCTCAGACAATGGAAGTCACTTCCGCAACCAGAAGGTCTACCGGCTGGCAGAAAAGTACAAGATCGACTGGAGGATGTTGACCCCCTACAACCCACAGGCCAATGGCTTGGCGGAAGCTTTCAATAAGACTCTTTGCACTCTCCTGTCCAAAATTGTTAGTTCTCACAAGAGAGACTGGGAAGAGAAAATGTACGAGGCCCTGTGGGCGTATCGAACTGTGTACAAAACTCCGACGGGTTGTTCACCCTTTTCCCTGGTATATGGCTCAGAGGCAATTGTCCCTATCGAGCTAGAAATACCCTCCCTCCGGGTCGCAGTCCAACACGGGTTGGTCCGGGAAGAGCAGACAAATGTCAAGCGAAGGCTCGAAGAGCTCTCTAACTTGGAAGGGAAACGGCTCCAAGCCCAGCAGAACATCCAGGTCTATCAAGCCCGGATAGCTCGCGCCTTCGACAAGCTCGTCAAGGAACGCGAATTCAAGAAGGGTGACCTCGTTATGGTGAAGAGAAGAGAAGTCATGGGTTCCAACCCCAAGGGCAAGCTGAATGAGAATTGGCTTGGACCCTATGTGATCCAAAAAGTCTACGAGGGCGGAGCGTATGTAATCGTCGACCATCGGGGGGAGGTTCAGTTTCCTCCCCTCAATGGTAGGCATCTGAGGTTGTACCATGCTCCGATTCCCCCATTCGAGGAATAATGCTTTTCTCCGCCCTGCCCCGGGCAAATTTGCATTACTATTGTCCAGATGGATTGGGCACTATCTATCTTGCGTGTCAAAAAAAAAAGAAGAAGAAATAAGAAGAAGAAAAAAGGGAGAAGAAGAAGAAGAAGAAAAAAAAGAAAAAATAAGAGGAAAAAGGGGGGAGGAATCAGTCTCCCTTTATTAACACTCACTCTTATCTCCAAGAATATTTCAATAGACGAATCAACCATGTCAGCCTCTGACATCCTGTCGGCACTGACGAAGAACACCCCACCCGAACCTTTCGTTCGGGATCGGGGAATCAACCTTTTCTCCTTGCGTTGGCACCAGCCCGTACCAACAAATATTTCAATAGATGAATCAACCATGTTAGCTCTTGACATCCTTGTCGGCACTGACGAACAACACCCCACCCGAACCTTTCGTCCGAGATCGGGGAATCAACCTTTTCTCCTTGCGTTGGCACCAGCCCGTACCAACGAATATTTCAATAGACGAATCAACCACGTCAGCTCTTGACATCCTGTCGGCACTGATGAAGAACACCTCACCTGAACCTTCCGTCCAGGGTTGGGGAATAAAACCTTGCTCCTTGCGTTGGCACCAGCCCCCGCACCAACGAAAATACCAAGAGACAAACGAATCACGTCGATCTCTGACTTCCTGTCGGCATCGATGAACAAACCAATGGCCCGGACCTTTCGTCTGATTCCATGAACAAAAGGACCCTTGCTTTGACACTAACCCTGTGTTAATGAATAAATCATGTCGGTCTCCGACTTCCTGTCGGCATCGACGAATAAACCAGTGGCCCTGACCTTTCGTCTGGTTCCATGAACAAAAAGACCCTTGCTTTGATACTAACCCCGTGTCAATGAATAAACCATGTCGGTCTCCGACTTCCTGTAGGCATCGACGAATAAACTAGTGGCCCGGACCTTTCGTCTGGTTCCATGAACAAAAAGACCCTTGCTTTGATACTAACCCTGTGTCAATGAATAAACCATGTCGGTCTCCGACTTCCTATCGGCATCGACGAATAAACTAGTGGCCCTGACCTTTCGTCTGGTTCCATGAACAAAAAGACCCTTGCTTTGATACTAACCCCGTGTCAATGAATAAACCATGTCGGTCTCCGACTTCCTGTCGGCATCGACGAATAAACTAGTGGCCCGGACCTTTCGTCTGGTTCCATGAAAAAAAGACCCTTGCTTTGATACTAACCCCGTGTCAATGAATAAACAACGTCGGTCTCTGACACCCTATCGGCATCGATGAATAAACCAGTGGCCCAGACCTTTCGTCTGGTTCCATGAACGAAAAGACCCTTGCTTTGGCACCAACCCCGTGTCAATGAATGAACCATGTCGGTCTCCGACTCCCTATCGGCATCGATTAACGAACCAGTGGCCTGGACCTTCTGTCTGGTTCCATGAATAAAAAATACCCTTGCTTTGGCACTCACCCCATGTCAATGAACAAACCACCCCAATATTGCAATCTCCAGTCTCACAGACGAATAAACCCTTGGTTCGGACCTTCCGTCCAAGTCGATGAACAAAAAGAACCTCCTTGCTTGGCTCGGACCTTCCGTCCAAGTCAATGAACAAAAAGAGCCTCCTTGCTCGGCATGGACCTTCTGTCCAAGTCGATGAATAAAAAAGGACCGCCTTTGCTTGGCTCGGACCTTCCGTCCAAGTCCATGAACATAAACAAACCCCTCCTTGCTTGGCTCAGACCATCCATCCCAGTCCATAAACAAAAAGTGCATCCCCTTGCTCGGCTCCAACCCTCCGTCCGAGTCGGTGAATGAACAACTTCCTAAACCCAGCACGAGTCAACAACTCCCCCTTTGGGGTTGGCCTCGTCTAAGTTATTTTGGGCCTTTTGCTCGAGACGACACATAGACCCTTAGTTCTCGCTTCGGTATTCACCACATGCCGATGACGAAACCCCCACTCTGACATCTCAGTCCGCGTGCATATGCGGTGAAGCGATCCCCTCATCCCTTCGCTGAAGGAGTGAGCGCTTTCCCATGAATTTGCACCGGACTAGCATCCCACTGGCTCGTAAGAATAGACGTCATGTCAAAGAGCTCTACACTCGCGGGCCCCGCGCACTCGTCCCTCGTTTGCGCCACCCACGAGTGGCATCTGTGGACGCCAAAAAATGACGATGATGATCATGGCGACATTCGCGTCTACACATTCGAGCGCGAGTCGAAGATGAAAATGTCGAATAAACCTCGTGCCTCGCCCGATCAGGATGAGAACTCGCTTGGTAGTCTGCTACCCGCTAAGGAAGCCCCCTAAGTAGAAGATACAGCTACAACGCTCCGATCGGCCATGCCGAGAGCTGAATCAGAGAAAAGTTGGGAACTCCGGCACTGTCTCGGCATGCACCGAAAGTCACGCAAAGTCTGAGACCGAGTCCCAGAGGCTGCGAACGGAATATTACGGAGGCCATACATCGCAAACGGAACATGCCGGGAATGCCAACATTCATATAAACGGCCTCGACTTCGAAAAGAATCCATTCAGCGCTTAAAATGGCGCAGAAGAGCCATAAACCGGCACGCCTTAAACCGGCGCGCCCCCCCTTGCTTTTACGGCGCCCCCCTTGATGTTCTTAATACGGCGCCCCTTTGCCTATATTTAATCCGGCGCGCCCCCCGGCCGCGCCATTTTAACCGAAGTATCCATTTGCCCATTTTTAAAAGCTTCTCCTTCAAATGCTAAAGCGGCGTGGCCATTTGAAGGTCAAAAACTTAATACGGCGCGCTACTTTTGAGAACCCATCACCATATCCTCTTCTTAATCCGGCGCGTAAACAAGCCATCCCATATACACTCCGATGCTCTGTTTTGCATCATCATGGCGTGCAGAGAACATTCAATGCCCATGGCTCTGCTTCTACCTCCGTTCGACAGCACATAAGCAGCAGCAGCAAGGTAAGCTCCGATAGATCTCTGAGCGTCCCATCCTCGGACGAGCAGCAATGTACGGGACAAATGAATGGCGTCTAGCACAGCCAGTCAACTCCCGACTTCATTACGGACGAGGTGGAAGTGGCAGGGACGCTCCCAGGATGGTCGTTCTATAAAAGGGGCAGCATTGTGAAGAAGCCGGAAGAGAGCTCGAAGAAGAAAGGGCTGAGAGAAGAGAGGCTGAAGGGAAGGCTGGCTGGTTCGGCTAGGGTCTCCGGCGTCCGAAGAGAAGAAGAAGCTCCATCCATTCCCACCTGCAAGGTGAAGAAAAAAAGGAGAGAGAGGGTGAGAGAGAGAGGGGAGAGAGGGGGAAGAGCTTGTGCTCTGTTCCTCCTTCTCCCCTGCCGATGTATCTTCTTCCCCCACCTCAACACCTAGTTTTTCTTTTATCTTCTCCGTTCTATTCTTCCCTGTGCTTTGGGGGGGTAGATCTCCTCTTGTACCTCTCTTCCCTCCTTTCCCTTGAGGATGAATAAAAGAGCGACTTTGTAAGCATGCACAGTATTCTATTACTCTGATCCCTTCCCCTTTTCTTCCGTTTTCTTCCTCCCGATTTTCAACATCACCTGGGGTCCTCAGAAGCTTGCCCTTCTGTGGCATGAACTCTGAGGGAACCCGTTCGAAGGGTGAACATTCATGGCCACCTATGGCCTACATCTGTCCCGTTCCACGAAATCATCACCCGTGAGTTGTGAGAGCTCTTGAAGGCTAGTCCTCGAGCTTTCCAACACTCACATCTGGGTTATTGGACCGCCATGAGGTCTAGATTTGAGGTGCACCCCGGAGTTATCCGTTTGGTGTTCCTTATTTTTCTCTGGCAACTCCCAGCCCAGGGGAGATGCTGCCCAAATTTCGCCAGGATGAGAACACT
The DNA here is from genome assembly GCA_022559845.1 of Amorphophallus konjac. Taxonomy (NCBI): domain Eukaryota; kingdom Viridiplantae; phylum Streptophyta; class Magnoliopsida; order Alismatales; family Araceae; genus Amorphophallus; species Amorphophallus konjac. The sequence goes on along the minus strand of CM040122.1, from coordinate 70,173,183 downwards.
TAAGAACAAACGAACAGAATAAGTTCTCTGAGCATAAGAACAGACGAACAACTAAGCCCCTGAATCAAGCTGAACCATTGAGTCCCTGCATAACAAACTCTTCCAATAAAACATTCAATCCCACGTACTCATTCACCTCAACAAATGTTAAGAAGCATTACATTGATTTAAAGTGTCAATTGAACAAACAATCTGCCCATTTGATCAATCTGCAAGTTGAAGAAACAAGAACATAAGCAAAAAGAATCAAACAGAATGAAATAAAGCTTAAACCGGCGCGCCCCTAATCCGGCGTGCTCACCCCCCACGCCGGTTTAACTCTACACTCAAATCTACTTTGGAATTCTTGGAATGAATAGTGCCCTGGCCCATCCTATTCCTGCACGCCCTTTTGTCATCCCCCTTATCCGGCGCGCCCCTTTCTTTCCTTAAACCGGCGCGCACCCACTTTCCATTTAACCGGCACGCCCCCCCCCCCCCCTTGTGGTGTCCTTATCCGACGCGCCCCCCTTGTAGTACCCATAACCGGCGCCCCCCCCCCTTGTAATGCCCATAACCGGCGCGCCCCCCTCCCTTGTGCTCCCATATCCGGTGCCCTCCTTTGAAGTCCTTATCCGGCGCGCCTCCCCTTTTCTCCACTTCAAACCCGGCGCGCCTCTTTTATATAAAGAGGGGGAGGTAAATAATAATAATAATAAGGGAGAGGAAGGTTCAAAAAAAAGAAGAATGCAAAGATCAATACCAAAAAAAAAATGAAAGGAACTCTATTACCCGTGCTTCAATTAAAATTTTGTTCTGGGGGAGCTGCCCTCGGAAACCCCCGCAAGGGGCGCTGCCCCCTTGACCCCCGCGATCTGACCGAGCAGGTCGAACCCCGCGACCTGACCACGCAGGTCGATCCGCGTGTAAGGGCACACGTTAGTGAGCTCGGGCTACGCACTTAATAATTCACTCCCTCGGACTGGGTGCAAAGAGAAAATCAACGACGCCTTATGGTATCGGACGTGGTTTACGGAATTTCCGACATGGCCATAGTCTGAAATCATCTCCGGCCAACAGTCTATCAACTTGACCCGTCCCTATCGGGATCCAATCCCCCATTCTCATTAAACTTGCCTTGTTCGTGGCAGACATCTGCGCGGTTTTGTTACCGTCTTTTATACTACAAACACGGACCTTCGTCCGAACATGAAGTGGCCCGTGAGTGGCCGGCATAGTCTGAACATTCATGTCCCGATACGGGTTTCTAGCATAGTTCATCTTTCACTATCCTCCTGCATTATTAGTATTCTCTTTAGGCCATAGGGCCCTTATTCCCGGCAATCAATCAAGGGTGTTCCCCCGTATGGGGGATGTAAATAACGCCGTAACCTTTATGGCGCGGCGGGTTTCGGTCCCGACACGAACCACACAATTGTCTGATTAGTCAGATCGCGCGCACCATGGGCTTCCATGAAGCCCGAATAAATCGTCACATTTGTGACTGGCACGCCCACGCACTTAACAAACCCAATAACCATAGATCTTAATTAATAAATAAAAAGTGCGTCCACAGGCACCTAGGGGGTGTACCAGCGAAGGCACCCAGGGGGGGTGTACCGGCGAAGGCCCCTCGCTGGGTGTGTCGGTGAGGGCTGTCGCAGGGCGTGTCCGCGAGGGCCACCACGGGGCGTGCCGGCGAAGGCCATTCCAAGGTGTGCCGGGGAAGGGGCCTTACGCAGTATACCGGCAGGGGAAAAAGGAGGACTTTCTTCAAACTGAGGACTTCTGGTGTTGCCTTTTGGGGCCCATCGTGACTTGTTGGGGCCGTCACTCCTTGTGGACGCGCACCCATGTTTTCCCTTACGCCTCTGGCCTAGGGGAAACTCTGCCGAAATTTCGTCAGAAATTGATAGTGTCTTATTCATTTTACTTACAGTAGAGCCCCTTTACAGTTTTAATTTCCTTTCGCCCGTGGCTTATTCTAATCTTCTGTTTGTTGTATCTTTGCAGATAAATGGCTGCCCCAAGCGGTCCTTCTGCTCCTGCTGCCATTGTCGGTGCCGACCTTGTTCCCCAGGCTCCAGTGCCAGCCGTCACAAGGCTCAATGTAGAGGAACTAGACCGGGAGCATGCTGAAATAGCAGCACTGGCCGTGTCCTCAGACTCTGAGACCGAGATGATGGATTATCAACGACTTTCTCGGGTTGAGAATTGCTTCACCTTCGACCGGACCGGCGAATGTCGGAAGGACTTCCCAAAGGACAAGCATCTGATCCGTTTTTTGAAGTACTTCCGTTCTTAGGACAGGCGGGAGCTACGAGCTATGCGGGAGGTCGAGAGAGTGATCCTGCAGGCTCGTGACAGTTTATTGTACAGTGTCCCAAGGAGCATCCCGATGTATTTAGTGGGGGAGGCCCGGGAGTGGAAGCCTGTCCTGGGGATCGAAGGAGTGCTACCTGTCGAGGACTGATTGGTGCGAGCACCCCAATTTACTCCGACAAAATGGGACATGTCTGCCGGGCGGGTGCAAGGCGAGCCGCCTCGCTTTGGTTTGTTCTTGGCTCCCTTGAAGTGGGGCTACAAGGAGGAGCCCTTCACACTGGATTGCATGGCCGTCCGATTCAAGTACGAGTTGGCGCTAGGCTGGTTCGGGGAGCTGAAGCTCCAGGATGCTCATACCTTCAGGGAAGGGGCAGTAGAATTCACCGAGTACGTGCTATTCAACTATGCCCCATTGCTGGTCCGGGTTGGCATTTATCATAGCGTCTACGCCTCTCGGTACGGCTACCACATCTCCAAGGGTCTCTGCTGCGGCATGATAGAAGTATTCAACGCGGAGACCAATACTTTCTATACGGCGGAGGGCGAGACTTCACTTGATTTGTGGAGCCTCAGTCAGCTCAGCGGCTTGCCCATTAACGGGGAGCCTTATGAAGAGGTATGCCCTCTCGACCTGATCAAGGACGAGATCAATGGGGACGGCTACTATTCCCTTGGCTACTCGTACCGGTATCTCATGAAGGCATATCGGGAACTATACCAGCTGGCGCACGGCGGGAGGCAGCCTCCCCGTGGGGACCGGAAGAGGGTGCGCCTAACCCTGTGGCTGTAATATTTTTATGATGGGCTGAAGCAGTATGAGGAGTTTCCATGCGTCGGGACCGCCGTTGCTCGCAAGAAGCGCGCCAAGCCCAAAATTGACGTGAGGATCCCTTCCAGAGGACATCGGAGTGGCCCCAATCCGATGGGGGTTGACCCGTTGACACACTGCACCGCCTATCTGACATATTGGATGTGCTCATTTGCCATGCCATACGGGGATGAGACAGTTATTCGACGGGATGCCATCTACTCGGCCTGTCATTTGGCGTGGGGAGTCAAGCTGTCCTTGTGCCCGGCCACTCTCTGCCTGATATATAAGGCACTGGGGGACATCAGCACTCACCAATTCCCGAGGCAGGCCCGATATGTGTGCCCGCTGCACTTCTTCAATGCGTGGGTCTGCTCGTTATTCCCGGAGTTTGCCCCCCGCGCTCTTCAAGACTGGGGGCTAGTGCCGAGGATGTTGGAGTTTGCCAGCGCAGAGCTAGGCTCTACTTCCCTGTGGCTATATGATATTCGGGGCCGACTGACGACGGTTCCACGGGACACGGCCGGCACCATCCACTTCTGGGCGTTGGCCACACATTCTAGCCCTCTGGTGAACAACAAGAGGGAATGCAAAGACGACCAGGTGGATAAGTTCGTCCACCCGATCAGCCAGGAGACTGTGGTCCGCCCGCTACAGGAGCCCGAGCTCAGGGACTAGGCGTTATCCATCCGCTCGAGCGTTCTGGCATTCAGGAAGGGGGAGAGCTTGCTGCTGGAACCATATTACCCATTCCGGTTCTGCCGAAATTTCGGATATGACCAGCATATCCCTGTCTATCATGCACAGTTCGGCTTGCCTTCCCGAAATCTTCGAGGGAGTTCCACTACCGAGCGTGCCAGAAGCTGGTGGGACTTCTTCCACCGAGCAGACTCTGCGACCTTCAGGGTGCCAGCTCCTGGTCGTATTCCTCGGGTGACCCCGGAGTATATAAAGAGGTGGAATGCCCGGACGGCCTTTTATCGATTGCACAAGACCGATTGCTGGGACGGAGCAGAGAGGAAGTTCCTGAGCAGGCAGCCGGTACCGGTACTCGATATCAACTCGGAGCATCTCCTCCGGCTCAAGAACAGGCAAGAGAAGGAGGTGGTGGCATATCTGGTCGCTCGTCGGGAAGCTCGGGAAGCGAGGCCGACACCAAAAGTGGAGCTACCCCCGGTGGCGAAGGATAACTACAAGAAGACCCTGAGGGACCTTTGCCGGATAGGGAGTGACCGTCTGGAGTTCGTCAATTATCTGCTCCCCATGGAAGAGGAGGGCACTCCCGCAAAGAGCTGGCGCCTGGAGAGAGACCCAATCTGCCCATACCGCACGTTCATGAGGCGGGAGGAGAGGAAGCCTGAAAATTACAAGGACACCACGTGGCTGTATATCCTCCTCCGAGTGAATGGGCTGAAGATCGAGGATCAGACGGCCGTCATTCTGGGCAAGCGCCTGCAGGTCTCTTATTATTATGCCGACGGGTGGGGCATGGACCACTTCAATCGTTTCTGCCACCTCTCATCGAAGAAGCATGCAGACTTGGCTGCTCTCACTGATCATTTCCAGAAGATCGAGGACGTGTGCTGGCTGGTCCGAGAGGCGGCGCGTCGGGACAAGGAGCCCTCCCTGAGCTATTGGCCGATAACGCTTCGGTTGTATACCGGTCCTCACGGTATTTAATCTTTCCACTTCTTTTTACTCTCATTGCTGCGACCTTAGCAGGTTATCGGATGCTAATCATATGCGTGTGCCTATTTTGACAGACCATCCCGACAGCGTACAAGTGGCGACGTACCGGAATTTCCTTCGGCTCGTCCAGGAGCCTGCATACTTCGAGGCCGCACTGCCAGCTCCTACTACGGCTCCCTTGCCCAAGGCTGCGAAGAGGTCCCGGGCGAAGTCGCCTGTGAAGAAGGCAGTGGATGCCGCCAAGGTGGCCGGGCGGCGAGAGGCGAAGCGCAGGAAAACGGAGGCTGCTAAGGCTTCGGAGACTGTTCCTCTGATGCCAAGAATTCCCTCTTTCGAGGAGTTCGAAGCCGCCCGGGCCGAGCCGGGTCAGCCCGCCGGTTAGAATTTCCAGCCCTCCGTATCCTTCAGGCTCCGGCTTCACTTTGGGGCAAGGACTTTACACTTTGAAGCCGTCCGGACCGCTCATGTTTCTTCCTTTTTTTGTTTCAGCTACCGTGGAAGAGCCTGCACCCGCGCCCCTTCCTGACGTAAAGGAGCCGGCATTTGTGCCTATCCCCGATATGGGTGAGACCGCGGCCGCAGCCGAGGTGACTTCGGCGCCAACTCCGACTCCCCCACCGCAAGCCGAGGGAAGGTCCCGGGCAAAGTCACCCGTTAAGAAGGCGTTGGCTGCTGCCAAAGCTGTCGGGCGGCAAGCGGCGAAGCGGAGGCGGGCCGAGGGGTCCCCGGCTTTGGAGGCCGTCTCTCCGGTGGCTCCCATTTTATCTTTCGAGGAGTTCAAAGTCACCCGGACTGAACCGAGTCACGATGCTGGTGAGGTTCACCGGCCGCCGACGTCCTTTGGGATTTATTTGCCTCCTGGGGCGGGCCTTGCATGCGCATATGACAATTGCATTTCTTTCTTTCAGGCGGTACGGAGGAGCCGGCACCTATGCTGATCCTGGGCGAGGGCAAGGCTGCGGTTCTTGAGGCAGCGTCGCCCATCAGGGAGACCATCCGTGAGCCGCCTCCTGTTGCAGGAGACGAAAGGGGTAGTTATCTCCATCCGCTCGCTTGCCTTCTTTAATTCTTTGGGAACCCATTAGATTCGATATGACTCGCCTTTACTCTTAAGTAACAAATGCCGGCGCAGCCATCATTGGGCTATCAGGCCCCCGTCTGCACCTCCCGACGACACGTATGTACACAAGGAAGAGGTTGAGGTCTAGCATACTAGCCTCACCCAGCCCGCGGGAGGATGCGTCGATCATCGACCTCGAAGTAGAGGCCCCCTTGCCAGCAAGGGTAGAACCCGTGGCGGTTGAGTCTTCATTAGGCGAAGAGGTAGATTATGATTACTCCTCTGACGAGGTGGCTTCTGGCGAGGGCGTATCCGAAGTATCTGGGCCACCCAAGCCAATCTTTAAGGCTCCCTCACTCGCTAGCTCTCTGAGCCAAATGGAGGAGGCTGCTGTAAGTGTAGGCTTATTCACATGGGACCTCCCTCGTGATCATCCAGTAACTTTCTTCATGTTACCCCTTGATTCTTCAGGAACCGAGTGAACCGGAGGCCGTGGAGGGGGCTACTCCGGCCGAATCAATCGATCGCTCAACAGGAGCTGATGTAGGCCTAGGTAAGTTGGCCCTCTTGTTCGGGGCTCTGCGGCAGGAGTCGACCGCGGAAACTCCGAGGGTTCCCGGAACAGCGGACGAGCCTTTAGAGGAGGGGGAGATCGCGCCCGAAGGCGGCATCACCCCGGTGGCTGAGGTAAGCACGTGGGTCCTGTGGTTCCTTTCTGCCTGTTGCCCCCACACGATTTATTCCAAATAGCGAGTAGCTAACTCCTCTCTACACGGTTAGGTAATGCCGACGCCCGGGAAGGCGTCTGGCCGTGTCCGGAAGGCTGTCGCCAAACAGAGGCCGAGCATTGGTCCGATAGCGGTGGAGGGGCTGGCTCCGATCTCGGGCCCGGGGCGGAGAGCCTCGCAGCACTTGTGCAAGCGGGAGGCATACCCTAACTGATGATTCCGCTTCCGCCTCTCCCGAAGCTTCCGGCCCAGATAGAGGACCCGCTCTTGAAGAGGATATTTGCGGGACTCCGCGCGCATCTGGAGGGGTCCCAGGCGCAGGAGAAGGGTCAACCAGCGATGGCTTCGGGCCCGGCTTTGCTAGAAGCCCCTCCTTTGCCTGCAGCACCGGCACTTGCATCCCCGTCCAAGGAGACGGCGGCGACGCCAAGCGATTCGGCGATGGCCTTATCCATTCCCCTGGCGGTGACCCGCCAGGGGTCTTCTGTCGAGCTGCGCCGGCCAGGGGACTTGGCCCTTGCTCTTCCATCTTCTTCAGTGGCCGTGGATGCTAATTTGTGGGCCGAGGTGGACAACTCTGTAGATTTTGTCCCTCCGATTGAGCCCTCCGTCAGCCACACTTCGTCAGGTGCGCCGGTACGACAGATGCTGGTGACGCTGCGGACGATGCTCTTCGCCGATCTTTCCTTGTCATATCAGGAGGTGCAGAGTATAGTGACGCAGCAGACCAGGGCACTGCAAGTGTTGGGCTGCCCACTCAAGGAATGGTCGCGGCAGGCTCTATTGCTGCTGAAGTATATTAAGCGTCGCGAGTTCCTCGAGACTCAAGTCCCCGGCGAGCGCGCTGCTCTCGATGCCTAGGCAGACGAATATTTGCAAATTCTGGAGGCACGGCGCGACGACGCAGAGCAGCACGGGAAGGCCATGGAGGAAGGCCAGGGCGACGTTTGCTCCCTCAGGAATCGAATCGCGAAGCTGGAGGGCTACCTTGCCGCCGCCAGGTCCAACCTTGCCCGAGCTGAGGAGATAGTCGAGAAAGAGGGCGAGGCACTTACCGTCGCCCAGGCTGAGATGGCATCCGTGGAGACCGAGCTCGCTCGACTCGAAGAACAGAGGTGCCGATTGCATGACATGACAAACTTTCCTTACGTCGGAATCCTCCCTCTAGAAGACATCTTCAGGGGCGTCGATTGAGCGTTGCACCCCTTAGTTTTTTTTTCTTTTGAAATGTAACACAGGGGTATGCCCCGAAGCATACGTAGTTCGATCCTTCTTCGAATAGAACAGAACACCTATTGTTTCACATGTCCTTTCAGTATGCGTGGCATTCGCCCTAGGGGGATCTCTTTTTTTTTCTTTTCGTACATATTAGTTTCTTCTTCCTCCACCCTCTTTCCTTCCCTTTCGGTGTCGGAACACGTTGGCAGAATGTAAGTCCTCGCGGCAGTCCGCTCTCGGGGAACCAGGCAGGGACCCATGTCGGGCACGGGAGAGTGCTCGCCCTCCCAGGGGAAGGGCGAGGGGACCACTCAACCATGCCAAATGGGTGGACTACCGGTCTCGCCATGACATTGGGACTACGCACCGGCCTCAGGCGGGGAACCTTGGTCGGGGATTGGGTCTCTCGTCGCTCAAAGGGGTGGCGGAAGAAAATTTTGCTTAACCCATGACCTAGATGGGAGGCCCAAATCAAAGGAAATATTTGCCGCCCGGAGGAGACGGAGAACAGAGTTTGTCTAGTCAGTGACTCGGACGGGGGGGGGGGGGGGTCCAGTCACAGGGAATCGAGGACGGAGAGAAGAGTTTGTTTAACCGATGAGCTGGACGAAAGGTCCAAGTCAAAGGGAATATTCACCGCCCGGATAGACGGAGAGAAGAGTTTGTCTAGTCAGTGGCCTGGACGAGAGGTCCAAGTCAAAGGGGTACTCGCCGCCCGAAGGGACGGAGAGAAGAGTTTGTTTAGTCAATGACCCGGACGAGAAGTCCAAGTCAAAGGGGTACTCGCCGCCCGAAGGGACGGAGAGAAGAGTTTGTTTAGTCAATGACCTGGATGAGAGGTCCAAGTCAAAGGGATATTCATTGGTGTTAGCGAGGCGGCGGGACCGAGGTGGCCCATTCACCTTTGGGTATTTTTACCTACGTGGGGCGATGGTCCAGGATGGGGGGAACCGCCTCCCCTTTTCCTTGCTCTTCCTTTTCCCTCTTACTTTTCTCTCTTCCTTCTTTTTCTTTCTCTTCTCCACCCCCTTTTTCTTTTTTGTTTCTAGTTCTCTCCCTTTTTTTCTCTTCTCTTTTTCTCTCTCTCTCTTTTTCTGCTCTCTTTTCTTCTCTCTCTTTTTTCTCTTTTTTTTAATTCTCTCTTCTTTCCTTTCTCTTCTTCTTCTCTCTTTTTTTTCTTCATCTTTTCTCTTCTTCTTCCCTTTTTTTTCCTTTTCTTTTCCTTCTTCTTTTCCCCCCTTTTTTGAGAACATGAATAGCAATCAAGTCATTCAGACAGTAATCATGCAAATTCACCCAAAATAGGGTGAAGGATATTATTATTGATTGAATGGGGGCACCGGAGCGTGGTACAGTCTCAAGTGTCTTCCATTAAGAGGCGGGAATTGAACTTCCCCGCGGTGGTTGACAATTACATAAGCTCCACCTTCGTAGACCTTTTGGACTATGTAGGGTCCTAGCCAAGTTTCATTCAGCTTACCCTTGGGGTTGGCGGCCATGACATCTCTTCTCTTGACCATGACAAGGTCGCCCTTCTTGAATTCACGTTCCTTGACGAGCTTGTCAAAGGCACGCGCTATTCGGGCCTGGTAGACCTGAATGTTCTATTGGGCCTGAAGCCGTTTTCCTTCCAAACTGGAGAGCTCTTCGAGCCTTCGCCCTACGTTGGTCTGCCCTTCAAGGACAAGCCCGTGCTGAATGGCGACCCTGAGGGAAGGTATCTCCAATTCAACGGGCACGATTGCCTCCGAGCTGTATACCAGAGAAAAGGGCGAGCAGCCTGTTGGGGTCTTGTATGCGGTCCGGTACGCCCATAGCGCCTCATACATCTTCTCCTCCCAGTCCCTTTTGTTAGAGCCAACAATCTTGGCCAGGAGGGTGCAGAGTGTCTTATTAAAAGCTTCGGCCAGCCCATTAGCCTGCGGATTGTAAGGAGTCGATATCCTCCAATCAATCTTGTATTTTTTTGCCAGCCGATAGACCTTCTGATTGCGGAAGTGGCTGCCGTTGTCTGACACAATCCAGTCAGGCATGCCAAACCGGAATATAATGTTACGGCAGACAAACCTGGCCACGATCTCTCCGGTGACCTCCCTTAAGGCGACAACCTCTACCCAATGGGAGAAATAGTCGGTTGCCGCCAAAATGTACTTGCAACCGGTGGATGACGCAGGTAAGGGACCCACGACGTCTGTTCCCCACTGGGCAAACGGCCAACTGGGCCCGTTGGATGCAGCTGCACGGGTGGCCTTCTGGGTATGGTGGCATGTTCCTAACACTTCTGACATGACTTAGCGTATTTGCAGCAGTCGTCAAATATTACCGGCCAGTAGTAGCCAAGCTTCTTTATTTCAATCTTCATTGTTAGTCCCGCCTGGTGTGCGCTGACCATCCCCGCATGGACTTCTTTCATTACCCCCCAGGCCTCTTCACTGGAGAGGCATCGAAGGAGTAGCTTCTGTTTGGCGTCGGCCACAATTCGGAATAATATTCCGTTTCGGAGCTCATAGGAGTCCTTGGTTCTGATTAGCTTGATCTTCTCTTCTCTTCATTCAGGTAGTTGCCGGTATTTGAACCACTGCATCAGGGGGTCTCTCCAGTCAGGTAGGTCGACGGCTTCTGCTGTAGTGACTTCTAGCTCTTCTTCTTCTGGTTCTTCTTCTATCATGTTGGGCACTTGGCGTTGATTTATTACTTGGATATTGAGAGATCCATCTGGCGGCACTGCCAGTGAGCTTGTCAATTTTGCCAGGGCGTCGGCTTGTGCATTCTCCCCCCTGGCGGCATGGCCTATCTCGAGGAGGTAGAACCGCTCCATGAGCCCCTTCGCCTTAGTGTGATAAGGGAGCTACTCAGGTTTTCGGACGTCGAACTGCCCCTGGACCTGCTTGACGACCAGCAACGAGTCGCCGAATACCTGGAGCATTTTGATCTCCATTTGGAGGGCCACCTGGAGGCCGATAATTAGAGCTTCATACTCCGCTTCATTATTCGTGCACGGCTTGCTAATGCAGCAGGAAGTGTGCAACACTTCCCCGTCCTGTGATTTAAGGACGATGCCGGCTCCAGCCCGTACCTTGGTGCGCCCGGACGGGGTCGCTTCCGTTCTCGAGGCCCCGTCGAAGTACAACTGCCAGATATCTTGTTGGATCTGATCCACCTCCAGTGTTTCATCTTCGGGCAGCTCTATGGCCAACGGGGAGTCTTCGGGCACAGGGTGTGCTGCGAAGAAATCTGCGATGGCTTGTCCCTTAATGGCCTTCTGTGGCACGTAGGTGATGTCAAACTCCATGAGCAGCACGGCCCATTTACCAAGGCACCCCTTCGGGACTGGCTGGGAGAGAATGTGCTTGATGGGATCGGCTCTGGATATTAAACTTACTTCATGGGACAGCATATAGTGTCTCAGCTTCTTGACTGCGAAGACCAAGGCAAGGCAGACATTCTCAATTGGGGTGTACTTGGCCTCCGTTCCCACCAATCTTCGGCTGAGGTAGTAGAGAGCCTACTCTTTCCCCTCATCATTATTCTGGGCAAGCATTGCCCCCATTGAATATTCAGTGGCCGCTACATAGAGAACAAGTGGTCTGCCCCTGATAGGTGCCCCCAGGACCGGCGAGGTCTTCAGGTACTCCTTTAGCTGGTCGAACGCGCGCTGGCATTCGTGACCCCAGCTGAAGGGTGCATTCTTCATCATTAGTCTGTGAAAGGGTTGGCAACGCCCCGACAGGTTGGAGATGAACCTGCAGATGTAAGCTAAACGGCCCTGTAGAGACCTCAGCTCCCCCAGATTCTTCGGAGGGGGCAGTTCCTGGATGGATTTTATCTTGAAGGGGCCAATCTTGATCCCTCTGTGTCAGACAATAAAGCCGAGGAACTTCCCGCTGGACACGCCGAAGGTGCACTTCATGGGGTTCATTTTCAGCCCGTACAGCCGGAGCCTTTGGAAGATGACCCTAAGGTCACTCAGATGCTCATCTCTTTTCTTAGTCTTGACAACTAGATCATCAATGTAGCATTCGACCTTGCTATACAGCAGCTCGTCGAAGATCTTGGTCATCGCCCGCTGATATGTGGCACCGGCATTCTTGAGGCCGAATGGCATCCTCTTGTAGTGGAATATCCCCTTGGGCGATCTGAAGGCCGTGTGAATCCGGTCGTGATTGGCTATCCAAATTTGGTTATAGCCGGACGATCCGTCCATAAAAGACAGGGCCTCATGGCCAGTGGTTGCATCAATCATCACTTCGGTGATAGGTACCGGGAAGTCATCTTTCGGGCAGGCTTTATTCAGGTCACGAAAATCCACGTAAATCCTAATCTGTCCATTCTTCTTCTTCAACGGTACAATGTTGGCCAACCAAGTAGTGTACTGGTTTTCCGCCACGAAGTCAACGTCTATGAGCTTGTCAACCTCCTTGCAGATCTGGTTGATCAATTCCGACCTCATGCGCCGGGGAGACTGCTTCACCGGCTCCACCTTGGGATCAATGGCCAAAATGTGTTGAGTCACTTCGGGGCTGAGCCCTGGCATTTCTTTGTAGTTCCAGGCAAAGCAATCCCGGAATTCTTACAGCAGCTTCATGTATTGTTCCCTCTCCTGTGGGGGAATAAGAGCACTCAGAAAGGTTGGCCTGGGGTCGCCTTCTGTGCCGAGGATGATCTCAATCAATTCGTCGACAGTGGCCTGGCCGCCATTTTTAATTTCTGGCGGGGCTGGCGACAAATCGACAAAGTCTTGGTCTTCATTGTCCTCGGGCTCGAGGACGCCATCCCCCTCTTCTTGTTCCTCGCGACTGGGCGCGGAGGCTGCGTTCACCGCGCATTCCTCCTGGGCCGTAGCCGCTGGGTCCGTGGGGTCTGCTGGCGCAGAAAGGCACAGGGCCACCTCGGGGTCTTCTGTGTACTCATCATAGACAACTCCGACGGGGGCCGGGGCCGCCGCATCCTCAGGCGCCTGGTACTGGATAGATACTGTATAGGCTCCTCTTCTGGGGCTGTCCGTCACGTGGGGGCGCGGCGGGGCTACCACATAGTCTCACATTCTGAGCTCATCCCTGTCAATGAGGTCTTGAGCAATGTCTTTGAAGACATAGCAGTCTTCGATGGCGTGGCCCAGTATCTGGTGATAGGGACAAAACAGTGGGTCCCCACTTCTTCGGGTGTCATGCGTCCTCTTGGACCCTGGGAGGGAGACCTTACCGTAGTGGCAGGCCCAATCAAAGATACCCCGAGTTTTCTCTCTTGGAAAGGAGTAGGGCTTCTGCAGCTTCTCTTGGAGGGTCAGGCCTCGCCTGGTTGGCCACTCGATTAATGGGCTTGCCGTATCTCTTGTTTCCCTCCTCGACCAGACGGAGGGGTCAGGACTGGTGTCTCGGGGCCGAGACACATGGCCACCCCACGGGCGGAGAGAGCCTTGGATCAGGTCGGTCACTAGCGAGGTCAACTCAGCCAGCCGTGCCTTTAACATCTCGATCTCCCGTTGCTGCCTATGGTATAAGGCATACATGACGGGGTCGTATCGAGGAGAATCCGGAGCATGGCCCATGATACTGCTCCTTGCTTCGCCAGCAGGTCGGAGTGAGGGCGCCTCGATGTAGACACGCCAAAATTGACGTTACTATGAGTACATCTCATATTACCTTGTAATGCCCCAATTTGACCCTCAAATTAGCTCTGTTTGAGTGGTTTTTCTCACTTTTTTTGGATTTCTCCCTTTTTCCTCTCTTTTCCTATTTTTCCCTATTTTTCTGGATTTTTCTGAATTTTCTGAGCATTTTTCTCTATTTTTATGTATTTTTCAGAAATAACGACTTGATGTGGGGCGTCTTTTAAATAACGGCTTAGACTTGGGCGTTTATCAAAAAATTGACGACTATAGTGGAGGGCGTCCATTCTTTCAAATTTCTATTTTTCTAGATTTTTCTGAGAATTTTTCGGAATTTTTTGAGAATTAACGATTTACAAGGGGATGTTATTTTGAATTTGAAAAGAATAAAAAAATAAAAAATTTGAATTCACGACCTATGCACGGTCGTCTTTTTCAAATTGATTATTTTAATATTATTTTCAACCTCATTCCAGAGGTGATTTGGTGACCTTCCGGGTGTCAGAAAAATACACAAAAATAGTCATTGGAATCAGCACAATGAGATGCACCTCCACCTAAAAAATGAGAAAATAATATTGAGAAATGAAAAATAGCCCTATTTTGAATATTTTGAATTAACGTCCTTATCTAAGTCATGTTTTTAATAACGCCTTCTGGTAGGTCGTCAATTCTTGAATTGACGCCCTTGTTCAGGTCGTGTTTTACCTTTCGGATTCTAAACGAACGCAGCCTTTCCCCAGAGAGTCCCTGCTTCGTTTGGGCTCTTGCCCAGCTTAATCCTCCCCTCCTTGGGCTCTTGCCCCTTCTTATCTTTTCCTCCGTTGGACTCTTTCCTTCTTATCTCTTCTTCGATCTTATTAATAGAGCTTCTGCAGCTCTGTTAAGAGGTTGATTTTCGGATGCTTCTCTTCCCTTCCGTTCTTCTTCTTCTGGTTTTCTTTTCCTGTTTTCTTCTTCTTTCTTTCCTTCGCAGGTTGCTGTTGCTGTGGCTGAAGGAGGGTCTTCTCCACGGTTCACTCTTCATCCTATTGGAAGTCCTCTCCCCATCGAGCATCAAAGCCACGAGCAACAGGCCCCTTCTTCTTGCTATTTTATTCTTCCTTTTGTTTTTATCATCATCGATTCACATATGTATGCATGCATGTTCATACGTATTCATTTTCTTTAACTCAACCACGTTGAGGCTTTCCCCACGGTGCACTCTCGCACACCTTTCATTCATTTTTACTTACATTCATATCATTCATATTCCCACACCCTTTTGCATAGGGGTTTAAGGGCTAACACCCTTAAGGTGCGTTCTTCACCATGTTATCATGCTCATATTTTTATTTAGGATTTGATGCTACACTCACCATGTTCTAATTCCTATCTTTTATTGGTGTTTGTGTCATTTTTGCAAGGGTAATAATAATTGAAGAACTCTCTTCATCGGCCGGCCGATTTGAAGAGAAAGGAAAGCACTCACATCACCCGCATTCAAGGTATTTTTCGCGATCCCTCCATGCTTTTCATTATTATATTTTGAGGCCTTCGCGTCTCTGGCGATCACAAACTCCATCTTAGCACCTCATGCTTATTTGTGTTTCACATTGCTTATTCATTCATTTATTTCTATTCTATTTGATTAAGTGGATTTTTAAAAGAATCTACAAATTGGCGATCACGGTGGGACACCTTTCGTTTTTCTTTTGATTACCCTTTCCCCTTGGGCACCCACGTGTGCCATCTCCCCTTTTGCACCCACGGTGCGTCTCCTTTTTGTGCCCCACGGGCACCCTCCATTGTGCATTGCACTCTCCCCATGTGATCTGTCAGTTTGATAGGTTTTTTTTATAATTTCCACTTATCCAAAAATTTTGATGAGCATGCTAATATCTTAATTCATATATTTGTTGATTGCCTCTGACTGTGAGTGTTTGATATTTCTGGCCGTGGAGTTTTTCTGGAGATAGAGGAAATTAACGCCTTAGACAGAGGCGCGTTTTATTTTAACGCCCTGATCCAGGGCGTCTTATTTATGTGTAACGCCTTCTGCTAGGGCGTCTTCCATCACATCTCCTGCTTTCTGTGAATTCACGCCCTTCCCCAGGGCGTCTTATTGTTTCTTAGCGCCTCACATCAAGGCGCGGGTTTTGAATTTGACGCCCTCACCCAGGGGCGCCCTTTTATTTATAGCGCCTCACACTAAGGCGTGTTTTTCACTGCCCCTGGGCTCTTTGATTAATAGCGCCCCCTGCCAGGGCGTCTTTTTACTGTGGGTTTACATGCTTATATTTGTTGATTGATTATATTGCTGTGATTGGCTTGTTTACCCTGCATTCACTCATTTGCATTGGTTTGGGAGACCTCCTCTCTCTACATTAGGATTCCACACACCCCCTTGGTGAAGGAAGGACCCTCCATTGAGCATTCTATCTCTTTGGATTGGAAATTCCTAAACCAAGCCTCCGTAAGTCCTCGCACCCGTGGATTCCCTCACGGACGCCGGGCAGGTTGTACCCTTAAAGTTCCCGAGTTTAGTTGGCCTATACGCGGTGAGAGAGTGTTCCTAGTTGGCATTGAAGTAAACACATTTGAAACTAGGTTCATCCCTTGTGTGAATCATTCCAAATCTTTGTTAAAAATCATTAATTCACCAAGGTTCAAACAAATCAAGATCAAAAGGTAACTATTCCAACTTGTGTGCTTCTTTGCAAATTATTTTGCTTGAACTTTGATTGGATAATGGCTTACCATAAACAAAACAACATGTTTAATTCAATTCATGAGGATGCACAACCGTGCACATCTTATTCCCCTCAATTTCAACATGTTCATCACAATTCTCACCATACTTTCAAGGGACCACATCCTCATTCTTATGGTCATGCCCGGCCCATGGGCAATGTCCAAACTTATGGTCCCTCATCTCAATTTCGAGCCACTACTCCTCCGGGACCGTCTCCCCCCAACGATGAGAAGGTCTCACAAATCTTGCGTGCATTAGACCATCTCACCCCTCAGCAACTCCAAGCCCTTAAGGCCGCCGTTGAGGGTGCATCTCCTTCATCTCTTCCTCCTTCCAACCCTACACGGGTGGCCCATCACCCACCTCCCTCTTCTATTCACAATCCTAATCGGGTAGCCCATTACCCATCCTCTTCTATTCACATTCCTCCCCGGGTGGTCCGACACCCGCCTCCTTCTATTCCTCCTCCATCACGGCCCCGAGGCCCATTTATTTCTTGCAATCCGGCCCATCCAGGTTCTTCTGCGGGTCATCCCGTTAACTCCCCTCCACGGCCTTTTTATGCCACCCCTCCTTCAAGGCCCTGCCAACCCTTGGTTGCTCAAGTTACACCCCTCCAACAAACCCTTCTTGATAAAGTCACTTTGATGGAGGAACAATTAAGAAGGGTCATGGCTCCTCCTACTTCGGTCAATCCTCTCCATGCCGCTTTAGACAATATTACTAAGATGGAGAAAGAATGGAAGGATAGGAGAGATGATTATGGTATCGGCAGCTCAAGCAAGCAACAGCTGGCAGATTTCGACGATCAAGTGGACACCGTCCGCCCTCCACCCATCCGCACACTTCATTCATATGGCCTTCCACCTCCACATACGCAACATCATTACATTCCTCCATCCACATATACGCCTCCACTACGGTGTCCACTTTAATTTGATGATGAAGAACCGGCAATTGAAGAACTTGAAGCGGTATATGATGATGAGGCTCCGCAGGCATCCCTTCCGAGTTTCCTTCGCCATCCTCTTCCTCCACTGTCGGAAGACCCCTATGCTCAGGACTATGCCACAGTCCCCGATCCAACCCCCATTTATGGGACCTCTTGGTGTTACGATGATGGGTCGATACTCCAATCACCCATACCGCCGCACCATGAGTCTCCTCCTCACCCCAATACTTGGTGTTACGATGATGGGTCGATACTCTAGTCACCCACACCGGTGCATCATGCGCCTTCCCCTATACCTGACATCTCTCGCCCCATTCGACATTTTCAGCGCACCAAACCCTTTCCTTTTACACCATTAACCTCTATTCCATCGGCCTCCGCCAAACCTCCACTACTCTCCACTCCACCGGCCTCCGTCGAACCTCCATCACCCTCCACTACGCCGGTCTCTGCCGAGCCTTCTATTACCCCTCCTCTTTGTTCACTACCTAAGCCGTCCATTATCCCTGTAACGCCAAAACCAGCTTTTCCAGGCCTTTCCCCTATTCCACCACTTAACCTATCACCCTTACCCGTGGCTAATCCTGAGCAAGGTCCACCCCTTTTTGCACTTAAGCCAACCCCTACTGCTTCCGAGCAAAGGGGGAAGCTCGACGTGTTTGAACCTCCGCTTCCACTCACCCTTTCTCCAACATTTTCCATTATACCTCCACCATCCACGAAGCCTTCCGCCTCCGCCTCAAGTACTTGTGCCGAAGATAAGCAAAAGTCGGGCAAGAAGAATTTGGCCACTACCGTGCTGTTCAAGATGCCAGAACTTATTTACCGGATGCCAATCCGGGTTATTGTGCCAAGCATGGTCGAAGAAGCCAAGTCGCCGCCATTGCTCAGAGAAGAATGCCAAGTGTTGATGCCATCCAAGGGCCGGGCAGGGCACCCCTCGCTCCAGTTTTCAAATCTTAAACCCATTCTTCCATACAAGGGGCAAATTCCTATTCCGTTCAAATCAATGGGCATGGCAATGCTTCCTGTATCAACTTTCCAACTCCCTTACATTATTGATCTTTGCCTTCCAAGGGGGTTGTCATTTATTGTTGAAACTTCTTTCATTGGGCCAATTAGTTATACATTTTCACTGCCGTGGAGGGGCAGTTATCTTGGCGCTACGGGGCCTTCCACTGTTTTATCCACCTTCCATTCAACTCCATCCATGTTTTTATCCATCACATTCTCTTCATGGGCCACTCCAAGGGGAAAGAGGAGGATCTCGCCCTCTCACCCTTCATATTCCTCATATTCTTTGCATCTCATGCATTTTTCTTTCAGTCATTCATTCTATTCATTGCATCCATTGCATTACATTTGCATACAATTGCACCTCCTGATTCCCGGGTTTCCAAACCCGTATCTTCCCCGCCTTCCGGCACCTCCAGATATTCCGCATTTCCCATCCTATTCATCTTCATCCTCGGGATCTGTAGGTCCCCTTACATTGCTCGGGCGTTGCCCCCTCCCCAATCTCTTCTCAGGGCATCGCGTCCCTTTTCAGCTCTTGTATCCGGACCCTCCGGATTTCTCTCACTTTCTCCCAGGGCATCGCGCCCCTTTCCACCTTATTCTTCCGGAACCTCCGGACTTTCTCCCAGGGCATCGCGCCCCTTTCCACCTTATTCTTCCGGACCCTCCGGATTTCCCTCACTTTCTCCCAGGGCATCGCGCCCCTTTCCACCTTATTCTTCCGGAACCTCCGGACTTTCTCCCAAGGCATCGCGCCCCTTTCCACCTTATTCTTCCGGAACCTCCGGACTTTCTCCCAGGGCATCGCGCCCCTTTCCACCTTATTCTTCTGGAACCTCCGGATTTCTCTCACTTTCTCCCAGGGCATCGCGCCCCTTTCCACCTTATTCTTCCGGAACCTCCGGACTTTCTCCCAGGGCATCGAGCCCCTTTCCACCTTATTCTTCCAGAACCTCCGGACTTTCCCCTCGGGCATCGCGTCCCTTCCCTTCTCATTCCTCCGAAACCTCCGGATCCTTCATGCCTTTCCCTCGGGCATCGCGCCCCTTCTCATCTTATTCCTCCGGAACCTCCGGATCTTTCACCCCTCTCTTTATCCCTTGGGCATCGCGCCCCTTTCTGTCTTCTTCCTCTAGAACCTCCGGATCTTTCTCTTCTCCTTGGGCATCGCGTCCCATGGTACCTTCCCCCTCCAGAACCGCTGGACTCTCTTTCCTTCCTCCCAGGGCATCCTGACCCTTCTGATTCCATCCCTCCGGAACCTCCGGACCTTCCTGATCCTTTTCATCCACTCATCCTTGGGCACCGCGTCCCTCGGCATCTCATTCCTCCGGAACCTCCGGACCCTCCATCTTTCTTCCGATTCATCTTTCTGCTCTTCCAGGACATCACATCCTTCATTTTCTTCTTCCTTTTCCATCATCTTTTTCCCTATTTCTTCCCAGGACACCGCGTCCCTCGATATTTTATCCCTCCGGAGCCTCCGGATGATTCCTCCTATCATGATTCTCCTCCTTTACTTCCGGACCCTCCAGATCTGCCTCTTTCCATCTATCAATTTCTTCTTCTAATTCCTCCTGATTCTGGGTCCGACCCAACTTCTTCCACATCCACTACCTTGGGCATCTGCCCTTTCTCCCACTGCTTCCGAGGCTTTAGTCCTCACTCCTCCTTCTAATTCTCCGCTTCTTCTGTAGACGGTTCCATGTGATCAGGGTCTCCGCGCCTTAGTAAGGGAGTTCTAGCCCTTGCCTCTCTTCCTTTTTTTTTCTTATTCGTCTGAATCTGGTCTTGGCACCACTCCTTCTTGTTAAGCCACTTTCAAACCCTTTGCTTCCAATCCTTTTACCTGCCAAAGAGGACAAATCCCACGATGATCAACCTCGCCTCTGACAGCTGCTTCTACAAAGGTTGCAAGGTAATATGTTGGCGTAAGTACTCATTTTTATGATATCATTCCCTCATTACTTCACCCATGATTTTCAAGATGAAGTGCTTCTTAACAAGATTAAGAGTGGTGTTTTAGACCTTTATCTTAGACTTTTGTTTAATTAAATATTCCAAAAAGAGTCTTTAGGCTTGCTTATGCAACACTCTTGGTTAATAAGAACCCCGCGCTGGGAATTCAACGTTCTCTCCCTGCTTGTAAAGAGCAACCCTTAGCTGGGCACCGCACACACTTCACGGCGTCCTTAGCTGGCTCCTTTAATAAAACACAGTTGCTACTTTGGCCATGCCATGAGTATATATGAAAGTCTTTTCTCTTCTTCACTCGGCCGAATGCAGGGGCAAGAGATTGACGGATAAGATGACCAACCTCGGTAATCCCCAATACGAGAGGAGTCTCAAATAGGGGCAGTCTTGACCCAAAAATTAAATAAGCTTTCATGATACATCTCGCCAAAAAGGGCTATTATGAAAATCAAGTCAAAATTTTGATAAAAGTAAAATTGTGAATTATGGCATGTCAAGAGTGGCAAAGTCCCCGCAGGGAAAACCCTGGTCGTATGCATGTTAAGGGTCTAAAAATCAAAGGCACAAAGCCCCGGCACAACAGACTACCTCTTTGAGGGTTAACACCTTGAAAGGAATTCAAGTCCCGATATCTCCCATCCTGCATAAAGCTTATCTCCAATTCTTCTTCTCTTCTCCCTCCAAGACCGAATGTTTCTCGGGTATGGCCTTGGTAGGGGCACTGTTGACCATGGGCAGTTGGTTATAGGACGCCACTTTCAATGCACGCCCAGCTTTGGGCAGTTTTAAGCAAAAAGGGGAAGGAACGAGGACCCCTAGCCAGTGGTTTAAGACACCCTTTGATGCTGCATTAACAATGTCTAAACCAAAATCCAAAAAATTGAATATTTCTTGTCCAAAATCCATAAAAATTTAAAATATTTTCCAAAACCCACAAAAATTTGCATATTGATAAAAATTCACAAAAATTTGAATATATTTTTAAAACTCCATAAAAATTTGCATATTCCAAAACTCCATAAAAAAATGCATTGTATTTTCTGATGGTGTTTTTACAGGAACAACTTTGTAAGGATCAAGAGCACGGGATAAGTCCTATCTCCACTCATTGCTATCAATCTATTAATTTCTCCCGATATTCTCATGACATGCCACCCTGGGCATTTTTTTGATTATCATCTCCCTATATCATTCTTATCATCATATCTCCTGATTATCATCCTGATTATTCATCTCCAGATCTTTCAATCAACTCCTGCTAATTTCTCTTGATCAATTCTGCCACTGGGTATTATATCACTCTGATTATTCAACTCTACATCTTGATTAGCCAAGATTGTCATCCTCATGATGAAATAACAAATAATGATGCTTTGTAATATCATGATTCAACTCATAATGGTTGATTGATGCTTTGATTCATGCTTTGATGACTATACTTAAATGCCTTATTCATTGCTTGTTATCTTCATTATATCTTGGCTGATGAATTTTTGAGCGCAGGAAGAAGCTCTTGGTCCCACTGACTGGGCATCATCAATATCCAAGTCCCACGGTGTTTGCACATTATTTCATCTCAGTTCCCCCATGCTCATTGCTATCGCCATCTCCCTGTATGCATTCTACTATATGTTATTAAACTATTAGATTATATCAAGGACCTTGTGGCTTTGGTAAATCTGGAATTTGAGTTCCCCTTCATCAAAAATAATGACGATTCCAGAGGCATCTTAGTCACACGGATAGGCCGTTGAGCCGTCCAAGGCTGGGGACGATGGTTCCCTTTTACGAGTTGGTGCGCGGATAAACGGGCTTCGGCTTAGTATCAGCTCGCTGAATGGGTTTCTTGACTCAGTCTGGACAGTTTAACAATATTATCTTTGATTATCTTATATTTTCGTTTGATTTAATTTTTCCATTTAAACCCAGCATGCATTCATGTAGGATTTTGAATTAACTTTGAAAAATCAATCTGATAAGCTGATTTTGAGGGTTAAATTTGATCCTATTTTCAAGATATGAGATATTCCATGCCGAATTGAGTCATCAGTTCGTTTTGTCGTTGTTTTGGGTCATTTTCTCGAAAGCTCCTTGTTTAGATTTTTATCATCTTATTTTATCTCCTTTCCTTTGATCCACCTTGGCTGCAGCACGTCCACTGGCTGGTAACCGCTCTCCAATGGTGAAACCTACATGTTTGTGACCTGGGGTACTTCCACCGCGCTGGAAGTTGATCATTCTTTTATCTCCTTCGTGCACCTCGTGCACACTCCCTCTTTTATCCAAACATCGTTGATTTCTGTGAATTTCCCGAGATTACTTCATCTCGTGCTTCTGATTTCAATTCTCATCAAGTGATGTCGATTGCGTGTCTCATCACACCTTGGCATCTACTTTTCAGTTTGCTCTGCTCCCTTGCAAAGCAGACGCCAAGGCGGGACAGCTGTAGACACGCCAAAATTGACGTTACTATGAGTACATCTCATATTACCTTGTAATGCCCCAATTTGACCCTCAAATTAGTTCTGTTTGAGTGGTTTTTCTCACTTTTTTTGGATTTCTCCCTTTTTCCTCTCTTTTCCTATTTTTCCCTATTTTTCTGCATTTTTCTGGATTTTCTGGGCATTTTTCTCTATTTTTATATATTTTTCAGAAATAACGACTTGATGTGGGGCGTCTTTTAAATAACGGCTTAGACTTGGGCGTTTCTCAAAAAGTTGACGACTATATTGGAGGGCGTCCATTCTTTCAAATTTCTATTTTTCTAGATTTTTCTGGAAATTTTTCAGAATTTTTTGAGAATTAACGACTTACAAGGGGATGTTATTTTGAATTTGAAAAGAATAAAAAAATAAAAAAATTGAATTCACGACCTATGCACGGTCGTCTTTTTCAAATTGATTATTTTAATATTATTTTCAACCTCATTCCAGAGGTGATTTGGTGACCTTCCGGGTGTCAGACAAATACGCAAAAATAGTCATTGGAATCAGCACAATGAGATGCACCTCCACCTAAAAAATGAGAAAATAATATTGAGAAATAAAAAATAGCCCTATTTTGAATATTTTGAATTAACGTCCTTATCTAAGTCGTGTTTTTAATAACGCCTTCTGGTAGGTCGTCAATTCTTGAATTGACACCCTTGTTCAGGTCGTGTTTCACCTTTCGGGTTCTAAACGAACGCAGCCTTTCCCCAGAGAGTCCCTGCTTCGTTTGGGCTCTTGCCCAGCTTAATCCTCCCCTCCTTGGGCTCTTGTCCCTTCTTATCTTTTCCTCCGTTGGACTCTTTCCTTCTTATCTCTTCTTCGATCTTATTAATAGAACTTCTGCAGCTCTGTTAAGAGGTTGATTTTCGGATGCTTCTTTTCCCCTCCGTTCTTCTTCTTCTGGTTTTCTTTTCCTGTTTTCTTCTTCTTTCTTTCCTTCGCAGGTTGCTGTTGCTGTGGCTGAAGGAGGGTCTTCTCCACGGTTCACTCTTCATCCTATTGGAAGTCCTCTCCCCATCGAGCATCAAAGTCACGAGCAACAGGCCCCTTCTTCTTGCTATTTTATTCTTCCTTTTGTTTTTATCATCATCGATTCACATATGTATGCATGCATGTTCATACGTATTCATTTTCTTTAACTCAACCACGTTGAGGCTTTCCCCACGGTGCACTCTCGCACACCTTTCATTCATTTTTACTTACATTCATATCATTCATATTCCCACACCCTTTTGCATAGGGGTTTAAGGGCTAACACCCTTAAGGTGCGTTCTTCACCATGTTATCATGCTCATATTTTTATTTAGGATTTGATGCTACACTCACCATGTTCTAATTTCTATCTTTTATTGGTGTTTGTGTCGTTTTTGCAAGGGTAATAATAATTGAAGAACTCTCTTCATCGGCCGGCCGATTTGAAGAGAAAGGAAAGCACTCACATCACCCGCATTCAAGGTATTTTTCGCGATCCCTCCATGCTTTTCATTATTATATTTTGAGGCCTTCGCGTCTCTGCCGATCACAAACTCCATCTTAGCACCTCGTGCTTATTTGTGTTTCACATTGCTTATTCATTCATTTATTTCTATTCTATTTGATTAAGTGGATTTTTAAAAGAATCTACACTCGGTGATGTGACCCTTTGAGGTTAGTTCCTCAGAAAAGGAGGAGGTCTTCCCCATACAGCGACGGCGGAGAGGGTTCCAAAGGAACACTTCTTTGTCTTGTGCCTCCTCAGTCGGAGGCGTGAAATATACATCTTGGTGGGCTTCCCGCAAGTCTGCAGCTTCCGCGGGGTCATCGCCGGACAGGGCCGAAACCGATATAACATCAGTTTCGTAATAGTCTTCTAGTGAAAAGCCCAGACCGGGGTGCTTGGTGATTTGCAGTAGCCGCCGATCCAGGTTTGGTGGGTTCCACATCCTTTCAAACATTTTATTCCGGCTGGAGGGTTGATAGGGGGGGATCTTTTACTTTCTGACCACTCTGGCTACCCGGTCAGTCATGTGGGGAAGTCCCGCAATGGGGACGTGCGGGTCATGCAACTCGTCAGGGAACCGGCAATCATCGTCTTCCCTGACTAGCTTTTCCCCGGCAACATAAAAGATAGTGGGTGGCCCCTCAGGGTTAGGCACCTCAAAAGTTCTCAGTTGCTCGGCTACTTGACAGTCTGCTTCTGTAATGGGCTTGACGATCCCTGGCGGGACTCTAACATCCTCCAGCAGGTCTTCGAGGCAGGGCATCCCCGGTGTGGGATAGATGGCGAGAGGAGTTGCCTTGAATACCCCCCCTTCTTGTGCGATGAATGGTACATGTGGGTGAGCCACGTAGCCCGGGGGCGGCGGAGGAAACCAACCGCCCGACTCCACTTTCTTCTTTCCCCTGCCTTGGGCAGCCTGGGGAGCTTGCTTTGCCTTCTCTAAGTACAGATTGGCATCTGACAAATGACACTCGAACACCTCGAACGGGTGGAGATCGGTGAAGATTCTGACTTCCTTCCCCTCGCAAGGGTACTTGATGCATTGGTGCAGGGTGGAAGGCACCACTCTGTTCTGGTGTAACCAGGGCCGACCAAGCAACGTCTTATAGGAGGTGTTGGAGTTGATGACGTGGAACTGGACCTTAGTGGTGAAATCATCAAAGGTCAAGCTGAATTCTGCGACCCCCATGGGCACCTCGCATTTCTAGTTAAAACTAGCAATCTTGACATTCTTGACCTCAACCAGGTGTACGTCAAAGTAGTGTTTTTGGTACACCCGGTAGGGGAGTATATTCACTGCCGCCCCTGGGTCGATCAGGACCCTGTTGATAAGCTGGCCATTCAGCTGCCCTTTCATGTAGAGGGGTCTATTATGACTGCAGGTCGGCAGGAGCATGTCATCTTCTGTGAAAGCCACAGCAACTTCAGGTGATATTTCTGCCAGACAAGCTTCAAGGTGTGTTGGCGTCTGGAGTGCGGCAATGATGGCCAGCCGTGTTTCTTCGTCCTGAGACAGCATCTCCCATACGGTGAATCGGGCCGGGATCTTCTTGAGGTGTCTGACTATTCGATCGGCAGCCCACACCTTGAGTAACTTCATCTCTTCGACTTGGCCATGCCTGCCCCCACCTTGGAGCCAGGGTGTCAGATCAGGGGATGCCTCCTTTGTGGGTTCTGTCACAGCCTGTTGAGCCTGTGGGGCCTACTGGGCTTCCTCCGTTTCTTGCATGAATTGGGCAAGGTTTGGGATGTCGTTAAATTCTTCTTATGGCTGAGGAGGAGTCGCTACCGGTGGAGCTTGGGGACTGCTTGCTTCTCTGGTCGAAGGAGACCCTTGGGAGCGTGCCTGCCCCCCTGCTCGGGCTAACAGGAATTCGGCGAATGAAGGGGTGCCTCGGCTCCTGGATCCTCCGGGATAGAGACCCGACGGAGGAGGGATCTCGGTGCCTCGGACCTTTGGCCCGGGGACCTGGTATGGCTGTTCTCCCCTGAGCATAATGTTGAGGTTATCCTGAGGAGGGCGCCCCCACTTCCTTCCCGACCTGGTGGCGTGTTGGGAAGTGGATGCTTCAGCCTGGCTCACCTCCGTCGGCTCATGGGGTAACTCTTCTTCTTTTTCTTCCAGGGAGAGGGCAGTGTCGAACAACGCCGAGAGGGTGTTGCAGGCGATGACGACCTCCTTTTTCTTCTTGTTCATGGGTCTTCTCTTCTTCTTCTTCTTTTCTGCTGTAGCCAGTGGCTGCTCTAGGGGAAGTTCATCCCACAGGGGAGGCTCTTTCTCTGCTTCAGCTTCTGCTCCTGGAGCCAGTTCGAGTGATTCGAACTCCTCCCAGGGGACATACTCTTTCAGCTCCACGGGCTGGATTTCAAGCTGTTCATAATCTTCAAGCCCATCAAAAATAGCCTGGAGTCTTTCAACTGCCGGGCTGGTCTTCTTATGCATCCGCATCGGGACGCAGTTCTTTTTATTGTGAGTAGGCCGCCTCATGACCAGTCGAGGGGCCGCGTCGTGCCAGGCTGGGCTCACCGGGGGTGGTGTAGGCAGGGGTGTCACACCTCTCAGATGAACTCCTGGGGTGGGCCGAGAGATACGTGCTCTTCTATTCTTGCTGGGTACAGTCTGCCAACCCCCTCGGTCTTGAGCTGGGGTCATGATAAAAGTTTCATAAGTGGCGCGGGTGCTGGCCTCCGCCCACTCCTCAGGCAACTCCTGGTATAACGAGACCATGTTGACGGTGGAGGTTATGTTGGGCAACTCATGCGGTTGCGGGGGGTCTACCTTATGCTCCCCCATGTCGAGCTCCCCGTTCTTGATTAAGGACTCAATAACGTCCTTGAAGACGTAGCAGTCCTCAATGGTATGCACGAGCATCCGGTGGTACAGGCAGAAGCACGGGTCATCTTTCTTCTTCAGGTCACCGGGCCTCTTCGGCTCTGGCAGTGTGATTTTATTGTAACTGGTTGCCCACTCAAACAGGAGCTTGGACTTGTCTCGGGAGAAGGAATATAGCTTGTTTCTCATTTTCCCCCTCAGTGAGGGGCCCTCCCGCCATTCTGTAGTTCTGGGCGGAGGAGGGTTGGCAGCCCCTTTAGCTGTTTCCTTTTATTTCTCAAAGGTCTGGAAGTCCAGCGCTTGTACTTCCGGGGGAACTGGCTTCTTCTCGGCCTGTCTAGCTCTCTGGCTTGATGCGGCCGGGGTGGAAGAATATCGGGCAAGAAACGCCTCAATCTCGGCTACCACATTATTCAGGCGATCAAATGTCTTGACTTCGGTGCCAATCATCCTTTCCAAGATTTCTTTCTTCAGGTTCTGCTTGCAGATCTGCACCGCATCCTCCTGGTGCGGGGGACGCCTACACCTCATGCTGAGTTTCCTCCACCTTTTGATGTAGTCGAGGGCTGACTCATCATTCTTCTGCCTTGTGGCGTAAAGTTCTGCCACAGTGACTTCCCGTTCAGCAACGTAGAATCTTTCTTTGAACTTCTTCTGCATGTCGGGCCAGTCAGCAACAGACTCGGGTGGCAAGCCGGAGTACCACTCAAAGGCAAGCCCGGTAAGTGTCGAGCCGAAAAACTTCAGGAGGTAGGCCTCATCAGCAGCCAAATCCCCCATGACGTTCACATAGTAAGCAATGTGCTCCCTAGGAGACCCTTGCCCATTAAACTTTTCAAACTTTGGTGGCTTGGTTACGCCAACCGGCAGCTTCTTTGCGGCATAATGAGCCGGGTAGGGCACCTGGTAGACGTCGAACGGCGTCTGATCCCCGTCGCCTCTCTCTGCCAGTTTCATGTCTATCATTTGTTCAAGCATCAACCGGCTGACTACTGCCGGGTCGACCGGGCTTGGGTAGAAATGAGCGGGCTGCGCACTCGGGGTAGCCAGCACGGTCGCCTGGGGGGCCATGGAGACCCTTGGGAAAGTAAGGCCTGTGGCGGGGCCGGCGCCGTGTAATGTGCCTGCTGCGGGGGCGTGCCCCCGAGAGGGTTAAGGGCTGCTGGAAAAGCTATGGCTTGCAGAGTTGCTTCTGAAGATTGCCCACTGTCCCTGGGTTCTTCGAGTAAAACCTCGATTTGTGCGGACGTCGAGGGTTGAGCATTCCGCTCATTTAGTTGCTTCTTTAGCAACTCAATCTCTTGCTAGAATCGTTGTATCATGAGCAACATTGCCGGGTCGGTTGTGGAGCAATTGGGCATGCCCCCTGTCACTTCGGCCGGGGCATCCTCGGACGATGTGGAGGGTCCGCTGCCCGTGCCCCCAGTGGTGACGACATTGGCCGTCAGGGCCGCAAGGGGTTCCTCAGGGAAGGTCCCTTCGGCGCCTGTCTGTGCCGCGTCGCCTGCCGCTCTTCCTCTTCTAGTGAGGGGCCCTGGCCTGGCGGCGAGTCTGGCAATCTCTTCAGGGTCGGTGGGTAGGGCCCCATACCGACCGAAGACTCCTGCCATATTGCAGGCGAAGACTTTCCATCTTCTGTCCCTCTTCGTCATTCTCCTGGCTGACCTTCTCGGGAAGACCAACCTGTCAAAGACCGAGCGTCGGGGCGGCGCTTCCTCCCGAGAAGGGGACTGGCGCGGCTCCTCCGACCGATTCCTTGACTCCGCACTAGGCACGGGCTGGGCTTCTTCTTCTTCTTGGGAGTCGGCGGCCACCGCCCCGAGCAATCTCTGGCGACTCAAGGGAGTGCTACCTGGGCCCCGGAGGTAGTTCCTCATGGCCTGCTCGATCCCTTCCCACTCTTGGTCGGGGAGAGCAGCCGATGGCTGCGTGTCGATGGAAGAGGCAGGAGGGGAGTAAACCCTGGGTGCCGGGTGGGCAGCATTATGTCGGCACCCACGGCGATGACGGCGGGCGTCCTCGGGTGGCACCGGCGTGACAGGTGCTGGTTGGCAGGCTGGGGTCGTCAGCTCGGCCCTTTCATCTCTTCGGGCCCTTA
Organism: Amorphophallus konjac; assembly: GCA_022559845.1. Taxonomy (NCBI): domain Eukaryota; kingdom Viridiplantae; phylum Streptophyta; class Magnoliopsida; order Alismatales; family Araceae; genus Amorphophallus; species Amorphophallus konjac. The sequence continues at coordinate 70,144,191 of CM040122.1, read as the reverse complement.
TCGGGCGGAAAGTGACGGGTCTCCTCTGGGTGTATGCAGCGGGCTGGGCCTCCTTGGGAACCCAAACTTGTTTCAATTTGGCCAGCCTGTAAGTCGGCGCAGTCTTCAGTGCCGCGACCGGGGCCGCGAGTGTCACTTTCCCTTTCAACTTCTCCAGTCCTTGAAAAGAGTTGCGGACTGGGATAGTCGGGACAACGCGGTCCGGTATCACCTGGGACCTTTGCCCTTCCAAGTGGACTCGGATGGTCCCGACGGCCATGGATTTTCTGGAGCTAGATATGCGGCGCCCCAAGACGACGCCAGTGTCATTCCTCGGGAGCCTCCTCCGGTGAGATGCCGATCCTTGATGGGACGGGCCAGCAGTCTGGTGCACATGGTGTACGTTGCAGCTCAGTGTCATTGTCGGGACGCCGTTGTTGTTCTTGGCCATAGCTCGGCCGACAGCAGTTTCAGTGGCCCCCGAGGTGGAAGCGTTGATCTGGGGCTCATCCGGTGCTTTCACGTCGAGGATGTTGACAAAGGCCACCCCCAAGAAGTTGGGGAAGCCCACCGTGGGAGGGAAACTCCCGAAGTTGAGGGGGACCGCCAGGTAGCCGCCCCGAACATGGTTCTCGACGACCTGAGGGCCGCAAGTGACTACCATTGTTGGCACCATGATGTGATTCTCCTGCATTTGGGAAAGTAGCGCAATTAGTATTACAAGAAAGGAGCCACAGGGCCCCTAGTCTCGGCAAAGAGATGAAGGGTGGATCTGTCCCACCAGGCGTGCCAGAATTGTGGACGCACTTTTCGAACACTCATTATGTTGTTCGTCTATTCGGGTGGTTCATTCGTCTATTAAGTGCGTGGACATGCCAGTCACGAAGTGACAATTTATTCGGGCTTCATGGAGCCCGTGGTGCGCTCGAGCTGACTTCGTCAGACGATTGTGTAGTTCATGTCGGGACCAGATCCCATCGTGCCATGAAGGTCACGACGTCATTTACATCCCTCATACGAAGGAACACCCTTGATTAATTGCCGAGATTAGGGGCCCTGCGGCCGAAAGGACTAATACTAATTACGCGAGAAAGAAGCAGGGATAGATCACGTTGAGATCCGCATCGGGTTATGGGCCACAGGTCATATTGGTCACTCGTGGACCCTTTTCATGTTCGGACGAAGGTCCGTGATAGAAACGCTGTGGAAACCGGGATGAATCCGTTCAAATGTCTGCCGAACGCTCGGCAATCTTGACGGTAGCTCGAAAAGGGTTCGGTCTTGAGCAACGGGTCCGGTCCGATCAGAATGTTGGCCTGGGGCGAGGTCGGGTCGTGGCTATTTTGGGATGACTCTCAAGACCCAGGCCCGACTTGCACGGGCGACATTGCTATTCCTTCGGCGCCGGGTCACGGGAGAGACGGGGCTATAGTGGGGGCCTTAACATTTTTTTTTATCTAGAAAAAGATTTTTTTTATTATATGATTTGGTATGGTCTGTCTCCCTAACACATTCATTTTTTTTTTGAGTGATCTCTTCCCCAACACATTCATTGTTATCATTGTTATTTGTTATTATTCTCTCTTTTGATTACATATTCCCCCCGTTTTCATGTTTATTTATTACTCATATGCCCACATTTCGATCTATTTATTTATTATGATTTCCCCCCCCCCTTTTTTATCGCCATTGTTGCTATTATCATTATCATTTTATATATATATATATATATCATATTTTTTCTTGGAGGAATGGGCCTCTGGAGGGCTAAAAAAAAGGGGGGGTTGCTGAAAGAGCGTGCCGCTGAAGAGGGATGGTTGAAGAAATGCACCGCGGAAGGTGACAGGGAGGTGTGTCGCGGAAGGGTTCACATGAGGTGTACCGGGGAAGACACCGAGGAGTGTGTGCTGGAGAAGGCCTTGCCAGGCGTGCCGGCGAAGGAGGGAAAGAGTGTACCGGCGAAGGTGGCCAGAGGCGTGCCACTCGGGGCCCAAGGGAGGTGCACCGTGGACGGCGGCAGGGAAGTGTGCCGGCGAAAGTTTAAAGGGGACCGGTAGGGTGTACCGGTGAAGGGTCGGAATAGGCATACCGATGAAGGCCCACTCCTCCCCCTCCTCTTTTAAGGCTTTTCTTTTCTTCTTGTCTTTGATCCTTATGCAGTTTTATACAACTCTTTTCTCCCTTTCTCACAACATGTTCTTTACAGATTGAGTATTTAATCCACGGCGTGGTCGTTTGATCCGATTCTTCTCATGTTGTTCACAGTGGCTTGCTTCAATTAGGGCATTCTACAGCCGATCGTTATGTTCGTTCGTTGTTCCCCTTTGCCTTTTGATGCGTTGCTACTCCATTTGTTTGTTGCTTCCTTTTGTCTTCTGATGTATTATTATTATTTCTTACGAAAATTCGGCAGCATCTCCCCTTGACCCGAGCGTAAGGGGGATACAGGGAACGCGCCCACGGGGAGTGGCGGAACCCGACAACTGGAGGTGGGCGCCCGAGAGCGGCAACACCTTTAACAAAATCTTGAAAAACTCGAAGGTAATGATGAACGGGGGACCTCCCTAGGACTAGTCAGGGGTGTGCCGGGCTAGGGAGCTCAAAGGTGTGCCGGTGAAAGCTCTGGGATCGCGTGGGGAAGACCCATGGGGGTGTGCCGTTAAAAACAGGCGCCAAGGGTGTACCGGCGAAGAGGAGGAAGGGTGCACCGGGGAAGGTCTGGTGGAGGGGTGCCGGCGAGGGGCGTCAAAGGGGTGTACCGGTGACGGGGAGATTAGGTGTGCCGGCGAGGTGTTCACAGACAGCGTACCGGGGAAGACACCAAAGGTCGTGCCGCTAGAGGGCTAGGTGGGGTGTGTCTAAGGGGGTTAGGCTGAAGGGAGGCCAACTAAATGGGCTAGAACCTGGGGGAAGGACGGGGATCTCGTGTTGGTTCATCCAACTGGGGCGTTGGTTAGTAACGGGGGATTGGGGCTGGAGAAGGGATGAAGGCCAGAGAGAAGGGCATTGGGCTTGTGAGGCCCCGAGAAAAGGGAAGGGTAGACTCCCTTGGGTCGAAGACTAGGCGTAAAGGCCAGGGATCATACGGATGAACATCATCGACATGAAGATCCCAAGAAATCAGAGAAGGAGAGAAAGCGAACAACACACCATGCACACTGGCATAAACCGACGGAAGCAACAAGGAACCCAAGAATGGTTATTTTTTTTTTATTCACGAAGAAGAATGACCACGGCCGGCCACATACATTGCAAAGCACATTCGTGCCGAAACTACGGACAGGGGAAGGGAGAAGCTCATGAAAATGAAAGAGAAAGAAAGAAACGGGGGGGGAGTGCTGGGGCTGAACAGGGGTGACTACTCCCTGCCCTTCCCCACTCCCTCCTCTACATCAAAGCTCACACTCCCTCTCTCCTTCTCTTCCTTACTCTCTTTGTCCCGACGGTCGTCGGGGAACCTCACGTCGGAGTCCACCCTCCTACTTCTCTTCTCTCGCCTTCTTCCTCTGTGGCAGCCTTGTTGTTTCTCTCTACCGCTGTCTTTTTTCTCTGTTTCTCCTCTGTCGTCCCCCTTTTCTGTTCCGAAGAAGAGGGGTTTTTATACCCCACACGGCGGGAGCGTTCGAACACGGCAACCGGAAGTGGGAAGCGACCGGCCATGATGGGGTTTGACTTCCACCATCCTGGATGTCAGGGGAGTAGCCTGCATGGCCCAACCTCCGGCCGACACCTCGGACAGCCCACTGCGCGCCAAAGATCTGTAGGGCATGGTCCCGAGATTTGGTCTGCCGGACGTGCCGTTGAAATGCCTGAACGTTGTGCCGCTGGCGGGCAAAACAAGCGTATCGCTGAGGGGGCCAAAAGGACGTGCCGCTGGAAGGCACGGCAAGTGTGCCGCTGAAGAGCCCAAAGGGTGTGCCATTGAACGGCCAGGATGGCGTGCCGCTGGAGACCACTAGAGGCATGCCGCTGAAGGGGCCTCAGGGCGTGCCGTTGAAGGGCCCAAGGGCCGTGCCGTTGAAGGGCCCAAGGGGGCGTGCCGTTGAAGGGCCAAAGGGCCGTGCCGCTGAAGGGCCGAAGGGCCGTGCCGCTGAAGGGCTCTCAGGGGCGAGCCGCTGAAAGGCTTCAGGGGCGTGCCGCTGAAGGGCCTTCAGGGGCGTGCCGCTGAAGGGCCTTCAGGGGCGTGCCGCTGAAGGGCTTCAGGGGCATGCCGCTGAAGGGCTAAATGGGTAGTTTTGAGCCCGTTGTGAGCACGAGTTGTGACCCATCTGATTTTCTTCGAGGCCCATGAATTGTGGGGCTCTTGGTGGTTGATTTCTCTTCACCGTCGTGACTCTGGAGACAGCTTTATGGCAAGGTGTGCGTGTTCGGGGAGTCTGGATGGCCCTCCCTTCTTCACAGTTTCCTCGGTTGACGTGGTTGTTGATGCTGGACTAGTTGGGACATACGGGAGTGCAATTTTGCATGTCCACAGAGACCGAGCTCGCCCGACTCGAAGAACGGAGGGGCCGACTGCGCCACATGACAAACTTTCCTTGCGTCGGAATCCTCCCTCTTGAAGACATCTTCAGGGGCGTCGATTGAGCGTGGCACCCCTTAGCTCCCCTCTTTTTTTTATTCTTTTTGAAATGTAACACAGGGGTATGCCCCGAAGCACATGTCATTTAATCCTTTTTGAATGGAACAGAACATTTACAATTTCTCGTGTCCTTTCAGTGTGCGTGGCATTCGCTCTAGGGGGATCTCTTTTTTTTTTCTGCTCTCCTTTCTTTCTCTTCTTCCTCTTTATCATTTTTTTGTCGGCACACACCGGTAGAGTGTAAGTCCTTGCGGTAGTCCGCTCTCGGGGAACCAGGTAGGGATCCATGTGGGGCACGGGAGAGTGCTCGCCCTCCCACGGGGAGAACGAGGGGACCACTCCACCATGCCAAACGGGTGGACCACCGGTCTCTCCCTATGTCGGAACTGCGCACTGGCCTTAGGCGGAGGAGATTGGGCCTCTTGTCGCTCGGAGGGGTGACGAACGGAAATTTGCCTAACCAATGACCCGAATGGGAGGTCCAAACTAAAGGGAATATTCACCGCCCGGAGAAGACGGAGAGAAGGGTTTATTTAGTCAATGGCCTGGATGGGAGGTCCAAGCTAAAGGGATACCCACCGCCCGGGGAGGACGGAGAGAAGAGTTTGTTTAGTCAATGGTCTGGACGGGAGGTCCAAGCCAAAGGGATACCCACCGCCCAGGGAGGACGGAGAGAACAGTTTGTTTAGTTTTTGGTATCCCTGCTGATACGGGGCGATGGTTCGAAATGGGGGGAAGCTGTCTCCCCCTTTTCCATTTTCTTTTTTCTTCTTCTTCTTTTTTTCTTCTTTCTCTTCTCTTCTTCCTTTTTCTCTCTTTTTTTTTCTTCTTCCTTTTTCTCTCTTTTTTTCTCTTTCTTCTTCCTTTTCCTCTCTTTTTTCTCTTTCTTCTTCCTTTTCCTCTCTTTTTTTTTCTTTCTTCTTCCTTTCCCCCCCTCCTTTTTCCTCTCCTTTTTTTCTTTTTCTTTTCTCCCTTTTTTTCTCTTTTTCTCCCTCTTTTTTTCTCTCTCTTCCCTTTTTTTTCTTCTTCTCTTCCCTGCTCCCATTCTTTTTTCTCTTATCTCCCTTTTTTTTTCTTCTTTTTTTTCTTTTTTTTGGTTCCTTTTTGAGAATGTGAATGACGATCAAGTCATTCGGACATCAATCATGCAAATTCACCCAAGATAGGGCGAAGGATTATCTTATTGATTGAATGGGGGTGCTGGAGCGTGGTACAACCTCAAGTGTCTCCCATTAAGAGGCGGGAATTGAACCTCCCCGCTGTGGTTGACAATTACATAAGCTCCACCCTCGTAGACTTTTTGGACTACGTAAGGTCCGAGCCAATTTTCATTCAGCTTACCCTTAGGGTTGGCGGCCATGACGTCTTTTCTCTTGACCATGACAAGGTCGCCTCTCTTGAACTCGCGTTCCTTGACGAGCTTGTCAAAGGCATGCGCTATTCGGGCCTGGTAGACCTGAATGTTCTGTTGGGCCTGAAGCCGCTTTCTTTCCAAACTGGAGAGCTCTTCGAGTCTTCGCTCGACGTTGGTCTGCCCTTCCTGGACAAGCCCGTGCTGGATGGCGACCCTGAGGGAGGGTACCTCCAATTCGACGGGGATAATTGCCTCATATCCAGCTCTCCCTTCATAAAATCAACCAAAGATTAAGAATCTGGAATTATTAATACACACTAGCCTTACATAGGAACTACATGATCAAGAATTCAAATCAAAGCTCAATAGCACTTGTGCATATGTAACTGCCAAATCCACAGCTTAGACAATTGCATCCCTCATTTGCTATTCCAAGCAAATGCCTTTCAACCATGTACCTCTTAGATCAAAGCATTAAGTATATTAGATTTTTGTCTGCCTTATTGCTTTGTCCCTTTGGGATCTTTTTTACCACACATGATGCTACACTACCCTTCACTGCTCAACGCGAACCTCAACTCTTGCCTTAGGAGAAGCAGGCCCGATTTCACAGATCAAGGTTCCCTTTTCCGTTTTACGCGAAACTCAACACGTCTTAGGTGAAGTAGGCCCGGTTACTAAGATTAGGGGTATTTTTCATGGTATTTTTTTTGTTTTTCTATCTTTTTTTTTCATAATGCCATTACACTTATTTGATGGATAATTTGGCAGAAAGCTTTGTAAAAAGATCTCTTTTCTTAAGAAGTACAGAATACCAGACATCATACCTAAAATGACAGGGGGCTTGTCTTGCTTGTTTCATTAGTGTGCAACGTGAAATTTTTTCTTCTTCTAAAGTGCACATGAACTTTAAAGAGATTCTTATATCAGCTTTCCATGGCTAGATTCACTAAATTCCCCATCATCCTTCTCCCTAGTCTTTTCTATTCTAGAATTACTTTTAATTTAAGCATGAATCATGAGACTCAAAATGGAGTTTACATCTTTTCATTTGCATGCAACAATACATGATATCAAGTAAGAACTCAGATCAGGTGGTACTCACATGAAATGAAACATTTTTTTCTTTTCTCCCCCCCAACTTGAATGACATTGTCCTCAATGGCATGTAGAATATATGAACATGACAATGCATATATGAATGCTTGGGAAGGAAAGGTACAACCTGGGGTGCGCAGACGTGGCTATTTTGGCAGGCAGTTTTACGAACGACTTCTTCCAACTCCTACAAACACAAATGAAAATGACTCACTAGATTTTTGAAGAGAAATGGTTGGGTTGCCTCCCAACAAGCGCTAAGTTTAACGTCTTCAGCCAGACAACATTCTTGTATTTATCATGGGTCACTCAGTGGGATTGATTCCTTTGATGGAAGTTGTGTGTTCTCTAAGTAGAGTTTGAGACGCTGACCATTGACAGTGAAAATTTGACCATTTTTAGGATCTAGAATTTTGACAGCACCATGATCAAAGGCTTTGAGCACAACAAATGGTCCATCCCACTTAGACTTTAATTTTCCGGGGAATAAGCGCAACCTTGAATTAAAGAGCCAAACTTTTTGATCAGGTTGAAATGATTTTCTCACAATGTGTTTATCATGAAAAGCTTTGGTCTTGGCTTTGTAAATCTTGGCATTTTCATAGGCTTCATTCCTCAACTCCTCTAACTCATTTAGTTGTAGGGCCCTATGAGATCCGGCTTGTGCTAAGTCAAAATTGAACTGCTTAATAGCCTAATAGACCCTATGCTCAAGCTCAACGGGTAGGTGACAAACTTTTCCAAAGATTAACCTATATGGAGACATTCCAATGGGGGTTTTGTATGCTGTCCGATAGGCCCAAAGAGCGTCATCCAATCTTTCGGACCAATCCTTCCTATCGGGCCTAACAGATTTCTGCAGGATGTTTTTGATCTCCCTATTGGATGTCTCCACTTGGCCACTTGTTTGGGGGTGATAGGGGGTGGTAATCTTATGAGTGATCACATATTTCTCGAGAAGAGTTCAGAATTGGGCATGAGTGAAATGAGAACCTCCATCACTAATGATCGCCCTCGGACACCCGAACCTTGAAAATATATTCTTTCGGACAAACTTCGTGACGACTTTGTGATCGTTAGTCCGGGTGGCAATGGCTTCAATCCATTTAGACACATAGTCGACTGCCACAAGAATGTACTCATGTCTGAATGATGGCGGAAAGGGCCCCATAAAATCAATTCCCAAAACATCAAAGATTTCGACCACTAGAATGGGGTTGAGTGGCATCATATCACGTTTGCTCATGTTTCCAATGGCTTGACACCTAAGATAAGTCTTGCTAAATTCATAGGCGTCTTTGAAGAGAGTGGGCCAGAAGAATCCACTTTGCAACACTTTGGCGGCTGTTTTCTTTCCCGCGAAGTGTCCCCCACAAGCTAGAGTGTGACAAAAATTCAAGACGCTTTGTTGTTCTTCCTCGGGGACACATCTCCTAATTATTTGATCTGGACCTACGTGGAACACTTCAAGATCTTCCCATAAATAGTGTTTGATTTTGGCAAAGAAATGTTCTTTTTCATGTTTAGACCACACATTAGGAATTTGTCTCACTGTTAAGTAGTTGACAATGTCTGCGAACCATGGGAGTTGACTATGGGTGATGGACAAGAGATGTTCATCTGGAAATGAATCTTGCAAAGGAGCATTATCAGTTGTGAGAATCCGAGAAAGATGATCGGCAACTTTATTCTCAGAACCTTTTTTGTCTCGGATCTCAAGATCAAATTCTTGGAGTAGGAGGATCCACCTAATGAGTCTAGGTTTGGCATCCTTCTTAGAGAACAAATATTTAAGAGCTGAGTGATCAGAGTACACAATGACTTTTGCCCCTAAGAGATATGATCGAAACTTTTCAAGGGCAAAGACAACAGCTAACAGCTCCTTTTCCGTGGTGGTATAGTTAAGCTGAGCATCAGCGAGGGTGCGACTCGCATAATATATCACCACCGGACACTTGTCAATTCTTTGGCCTAGAACTGCCCCGATAGCATAGTCGGAGGCATCACACATGATTTCAAAAGGTAAAGACCAATTAGGAGATTGGAGAATGGGTGCCTTGGTCAAAGTCTCTTTAAGGGTATTGAAAGCCTCAAGGCAGGCAGCATCTAAATAGAATGGAGTGTCTTTGGCCAAGAGAAGAGTTAACGAACGGGCAATCTTAGAAAAGTTACTTATGAACCGGCGGTAAAAATCGGCATGGCCGAGGAATGAACGAATTTACCTCACAAAGGTCGGAGGAGGGAGATTAGAAATAAGGTCAATCTTGGCTTTATCCACCTCTATACCCCGTTCGGACACAATATGGCCCAAAACTATGCCCTCTTGAACCATGAAGTGACTCTTTTCCCAACTAAGAACAAAGTTGGTTTCAATACATCTTGCAAGCACTTTCTTCAAATTTTCCAAACAGTTTTCAAATGACTCCCCAAACACAGAAAAATCATCCATAAAGATCTCCAAGAATTCTCCTACCATATCAGAGAAAATGGCCATCATGCACCTTTGAAAAGTGGCCGGTGCATTGCAAAGACCGAATGACATTCTCCGAAAGGTAAATGTTCCATATGGGCAAGTGAATGTGGTCTTCTCTTGGTCTTCCGGATAAATGGCCACTTGATTGTACCCAGAATATCCATCTAGGAAACAAAAATATCTTTGGCCCGTCAATTTCTCTAGAATTTGATCAATAAAGGGGAGTAGAAAATGGTCCTTTTTGGTCATGGCATTGAGTTTCCTATAATCGATGCACACTCTCCATCCCGTGGTGGGCCTAGTAGGCACATCTTCTCCTTGTTCATTTTGGACCACGGTGAGTCCCGATTTCTTAGGAACTACTTGAGTGGGACTCACCCATTGGCTATCCGATATGGGATAAATAATTCCCGCATCGAGCCATTTGACAACCTCCTTCTTCACCACCTCCTTCATGTTCGGGTTCAACCTCCTTTGCATTTCCCGACTAGGTTTGTCGTTGTCCTCTATATAAATGTGATGCATGCAAATAGATGGACTTATCTGTGGACACGCCAAAAATGACGCTATGTTGATCAAATCTCATGTCACTATGTTAATGCCCCAAAGTGAACTTCAATATGGTCATAATATGAAGTTTTTCTACTTCTTGTGTGTGGTTTTGATTTGTTCTTGCATTTTGTGATTCGTGACCTGAGGAGGGGCGTTATTTAAATAACGACCTTACCTAGGGCGTTTTCTCAAGAAAGGACGACTAAACGTCAGGGCGTCAATTCCTGGCATTATCCGGTTTCAAAATAAATTCAAAATCAATTTAAATTATTGGTTAACGTCCTTCCTCAGGGCGTGTTTTTAATTAACGCCTTCATCTCAGGCGTGTTCTCATAATTTTCATATAAAGAAAGTTTTATTGCCAAAATTAAATCCAAGAAGTGACGCCCTTGATAGAGGTCGTGTTTTGAGTAATGTCTTTGTGTAGGTCGTCAATTCTTGATTTGACGCCCTTCGCAAGGTCGTGTTTTCCGTTTCGTGTCCTGCTTTAACTCCTCTTTCCTGGGTAGTTCCCTGCCTCCGATGGTCTCCTTGCTCGAATTGGAGCTAGAGTCCTGCCTTCTTTGACCATTGCCTATCCTTATCTTCCCAAATTTGAGCTTATCTCTCATTGAAGTCCTATAAAAGGGAGCTCTGGTCGATTGAGGCAAGGGTTCAGGAGGTTCAAATTTTGAAGAGGTTCGAAGGGTTCAAGAGGTTGACGTTTCAAGAGGTTGAAGAGTTCACGAACTCACAGGTTACCGAGGTCAAGAGTGTAGAGCTCGTAGAGATCCTTTCATCCTCCTGTGCGAGCTATTGCTTCTTCTTTCCCTGCTTCAATCAAAGAGGATTCCTTCGGTCGCCCTCTACTGTCATCAGGGACAGCAGGGTGTTTTGTTCGTGCTTATATCATCACGTTATATTGTTTCCGTCCATCACGTTAGTGTTCTATTTGCATTAGTTTTGTTACGTTAGTTAGTCTTCATCACATCTCCCTTCTTTCCCTAGTTCTCTTCTAGGGGTTTTTAGAACCAAAAAAAAGGGTGCGCATGCGGTTTTCTCTTTATCGTCTTATGTCTGTTTTGGATTGATACTACATCCGCGTTGGCTGATCCTCTTTTCTTTTTGCTTTGTTTGTTTATTGTCTTATTTTTGCAAGGATAATCAATCAAGAGAAACCCCCTTCGTCGGCCGGCCGATTGAAGGAGGAGGAGTAACTCCACATCCATCCCGCATCCAAATCTTCACCAGGTATTCGCGATCTCTTTTTTTCTTCTTATTGAGGTAACCCCTCTGGCGATCACACCTCCTCTTAGCACCACGTGCTTTTCTTTGAGTTTATTATCATCTCCCCATCATATTTCCACTTTCATGCAATCTTGTTATCCATTTTATTCCTCTAATTTAACGTGTGGATTTTAATCCAATCTACAAATTGGCGATCACGGTGGGACCTCCACTGTTTTTCTATTGATTATCCCTTTCACTTTGGCACCCATGTGTGCCCTTTCCCCATCGGCACCCACGTGTGCCCTTTCCCCTTAGGCACCCACGTGTGCCCTTTCCCCTTTGGTACCCACCGTACCCCTCCTTTGTGCCCCACGGGCACTCTCCCTTGTGCACCCTGCACACTCCCCGGGATCAGCCAGTTTTTGATTGCTCATATTTTCTGAATTCACGCCTCAACCAGAGGCGCCTTTTAGTTTAACGCCTTCATCCAGGGCGTCTTATTACTGTGTAACTTCTTCTGTCAAGACGTGTTCATCATTTTATTGCTTTTTATTACGCTATCTGTGAATTCACGCCCTACCCCAGGGCGTTCTTTTATTGCGTAGCGCCTTATCTCAAGGCGCTCTTTCAGATTTGACGCCCTTACCCAGAGGCGTCCGTTTCATATTTCGCGCCTCATCCAGAGGCGTGTCTTTGTTGCTCGCTGTTGGCTCATAGCCTCTTGCAGTGATTCACGACAGCGATCCTGTCGTTGCTTTGGTTGATAGCGACCTGCCCCAGGTCGTCTCTTTCCTGCGTTTTACAGAACCCTGCTTCCTGTTGCTGTCTATGATAGTTTGCTTGGTTGTCATATTTCTTGCCTATATTGCTGTGATTTGATCATATTACTTTGCATATTGTGGCATTTGGTTGAGAGACCTCCTCTCTCTACACTAGGATTCCACACACCTCTCTTGGAATCGGGGTGACCCTCCATTGAGCATTCCGTCTCTTTGGACCGGAAATCCCTTTTCCAAGACCTCCATAAGTCCCCGCACCCGTGGATTCCCTCACGGACGCCGGGCTGGTTGTACCCTTGAAGTACCCGAAGTATAGAGAACCTATCGTTGGTAAAGAAAGAGAAAGAATTTAGTTGACCCGGAGGTTACACTTGGATCAACTAGGTCCCACATTACAAACAAGAGTGAACTATTCAGCAATTTAATCCACTCTAATCTCAAGCGTAACACTAATACCTTGCGTTCATCTCAACTTGGTTGCGTACACTTGCTTGGGTTGATTTGACTTGTTTGGATTGAGTGGTTGTTTGTTTGATAGTACCTTTGTAAAGTTGTCTCTCCTCTTAAAAATGAAACTCCGTTCAGGTAAGATCATCAACATGGCAGGCTACGGGTATTCTTATGATGATGAGGATGAGAATGTCTTTGGTCAATATGAGACCCCCCTCCAGGATTCCATCTATTATGAGGGAAATTACCCTCCTCCTCAGTCCCATCATCCTCAAATCCATGTGGTTGATGCCACTCCTCAGGAGGTTGCGCCTTCCTCCCAAACTGTGCCTTCCAACACTTCGGGGAACCCTTCCCCATCTCTCAATGTCACAGATTTAATTAATGCCTTATCTCAGTTAGACGATTCCCAGTGGCAGGCTATTCAGGCTGCTTTGAAAGGGAAGTCGGTTCCCTCTTCATCTTCTAATCCCCCTCCGGCCGAGAGTGGCCATCACCCCGTTAATGACCAGGCGGTCTTGCATAAACCTCCTTCCCGTCCACCAACGCCCAGCGCGGCCATGCCGGCCCAACAGGCGAGTCATTCTGCGGTTAGGCACCAATTTCTCCAACCTCCCCGAATTCTACGCACGCCTATACCGCATTCCTTTATTCAAAATCCGGCCCCAGTCGAGTCCGACACTAATGTTCTATTGCTTCAGAAGTTGGCCAGCATGGAGGAGCAACTAAAGAAGGTCACCACGGCCAAGAATGCCCCGAAAATTTCACTCCCTACACTGCCAATTTTCCACTTACCACCATCTGAGATGTCGAACTTTCGGCGATATAATGGGACTGGTAATCCCTTTATTCATCTAAAGGATTTTATGTACGAGACCTCCTTCTGGCAAGACAACAAGGCCTCTTTAGCCTATTTATTCAGGAGATCTCTGGAGGGGCCAGCCCTTGAATGGTTTTATGCACTGGACTCCGCTGATGCCGGCGACTTCGATATTGTTCAAAGAAAGTTCTTGCAAAAATACAGAGACCGGGTCGGACCATCCCTTTCGCTCACAGATCTGGTCGCGAAAAAGATGAAGCCTGAGGAGGACTTCATAATGTTTGCTGATAGATGGCGGTCTATGGCCGAAAAATTAAAAGATACACTGTCTGAACCGGAGCAAGTCAAGATGATTATCTCCAATGCCACTCCTCAGTTCTGACATATACTGGCCATGAACCGTTTAACCACCATGGAGGAGCTCTATGAAAGGGCTCGTTATATTCAGACACAGATGAAGGATTCGCCCATTATGGGCATGTTTGAGCTGAAGCCACGGCTATTCAAGAAAACCACCAATGTCAACAACAGCGGGCCCACGACTGAGGGCACCATTGCAAATGAGCAGGTTGGCATAGTTGGCCACCCCCACAACCAAGCTAACCCACGACCTAACCCACTTCCACCACAAAACCGCCATTTCAACTCCCCTCCACAACGCCAATTCGCACCCCAACATTCCTTTGCTTCACCGCAAAACCAAGCGCCCCGCGCTAACCCTCCAACCCCGCAGCAGTACCACCAGGTACCACCCCCTGCCAACTATGGCCAACAACAACAACGGAGACCACCACTTGGCCCCAAAAGGGACCACTACCCTCCACTACCAGAAAGTCTCCCAGATATTTTCAATGCTTTAATGGCCGCCAATTTGCTCATACTGCCAAGGGAAAGGACAGTGTGGCCCGCTAATGTTGATACATCCCGTTATTGCACTTTCCATCGTGCACCTGGTCACAATCTTGATCGTTGCTTCCACTTCAGAGATTACATTTACGATCTAAATGACCAGGGTGACATCAATTGGGATGAGATGAGACAATTCATCACCGCCATGAAAGAAAGAAGAGCTCCTCGGTAGCAACAAGCTCAGCAGCCGCCGCAATCAGCTCCACAGCAGCAGCAACAAGCTCCATCGCCTCAGCACGATATGGGCATCGTCCATAATCCACTGCCGGAGCACCCGCCGAACCAGCACGTGAACCCTGTCACGTCTCTCTACGAGGTGGAGAGAGGGCAGGGATGGCACGAAGATAACGCCTCTGTCGGGGCACTTAACCACAATCAAAACCAACCTCCGCGCCTCTTGCGCACCCCTACTCCTTCTCCTACCCCTCAATTGGGCCGATCCCTTCTGCGCACCGTTAACCCACCTACCCCCGCCTATTCTCCGACCTTGCCGGCTCGCCCCCTTCTTACACGCTTACCACCTCCACAGCCTACGCCACCACAAAACCCATCCACCACCAACCCTTCACAATTGCCATCTAGGCCACTCCTCATCCGCCCATCACCAACGCCCACTGCACCCGCCATCACTACTCCTTTGCCGGCAAGGATCCCTCCACCATCAGTACCACCACCTTTTGTGCCCAGGTCTCTTCTTATTCCACCCCCTACCAATTCCCCCCGCATTCGGGTATCTCTTTCTACTCCTACGCCTCCTACAAGGGCATCTCCTTTGATTTCTTCATCAACACCCCCCGTGGGGGCTCCTCCTGCAAATACCCCTCCATCACTCCTTAACACCAACACACCTTCTTCTTCTTCCAACCCTCCTCCTACATTTGCCACGACAGAGGCACTACAAGGCATGGCACCGCTCCGCAGTGGACGGATTTTCCACCGTATCTTTCCACAAAGAGAGCTGGAGCCCGTACAGGGGCCGCAAGAGCAAGAACAAGGACAAGGGTCCGTGCCGGGCACTGAATATGATTTGTTAAAGCATTTGGACTGGACTCCAGCAAGGATTTCAATCCTGGAATTGATCAAACGGTCCACCACTCATCAGCTAGCATTGAAAGAGTATCTGCAGAAAGTGATGGTCAATGAAGATATCCCAGTTGAGCAGATAGTCACGGTTTTAACGCCCGCTAGCAGTCAGCCGGCAATTACTTTTCATGAACATGAGTTGGCACCACTCCCAGCAAGAAAGTATGCTCTGTGCATCACAGTTGATATCAACAAGGTGGCTGTCAAGCAATGTCTGGTGGACACTGGGGCATCCATCAATATTTTGCCACCTAGCACTTTGAAATTGTGTGGCATTCCGGAGAGCCAAATTCGGCCGTCCACCATCACAGTCACTGCATATGATAACACGAAGAAGCCTCCTCTAGGCATGATTACTTTAAAGGTGAGTTTGGGTCCTGCAGCCATCATAGTAGATTTTCACATTCTGGATATGGATCCAACATTTAATGGCATTTTGGGACGCCCCTACATTCAACAGCTCGATGCGGTGCCCTCGACAAATCACCAATGCCTTAAATTTCCACACAAGGGCCGCATTATTAAAGTCACCAGTATGCCGATTTTGCCAGAAGAGAATATTCATGCGGCTTCATCCGTTCCTTCTATGTGGCCTGCCAATAAGCCACTATTATCTATGCTGGACGTCCCTTGTCCACGGCCAATGCCATCTGAAACTGTCACAACAGTTGCTATGACACCCCTGCCTTCCAAGGGGAAAAAGAAGAAAAGTATGATGAATACCTCTGGCTGGAACATTTTGATGAAAATGGGGTATCAAAGTGGCAAAGGCCTGGGTATCAAACTCCAAGGCAGGACTAGGCCCGTTAAACCTCAGAAGCTGATTGCACGAGGCGGCCTAGGTTACAAGGGGCCATGCAAAAATGAAGATGAACCATGGGCATTTATGACATCCACTCTGAAGACAGATCGCCAGCCGCTTACTTGGACACTGAAGACACATTTTGTCACAGGTGGCTTTCAAAATAATGAGCAAACTACCATAATTACTTCCATATTAGACTGTCAAGATGTTCATACTAGACAGTTTGCTCGTCATATTGCCCCGCTGGCCACATACAAAGCTTTGGAGTCTTTAAGGCCTAACAAAAGAAGGAAGATGGACGATCCGGAATGTGACTAGTATAGGTGGTTTGACATGAATGATATCACTATTTCCTTGAGCCGCCTTTTCATGCCGACTGATCCGGAGTGGCCGCCATTAATACACCAATTGATTGAAATGCAAGCTGCAATTACAGACAAGAGGCAGCTGCTGAGTGACTATACTGATACTGGAGAGCCGGATGTTCCGTTTGAAGAAGGTTTCACTGTGGATAGGCTGTGGGCCGGCCTCTTGTCTCTCACTTCCATGCATCCATCTGTGCTTACTTCTCTATATTCCCATTGGTTTGGTCATGTCCCAAGACCGCCTCCGATTATAATCAACTTGTCTCCAGATTCACTCCAAGTTGCTCTCACAATTCCTCCCTCGCTCCTCGAGCGATTTTCTGAACTCTCCATCACGCCCCCGCGCGGGCCGTCACTGATTAAATCTTTCTCCGATCTTGCAATTTCCACTCCTCCAGCTATTCTCCCCACGCATTGCTTTCTTCTTGAAAAAGAAAATAAAAATAAAGAAAAAGATAAAAATGAAAAAAAACATCAAATTTCCAACTTTCCAATCCTTCATCTCCATTGAGGATACTTCTTATCTCTTTCCCGAGTGTGTCCCGACCCAGGGGCCGCTCCTCCAGGATTCATTGCTAGATCTTTTTTCCCCCTCCGGTGAGGGGCCCTCATCTGTATCACCACTTGTATCCACTTTTTCACCTCCTTCCTCTTTTCTAGCTTATCCTAATCAAGCTAGTTGCTCCTCCTCTTCTTCTGCTAACACTAAGATTCATGGGGTAGATTCACATAAGAAGTCCAAGGGTAAGCAGATTCCCCGTAGGTTTCTGTTGGAGTTAGCTATCAGATGCCAGGCCTGTTTAGCTCTTCCTGAATTTATAGAGAATCCAATCATCCTGCCAGAGTTGCAATATGAGGATGCTGCTATTTCTTATGAGGGTTTGGGTGTCTATGAAATCATGAATGATGAAGACCCTATTGAAGAGGGGGAAGAAAGTTATGAAGAATATGAGGACGAGGCTGATACTTTTGCTAGTGACATAAGGCGATTTGACGAACCATCAGCCTCTGTAGAAGAGCCTACCAAAGAAATTAATTTGGGTACCGAGGAAGACCCTAGGATTGTCCTCATAAGCAAGAATTTACCGCCCTCCGAAGAAGAGGTGCTCATTTTGGTTCTTCAAGAATATAAGGACACGTTTGCATGGAGTTATGAAGATATGCCTGGATTAGATCCTGCGCTCGTTGAACACCGCCTTACACTTAAGCCAGGGTCTGTCCCGGTCAAACAACGGTTGAGGCGTTTCCACCCTAATATGGCTTTAAAGATGAAAGAAGAGGTCGACAAGCTCCATAAGGCTAGATTTGATAGAGTTGTCCTCTACCCCAATTGGGTGGCTAACATTGTCCCGGTTATGAAGAAAGATGGAAAAGTCCGGATTTGTATAGACTTCCGGGACCTCAACCGAGCGTGTCCTAAAGATGACTTCCCCCTCCCTCATATTGATGTTCTAATTGATAACACGGCGGGTTTTGAGACTCTCTCCTTCATGGATGACTTTTCAGGTTACAATCAAATTCGTCTGGCTGAGGAAGATCAAGAGAAGACCTCGTTCACTACACCATGGGGTACTTATTGCTATGTGGTCATGCCTTTCGGACTTAAGAATGCTGGAGCCACCTATCAGAGGGCTATGATGGTGATTTTTCATGACATGATTCATATTTATATTGAGGTGTATGTGGATGACCTGGTAGTGAAATCAAAGACAAGGATTGAGCATCCTGGGGTTCTAGCTAAGGTCTTGCAAAGATCACGAGAGTATCAGTTGAAGATGAACCCCAAGAAGTGCGTATTTGGCGTCTCTTCAGGGAAATTGCTTGGATTTATTGTCAGCAAGAGGGGAATTGAAGTTGATCCCAACAAGGCAAGGGCCATTAGAGATATGCCTCCTCCCAAGAATTTGAAGGAAGTTCGAGGATTAATCGGGAGGTTGCAATTCATCCGCCGCTTTGTCTCCCAGCATTCACAAAGATGTAGGCCGTTTTACGAGCTTACTAAGCCGGGAGTCAAGTTCAATTGGGATGACAAGTGTCAGGCAGCCTTTGACGGATTGAAGGATTATTTGGCCAATCCTCCTATCCTGAGGCCGCCAATTCGAGGCAAACCATTCGTTCTCTATGTCTCTGTCCTGGATGACTCTGTGGGTGCTGTCCTAGCTCAAGTAGACGAAGAAGGTAAAGAGAGGGCAGCATACTATTTGTCTAAACTTCTTAACCCCTGTGAGCAGAGGTACTCAGCCATGGAGAAGACTTGTGCTGCTTTAGTCTGGGTAGTGCAGAAGTTAAAACATTATTTCTTAGCTCACGAGGTTCACCTCATTGCTCGTATGAATCCGATTAAATTCCTCCTTAAAAAATCTGTCCTCACTGATCGATTAGCACGCTGGCAAAGCTTCCTCTCTCAATTTTACATCACTTACATTCAACAGAAAGCTATCAAAGGTTACGCCATTGCCGAACACCTTGCTCATCACCCTCTCCCCCGTTTTGATCCTGTCAATTCAGAGTTTCCAGATGAAGAACTAATGCCCATTAATCAACCTCATGATCCTATGTGGACATTATATTTTGATGGAGCTCTAAATTCTCAAGGAAGAGGGATCGACATGGTTCTTCTAACTCCAGAAGGGGTCACCATCCCATTTGCTGCTCGGCTCACTTTTCCTGTCACCAACAATATAGCTGAGTATGAAGCTCTTTTGGCCGGTCTTCAAACCGCTCATCGATATGGTGTCACCCATTTGAGGATTGTGGGTGATAGTCAGCTTATTCTGCGCCAGGTGCTGGTCAAGTGCCGCACTATCAATCCTAAGCTCAAACCCTACCAGGAACTTGCTTCAGCTTATGCCAAGCTTTTCACCAAGTTGATTCTCGTCCATGTTCCTCGTAGCCAGAACATCTTGGCCGATGCCCTTGCCTCTTTGGCCTCTGCTCTAGTCTTCCCTCCTGAGCGTGATTTCCATGTTCCTCTAATTCATCAGTGCGACACGCCAGCTATTAAGGATCGCGCATTCCTCGATATTAGGGATCAAGTGCTTGAGAAGGTTAAGCAGAAGGAATCTCTTAAAGGCAAAGAGGTCATGCTTTTGGATTGGAAAGAAGAACTGGCTGACGAAGAGAAGCCTTGGTATTATGAGATTGCCAGGTATTGCAATGATCAGTCCTATCCCGAGGAAGCCACTGCTGAAGAAAAGAAAGCAATTAGAAGAGTGGCTCAGCGTTATGTTTTGGTTGGAGGTGCGCTCTATAGAAGAGGGCTCACCGGTGTTTTGTTAAGATGTCTCGATGATGATGAATCATGGAAAGTTGTGGAAGAGGCGCATTCTGGAGTGTGTGGTGGTCATGTGAATAGCCAGATGCTAGCTAAGAAGATCCTTAGGCTAGGCTTCTATTGGCTAACTCTAGAAGAGGATTGTTCCATCTATGTTCGAAGGTGTGTCAAGTGCCAACTGCACGCCGACAAAATTCATTCGCCTGCTTCTTCACTCCATCCTACGTCCTCCCCATGGCCTTTCTCCATGTGGGCTTTTGATATCATTGGACCTCTTGGTGATTCGAACCTCCTGACCAAACAAAAATCATTCATCCTCACGGCAACGGAGTACTTCACCAAGTGGGCAGAAGCAGAAGCTTACGTGGAGATTAAAGCATCAACCGTCTGCAAATTAATAATGAAGAATATCATCACAAGATTCGGCATCCCGAGCACCATCGTCACCGACAATGGACCTCAATTTATCTCTCAAGAAATCAAGGATCTTTGCAACAGGTATAACATTGCATTGCATCATTCTTCTCCCTATTATCCGCAGGGCAATGGCCAAGCAGAGGCTACTAATAAAACTTTGATAAAAGTTGTTAAAAAGACGTGTGAGGCTAATAAATTTTCGGATTGGCCAGACAAGCTAGTTGAAGCTCTCTGGGCCTATCGCACTTCCATTCGCACCCCTACTGGGCAAACCCCTTTCGCCCTTACTTATGGAATGGAGGCGGTAGTCCCTTATGAGATTCTCATTCCCTCTCTGCGAGTACAATTGGATAAGGAATTTTCTATTGATGAATGTCGTGATTCACTCCTGGCCCAATTGGAACTCCTAGATGAGAAGCGTCTGGTCGCCGCTGAGCATGCGCGCGTTTATCAAAACAGGCTCTCACGTTTTTATCAAAAGAAAGTAATTGAGAAAAAATTTAAAATTGGTGAGATGGTAATCAAGAGAATTTTTGTAAAACCGGGTGGCCCCCGCTCAAAACTCCAACCCAATTGGGAAGGACCGTTTATCATAAAAGAAGTTTATCCTGGTAATGCTTATAAACTGATTAATGCTGAAGGGGAAGAGTTAACTCACCCTTGGAATGGCTTGTATCTTAAAAAATACTACCCTTGATTCAACAAAAATCCAAAAATATATATTTTCAACATCTAAAAAAAATGAATGAAAATTGATCTCTAAAAAAACAAAATTAGAAATTCTTCAAAATAAAAATAGAGATTCTTCAAAATTGGTGCCATGGCACACGAAGGATCAAGGTCCGAAAGGTCAAAATTCAGAATTCATTCATCAGTCTTGCTAATTTAAAAGGAGGTTGATTCCCGCACACACTACACGCTTTATTCTTGAGCTCAAGCAGTGCAAAATCCAATAGAAAGTCGAAAACCTGACTAAAAGTGAAAGACAATACCCGTTCTTTTCTTCTTCGGCCCATGAGGGAGGAAGGGAGACCTCGAGGTAGACACGCCAAGCCTATCCGCCGCCCTAGTAGGTGGAAGTCAGGGCCCAAAAGGGAGCAAATGCCACAAAAGCCCAAGTACAATTAGGTTTTCTTTTCATCAATGCAAATCAATTCCAAAGTGAAAGTTAAGTTATGAAAAGAAGAGCATGTCAAGAGGGCAAAGTCCCCACAAGGAAAACCTTGGGCGTATGCGTGCACTATAAAAGAGGCAAAAAAAGGTAACAAATTTCCCTACGCCAAAGACCGAACCCCAACAGGCATAGGGTAGGGGAGGTAACTTTGCCTTGAGCATCTCAGAATCCCTTATGGGCTTCCCTTATATTTTCTTCCATCCTTTCTATGCGGTAAAGTCACGAACTGGTAGAATGGTCAAGACGGACTTAAGAAATTACACTATGCGGAATCTCGAATAAAAGCCAACTACGATCACGTCAACCCCCTTTTAATTACTCAAGAAAGGTTAATGAATTTTAGATGGTGACCGTGTAAGACATGTGGTCTTGATAGCATTGACAACTTTTTTTCTTTTTCTTTTTTTTTAATTCGATTAACGCCTTCATTGAAGGCGCTTTTTATAGAATTAACGTCCTAGATTAGGTCATCTTTTTCAGAATAGCGTCTTTGAGAAGGTCGTTTCTTTCTCAAAAATCAAATTCCTTTTCAAATTTACGCCGTCTTCTAAGGCGTCTTCATTAGAACCACGACCTCCTCTAAGGCGCGTTTTTAAGGAAAATAACAAAAATATATATAAATGAAAAAAAAAGAAAAAAAATGCATTTCTTCATGATGTGTGCTTGCATTCTTTTGCATGGGCATCTTTTATTTATGGTTTGCATATGCGTGCTTGCATGATGCATCTCCCCGCTATCAGTCATTTCATTTACCTTATTTGATTAAAGGCTTGGCCTCTTGACCCGTCATTAAGGTCAAATTGTTGCTACCCCTTGCTTATCGGGCAAGGGGCCAAGTCGAACAGATGAATTAACCTGTTTATTCGAGTGTGAACCGCAGCTGCAGAAACATGGCAAAGTAAAGCAAACACGAAGAGCAGAAAGTACACAAACACAAGGCCACAACCACACAAAGTGCTCAGGTAACAAAGAAATCTCAAATCTCATATATATATATATATCATGAATGTCTAAGTACAGGTGTGAGGGTGGAGAAGTACAAGTAAATCTCTCAGCTCTCGCCTCCACCCTCCTCTCTCCTACTCTCAACCTCCTCCTCGCCGTCCCGAGCTGGAGCTGGTGGAGGAGGCATGGGCCCCCGTGAAGAAGCAGGAACCCGAACGTGTCCCCCTGCCTCGCTCCTCTCTCGGAGAGAAGAGCCCGCCACGAAGGTAGAACTGGTGAAGGAGTACCCCGCAGCCCATGCTCGCTCACGTCCTCGCTGGAGACGCTCCTCGGATACTCGAAGCCGCTCCTGAGAAAGGATCAGCTGGGTCCTCAGGTCCGCCAACTCCGCACGCTCACGAGCTCGCTCCTCGCACTCCCGGGCTCGCTCCCGTCTCTCCAGCTCCAGAGCCACCCGTAGCTCGGCCACGTCCTGGGGAAGCTCCTCTCGTCGCCTCCGGGACCTCTCAAGCTCTGCGATCCGTTGATCATGGATCGCCAACTCGGTACGTACCGCCTGAAGCTGAGTCACCTGCAAACAGGTAAACAAATCATCAATTCCACAATAAATGCAATGATTCAGTAATCAAGCAATTCAAGCAATGTATGATTAAACCACTTACCTGTGCGCTCGTCGCGCGGAAGCCCTCATCAACACAGGTAAGAGCGGCTCGAAGCACCTCAGTCTGTAAAGATGACTTTTTTTTATCAGTGCACAATTATATAATCAAATATTTGAATGGAGTTGTGTTTTGGATTTTACCCGTAAAGCGAGGTCGCGCTCTGCTGCCTCAGCTCGTGCCACCGCTCCCGCTAGCTGCTCCGCCAGTGCAGTCACCTCTGCACTGGGCCCTCTCGAGCTGGAGGCCTCCCCTGGGTCTCTCCTCACTGCTCCCTGCTGGGCACGCTGCATTCATTGAGATCGTCAGTGGCTAATCATCAATAATTCAACAAAAATATACATTTGCATATAGAAATAATTTAAACACTCACCAGGGTCTCTAGGTCTGCCCGTGTAGCGGCTAGCTGGTCCTCCAGGCTGTGTAGGTGGACCTGGGCATCTATCGCCGCTATATCCCGCGCATCCTGCATTCATTACATATTAGTCACATGATAGAAACATAAGTATTTGCATATAATTTAGAAATAAGTGCATTCATACATACCCCTAAGACCCTCATCTGGGGTCAGCCGGCGTATACCTCCCAGTAGCGCCGGAGGTACTCGGAGCTGTCAGTCGCACGAGAGGTGACTCTGGTCCCGCCACGCTACCAGTCGGCGTACTGCTCCTCGAACCGTACTCTCCAGTCGGTCGCCTTCGTACGACCACGCGTCTTCTTCCCGATGCCCCGCGGCTCGCCTACCTCTATCCACTCCTGGGGAAGGCCCAGCGTCCTCATCACCAACCTAAGCCGTAACGGCTCGATCTCGCTCAAGCAGTGAACCCAAAGCTCACGCTCAAAGCGAGGACGGCCCGCTACGACCCACGGCTGGCCCTCGTCTGTCATCCCCTCATAGGGTCTCCACTGCACCTGCATTCATAAACATGCACATCATTTCATCATCATCATAATAAATTCAAGGTAAATTCAAAAAGAAAGATGCATAACATTCATACATACCAACGAGGGAGGGAAGTCGCGGAACTCTCTCCGTAAAACCCACAACTCGTAGCCAAGTGGGGCACCGAAGACGATCGGCACCCAGCGCCGTGCTAGAGGGAAAGCTCCCTCACCTCCAGGCCGTGGGTCAATGCACCCCATCGGCATGTAGAGATGGCTCCAAACCTGCATCCATGTATTGCATTAGGAAGGCATTCACATGCATAACAAAAATAAAAGAAAAGAAAAAAGAAGAAAAATGCATACCTGAAGAAAAGGTGAGAAGCCACTGACGGTCGTCTCTCGCCCTGTCCCCGTGGACAGGTCGGCCATCATGTGCGCCAACAGAGCCGCTCCCCAGGCGTAGCTGCCAACTGCCTCCAGGTCCTCGAGTATCCCTAGAAATTGGCAGTTGATGACGTCGCCCTTGGTCCCGAGCAATAGCCTCCCGAGCAGTAGTAGTAGGAACCTCCTCAAGTCTCGATCTGCTCTCTCCCTGTCAGCTGGGTCTTGGCAATAGACTGCCCTAGCCCCGTCTATCAACCTCTACGAGAACTGCTCTAGGGTCTCCCCTGACCTGTGCCTAGCATTCCCTAAGCCCATCACTGTAGTGAGGTCGGTGCGGAAGATCGTCCTACACTCGCTAGGCTTCTCATAAACCATCTCCAATCCTAGCAACCTCTCGGCGAACTCGGTGTAGTCTGGGTAGGTAATCCCACTCACAGCCTCACCGTCTACCCTCAACCCCGTAATCCTGGTCACGTCCTCCAGGGTAGGAATCATGTGTCCCCAAGGCATCAGGAATGCCCGGCTAGACCTATCCCATCTCTCCCGTAGAACCTGAATGAGTGGTAGGTCTGGCCTAACTGGCTCTATGCTGAGGAAGGCCCCGAACCCCATCGCATCTACCCTCTCTCTCTGGAACTCAGGGAGGCCGTAGTAAGCTGCCCGGACCATGACCCATGAGATGCGTGTCCTCATCAGCCCCTGCATGCATAAAATAAGAATTTTTGGCTTAAGTGTTTTGATTATTCATGCTTATTTCATTTTGATTGCCCCAGGTTGAATTTTGATGTTATTAGAATTAACGACCTTCCTCAGGTCGTTTTTCGTTGAAGTGGCGCCCTTAAGGAGGGCGTGGTTCTGTTTAAGATAACGACCTACCCTAGGTCGTTTTTCTTCTGAGAAACGCCTCTGTGTTGGGCGTGTGTTTGTGGTTAATTTCTAAAATCCTAAAAGGTTTTATCAATTCACACCCTTGGGTGGGGCGTTTTTCAATTTGGTTCGTTAATTAATCAAAAATTAATGAATGGGCGACCGCTGTTTTGGTCGTCTGTTTTTGAATTGACGCCCTGATGTGGGGCGTGGTTTCCAAATTTTGCAGAAAAAGAAAAAAATAACAGCATGCGAGAATTAACAGCATAACATGAATTTAAATGGGTGACATGCTTTAGGGCGTGTTCTCACAGGGTTAATTATTTTTCAGAAAAAAAATAATCTAATTAACGCCCTTGGGTTGGGCGTGTCTTTTGAAATCGCGACGCCCCTAAGGGTGCCTTCTTTCTGGGTTGCAGGGTTTATACCCGAGGGCTATGGAAAATCAAGAAAAAATGAAATTAAAATAAATAAAAATGGGAATTGGGTTGAGGGCCTACCTTCTTGTGCTTGGGTTCTTGTGGTCGAGGCCGTGGCTGCCGTGGCCGTCGGAGTTGGCCGGCACGGGGAGGGGGCGCCGCCGCGGGCGGTGGTTCATCACCATCTTCTCCTTCTTCTTCTCCTTCTTCTTCTTCTCCCTCTTCATTTTCTTCGTCTTCACCCTCCTCATCTCCTTCTCCCACGGCCTCGTCGCCGTGTTCATCCTCGCCGCCGGCCGCCGCCGCGGGAATTTCTTCAACCGCCACGGGAGGGGCTTCCTCCATGGCGTGGTCTTCTTCGCCGAGATCAACCACCTCAGGGGCGTTGACCCTCTGCCGTTTGACTGAACCACCGCCGACCATGGCCTGGTTAGGGGGAGAGAGAGATAGAGAAAGAGAAAGAGGGGCGGGGGGTCAGTTAGGGTTATAGAGAAAGAGAGAAGAGAGAATGGGACGAAGTAGGAAGAAGAAAGGGGAAAAGCTCTTTTTAGCATTCGAAAAGAAGTAACGCCCTGAGGAGGGGCGTGTTTTGTTGAAGTCGCGACTATGACATGGGCATTTTTATAAAGTGGACGACGTAGCTCGAGGCGTTAATTCTATTTGCATGGGGAATGATAACCGTCGTCAGACGCATTCAATGGGCGTTGATTGATTTGAGAGAAGTAATTATTACGTTTTTGATTCGCGCCTGAGCTTGAGGCGTTACCTGGTTGAGATGTGGCTTTCCTGAGGGCGTTACTTTTGGAATTTCAACGAATACTTTTGGGGAATTTGAATCAATTAACGCCCTGTCCTAAGTCGTTATTTAAGTAACGCCTATTGGTGAAGGCGTCAAATGTGTGAACAGGAATGTTGAAGGTGACATTGTCGAAGGCGTCCTTTTGATGAATCACGGCCTTGCTGGAGGCGTTATTTGCAACAGAAGCACAGAACGTTGGACATTTGATCAGAAAAAAAATAGTAAGATGGCTCAATTAAAGGAAAGATCATTGATTTATTGGAAGAAAGATTACAATGTTTAATGAGCCACCTTGGGCCTCAATTTCCTCAAGGCTGTTACATATGCCTTCCACTGTTCTTTGTCCTCTTCTAAATTCTCTACAGGTTGATAAGTTTTGCAGATTTTCCAGAGAGCTTGAATGGTTGTGCATTCTTCACCATCCTCGTTGCCGCCTAGATCCCGTGTCTTGACTGGAGGAAGATGAGATGGATCTTCGAGGATTTGTCGTGGAAGCCCGAGTTGAGGGAGGCACCGGTGTGAATTGTATAGAACGAAGTCTGAAGCGCCTATGAGATGAATGTCTGTCCCGGGAGAGAATCTTGCACGGATATCTTGGGTCTTGAGTATTCCCGGGGCGCAAGTGAAGAGATTCTTTGGCATCACTTTGAGATGCTCTCTCCATTCCACTCTCTTTTTGATTTGAGGAATTCGGTTCATCACTCTGTTGCTTATTCCAAGTGAACCGGTCATATAGGAGAGTGGGCTTTTTGAAAAGATTCTTGAGGGTTGTTGGGCCTCACCACATGGATCGAATTTGAAATGAAGATCAACCCAACTAGAGAATGCTAACATGCATCCGTAGATGGGCCTTCCCATCGCCGCCGAGGTAAGCCCACTATAGAGATAGGCTAGAATAGCCGTTTCAACTCTATCTCCTTCCCATAAGCTCACTACGGCGCTTAATTGGGCCTCTTCTAGAAAGTCCTTCGTGGATGGGAATAAGATCGCTCCTGCTAAGCACACCACGAAGGCTTTTGCTACCCGCTCGATCTCCTCATCATCTTTAGCTTGATCCGCTCTCTTGTACACCCATGAAGCGAGCTTTAGAAGGTTGATGCCTTTGGTAGCTTTGATTTGGTTCACTAGGTTTGGGCTAGGAATCAAGCTTGTTAATAGTTCTTGAGAAGAGATTGGCTTTGGCATGGTGGCCATCTTTTCTTCATCTCCTTGCTTCATTCTCTTCAAACCCAAGATGATCTCCAATTCCTCTAATAAGATAGTGGCTTCAAAAGTTGAAAAGAGAAAGGTATGAGTGGAAGGGTGCCATATTTCAAGTAGAGCTCCTATGGCTGCCCAATCTAAATGGATTTGGTCATGATGTTTGGCATGGGTAACTAGGCCCAAAAGATGCCATCTTGCAAGATAATTTCTCATGTCTGAAGAAAATTTGGAAAGGATAAGGGGGAGCCACTTGTTTTTTGTAAATCTCCTAGCTCCTGGCACCAATGGATAGTCTTGTGGAAAACAAAGAACAGAAAAGAATGCACGAGCAATTAAGCGTGCAGGAGACCAGCAGAACAGTTGAAACATCTTTTGGTTCTGATATGAGCAGAGGAAGAACAGAAGAATTCATTAACCTGATTTAGAGCGATTCGGCTGCAGATATGCCCCTGGATTTCAGTCAACCTGGGAGTGGAAGACCTGGGTCTCTTAATCATCCTCTCCATCTTTTGCTTTGTAGAAGGAGCTCGGACAAGTGCCTGCAGAAGAAGAACGAACAGAAAAGCAGAGCTCGAAGGATTGCTTTGATTGAATCTAAGGAAGTGCCTACATTTTATAAAGATTTGAAGGGTCCCAAAGGTTGTTCGGAGTTAGAAGGTTGATGGCTATTAGGATTTGGTTTTACTTTCGATTTGGAAATGGAAGCGTTGGATTGATTAACGCCTTTTGTTAGGGCGTCAATTCTTGAATTGACGACCTTGATGAGGTCGTGTTTTGTGTAGCGCCCTTTATGGGGTCATTTTCTTCTTGAACTATCGATGGATTTCACGCCTTGATGAAGGGCGTATTTTACGTTTTGACGCCCTCGCATAAAGGCGCCTTTCATATTTTGACGACGCTCATTCCAGGCGTGTTTTTGTAAGCTTATGAATTTGCTTCCCCGTGTGCTTTGATGAACTTAAGTGCTATTATGTCACTGGAATTCTATTTTACTTAGCACTTATGATCATGTCATACTTTTAATTGAAGATTATTGATGTTGAAATTGTAAAGACTGATA
Organism: Amorphophallus konjac; assembly: GCA_022559845.1. NCBI lineage: Eukaryota > Viridiplantae > Streptophyta > Magnoliopsida > Alismatales > Araceae > Amorphophallus > Amorphophallus konjac. The sequence goes on along the minus strand of CM040122.1, from coordinate 70,115,650 downwards.
AGTTTCAAGTGCAGGAAAGTGCAGGTTTCAAGACGCTTGGGTTGATCATGGAAGTAACATCGCGCTCATTATCTTGTATTTGTTTGATGTAAGCATTTTACTATATGATATTCTACGCTATTATAGCATATCAAGGACCTTGTGGTTCTGATGAACCTGGAATTTGAGTTCCCCTTCATCAAAAACAGTGATAATTCAAGGAGAGTCTTGATCACACGGATAGGCCGTTGAGTCGTTCAAGGTCTGGGATGATGGTTCCACTTTCTGGGTTGATGCGCGGACAAACGGGCTTCGGCTTAGTGTTAGCTCAGAAACTTGGATTCTTGACCAAATCTGGATGGCTTAGCAATATTATCCTTGATTATTTTCTATGTTCTTAGTTTGGTTTAATCTTTTCTTTTAGCCCAGCATGCATCATGTAGGACTTTGAGATTCATGATGAAAATCTTCATATTAAGGCAATAATGAAGGTCACTCGCTCTTGATTGAGTTGACATGAGATATTCCGTTCCAAATTGAGTACTTTATTCTATCCAAAGTCGCTCGGGCTGATTCCTTGAAAATGTCCCTTTGTTGGATCTCCATCTCAATTCTCTTTATTTTTCTTCAAATCTACCTTGGTTGTAGCACGTCCACGTTGGCTGGTAACCGCTCTCCAATGGTCTTTCCCTGTCGTGCCCGCGCGCACACCTTTTGCTTTACATTTTTTGGCTTAGTTTAGTCTCATTTATCCAGCAAATTGATGCTTTCTTGGAATCATTCGGAGTTGTTTCACTTAGAATCTTGGAAAGATTTCCAATGCTTAGTGTATGGGGTGTGTCACATCACACCTTGGCGTCTCCTTATCAGTTCGTTCCACTTCATTCCATTTTTGCTTCATTTCGTCTCACTCCCTTACAAAGCAGACGCCAAGGCGGGGCAGCTGTAGACACGCCAAAAATGACGCTATGTTGATCAAATCTCATGTCACTATGTTAACGCCCCAAAGTGAAGTTCAATATGGTCATAATATGAAGTTTTTCTACTTCTTGTGTGTGGTTTTGATTTGTTCTTGCATTTTGTGATTCGCGACCTGAGGAGGGGCGTTATTTAAATAACGACCTTACCTAGGGCGTTTTCTCAAGAAAGGATGACTAAACGTCAGGGCGTCAATTCCTGGCATTATCCGGTTTCAAAATAAATTCAAAATCAATTTAAATTGTTGGTTAACGTCCTTCCTCAGGGCGTGTTTTTAATTAACGCCTTCATCTCAGGCGTGTTCTCATAATTTTCATATAAAGAAAGTTTTATTGCCAAAATTAAATCCAAGAAGTGACGCCCTTGATAGAGGTCGTGTTTTGAGTAACGTCTTTGTGTAGGTCGTCAATTCTTGATTTGACGCCCTTCGCTAGGTCGTGTTTTCCGTTTCGTGTCCTGCTTTAACTCCTCTTTCCTGGGTAGTTCCCTGCCTCCGATGGTCTCCTTGCTCGAATTGGAGCTAGAGTCCTGCCTTCTTTGACCATTGCCTATCTTTATCTTCCCAAATTTGAGCTTATCTCTCATTGAAGTTCTATAAAAGGGAGCTTTGGTCGATCGAGGCAAGGGTTCAGGAGGTTCAAATTTTGAAGAGGTTCGAAGGGTTCAAGAGGTTGACGTTTCAAGAGGTTGAAGAGTTCACGAACTCACAGGTTACCGAGGTCAAGAGTGTAGAGCTCGTAGAGATCCTTTCATCCTCCTGTGCGAGCTATTGCTTCTTCTTTCCCTGCTTCAATCAAAGAGGATTCCTTCGGTCGCCCTCTACTGTCATCAGGGACAGCAGGGTGTTTTGTTCGTGCTTATATCATCACGTTATATTGTTTCTGTCCATCATGTTAGTGTTCTATTTGCATTAGTTTTGTTACGTTAGTTAGTCTTCATCACATCTCCCTTCTTTCCCTAGTTCTCTTCTAGGGGTTTTTAGAACCAAAAAAAAGGGTGCGCATGCGGTTTTCTCTTTATCGTCTTATGTCTGTTTTGGATTGATACTACATCCGCGTTGGCTGATCCTCTTTTCTTTTTGCTTTGTTTGTTTATTGTCTTATTTTTGCAAGGATAATCAATCAAGAGAAACCCCCTTCGTCGGCCGGCCGATTGAAGGAGGAGGAGGAACTCCACATCCATCCCGCATCCAAATCTTCACCAGGTATTCGCGATCTCTTTTTTTCTTCTTATTGAGGTAACCCCTCTGGCGATCACACCTCCTCTTAGCACCACGTGCTTTTCTTTGAGTTTATTATCATCTCCCCATCATATTTCCACTTTCATGCAATCTTGTTATCCATTTTATTCCTCTAATTTAGCGTGTGGATTTTAATCTAATCTACATTATCCCCTTAAGATCGGCCACTGTCCAACCTATGGCACCCTTGTGAGTCCTAAGGACTTCTAGGAGAAGTGTTTCTTGGGTAGGGGTAAGATTGGAAGCTAAGATAACAGGAAGGGTTTGATCGGGGCCTAGGAATGCATATTTGAGGGAGTCCGGAAGGGGCTTAAGCTCAAGTTTAGGAGGGCTTTCAAGTGATGGAAGGGCTGGTTCATCTTGCAAAGCTGGAAGTGGTTCAACCTTATGCCAAATGATACTATGATGAGGGGAATCTTGAAGAGCATTGACCTCCTTTATTCGACCCATGTCCAGATCATTCTCAATACGTTCCTCGTAGATGTCTATGAAGTGGCATTCTTCATCTAGGTCCAAATATTGGGAGGCTTTGAACACATTGAGAGAAACTTTTTGACCTCCGAATGAGATGTCCATCGTCCCCGTAGTACAATTGATGTTGGCTTTCGCAGTAGCAAGGAATGGGCGGCCTAGGATGATTGGGGTGTGACTTAGCTCCGAGGAGGAGGCCATGTCAAGAATGAGGAAATCAACGGGGAAGTAGCAATCATGGACTTTCACAATCACATCCTCTATCAAACCTCGAGGGGTCTTGACTGAGCGATCGGCCAGTTGGAGAATGACGGGGGTTGGCTTGAGTTTCCCTATATCAAATTGCTCATAAACAGAGGTGGGTAAAAGGTTGACACTAGCTCCTAAGTCAAGGAGGGCACGGTCAAAGGTTACACCACCTATATCACATGATATGAGGGGAGCACCGGGATCCTTCAACTTTCTAGGGAGATTGTTCATCAAGACTGCACTAACATCCTCGGAGAGCCAAATTTTCTTAGGGGTCAACTTGGGCCCTCTTCTTGGAGTGCAAAGCTCTTTGAGAAATTTGGCGTAGGCCGGAACATGTTCTATGACATCTAGGAGTGGAATATTGATGTGAACTTGTGAAAAGAGCTCCATGAATTCCTCATTTTGGGCCGGCCTAGTCTTAGTGGGCTTGGGTTCTAGGGCATTAGGAAAGGGGACCTTGGGTTGATAGAAATTTAGATCTTCATGGGCCTTTCCTTTCCCTTTAGGATCTCCCCCCAACTTATCTTGAGTGCAATCCTCCTTGCTTGCATCCTCATTAACTTGATTCTTTTCTATAGAATCTTGCAACTCGTTTCCATCCTTGTATGGGTCATCTAACACCTTCCCACTCCTCAAAGTTGAAATAGTCTTGACATTTTCAAATTGTAGTCCTTTAAGTTGGGCTTGTGGGATGGGTTGAGGTAGGAGGCCCGGTTGTGAAGGAAAACCGGGGGGTTGGTTTCTTGGGTTGGCCACGGGTTGACTTGGAAGTTGACCCACTTCTCTTCTCATTGTAGCTTCCGCCAATTATCCTATTTGACTTTCCAACTTGAAAATGGATTGTTGTTTATTCAAGATGATTTGTTGGAGTTGATTGAATTTATCTTCAAAGTTGGATTGAGGCGGAGGTTGGTAAGTGGGTTGGCCTTGATTAGATTGAAAATGTGAATAGCCCATAGGAAGGAATTGAGCTTGTGGACCTCTACCAAATGGATTGAAGGTGTTAGGTTGGGTTTGAAATTGACTTTGCATGGGTTACTTTTGGGCTTGATGAATAGAGGGGTTGGTTGCTTGAGGTAGAGCTTGTTGGGATTTCCAAGAAAAGTTCGGGTGATTCCTCCAGCGCGGATTGTATGTGTTTGAAAATGGGTCATTATTGGGCTTAGAGAATCCTTGGGCTGCAAAGACTTGCTCCTGGATGGCAGGGGGTAATTGAGCCGCAGTTGGACACTCCGTGATGTGATGGGATGGGCTTGCACATAGAGTGCATGCCTCATGTGGAGTGACAGATTGACCCGAGTAGGAATGGGATAATGGTTGGAAAGAAGGGTCTTTCAAAGTCAAGAGTTTGTCTAACTTTTGAGTCAGACTCTCTACTTTATCCAACTTTTGAGTGATGAGACTTATGTCCAATCTTGGTTCAAAATCACCTCGGGCCTTGACCTCATATAATCCGACCCGCTTGGAGGGCCCAATGGATCTCTCATAGGATGATAAAGAAGCATGATTGATAGAATTCTCACTAAGCATTTCGAACAAATCATACGTCTCATCCTCACTTTTGCTCATGAATGCCCCTCCACATGATGCATCTACCATTTATCTAAATTGATCGGATAGACCCTCATAAAAAGCTTGGACTATTTGCCATTTGGACAACCCATGGTGAGGACACTTCCTAAGCAATTCCTTGAGTCTTTCCCATGACTCATGCATTTGTTCCACTGAAGTTTGGGTAAAACCCGTGATTGCCCTTCTCATAGTATTGGTGCGGCCTATAGGGTAGAACTTCTTCAAAAATTCTTGTTGCATCTCGGCCCAAGTTCTCATTGGCTTCCCTATAGTGCCAAACCAATATTTAGCCTTATCCTTAAGAGAGAATGAAAAGAGGGTCAATCTAAGGGCATCATCTGAGAAATTTTAGATTTTTACCGTGGAACAAATTTCTAAAAATTCATCAATGTGCCTGTAGGGGTCCTCATTGGTATTTCCATAAAATGAGGGGAGCATTTGAATTGTGCTTAACTTGATCTCATAATGGATGGCTTGATTTTGAGGAATGTAAATGCAAGATGGAGGTTGATATTGGTTGGTAATGAAATAATTCTTCATTTGCTTTGGAGGATTGGGATTTCTGACCATGAGATTTTGGTGGTGAGGTCCTTGATTTTCGGCCATAAGATCTTCTTGGAGATCGTCTCTTGGATACAAAACTCTCTCTATTTCCTGAATGGGTCCTAGTAAGTCTGGATGTTGTGATCTTCTTCCTTGCATAAACTAGGACGAAGAGAGATGAGAGTGATTTTTTTTATGATGATTTATATTTTTTTTTGGTTTTGACACAAACTAGGACGAAGAGAGAGAAGATGATGATTTTTTTATTTTTATTTTTTTTCTATTTTTTTATGTAAACACAAACAAGTTGTCACACAAATTACCTAATGACCTAGATGTGACTTGGACCTACAAATTGGGTTTCACAAAATAGCTAAAGTGTAACTTGAGTTCACCCTCAATATTTTCACCGGCCAGGTAAGGGTTGGGGTAGTGGGAGGCTCCCTCTACTTTCGTAGGGACCTAATTACAAACCACTAGTCCGCTTAAGGCGTTTGCCGTCCGACCGTCTTACCTTAGGCACCGATTTTCACAAGAGGGTAAACCCAAATAACACAAGAACCACAGTGTGAACCTAAGGCCAACGTCTATTGAATTTTATTTAGGGTCTAGGTGATGCAAAGATGAAGGAAATTATGATTTGTGGGCTAAGGAAGGGTGATGAAATCCCCACCTTATCTTGCTTATGGGTGTTGCCCTTAGAATATTTTAGAATGATATGCAACAAACCAAGTTCAAACAAGGGGTTCTATGCAAGTATGCATGAGCATGTGATTAAGAAAAAGATTAGAAAAGAACTCACCTTGCCCCTCGCAATCTCCAAAATGTAATGACCAAAGTTAAACAACAAGGAAAAAAAACTTCTATCCTAAATTATGCATGACTTAGAGTATGAAAGTGTGATTTCTACTCTTGGAATGAGGATTTTTTATTGGGTTCAAGTGAAGAGTTTTTTTTTTAATTATTTTGTGAACTTATCTAACCACAATATGCAAGAATCATTAAGAAAATGACACAAAATGAGAGCAATAGGTTTGAAGACTTACTTGATGCGCAATCCCTCGTTCTCTCTCTCTTTTTTTTTTGAAATGAATGACAAACTCAAAAGATGAAAGAAAGAAATGCAAACTTACCTCTAATTTTTCTGGGTTTTATTTTTAACTTGTAAAAGAAGAAAAAAGAAAAGAGAGCTTTATTAGTACACTATATACACAAGGAAAATAAAGTTCTTAAATCAAAAATCATCATTCTTCCCCGGCAACGACGCCAAAAATTGATAACGCGAAAGTTCATCGTTTAAAACACGCGTATAACAATCTTAAAACCGAACTCGCACAAAATGATCAAAAGAGAACGTAGGACTATGGCAAGCACGGGTCGAATCCACAGGGAAGAAGAGATTTCGAAAGTTAAAAACCTTGTAACCTTTCAGAAAAACACTTGTGATTTTGTTTTGCTTAAAGAAAATAATGAAATTGTGAACGAACCAAACACTTAATTAAAAACACTTATGACTATGAGCCTATGCTTTAGAAAATAATTACATAAAGTGGAGAAGAAGAGGTAGAAGAAGGAGGAAGAGAGGGAAGATAAACAAGATCTGGATACAATGAACACTTCTTTCATTAACATAAAGTAACAAGTACATGAAATGCAAGACAAGCTTACACTAAAGATGTGACGAGATTATAATGAAGTAAAATGAACTAAAGTAATAACAAAAAGAGGAGCCTAAGGTGTGAAGATAGTAGTAGCAATGGTGATGACGCCGTCGTCTCCTCCTCGTCGAGCCTTGTAGAGAATCGCTCCGCCTTGAAAGAGATCGCCGTGGAAAGAGGTGGATGAAGAAGCCGTCGCCGTCCACGTCACGAGCCTTGGAACGTCGCCCGTCTTGATGTACACGCCGTCATGAAAGGGGAGTTGTGGAGGATAAACTTTGAAGAGAAATATAGAGAGAAATGTGGAAGGATTTGTGTGGATGTGAAGAAAGAAGAAGATGAGAGAGTAAAACAGTGAGAAAATAAATATAACTCGTAAAAGAAGAAGAATTGGAGGAAGTAATAGAAGAATAAAATCTAGATCTACATAAGAGGAAGAACTTTGATGAAGAACTCAGAGAGAAATAAAGAGGGGAAGGGTTTCAAAACTGAGGAATAACAGAAGTTAGAACCTCGGATGAACAGTGAAATCACAGGACAGCAAGTTGAAAAATGGGAAATAACTTTCAAACCAGAAAGAATTAGAAGATGAGGTAGAAGACGACGTTGTAGAATACTTAAAACCAAAGAACTTTCATGAAGATAGTAAGAGACGAAAATGACTAGAAGTGGGAGAAATAAGGGGAACAACAGAGAGAAACACTAGTTCACAGATGAACAGGACAGCACAGTGAAAAACATAAAATACTTTAAAAACCAAAAGGAATTAGAAGATGATGCAGAAGAAGTTGTAGAGAACGTAAAAACAAAGAACTTTCATGAAGACATCAAAAGGAGAAGAGGGACAGAAGAGGGCGAACACGGCGAACTAATAAGATGTGAGAGGGAGAGAAAAATTGCCAAAAGAAGAACTCCCCTCTCCTCCTTGTCATGGGCTATTTATAGGGAAAGTTGGATAGATGGAGGGTGGAGATTGTATCAAAAGGAGATGGATGACTGAGATTTAGGTAGAATATGATACATGGGGAAGAGAAAAAGGAGGTGAGTACACCCTCCTTGGGCTTTGGACAACCCCCTTCCCAAGACTCATCATGTCTCTCCTTTATTTCAAACTTTGAATTCAATTTTCCCTCCAACCGAAATATGTGTTTCTTTTCCTCAATTTTAAACTTTTAAAATTTCTTTTCCCTCCAATCAAAATATGTGCTTTTGACTTGGTCAAAGTAGTGGTGACAGTTTTGCCCTCGGCTTCTTTTGTAATTACCTTCGGTGTCCTACACACACATAATTGTACTTTAGTCCATAAAAATTACCACAATGTGCACATAAATCTCAAATGCTCATGATTATGCAATGGAAAATTAATGCTCATAGCCCTCAACTTTAATTTATTATTAAATAAGATAATCAAATTAATCAATTTACGTGAAAGCTCTAATTTAAATGCGGAGTTGAGGTTAACTATGAAATATGCATAATTACCTAATTATATGCACATAAAATGGTGTACATGCAATGAATTATCATAACAAATGGACACTTATCACACCGGCTCCGGCCCGTACCTTGGTGCACCCGGACGGGGTCGCTTCTGTTCTCGAGGCCCCATCAAAGTGTAGCTACCAAATGGCTTGTTGAATCTGGTCCACCTCCAGTGTTTCATCTTCGGGCAGCTCAGTGGCCAGCGGGGAGTCTTCGGGCACGGGATGTGCTGCGAAGAAGTCCGCGACGGCTTGCCCCTTAACGGCCTTCTGCGGCACATAGGTGATGTCGAACTCCATGATTAGCACGGCCCATTTGCCAAGATGCCCCTTCGGGACCGGCTGGGAGAGAATGTGCTTGATGGGATCAGCTCTGGATATCAGATTCACCTCGTGAGACGGCATATAGTGCCTCAGCTTCTTGACAGCGAAGACCAAGGCAAGGAAAATCTTCTCAATCGGGGTGTATTTGGCCTCTGCTCCCACCAACCTTCTACTGAGATAGTAGAGAGCCTGCTCCTTCCCTTCCTCATTATTCTGGGCAAGTATTGCCCCCAGTGAATATTCGATAGCCGCTATATAAAGAATAAGCGGTCTACCTTTGACGGGTGCCCCCAGGACTAGCGGGGTCTTTAGGTATTCTTTTAGTTGGTTGAACGCATGCTGGCATTCGGGACCCTAGCTAAAGGGTGTATTCTTCATCATCAGCTTGTGAAAGGGTTGGCAGCGCCCCGATAGGTTAGAGATAAACCTGCGGATGTAGGCTAACTGACCTTGCAGAGACCTCAGCTCCCCCAGGCTCTTCGGAGGAGGCAGTTCCTGGATGGCTTTTATATTGAAGGGGTCAATCTCGACTCCTCTGTGCCGGACAATGAAGCCGAGGAACTTCCCGCTGGAAACGCCAAAGGGGCACTTCATGGGGTTCATCTTCAGCCCGTACTGCCGGAGCCTCTGGAAGACGACCCTAAGGTCATTCAAATGATCGCCCCTTTCCTTGGTCTTGACGACCAAATCATCAATGTAGCATTCGACTTTGCTATACAGCAGCGCGTCGAATATCTTGGTCATCGCCCGCTGATACGTGGCACCGGCATTCTTGAGGCCGAAGGGCATCCTCTTGTAGTGGAATATCCCCTTGGGCGACCTGAAGGCCGTGTGAATCTGGTCGTGGTCAGCTATCCAGATTTGATTGTAGCCGGATGATCCGTCCATAAAAGACAGGGTCTCGTGGCCAGTGGTCGCGTCAATCATTACTTCGGTGATGGGCACCGAGAAGTCATCTTTCGGGCAGGTTTTGTTCAGGTCGCGAAAATCCACGCAAATCTTGATCTGCCCGTTCTTCTTCTTCATCGGCACGATGTTAGCCAGCCAAGTAGTGTATTGGTTTTCTGCCACGAAGCCGACGTCTATGAGCTTGTCAACCTCCTTACAGATCTGGTTGATCAATTTCGGTCTCATACGCCGAGGAGACTGCTTTACTGGCTCCATCTTGGGATCAATGGCCAGAGTGTGCTGAGTCACTTCAAGGCTAAGTCCCGGCATCTCTTTGTAGTTCCAGGCAAAGCAATCCTGGAATTCTTGCAGCAGCTTCACATACTGTTCCCTCTCCTGTAGGGGTATAAGAGCACTCAGAAAGGTCAGCCTGGGGTCGCTTTCCGTGCCGAGGTTGATCTCAACCAGTTCATCGACGGTGGCCTGGCCGCCATTTTTAATCTCTGGCGGGGCCGGCGACAAATCAACAAAGCCTTGATCTTCATGGTCCTCGAGCTCGAGGATGCCATCCTCTTCTTCTTGTTCCTCGTGGTTTGATGTGGAGGCTGCGTTCACCTCGCATCCCTCTTGGGCCATGGCCGGTGGGTCCGCAGGGATCCCTGGCGTAGAAAAGCACAGGGTCACCTCGGGGCCTTCTGTGTACTCGTCATAGACAACCTCGGCGCGGGCCGAGGCAGCCGCATCTTCAGGGGCCTAGTTCTGGATAGATATCGTATAGGCCCCCCTTCTGGGGCTGCCTGTCACGTGGGGGCGCGGCGGGGCTACTACATAGTCTCCCATCCTGAGCTCATCTTTGTCAACGAGGTCTTGAGCAATGTCTTTGAAGACATAGCAGTCTTCAATGGCGTGACCCAGTATCTGGTGATAGGGACAAAACAGTGGGTCCCCATTTCTTCGGGCATCCTGCGGCCTCTTGGACCTCGGGAGGGAGACCTTGCCGTAATGGCAGGCCCAATCGAAGATACCCCGAGTCTTCTCTCTTGGGAAGGAGCAGGGCTTCTGCAGCTTCTCCTGGAGGGTCAGGCCTTGCCTGGCTGGCCACCCGGTTGAAGGGCTCACCGTATCCCTTGCTTCCTTCCTCGACCAGAAGGAGGCGTCAGGACTGGTGTCTCGGGGCCGAGACGCATTGCCACCCCGCGTACGGAGGGAGCCCTGGATCAGGTCGGCCACTAGCGAGGTTAACTCAGCCAACCGTGCCTTTAACATCTCGATCTCCCGTTGCTGCCTATGGTATAAGGCATACATGACGGGGTCACATCGAGGGGAATCCGGAGCATGCCCCATGCTACTGCTCCGTGCTTCGCCAACAGGCCAGGGCGAAGGTGCCCCAGTGGTGTGACCCTTAGAGGTCAACCCCTCGGGGAAGGAGGAAGTCTTCCCCATGTAGCTACGGCGGGGAGGGTTCCAGAGGAACACTTCTTCATCTTGCGCCTCCTCAGTGAAAGGCGTGGAACATTCATCTTGACGGACTTCCCGCGAGTTTGAGGCTTCAGCGGGGTCCTCATCAGACAGGGCCGAAACTGATATAACATCAGTTTCGTAATAATCTTCTGGTGAAAAGCCCAGGCCGGGGTGCTTGGTAATTTGTAGCATCTGCCGATCCAGGTTTGGTGGGTTCCATATCCTTTCGAACATTTCCTTCCGGCTGGAGGGTTGGTAAGGAGGAATCTTCTGCTTTCTGACCAGCCCGACGACCCGGTCAGTCATGTGAGGAAGTCCCGCGATGGGGACGTGTGGGTCATGCAATTCGTCAGGGAATCGATAATCATCGTCTTCCCTGACTGGCTTTTCTCCGGCAACATAGAAGATAGTGGGTGGCCCCACAGGGTTAGGCACCTCAAAAATTCTCAACTGCTCGGCTGCTTGACAGTCAATTTCTGTTACGGGCTTGATGATCCCCGGCGGGACTCTGACATTCTCCAGTAGGTCTTCGAGGCAAGGCGCCCCCGGTGTAGGATAGATGGCGAGAGGAGCTGCCTTGCATACCCCTCCTTGTTGTGTGATGCATGGTACATGAGGGGGAGCCATATAGCCTGGGGGTGGTAAAGGGAACCAGCCGCCTGACTCGACCTTCCTCTTTCTCTTGTCTTGGGCGGCTTAGGGAGCTTGCTTCGCCTTCTCTAAGTATAGATTGGCATCTGACAAATGACACTCGAACACCTCGAACGGGTGGAGATCGGCGAAGATTCTGACTTCCTTCCCCTCGCAAGGGTACTTAATGCATTGGTGCAGGGTGGAAGGCACCACTCTATTCTGGTGTAACCTGGGCCGTCCAAGCAACGCCTTGTAGGAAGTGTTGGACTTGATGACGTGGAACTGGACCTTGGTGGTGAAATCATCAAAGGTCAAGTTGAATTCTGTGACCCCCATAGGCACCTCGCACTTCTGGTTAAAACCAGCAATCTTGACATTCTTGACCTCCACCAGGTGTACGTCAAAGTAGTGCTTTTGGTACACCCGGTATGGGAGTATATTTACTGCCCCCCCCTGGGTCAATCAGGACCCTGTTGATAGGCTGTCCATTCAGCTGCCCTTTCATGTAGAGGGGTCTATTATGACTGCAGGTGGGCAGGAGCATGTCATCCTCTGTGAAAGCCACAGCCACTTCAGGTGATATTTCAGCCAGACAGGCTTCAAGGTGTGCTGGTGTTTGGGGTGCGGCAATGATGGCTTGCCATGTTTCTTCATCCAAAGACATCATCTCCCACACGGTAAATCGGGCCGGGATCTTCTTGAGGTGTCTGACTATTCGATCGGCAGCCTGCACCTTGAGCAACTTCATCTCTTCGGCCTTGCCACGCCTGCCCCCACCTTGGAGCTGGGGTGCTGGGTCAGAGGATGCCTCCTTTGCGGGTTCTAACGTAGCGTGTCGAGCCTGTGGGTCCTGTTGGGTTTCCTCCCTTTCTTTCATGAATTCGACAAGGTTTGGGACGCCGTCAAATTCCTCCTCTGGCTGAGGGAGGGTCGCCGGTGGCAGAGCTTGGGGACTGCCTGCTTCTTTGGTCGAAGGAGACCCTTGGGAGCGTGCCTGCCTCTCTGCTCGGGCCGACAGGAATTCGGCAAATGAAGGGGTGCCTCGGCTCCCGGCTCCTTCGGGATAGAGACCCGACGGGGGAGGGACCTCGGTGCCTCAAACCCTGGGCTCGGGGACCTGGTATGGCTGCTCTCCCCTGAGCATGATGTTGAGATTATCCTGAGGAGGGCGCCCCCAATTCCTTCCCGACCTGGTGGCGTGATGGGAAGTGGATGCTTCAGCCTGGTCCACCTCCGTCGGCTCATGGGGTGGCTCTTCCTCTTTTTCTTCCAGGGAGAGGGTGGTGTCGAACAATGCCGAGAGGGTGCTACAGGCAATGACGACCTCTTTTTTCTTCTTATTCCTGGGTCTTCTCTTCTTCTTTTTCTCTCCTACTGTAGCCGGTAGCCACTCTTGGGGAAGTTCACCCCTCAGGGAAGGCTCTTTCTGTGCCTCAGCTTCCGCTCCCGGAGCCAGCTCGAGTGACTCCAACTCCTCCCAGGGAACATATTCTTTCAGCTCCACTGGCTAGATTTCAGGCTGTTCATAATCTTTGAGCCCATCAATAATAGCCTGGAGTCTTTCAACCACCGGGTTGGTCTCCTTATGCATCCGCATTGGGATGTGCTTCTTTTTATTGTAGGTAGGCCACCTCATGACTAGTCGGGGGGTCGCGTCATGCCAGACTGAGTTCACCGGAGGCGGTGCTGGCCGGGGTGTCACACCCCTCACATGAACTTCTGGGGTGGGCCGAGGGACCCGTCCCCTTCCATTCTTCCTGGGTACAGTCTGCCAACCCCCTTGGTCTTGAGCCGGGGCCGTAACAAAAGTTTCATAGGCGGCGCGGGTGCTGGCCTCCGCCCACTCTTCAGGCAACTCCTGGTATAACGAGACCATGTTGACGGTGGAGGTTATGCTAGGCAACTCATGCGGCTGCGGGGGGGCTACTTTATGCTCCCCCATGTCCAGCTCCCCGTTCTTGATTAAGGCCTCAATGACGTCTTTGAAGACGTAGCAGTCCTCAACAGTGCGCCCGAGCATCCGGTGGTACAGGCAGAAGCGCGGGTCATCTTTCTTCTTCAGGTCACCAGGCTTCTTCGGTTCTGGCAACGTGATTTTGTTGTAGCTAGTCGCCCATTCGAACAGGAGCCGGGACTTGTCTCGAGAGAAGGAATATAGCATGTTTCTCATCTTCTCCCTCAGTGAGGGGCCTTCTCGCCGTTCTGTAGTTCTGGGCGGGGGAGGGTTGGCAGCTCCTTTGGCTTTTTCCTTCTGTTTCTCAAAGGCCTAGAAATCCAGTGTATGCACCTCAGGGGGAGCTGGCTTCTTCTCGGCCTGCCTGGCTCTCTGGCTTGACATGGCAGGAGTGGAGGAATATCGGGCCAGAAATGCTTCAATCTCGGCCACTATATTGTTCAGGCGGTCGAATGTCTTGACCTCAGTGCCGATCATTCTCTCCAGGATTTCTTTTTTTTAATTCTGTTTGCAGATCTGCACTGCGTCCTCCTAATGCGGGGGACGCCTGCACCTCATGCTGAGGTTTCTCCACCTTTTAATATAGTCGAGAGCCGACTCATCATTCCTCTGTCTTGTGGAATAGAGTTCTGCCACAGTGACCTTCCGCTCGGCAACGTAGAACCTTTCTTTGAACTTCTTCTGCATGTCGGGCCAATCAGCAACAGACCCGGGCGGTAGGCTGGAGTACCACTCAAAGGCCAGCCCAGTGAGTGTTGAGCCAAAAAACTTTAGGAGGTAGGCCTGATCGGCGGCCAGGTCTCCCATAGCATTCACGTAATAGGCAACGTGCTCCCTGGGAGACCCCTGCCCATTAAACTTTTCAAGTTTTGGTGGCTTGGTGACACCAACCGGTAGCTTCTTCGAGGCATAATGGGCCGGATAGGGCACCCGGTAGACGTCGAATGGCGTCTGATCCCCATCGCTCCTCTCCGCCAGCTTCATGTCTATCATCTGTTCAAGCATCAACCGACTGACTGCTGCCGGGTCGACCGGATTTGGATAGAAATGGGCGGGCTGCGCGCTCGGGGTAGTTAGCACAGTCGCTTGGGGAGCCATGGGGGACCCTTGGGAAGGCGGGGCCCGCAGCGGGGCCGGTGCTGTATACTGTGCCTGTTGCGGGGGTATGCCCCCAGGGAAGCTGGGAGTTGTTGGGGAGGTCACAGCTTGCAGAGTTGCTTCTGAAGACTGCCTGTTGCCCGCGGGTGCTTCGAGCGGAACCTCAGTATGTCCGGACGTCAAGGGTTGTGCGCTCCGCTCATTTAGTTGCTTTTTCAGCAACTCAATCTCTTACTGGAACCGTTGCATCATGTACAACATTGCCAGGTCGGTTGTGGGGAGATTGGGCATGCCCCCTGTCTCCTCGGCCGGGGCGTCCTCGGATGATGTTGAGAGTCCACCGCTCGTGTCGCCGGTGGTGACTACATTGGCCATGAAAGCCACAGGAGGTTCTTCGTAAAAAGTTTCTTCGGCGCCTGTCCGTGCCGCTTCGCCTGCTGCCCTTCCCCTTCTAGTGAGAGGCCCCGGTCTGGCGGCGAGCCTGGCCACTTCTTCAGGATCGGGGGGTAGGGCCCCATACCGACCCAGAACTCCTGCCATATTACAGGTGAAGACTCTCCAGTCTCTGTTTCTTTTCATCATTCTCTGGGATGACATTCCCGGGAACACCAACCTATCAAGGACAGATCGCCGGGGCGGCGCTTCCTCCCGAAGAGGGGACTGGCGCGGCTCCTCTGACCGATTTCTTGACTCTGCACTAGGTATAGGTCGGGCTCATTCTTCTTCTTGAAAGGCAGAGGCCATTGCCCCCAGCAGTCGCTTGCAACCCAAAGGAGTACTACCTGGGCCCCGGAGATAGTTTCTCATGGCCTGCTCGATCCCTTCCCACTCCTGGTCGGGGAGAGCGCCTGGTGGTTGTGTGCCGATGGCAGTGACAGGCGGGGAGTAAACCCTCGGCACCGGGCGGGCAGCCTGGTCTCGGTGTCTACGGCACCGGCGGCGGGCGCCTTCGGGCTGCGTCGGCATGGCAGGTGCCGGTTGGTGAGTCGGGGTCGTCACCTTGACCCTCTCATCTCTTCGGGCCCCCCTCGGGCGGAAAGTGCTAGGCCCCGCCTGGGCGGGTGCAGTGGGCCGGGCCTCCTTGGGGACCCAGATTTGCTTTAATTTGGCCGGTCTGTGAGCCGGTGTAGTCTTTGGTGACGCGGCCAGAACAGCGGGTGTCACCTTCTCCTTCAGCTTCTCCAGCCCCTGGAAAGAGTTTCGGATTGGGATAGTCGGGACGACGCGGCCCGGTGTCACCTGGGACCTCTGCCTGTCCAAGCGACCTCGGAGGGTCCCGACGGTCATGGATTTCCCGGAGTTAGAGATACGGCACCCCGAGACGACGCCAGTATTATTCCTACGGAGCCTCCTCCGGTGAGATGCCGATACTTGGTGGGACGGACCGGCAGTTTGGTGCAAGTGGTGCACGTTGCAGGCTAGCGTCGTTGTAGGGACGCCATCGTTGTCCTCGGCCACAGCTCGGCCGGCGGCAGCTTCAGTGGCCCCCCGGGTGGGAGCGTTGGTCTGGGGCTCCTCAGGCACTTTCACGTCGAGTATGTTGACGAAGGACACCCCCAAGAAGTTGGGGAAGCCCACCGTGGGAGGGAAGCTCCAGAAGTTGAGGGGGACTGCGAGGTAGCCGTCCCGAACATGGTTGTCGACGACCTAAGGGCCGCAGGTAACCGCCATTGTTGGCACCATAATGTGATTTTCCTGCATTCGCACAAGTAGCGCAATTAGTTTTACAAGAAGGGGGCCGCAGAGCCCCTAATTCCGGCAAAGAGATGAAGGGTGGATTGGTCCCACCGGGCGTGCCAGACTTGTGGATGCACTAAAATTCGCTCATTGTGTTGTTCGTTTATTTGGCTTTGTTTATTCGTTTATTAAGTGCGTGGGCGTGCCAGTCACAAAGTGACAATTTATTCGGGCTCCGATGAGCCCATGGTGCACTCGATCTGACTTCGTCAGATAATTGTTTGGTTCGTGTCGAGACCGAATCCCGCCGTGCCCTAAAGGTCACAATGTCATTTACATCCCCCATACGAGGGAACACCCTTGATTAATTGCCGAAATTTGGGGCCCTACGGCCGAAAGGACTGACACTAACTGCGCGAGAGAGAGGAGCAGGAACAAATCACATTAATATCCACATCGGGGTAAGGGCCACGGGCCATATTGGTCACTCATGGACTTCTTTTCGTATTCGGACGAAGGTCCGTAGTAGAGACGCTGTGGAAGCCGGGATGAATCCGTTCAAATGTCTGCCAAACGCGCGGCAATTTTAATAGTGGCTCGAAAGGGGTCCGGTCCTGAGGAATGGGTCCGGTCTGATCAGAATGTCGGCCCGATGCGAGGTCGGGTCGTGGCCTTATTGAGGTAATCCTCGCGACTTAGGCCCGACCTGCAGGGGCGGCATTGTTATTCCCTTCCGCACCGGGTCACGGGAGAGACGGGGCTGCAATGATAGATTTTATCGTCTCTTTATCTGGGCTTCCGATTATAGATATACATATGTATTTTCTTTTGCTTATTTCCCTTTTATGTATTTTTGTGAATGATTTTTTTTATTAGTATTATTATCATCATTATTATCTCACATTCTTGTTTATTCCTTATATATATATATATATTCAGATTTATTTATTTATCATAATTTTTATTAATTCATTATTATTATTATTGTTACCATTATATACATATTATATATATATTTCTGGAGAGAGAGTGGGCCACTGGAGGCCCAAAAAAAGGGGGGCTGGAGGGACGTGCCGGCGAAGGGCGGCTAAGCTGGGCGTGTCGGTGAAGAATGCGAGCGGGTGTGCCGCTGAAGGAAGGCAGGAGTGTACCGGGTAGGAGAGTTGATAGTATACTGGGTGGAGGGGTTGGGGTGCACCGTGTTAGAGCGGCTGGGGAGTGCACCGGGCAAGGGCGGCTGAAGGCGTGCCGACGAGGATGTCACAGGGTGCGCTGGGTAGAGATTGGGCTAGGTCGGTGCAGACCTGGGCTGGCAGCAGGTCGGTGTGAGTCCACCTTGGGGTCGATGCAACTGTAACTAGGGTCGATACAACTATTGCACGAGGTTGAAGAGAGGTCGGAGCAGCCTGCGGGCTGGACTCGGTGCAACTTTGAGCTATAGAGGGGCAAAGTCTGTACGGCCTGCGGGCTGAAGTCGGTGCAGCCTTAGGCTGTAGAGGGGCAAAGTCTGTACGGCCTGCGGGCTGAAGTCGGTGCAGCCTTAGGCTGTAGAGGGGCAAAGTCTGTACGGCCTGCGGGCTGAAGTCGGTGCAGCCTTGGGCTATAGAGGGGCAAAGTCTGTACGGCCTGCGAGCTAAAGTCGGTGCAGTCTTGGGCTGAAGTCGGTACAGCCTTAGGCTGTAGAGGGGCAAAGTCTGTACGGCCTGCGGGCTGAAGTCGGTGCAGCCTTGGGCTGTAGTGGGGCAAAGTTTGTACGGCCTGCGGGCTGAAGTCGGAGCAGCCTTGGGCTGTAGAGGGGCAAAGTCTGACGGCCTGCAGGCTGAAGTCGGTGCAGCCTTGGGCTGTAGAGGGGCAAAGTCTGTGCGGCCTACGGGCTGAAGTCGGTGCAGCCTTGGGCTGTAGAGGGGCAATGTCTGTACGGCCTGCGGGCTGAAGTCGGTGCAACCTTGGGCTGTAGAGGGGCAAAGTCTGTACGGCCTGCGGGCTGAAGTCGGTGCAGCCTTGGGCTGTAGAGGGGCAAAGTCGGTGCGGCCTGCGGGCTGAAGCCGGTGCAGCCTTGGGCTGTAGAGGGGCAAAGTTTGTACGGCCTGCGGGCTGAAGTCGGTGCAGCCTTGGGCTGTAGAGGGGAAAAGTCTGTACGGCCTGCGGGCTGAAGTCGGTGCAATGTGCACTGAGGCAGACCCAAGGTCGGTGCAATATGCACCGACACAGGCTGGGAGGTGTGAAAGGGGGCTAGGAGTGTGCCGGCGAGGGTAGCCGGTAGCGTGCCGGCGAAGGCGGCGTGGAGCATGGCGGAGAAGGCAGCCAGGAAGGGTGTGCCAGCGAAGGGCTGGCCGGGGGCGTACCGTTGAAGGGAGGAAGAGAGCGTGCCGGAGAAGGCGGCAAGGAAAATGTGCCGGCGAAGGGCTGGCCAGTGGCGTACCGTTGAAGGGCCCACTCCTCTTCCACTTCCTTTAAGGCTTTTCTTTTCTTCTTCTCTTTGGTTTTTTATGCAGTTTTACACAAGTCTTTCCTCCCTCTCCTCTCAACCTGTTCTTTATAGATTGGGCATTTAATCTACCAAGCAATCAATTAGATCCAATTCTTCTTATGTTGTCCGTAGTGCCTTGTTCCGGTTGGAGTATTCTATCGCCGATCGTTCCATTCGTTCGTTATTTTCCTTTGCCCTTTAATATGTTGTTGTCCCATTTATTTGTTGCATCCTTTTGCCTCTTTAATATGTTATTATGCTCTAACAAAAAAATTCGGCAGCATCTCCCCTTGACCCGAGCGTAAGGGAGATAAAGGGAATGCGCCCACATGGAGTGGCGGAACCCGACAATTGGAGGTGGGCACCCGAAGGCGGCAACACCTTTGATAAAACCTCAAAAAATCCAAAAGCAACGAGGGATAGGAAACCTCCCTGGGACTGGTCGGGGGTGTGTCAGGCTAGGGAGATCAAGGGTGTGCCGGTGAAGGCCGCTAGGGCCGTGCCGGGGAAGGCCACATTGGAGCGTGCTGACGAAGGCTATCTAAGGCGTGCTGGGGAGGGCAGTCAAGGCCATGCCGGCGAAGGGCTAACGGGGGGTGTACCGGCGACAGGGAAATTAGGCGTGCCGACGAAGGGTTCAATGTGGGTGCCGCTGGGAGCTGGGGGCTGCATTGGGGTAGGAGTGAACCAGTGGAGGGCTGAGCAAAGGGTAAGGCTGAGGGTTAGCTAGGTAGGCTGGAGTTGAGGCAGGGAGGAAGGCCAAGGGGGATATTGGTAGCTGAGTGTCCAAGAGACGGAGGAGGGCCTCTCCCTTCAAGCAAACGGGTGAAGTTGGGACCAGAGAGGAGGGCATTGAGCTCGTGAGGCCAGGGATCGCACGGGGGGAACAACATCGGCATGGAGACTCCAAAGCACCGGAGGAGGGGGGAAAATGAACAATACACCATGCACATCGGCATAAACCAATGGAAATAATAAGAAATCCAGGAAGGGTGATTTTCATTCACGAAGAGGAGTGACCACAACGGGCCACATACATTGCGAAGCACATACATGCTGAAACTGCGGCAGGAAAGGGGAAAAGATCTTGCAAATGAAAGAAGAAGAAGGAAACGGGAGGAGTGTTGGGGCCGAACAGGGGTGACTACTCCCTGCCCTTCCCCCACTCCCTCCTCTACATCACAGCTCACTTTCCCTCTCTCACTCCCTCCCTTACTCTCTCTTCTGGGTGATCATCAGAAGGGGGACCCTACGGCGGAGCTCCCTTCTTCTTCTTCTCTTCTTCCTCTTCTTCTCTTTCTCTTCTTCTCTTCTATGTCCGCTGTCCTCCTCCTTGTGTATCGAAGGAGAGGGGTTTTTATATCCTCCACGGCGGAAGCATTCGAACACGGTAGTCAGAGGCGGGAAGTGATGGGTCATGATGGGTTTGACTTCCCCCGTCCTTGGTGGCAGAGGAGTAGCCTACGTGGCCCAACCTCCGGCCGACACCTCGGACAGCCTACTGCACGCCGAAGATCTGTAGGGCATGGGCGTACGATCTCGTCTGCCGGGCGTGCCGTTGAAATGCCTGAACGCTGTGCCGCTGGCGGGTTCAACAAGCGTGCCGCGGGAGGGCCAAAACGGCGTGCCGCTGGAAGGCACGGCAAGCGTGCCGCTGAAGATCCCAAAGGGCGTGCCGCTGAAGGGGCACAGAGTGCATGTCGCTGAAGGGCTACCCTGGGTGTGTCGCTGAAGGCCACGGAGGGTGTGCCGCTGAAGGGCCACCAGGGGCGTGTCGTTGAAGGCTGCAGGGGGCGTGCCACTAAACGGCATGGAGGGCGTGCCGTTGAACGGCTGCCAGGGTGTGCCGCTGAAGAGCTCAAGGGCGTGCCGTTGAACAAGGCAGAGGGTGTGCCGCTGAAGGCCAGCGGGGTGTGCCGCTGAAGAGCTCAAGGGTGTGCCGCTGAACAGGGCAGAGGGTGTGCTGCTGAAGGCTAGCGGGTGTGCCGCTGAAGAGCTCAAGGGCGTGCCGCTGAAGGGCTAAATGGGTAGTTCTGAGCCCGTTGTGAGCGCTGAGTTGTGGCCCGTTTGATTTTCTTCGAGGCCCACGGATTGTGGGGCTCCTGGGGGTTGATTCCTCTTCGCTGTCGTGACTCCAGAGATAGCTTCACGACAGTGTATATGTGTTCGGGGAGTCTGGATGGCCCCTTCCACGTAGTTTCTTCAGTTGAAGCTGTCGTTAATGTTGGACTAGTCGGGACATACGGGCGTGCAATTTTGCATGTCCACAGGAACCCATAGGCTACCTTTTTTTTCGAGGTAAGCGGTGCTTGCCTCTAGGGAACCCGTAGGTTACCTTATGATTTTTAAGGGGAGCAGTGCTCCCATCTACGGAGCCCATAGGCTACCTTTGTTTCTGAGGTAAGCGGTGCTTGCCTCTAGGGAACCCGTAGGTTACCATATCATTTTTAAGGGGAGCAGTGCTCGCCTCTAGGAGCCCATAGGCTACCCTTGTTTCCGAGGTAAGTGGTGCTTGCCTCTAGAGAACTCGTAGGTTACCTTATCGTTCTTAAGGGGAGCACTGCTCGCCTCTAGGAAGCTCGCAAGCTACCTTCATTTTTGAGGGGAGCGATGCTCGCCTCTAGGGAACCCATAGGTTACCTTATCATTTTCGAGGTAAGCGGTGCTTGCCTCTAAGTAACCCGTAGGTTACCTTATCATTTTTAAGGGGAGTAGTGCTCGGCTCTAGGAACCTCGCAAACTACCTTCATTTTTTAGGGGAGCGGTGCTCGCCTCTAGGGAACCCACATGTTATCTTAGTTGAATACGGCTGGTGATGCTTCATTGGGTTTTGCTGAAGAGAGGCCTCATTGAAAGAATTTTCTGAGATTTACATAATTCCATGTCCTGGGTACCTCACGGCATCCTTGCGTTGCCAGCATGTATGCTCCTTTGCCGAGTGCTTCAGTTATCCTGTACAGGCCTTCCCAATTTGACGCGAGCTTCCCAAGTGCTGCCCTGGGGTCTGCTATACTTGCTCGCCGTAGCACCAAATCACCAGGGAAGAAGTGTCGTTCTTTGACTCGGGCGTTGTAGTATTGGGCCAACTTCTGCTGATATGATACGAGCTTTACTTGTGTGTGTGCTCTATTTTCCTCAAGTAGATCCAAGTTCTCTGGCACTGCTTGGTTGTTTCTGGCCTCGTCGAAGTGTCCCACTTGAAGTGAGGGGTTGGATATCTCCACTGGAACCACTGTCTTTGCTCCGTATGCGAGGTGGAAAGGTGTTTCACCCGTGGCGGCTCTAGAGGTGGTCTGGTGGGCCCATACAATGCTCGAAATTGAGTCTATCCATGAGTCACCTGCCTGGTCCAGCCGAGTTTTGATACCGTGGAGGAGTGTTCTGTTGGCATTTTCCACCAACCCATTAGCCTGAGGATGACCTACTAAAGTGTAGTGGTTCCAGATCCCTAGCTCCGAGCACTTCTCCTGGAAGGTAGTGCTCGCGAATTATCTACCGTTGTCGGTAGTAAGGACTCGCGAAATTCTGAAGCGACAGATAACACTTCGTAGTACGAACTTCTAGGCTATCTCGCTTGTAATCTTCCCTACTGGCTCTGCCTCGACCCATTTGGTGAAATAGTCAATGGTGACTATGAGGAATTTCTTCCTCCCTTGGGCTTCGGGGAAGGGGCCTAGAATATCTATTCCCCACCGAGCGAATGGACGAGGCTCCATGAGGGCGTGTAGCTGTGTAGCTGGTTGGTGGTACAGATGGGAGAATTTCTGGCATTGAGGGCACCTCCAGACGTGCTCGAGGCAATCCTCCTATAAAGTAGGCCACCAATACCCTTGTCGGATCAGCGTCCGTGCGAGTGCTCGTCCCCCCACGTGACTTCCACAGAGTCCTTCATGCACCTCCTGCACAGCTTGCTTGGCTTTCATGGGGAACAGGCATTTCAGTAGTGGAGCTAAGAGGGATCAACTATACAATCGATCATTGACCACTGTGAAGTGGGCTACTCGTGCTCGCGTGCGGCGGGCCTCGGTGCGGTCGCTTGGGAGTTGTTGTCGCAAGAGAAAATGTAGAGGGGGTCCATCCATGAAGGTTCATAGTCGATGGCATTTACCTAGGGTACATGTTCCTCTATGCTCGACGCTTATAACTCCTCGATCAGGACAGATCTGGAGTTGGAGACTGTGGCTGCTGACGCCAGGCGAGACAGGGTGTCTGCTTGGACGTTCTCCTCCCTAGGGATGTGGTGAGGACACCGGACCCATCACACGGAGCTGACGTCACATCACCCCGACACCACTGAGCTTCTGGCTCGGAGATTCGGCGTCGTGAGTATGTATTTTATTTGTATTGTGGTGGTATTGTATTATTAACCACTAGTCTTATTTTATTTTATTTCAGCCAATAGTCAAAGGTTGGTTGTTGTATTTTGTTTTATTAGGCCAAATAGTCATAGGATATGGGTGTCCATAGTTGAAATGTCTAGGGGTATTCTTGTCCAAGTGTAATATGGCTTTTCCTATATAAAGGAGGCTAGTGTACCATTTTATGCATTGAAAGCTTATGAAAGAAAACTCACGTTGGTGCTTTTGCGCCTTGGCTCCACTTCCCTCCTAGCTCCTTTATGAGATTTGAGAGATTACCTGGTGAGAGACCATCCGGTGTGAGGCCGAGCTGGGCGAGGCAGTGGTTATCCCATCTCGTTCGTATTTTCGGAGTGTCGACGATCTCTTCCACGTCGCCGCTGCGTCAAATTTGGTATCAGAGCCCAACAACGGCGTCTCTGTCAACCCCGACGTCCGCGTTGTTCCTCTCCACAATGTGATCGGCTTCGGTACGTAAAACACACACACACACTCACACACAAAAAGAGTGAAATAGAAGGGGAGACAACAGAGAGAAAAGAAAAGTGAAAAAAAACACAGCAGAAGGCATCTCTCTCGGCTGAGAGAGAAGAAAAAAAGGGGGTGTTCGCGGGGGGTCGGGCATCGTCGCCCATGCCCTCATTTAAAAAGTGCTCCGGCCGCAACGGCCTTCCCCGTCGCCGCACCGTGCCCGCCGCGCCCACCTGGCCACCAGCGCCTACACCCAGGCCGCGGCCGCCCACACCTGTGGCCAACCGCCCGCGTCGCATGGCCACCCTCGCCCGCACCCGCCCTCGCCCACACTCGCATCGCCCGCCCGCGCCTGTTGCCACCCGCCGCCTGCGTGCCCTCGCCCGCCCCCGCGTCGCCTGCGACCCACCTGTGCCAAGCGCCTGCGACCTCGTCGCCTATGCTCACCCAGCGTGCCGCCTCCGCGTGCGCCCGCGTTGACCACCCGCCCGCATCGACCACCCACTTCCAGCCGTGAGTTGCACATGAAAGGTTTGAAAAAAAAAGTCAGAAAAGATAAGTTGAAAATTTGTTGGAATATATATATATATATATATTATATGTATAATATCAGGGATATATATATATATATTAATAGTTATATATATATATATTTCATTTGATTAAACTATTGATTGTGGCACCCGAGTCCACAACAACGGCTCGACCGGCGCCAGGGTTGTGTGGTCGTCAACAGATAATCCATAATTTACAGAGCGTGAGTGACCTTGAGTCTCCCTGCGCGGAGAAATTCTGAATTAATTTATTCCCCTGCGTGGAAAATTTAATTAAGCGGTTTTGTAATAATTGCACCCTTCCTGCGTGGAGCGAATTTGTTGTAACCGTTCAAGCTTCATCGACGCCGTGCGGACACACATGTCCCCACTCGTCTTCATCTCTGGTCGGAGCTAGACTTTTTAGTCGAGCTAGGTGCGTGCTCCACTCACTTGCTTATTTAGTATCCTTGTCAATTGCAGTGCGACGAAGTAAGAGAGAGCCCTATCCATGGAATCTGTCTCCTGAGTGCATCGCAGTGGACGGAGAGATAGAGAGCTTGTATGATCACATCCTTAAGCCCTAGAACTGTCACATTAAGGTGCCATAATTATCAGGAGGTAATTCCACAACTACTTCGCCTACAGACGAGCAACTCTCCCTGACCGCTCCCTTCGCGAATCAAATTGACCCTTTGCATATTAGCTAACAAGAAGGTCTGAACCTTGCTAATCTTCGGTCCCAGGATTGCATCATTTAGGTCCTAACTCGTGCATGCCACGTTGGTCTAGGAATTCATCGGGCCGTCTAGAACATGTTTCAACACTACAACCACCTATGGCTCAGGATAGTGTGAATGCCATGTTAGCCCAACTCAAGCAGAATCTTACGGCCCAATTTGAAACATCTATAGGCCAATTGCGATCGGAGATAGATGATAGGATCCGAGCCTTAGAGGATCATGTGAAGGGAGAGGAAGGATGGATGAGTGGTCGCGGAGATCCTGTCGCCAACCATAGAGAAGAGAGAGACTGAGCCCCCCTGAATCAGGCTCCTCGAGGTAGAGAGCAAGACGATCGTGCGCCTCGAGGAAGAGACCATGAAGATGAGGAGATCATCCTAAGGAACGTCAAGATAGACGCTCCCAGTTTTGATGGGTCCCTAAATCCCGCCATATACCTTGATTGGGAGACCGGGATGGACCAGTATTTTGATTGGCATCACCGCATGACCCCTACTACAAGGTTTATGTTTGCCAAAATGAAGCTCCCAAGTCAAGCCAAGACCTACTGGTGCAATGTTGAGAGTCTCCTAGCAAGGAGACGAGAGGAGCGCATCAACACATGGGAAGAAATGAAGGAGAAACTTAGGGAGAAGTATCTGCCACCCTCCTACCATCAGCGTCTTTTAGACTAATGGCAGAAACTCACCTAAGATGGAAAGTCTGTAGATAAATACATCACCAAGTTTGATGAATTCTTCCTTCGGAGTCATGTCGTAGAGGATGCCTCTGTCATCCACTCACGGTTTAGGGCTGACCTACACGAGAGCATTCAGCGGGAACTATTCTTGCGAGAGGTTAACACCCTCGAGCACGCCTACCAGGTTGTTCGAGATGTTGAGCGGCTTCAAAGGGTGGTCCCACTTCGAGTTTCCACCTACCGCCAACCTGAACCCCGAAACCCCATGACCCGCTATCCTGAGAGACATGGCCCCACCACTTCCTATGTCTCTACTACTAACCCACTTCGAGTCGTTCCCCCTATTGTTCCTTTCATAAGGAACTCCTTACTTGCACCTGCTGCTGTGCCTAGGCTGGAGTACTCTCCGCCAACTGATAGGAGGGATGATAAGGGAAATGGAGCCATCCCTAGCACTTCCCAGCCCGTCCCTGTCTCGAGGATTCGCTGCTTTAGGTGCCATAACCTAGGGCATGTCACCACCAATTGCCCCACCCGAGCTTTGGTCATCACTGAACCCCAGCTTGTGGAGCTTCCACCTCAGGAAGGAGAAGACATTGAGAGATATATGGCCGATCCTGACCTCATCGCCCAGTTTGAGAAAATGGATGTCGGATTTGATGGCACGCATGTCGAGTACATGCAGGTTGGAGATATTACCGAGAGTTCTAGCCATGGAAGATTAGGTGTAGTTCGCCGCATCTTAACACACCCCCAGGAGGACGACTGGCGTCGAACCTCCATCTTCCAAACCTACATCTTGGTAAAATCTCAACCCTATAAGGTGATCTTTGACAACAGGAGCTGTATCAATGCAGTCTCTTTAGACTTTATCTCCCGTCTAGATCTACCTACGCACCCTCATCCTAGGCCATACAACGTGGCTTGGGTTGATGGCACTTCTATCCCAGTCACCACTACATGCATCATTCTCATTCAGTTCCAGTCCTACCAAGGACATATTTTATGCGATGTTTGCCTATGAAGGTCGGGAGCATTATCTTAGGATGACCATGGATCTATGATGTAGACATTACTACATTGGTCGATCCAATCAGTGTTCCTTCTCCCACTATGGGAAGAAGCTTCAGTTATACCCGGCACCCCTAAAGGTGACACCGGGAAAGAGCTCCACCTCCACCCCCACTAGACCCCCAAGGTTCAGGAGAGTCTCCGAACTCTCAATGAAGGGAAACTTCTCTTTCCCTCTTCTCCTACATCTATCACACATGTTCCTAAGGCCCCTAAGGTTGGTCATGACCTATTTAGGCGTCTTAACATCATAAAGGTCCGTGAGCTAAATAGAGATGTTGCTGAGGGTGCCCCTATTTAGGCTGTTGTCGTTACTATCACACCCGAGGAGTCCCAAGTCTCCATCACAACTGAAGTCCAAGTAATCTTGCAGGACTTCCAAGACATCTTTCTTGAGGACTTGCCCTCTAAACTCCATCCCATGCGTGATGTACAACACGCCATTGACTTTGTCCCCAGGTCCACCTTACCTAACCTTTCCCATTACAGACTGAACCCCAAGGAGCATGCTGAGCTCCAAAGAATTGTTAAGGACCTTATTCAAAAAGGTTTCCTCAGGGTGAGCAAGAGTCCCTATGCTGTTCCTACCTTAATCACACCCAAGAAAGATGGCACCTAGCGAATGTGTGTTGACAGCCGCGCCATCAACAAAATCACTGTCAAGTATACATTTCCAATTCCTCGTCTTGATGATATGCTTGACACGATGAGTGGAGCCACCATCTTTTCCAAAATTGACTTAAAGAGTGGCTATTACCAGGTCAGAATCCGACCAGGGGATGAATGGAAGATAACCCCTCAAAATAATAGAAGGTCTGTATGAGTGGCTCGTCATGCCATTTGGGCTATCCAATGCCCCCAGCACTTTTATGAGACTTATGAGGGAAGTCATATGCCCTCTCATTGGTCGCTTTTTCGTCATCTACTTTGACAACACTTTGATCTATAGTCACAACCCTTAGGACCACATCCAATATTTGAGGGAAGTCTGCTAGACTTTGAGGAGAGAAACTCTATATGCCAACCTCAAGAAGTGTGAATTCATGATAGACCGGGTCACTTTTCTTGGATTTATGATTTCGAGTCAAGGAGTGTCTGTGGACCAATCCAAGCCTTAGTCGACTGGCCAGAGCCACAGAACATCCATGACATTCGTAGCTTCCATAGGCTAGTCACTTTCTACAGACACTTCATTAAGGGTTTTAGCACCATTACGGCCCCCATTACGGGTTGCATCTGTAACGGAAATTTTAAGTGGACTAAAGCTGCCTCCCAGGCTTTTCTTGTCATATAGGAGCTCATGACCAAAGCCCCTATCCTCCACCTGCCAGACTTTATCAAAGTATTTGAGATATCATGTGATGCATCAGGCGTAGGTATAGGAGGCGTGCTTAGTCAGGAAAGCCACCCTATGGCTTATTTTAGTGAGAAGCTTTCTGATGCAAAGCTTCGTTACTCTACCTACGATAAGGAGTTCTATGCCGTGGTCCAAGCTCTCAAACACTGGAGACATAATCTCTTACCTCAAGAGCTTGTCTTATATTTGGACCACGAGGCCTTGAAATTCCTTAGCTCTCAGAAGGAGTTAAACCCTTGGCAAGGTCGATGGGTAGAATTCCTCCAGTTCTTCACCTTTGTCCTAAAACATAAGGCCAGAAAAGAGAATAAGGTGGCCGATGCCTTGAGTCGAAGGGTCTCCCTTCTTTCCATTATTCAGGTAGAGGTCACCGGATTTGACCGCATGAAGGCACTCTATGGAGAGTGTCCAGATTTTAGCCCTGCCTATTCTGCACTATCTACTGGATCCTCGACAGTATTTGCTGACTATCTACTTCAAGATGGTTTTCTCTTTCGAGGACAGCAACTTTGTGTTCCGAAGACTTCTATACGGGACTTTCTGATATGGGAAATGTATGCTGGAGGTCTTGCTGGTCATTTTGGACGAAACAAGACCATCCATTCTGTGGAGGAGTATTTTTACTGGACTGGCCTGAAGAAAGATGTGGCCAAAATTGTAGCCCAGTGTCGGACATGCACAATGGCCAAACAGGTCAAACAAAACACCGGTCTATACACTCCTCTCCCCATTCCTGATAAACTGTGGGTTGATGTGAGCATGGATTTCATCCTTGGTTTACCTCGTACTACTCACAAACATGACTCCATCTTTGTTGTAGTTGATCGGTTCTCTAAGATGGCCCATTTCATTACATGTTCCAAAACATCTGATGCATCTAGGGTAGCCCACCTTTTCTTTGATGAAGTCGTGCGTCAGCATGGTCTCCCCCAAACTATAGTGTCTGATCGAGATGTCTGGTTCACTAGTTATTTTTAGAAGACACTTTGGCACCTAGTTGACACTAAGTTTAAATTCTCCACTGCTTATCACCCACAAACCGATGGGCAAACAAAGGTCGTCAATAGGAGTTTAGGGAACCTTTTGAGGTCTCTTGTAGGGAATCATTCTGCCAATTGGGATCTTCTCTTTCCCAAAGCTGAATTTGCATATAATAGCTCTGTCAATCGATCCATAGGTATGAGTCCATTTGAGGTCGTGCATGGATACAAACCTAATAAACCTATGGATCTCATTCCCCTTCCCCTCGAGTCCAGAATTTTCAAGTCAGTCGAAGAGTTTGCACAACATGTCAAAGTCTGGATGAGTCAATTAGCAAGTAAACAAACCTCAGTAATGAGACCTACAAACGTTTGGCTGATTCGCATAGGCGTCACCATGAATTTCAAGAAGGTGCCGTGGTTATGGTATGGGTTCGACCCAAATGACTTCTCTTGGGAGCCATTAAAAAGTTGCAAGCCCATAGTGATTGTCCCTTTCAAATACTCCGGAAGATTGGCTCCAATTCATATTTTATGGACTTACCTGCCGAATATGGGATTAGCTGTACCTTTAATGTGGCAGACCTAGTGGCCTACAAGGAACCCACAGTGATTCCTAGTGACCCTTTCAAGCCTTCTCCACCCATTGAGAGTGAGTCCACCCATGTGCGTCCACCAGCCTTGAGAGCACCGCGCGAGCAAATTGAGAGGATACTGGATGAGCAGGTGATAGCTACACGGAGCAGGGTTTAACAGCGCTACCTTGTCCGCTGGTGGGACCGTCCACCTTCTAATGATTCCTGGATCAGTCGAGAAGATCTCCAGTGCCTCGATCCAGACCTGCTGGAGCACTACCAGAGCGGTGTCCCACCTTACTCGATGGAGTCAAGTTCCAGCCACCTCGAGAGGGTTGGTGGGGACACCGGACCCGTCACACGGAGCCGACGTCGCACTGCCCCAACACCACCGCGCTTGTGGCTCGGAGATTCGGCGTCCTGAGTATGTATTTTATCTGTATTGTTGTGGTATTGTATTATTAACCACTAGTCATATTTTATTTTATTTTGGCCAATAGTCAAAGGTTGGTTATTGTATTTTATTTTATTAGGCCAAATAGTCATAGGATATGGGTGTCCTTAGTTGAAATATCTAGGGATATTCTTGTCCTAGTGTAATATGGCCTTTCCGATATAAAGAAAGCTAGTGTACCATTTTTTGCATTGAAAGCTTATGAAAGAAAACCCACGTAGGTGCTTTTGACCCTTGTTGCTTCCCTTCCCTCCTAGCTGACGCGGTCGGGGTCGGAGGAAGGATCGACGACAGCTCCGGGATAAAAACAGGACTAGATAACTATTGTCTCGTGCAGCTCGGCCTCACACCGGACGGTCTCTCACCGGGCGACACTCAAAACTCACAAGGAGTCTAAGAGGGAAGGGAGGGTGGCAAGAGGAGAACTCTTTCACGTAGGATTCTTTTCATTCATTCATATGTGAAACAACACACTCTAGCCCCCTTTATATATATGAAAGGCTATAACACTCGTACCCTTAAACTTTCTTAATAGCATCTATGTCCTAACCTAATAAAACAAAACTCAACAACCATATTTTGACTTTGACACAATAAATTAAAATAGTTGGAATTTGGTGGTTTAATAATACAAATACCACCATAAAAAAAATAAAAATACACATAAAGAAATATATACATAATACATACACACATACGTAATACACACGTACTCGGGACGCTGAGTCTTCAAATGAGTCTCCGAGCCACAAGCTCGGTGCGACCGGGGCGGTGCGACGTCGGCTCCGAGTAGTGGGTCCAGTAGTAGGCCTGGTGTCCCCACCAACCCTCCTGGGACAGCTGGAACTCGACTCCGTCGAGTAAGGGGGGACACTGATGTGGTAGTGCTCCAGCAGGTATGGATCGAGGCGTTGGAGATCTTCCCGTCTGATCCAAGAATCATCAAAAGGTGGACGGTCCCGCCAGCGGATAAGGTAGCGCTGGTACACCCGGCTCCGTGTAGCTATCACCTACTCATCCAGTATCCTCTCAATTTGCTCGTGCGGTCCTCTCGAGGCTGTGGGACGCACGGAGGTGAGCTCACTCTCAATGGGAGGAGAAGGCTCGAAAGGGTCACTAGGAATCATTGTGGGTTCCTTGTAGGCCACTAGGTCTGCCACATTAAAAGTAGAGCTAATCCCATATTCGGAAGGTAAGTCCACAACATAAGCATTGAAGCTAATCTTCCGCAGTATTGGAAAGGGAACATCACTATGGGCTTGCAATTTTTTAACGGCTCCCGAGGGGAGTCGTTCGGGTCAAACCCGTACCATAACCATGTCACATTCTTGAAATTCATGGTGATACCTATGTGAATCAGTCAATCGTTTATAGGTCTCATTACTGAGGTTTATTTGCTTGCAAATTGACTCATGTAGACTTTTGACATGCTGTGTAAATTTTTCAGTAGACTTGGATGTTCTAGACTCGAGAGGAAGGGGAATGAGATCCACATGTTTCCTAGGTTTGTATCCATGCACGACCTAAAATGGACTCATACCTATGGACCTATTGATATAGCTATTGTATGCAAATTCGGCTCTAGGTAAGAGAAGATGTCAAGTGCCAGAATGATCCCCTACAAGACACCTTAGTAGATTCCCTAAACTCCTATTGACGACCTCTGTTTGCCCGTCAGTTTGTGGGTGATAGGCAGTGGAGAATTTGAGCTTAGTACCAACTACATGCCAAAGTATCTTCCAAAAGTAACTAGTGAACATGACATCTCGGTCAGACACTATGGTTTGGGGAAGACCATACAGACGCAGGACTTCATCAAAGAATAGGTGGGCTACTCTAGATGCATCTGATGTTTTGGAACATGCAATGAAATGGGACATCTTAGAGAACCTATCAACGACCACGAAGATGGAGACGTGTTTGTGAGCAGTACGAGGTAAGCCAAGGATGAAATCCATGCACACATCAATGCACGGTCTATCAGGAATGGGGAGAGGAGTGTAGAGACCGGTGTTCTGTTTGACCTGTTTGACCATTGTGCACGTCCTACACTGGGCTACAATCTTGGTGTTGGGTTCTGTGCGCCCCCTCATTGTCTTTGAAAATGGTTTTGATGATTCTAATATATTGTGTGTTTTATGCTCAATGGCATCTTCGTGATAAATAAGCTAATATGATGATATCTTGTTTTGCAGGTAGAACTTCAATGGTTCTTCATGGATACATTTCTGATGCTGAATCATGCGTGTTGTGCATGAGACTCTTGGGTATTGGTTTGATAGTCTGTTGGTAAGATCATTTGATTACATTGGACTGCTCATGCAGCTTTCAAATCTCCTTTGGATGGGTCGACCCCTGGCTATTTGAGCCTTATGTATATATTCTTGATGTTAACTCTTGCATTGGTTTGTAAGAGTTCAGTTCTTCTTGGACTACTTTTGTAAATCATGATTGTCTAGATCATGTGGCTTTTGTGGATTGCATGGTTGTCTTTGATAACTGAATCTAACATTGTGGATTAAGCCTTGATTATATTGTGTGAGCTAATGTGAGACCAATCATGTGAGAATTGCTTGAACATCTTCTTCTATAGATGCTTGTCTATAGGCTTGAGGTGGAATTTTGGTTAAAGTCATTTTTGGAACTGATTGTGTTATATGGTGATACAATGCTCAGATCTTGATGATTGCATTGGGTGTTTAATATGCGAACATGCAGGTTGAACACATGTCAATTACATATTTGATTTCAATATGCATGTGGATAGTTTTCGATTGAAACTGAAATTTAGACTGAACATTGGATCCATGAGAGGAATGCTGATGGGAATCAATGCCGTGCATGTACATTTTATTTTACATTTGTGTCCTTTAGTTTATTTTTATATCCATGGGAAAGTATATGCGCAATTGTAAGGCTTTGTAAGCCAATGCGCCATTCCCTTAGATTGTGTGGGTTTTTGTGCAATTGTGTAGTAGGTCCAGCTAGGGGGCCCTCAGCCCTTTCCCATTGGGCCATGTCACCTATGTGGGGTTGGTCAACCATCCTAGGTGGCCATCTAGAAGGGTTGAATGTCAATTGTCCACATGGGGGACAAATGGACATGAAAGTCCAAGATGCCACCTACCCCCTCCTCCCTTGGTCAATAGGCCGCCCCCTTCTTTTCATTTAATTTTATTTTTTGTGCGTTGTTCACACTTCATCCCAGCCCTCCATTCCCCATCCCTAGATCCAAGGGTCTACATTTGATTTGATGTGAATCATATAAAAGGTTGTATTTTCATTTGGAAATTAATGAAAGTTAGAAAAATTTGTTGAATGCCAAGAGCCTCTTACGCCCCAGCCCTCTCTCCCCCTGGTTTCATCTCCTCCAACCCCCAATTCTAGAGTGGATATCTTCTATCTCCTCCCCCTCAATCTCTGAGTTCATCTCCGGTGCCGCCGCCGCCGTTCGTGCCGCCTTCGAGCCGCCGCGAAGTCGACTTCGGTGTTCTGTCCATCCTGGGTAGAAGCTTCTTCTCGGAATTCCTGCTATCAACTTCGACATCTTCTTGATCTAAAATTTTCAGAGGTTGTTCCTATCTTCTATCCCCATCTCCACAAAAAATTTCACGTCCAAAATCCTTCTTTTGATATTTTTACATTTTCAGTCTTCAATCTTTCCCAGATCTCTCAACTGTCTGTCCACTGTAACAGTCCTCTTGAGTTTCCTATCTTCAGCCCCTTTTGTGATTTTTCATATGGCTCCCAATTTTACTAGGAGTTCTGTCCATCAACCTCTCCACTCATGATTTTTCTTGATTTTTGATCCGTCATCCACCTATTTTATAAAAATCGTGTTCTTCTTCAGCTACAGTACTATCAGCCAGTTTCCAGATCCGACCCACTGCTAGTATAAAAAAAAACAATTCGTAGCCATCTCCTAACTTGTCACAAAAAATATTTCCGTCTTCCTTGTTCCATTTCCTACAACATTAATGAAGAACACAACTTCAGATTCTGTCGTATATCTATCGGTCAACGGCAGTTCTCAAACAAGTTCTCTGCTAATCTGAGAGTTCCGGTACTGTACAACAGCAACCTTCAAATTTCGCCAATCAGAAGTACAGGCCTGGTTATTTTTCTGTAATCCCATAGGGTTGAAGCCCTTCGAAGCAGCTTTCCAACGGCACCGGTTTCGTCGCATTCCAACATCGGGGCTGGTCGCAGTGAGCAATCTCGTCGGGTCGCGCGCTGAAAGATAGAACCAGTAGATCCGCGGTCGGTTATTCCGACCGGTGCCGATCGGAGCCGCCCGGCCTCCGGCCGGCGAACCAGCGCGCCTCCACTCCAGGGAGCACTCATCCAGGCATCCCCCACTACAGCGGTGCCACCGGGTCCCACACGGCCCCTCCGGACAGCACGTGGGCCCCACCGTCACGAGTTCGGGTGCTGCCGAAGCTACGTGAGAACCCGCTCGTCAACCCGAAATCGGTCCTCCCGGACCCCATTGTGTCGCCCTTTACCTCCCTGCGTGGAGTGAGCTGTAACTCATTGATGTAATCTTCATGTATTAACTATCCCGGGAGTACGAGTTCGGCCGGGTCCGTCTTCCCCACGCCGAGAGCGTGGAGGTATCGTATTCGCTCTTACACTCGGCATTTTACTTATTTCCTTATATGCTTTATATGCCGCTGCTAGAAAGCATGTGTAGGGCCGTTAGCTTGTAATATTTATTTCACCGCTGCTGTGAGAGAGAGAGAGAGCGTGACCGTCCCGTGACCCGATCCGGGCACAAAAGAGAATTGACCACCCTAGCTCTTGCCGGTTTCTCAACCGTGCACGTCCGACGCTTCCCTCGTTAAGGGACAATCACGAGCTCACCTAGAGTCCGAGGACGGCATTCCTCATTCGAGTCGTGTCCGTGGTCTCGTCCCGCATCAATTTGGTATCAGAGCGAGTTTGAGTCTAGGGTGTCTAAAAACAAAAAAAAAGTGTCATTTATGTATAGTCATTAGTCATTGTCTAATTCGTGTTTAGGGTCATCATTGTTTTAAAATAATAAAAAAAGTGTCTTTTGGGTCGCATACATCCCTTTACTCGGTATATCAAAAGGTGTTGTCCGAACGTTAGGTTACGCCTATCGGGAAGGCCGCACACTTGTGCGAGTGATCTTCGGATCAGTTAGCTCCGTCACGTACCGAGTCTTGGTCATCATGTCTAGGGTTGTAGTCCATTGTCTAGTTGGTTTATCTACTAGTGTCGGCAGGGCCATCCTCTAGCTTCCCCGTGTCCCATGGATTACCAAACACCCGGATCTTATCCATGGTGGCGATACTATCTCAAATGGAAGGATCACCCGAACCACCCCACTAGGCCCGAAACCCGGGACTTCTACGGGTCCGATGACCCAGGTGACTACTTAGAGTGGGAAGCCATTATGGATGACTACTTCGAGGTGTACAATATGTACGGGCCCATGCAAGTCGATGTTGCCAAAAGGTGACTTTTTGGTGAAGTCGCCAAAACTTGGAGGGACATCAAATATTGGAGGGAGGATAGGAATCTAAGGCCCATCGAGTCATGGTGGGAAATGAAGAGAGAGCTTAGGAGGGCCTACTTTCCCCGCCCACTTACCTCCAACCACGGGGGTCATACCACTCACCAACCCCACCAACTCATCCACAATCAAGTGGGCCACACCTCTACCCAATCCCACCCCTTCACCGTCATCCCAACCCACTCAAGTACCTCCAACCGAGTGGAAGCCCCGCTCATAGCCGAGCCTAGGACCGCACCCAGGCCGAGGGACGAGGAGCGAGTCCACCCCAAGGTCCCTACTCCAACCCGCACCCTTGCCGAGATCTTAAAACAATTCACGGACGGGCTGGATAGGATTGAGAGGTCACTACTCCAACCCGAGCCCAAGGAGGTCATAACCGGTAGTCTTCACCCGGCCCCACCTATAGCATCCCCAAGCCCTCTTCCCACCATGGAGACCACGCCTCCATCACCCTCGAGAGCTCCAATGCCACCACCCTCTATGTCCGAACGTGATTCGGCACCATCCCATTTGGAGCCACCAAGGCCCGAGCCACCCGTATTTCTAACGGGTACACTATACACCGCCGAGCCGCTTTTTAGTTGGCTCAAGGATGGCTTGGTCCCACCTCCCTTTCCATCCATGGACCCCATCCTACCTATAGTGCCGGTCAACTCATTCCATACCACATTTTGATCTCGTCACCATGTTGATACGTTGGACGATCTTGTCATGGGATTAGATTCACAATGGGAGTTGACGCATCTTTTGGCCTGGGGCTTTGATCAACCCGCTAGTCTTAGCTTCACCCATCTGGCCTTCGGGTCCATTAACTCCGAGTGCACCGTGGGTTGTGTCACCACGGAGGTTCTTCTACTTCTCCCGCTACCGGACGAGCCCGAATTCATACCCTTTTGTCCGAGGGAAGAATCATACTTCTTGCCTACGATCCCCGTCCCACCCGTCACAATTCAAGAAGGTGACTATCCACACCTTCAAAACTTCTACACGTGGGACCGTGACTTGCGGGAACCCACCACAAGGGGTCATACCTTCTTTGATCCCTTTGACCCATTCCCTAGTGGATCCTTAGACCCTCCATATATACTTCACTTCTTAGAGGGAGTCCACTATCACACTCCTACCCCACGAGCCGGGTCATCTACGCCCACCAAACCCGTACACCTACAAGATACACCATCATCTAGGGGAAATACTCTTGGTCCTCCCACATCCACATCCCATATGCATGCATGGCCCGCCTTAGGAGGTCTAGGATTTCCGCATGATGTCAACCACCAGTTACGTCAGATGCATGCATGGCATACGTTCGGGTGTCCTGGTCCGCCGTCATCCATGAACCGGTCGGACTAACCATAGATTTGTCTAGAGTCATGCATGAGTCTGTTTCTTATTTGTGTGGTTTGTTTATGTGGTGTGTTTTGAGTCGCTTGTTTGTGTGGTTTGTATACGTGTGTTAGTGCTTGGTGAGTCTGCATGTGTCTTGTGCTCGTTGATAGTCTCTTATGAGTAAGAGGCGAGTGGACTCGCTCGATGAGTATGGGATCGGTTCTACATCTATACCCGGATCAGTCACCTACAGGGACTCAGCGGTGATTCCTAGTGAGTCTTCGAGCCGCTTCCTTCCCTTTCGAGAGTGCCCCATTCGGAGTGTCCACCTTTAGCCCATAGCAGTTCGTGCATATCGAGTATATATGGAATGAGCAGGTGACGATCACTTGGAGTGGAGCATACCCGCGATACTTGGCACGGTGACGGATCCGCCGGAGTACTCGAGCATCCATACCCCTACTCGACGGGGTCGCGTTCCTCCCACCCGGGGAGAGTTGATGGGAATCGACGCCGAGCATGTACATTTTATTTTACATTTGTGTCCTTTAGTTTATTTTTATATCCATGGGAAAGTATATGCGCAATTGTAAGGCTTTGTAAGCCAATGTGTCATTCCCTTGAATTGTGTGGGTTTTTGTGCAATTGTGTAGTAGGTCCAGCTAGGGGGCCCTCAGCCCTTTCCCATTGGGCCATGTCACCTATGTGGGGTTGGTCAACCATCCTAGGTGGTCATCTAGAAGGGTTGAATGTCAATTGTCCACATGGGGGACAAATGGACATGAAAGTCCAAGATGCCACCTACCCCCTCCTCCCTTGGTCAATAGGCCGCCCCCTTCTTTTCATTTAATTTTATTTTTTGTGTGTTGTTCACACTTCATCCCAGCCCTCCATTCCCCATCCCTAGATCCAAGGGTCTACATTTGATTTGATGTGAATCATATAAAAGGTTGTATTTTCATTTGGAAATTAATGAAAGTTAGAAAAATTTGTTGAATGCCAAGAGCCTCTTGCGCCCCAGCCCTCTCTCCCCCTGGTTTCATCTCCTCCAACCCCTAATTCTAGCATGGATATCTTCTATCTCCTCCCCCTCAATCTCTGAGTTCATCTCCGGTGCCGCCGCCGCCGTTCGTGCCGCCTTTGAGCCGCCGCGAAGTCGACTTCGGTGTTCTGTCCATCCTAGGCAGAAGCTTCTTCTCAGAATTCCTGCTATCAACTTTGACATCTTCTTGATCTGAAATTTTCAGAGGTTGTTCCCATCTTGTATCCCCATCTCCAAAAAAACTTTCACGTCCAAAATCCTTCTTTTGATATTTTTACATTTTCGGTCTTCAATCTTTCCCAGATCTGTCAGCTGTCTGCCCACTGTAACAGTCCTCTTGAGTTTCCTATCTTCAGCCCCTTTTGTGACTTTTCCTACGGCTCCCAATTTTACTAGGAGTTCTGTCCATCAACCCCTCCACTCATGATTTTTTCTTGATTTTTGATCCGCCCACCACCTATTTTATAAAAATCGTGTTCTTCTTCCGCTACAGTACTATCAGCCAGTTTCCAGATCCGACCCACTTCTAGTATAAAAATCAAAACAATTCGTAGCCACCTCTAAACTTGTCACAAAAAATATTTCCGTCTTCCTTGTTGCATTTCCTATAACTTTGATGAAGAACACAGCTTCAGATTCTGGCGTCTATCTATCGGTCAATGGTAGTTCTCAGACAAGTTCCCTGCTAATCTGAGAGTTCGGATACTGTACAACAGCAACCTTCAAATTTCGCCAATCATAAGTATAGGCCTGGTTATTTTTCTGTAATCCCATAGGGTTGAAGCCCTTCGAAGTAGCTTTCCAACGGCGCCCGTTTCGTCGCATTCCGGCGTCGGGGCTGGTCGCAGTGAGCAATCTCGTCGGGTCGCGTGCTGAAAGACAGAACCGGCAAATCTACGGCCGGTTATTCCGACCGGTGCCGATCGGAGCCGCCCGGCCTCCGGCCGGCGAACCAGCGTGCCTCCACTCTAGGGAGCGCTCATCCAGGCATCCCCCACTACAGCGGTGTCACCGGGTCCCACACGGCCCCTCCGGATAGCACGTGGGCCCCACCGTCACGAGTTCGGGTGCTGCCGAAGCTACGCGAGAAGCCGCCCGTCAACCCGAAATCGGTCCTCCCGGACCCGATTGTGTCGCCCTTTACCTCCCTGCGTGGAGTGGGCTGTAACTCATTGCTGTCATCTTCTTGTATTAACTTTCCCGGGAGTACGAGTTCGGCCGGGTCCGTCTTCCCCACGCCGAAAGCGTGGAGGTATCGTATTCGCTCTTACACTCGGCATTTCGCTTATTTCCTTATATGCTCTATATGCCTCTGCTAGAAAGCATGTGTAGGGCAGTTAGCTCGTAATATTTATTTCACCGCTGCTGTGAGAGAGAGAGAGCGTGACAGTCCCGTGACCCGATCCGGGCACAAAAGGAGTTGAACACTCTTCACTCTTCACATCTTGTGAATAAATGTGGTCTTAAACGTTTTTCACTGTGCATAGAGTCTGTCATACTCTTGATCACTTTTTGTAAATAACAACTCACCTGTGCATACATAGAATACATACTTAGTTGCATGACACAACTCGCACATATCAGACACACATTTGCATACTTGTGAATAAGAATGATTTTCAATCATCTTTTCTAGTTACATGCATATACTTGCATATACTTCATACTTGTGTGCTTGAATACCATGATTATCCGGTACATCAAATGATGATTGTGGAAGGTTGGATCATGTCCAACTGGAAACTTTCCTCACGTGTGACGGTGGTCTTCGGACCTACGTTCTCTGCCACGTACCGGTAATCAACTTGTTTGAAAACGTCAGTTCAGTGCTTGTTTGAATGTATATAATATACAACCACTTTTGACTCCTTCTATGACTCATCCCTTGCTAAATGAAATTGCATAGATTTAGTCATGTTTGTTACATGGCATATATTAAGGGGGAGATTTTTTTTTATAACCGTGCATACATTTAGGGGGAGACATTACTGTGTTGAGACTAATTCATCTTTTACATTCAATACAACCACCCACACAAAATACACCTTTTTGAGATAATAATTCAATCTAATAAGGACAACTATTTTCTACTCTACACTTTTGAGGACTATTGATTCTCTACATGGAAATCACATATCTCGTGAGGAAAGAGGTGTTCACCCCTTCAAAAAGTTGTATAAGTGGAAGTGGATCCGAGTAGCCGGGAATCCCCCCTGAAATAAAGGAGGAAACTCGCGTCAAAAGGAAAAACTAATCCATATAAAAATAAGTGTGATTTACCACCGAGTAGCCGGGAAGTGCCCCTGAGACAAAGGGTACAACTCGCGTCGAAAAGTGTCTCATCCACATCATAAAAAGTGACGAAACTGAGTAACCGGGAATTGCCCCTGAAACAAAGGGCATGACTCGTGTCAAAAGGTTAGTCACATCATTTTTAGTAATTAAAAATTAGGGTCATACGTAGCTACCAATAATCGAGCATTGTGTATGAAAGTGTATGGATGAGAAGTTCTTTTTAGTGTTCTTTAGAAAATCTGATTTTCCATATTGACTTGATTTTCATTGCTCAATCTTCACTTATGCACCTTGGGTTTGATTGTTTGAATGTCGCTCATGAATCAGTTGTCTTTCATAGTTAATGTAGTACTTTATTTATGTAAGCACGACCTTCTTAGTATTGTTCATGCACTTCATGTTCAACGATCAATTGCATTATCCTTACACCCGTCCCGAAGGGACTTGCATGAGTCTATAACTTGTTATGCATGCTTGAGTGCCTGAATGCTTGATTCGTTTGATCATCTCATATCTCATTCCATAGGTTGCATCCATAGGTTATAAGTGTAGATATCAGGTTAAATAACCCATTGTCAGTTGGTTTTTGGTACTTGACAATCTGGGAAAAATAACGTGCTTTTTAGCACTATACATTTTGTGCATACTTAGGTTTCATCTTTGCATATAGTTTCTTTATACTAATATATATTTAGTCATACATATAACAAAAACTTACAAAAATTGAGCATTTGCACTTATTTCACATATCTGCTAATTGCACATAAAATTTCAAATTCCTGTTTGGTTTTGGTCTCCACACCTTCCCTTCATGGGAGGTTAATTGCTGGGTTCGTGCGCTCTTGTCTCACTCATTTTTTAAAACTACATAGTTACTCCTGAGTCCCCCATCCTTTTGATAATGCCAAAGGGGGAGAGAAATTTGAGTGGCCACAATATATTGTCATCATCAAAAATGGGGAGATTGTTGGGTTCTGTGCGCCCCCTCGTTGTCTTTGACAATGGTTTTGATGATTCTAATATATTGTGTGTTTTATGCTCAATGGCATCTTCGTGATAAATAAGCTAATATGATGATATCTTATTTTGCAGGTAGAACTTCAATGGTCCTTCATGGATACATTTCTGATGTTGAATCATGCGTGCTGTGCATGAGACTGTTGGGTATTGGTTTGATAGTCTGTTGGTAAGATCATTTGATTACATTGGACTGCTAAGGCAGCTTTCAAATCTCCTTTGGATGGGTCGACCCCTGGCTATTTGAGCCTTATGTATATATTCTTGATGTTAACTCTTGCATTGGTTTGTAAGAGTTCAGTTCTTCTTGGACTACTTTTGTAGGTCATGATTGTCTAGATCATGTTGC
Source organism: Amorphophallus konjac (assembly GCA_022559845.1). Lineage (NCBI taxonomy): Eukaryota > Viridiplantae > Streptophyta > Magnoliopsida > Alismatales > Araceae > Amorphophallus > Amorphophallus konjac. The sequence goes on along the minus strand of CM040122.1, from coordinate 70,074,176 downwards.
TTTTGTGGATTGCATGGTTGTCTTTGATAACTGAATCTAACTTTATGGATTAAGCCATGATTATATTGTGTGAGCTGATGTGAGACCAATCATGTGAGAATTGCTTGAACATCTTCTTCTATAGATGCTTTTCTATAGGCTTGAGGTGGAATTTTGGTTAAAGTCATTTTCGGAACTGATTGTGTTATATGGTGATACAATGCTCAGATCTTGATGATTGCATTGGGTGTTTAATATGCGAACATGCAGGTTGAACACATGTCAATTACATATTTGATTTCAATATGCATGTGGATAGTTTTCGATTGAAACTGAAATTTAGATTGAACATTGGATCCATGAGAGGAATGCATTTCACTTTACTCAAATGCATGCTTTTCACTTGGCTAAGTCAAGTTTTCATAAAAGGGTTGAAAATGGCTTCTTCAAGTGCTTTGACTCATAACTCTCATGACTTGAATTGGTTGAAAGTGCAGGTGTATAGATGCCCACAAACTTTTGTTATCATGGTAAGAATCTATCTTGAATATATTTCCATGTGCCTTGATTAGATTCGGATCATGTATTTTGGCTATGGGTCTATTTGGTTACTTAATGGTCCGCTGTCTATTGAGCTTCTTGATGCATCATGGTCTTTTTGATTCCCATTGTTGATTTCAATAGCTGGTTTGATTTGTGTTTTAAAACCCCTCATGCATGCCATTTGATTATACTTGGATGGGGTTTAATTGTGTTTTATTGGTCCTTAATGTTTTTCTTGGTTTCAATTGATTTTATTTGATAGTTGAGGACCTAATGGTTTGAAATTCAATATATTTGTCACTTTCATTGGCTTATGTTGAAACGTGCCTTAATGTATGCCAATACCATGTTTCAGTACATGGTTAATTATTTTTAATGTTTGGGAGAGGTTTTGTAAGGTTTCTATTGAGTTTTATTAAGTTTTCACTTATGTCAGTAAAAGTGTCGACCCATGAGGTCGACAGTTATTACACAGTATGCTGTTTAGTATTGATTTCTGTTATGCTGACAAAAAGTGTCGACTCTAGAGGTCGACACTTTATGTTGGGTTATGCTGTTTTAACTAAAACAGAACCTCCGATAAAAAAGGTCGACCCCAGAGGTCGACACTTTTTACCCAGGGTCCTGATTTTGTCTCAAGACAGAACCTCTTGACAAAAAGGTCGACCCCATGGGTCGACACGTTTGTCTAAAGTCTGGATTTCATGTTTTTGACAGAACTTGTTGATACGAGCGTCGACCCTAAAGGTCGACACTTTGTCTGCTACGTACGGATCGGGTTTTCAGGATTGGTTTCGAAATGCCCATTGTTTGATCCGATTTGCCTTGGCTTTTACCCTAACACCCTTAGGGTTATACCCTACCATTCGGAGTCCTTTTGAGAGGGTTTTTAAAGGGGCTAATGTGTCTTTTAATCTTCTAATTCCTGCCCCTTTATAACCTACAATTTTCCATCGGATGAAACATCAGAAGTGCTAATTTTGCCCTATTTGCTACAGGTAAAAGAGAGAAGACCTGAAGAGGGGTTTCAAGCTAGATCTGATCTATTTCCATCGAGATTCGAAGCCCGTTGATGAAGAGAGTTGCAAGAGGAATGAAGCAATGAACTTGAAGACGTCTTCATCGCAAGCAACCACTCACATCAACCTGGAGATCAAAGGAGTTTGCAAAAAGGGGAAAATCTCTATATCTGTCCCTTGTTCATTTGAGATGTTTATCATGCTTCATTCTATATCTAGATGCCCTTGAGATCATATCTTGATATTTTGTTTAGCACTTTTCTGCTCCATGTATTGCTGCAATTTTCATCTTTTGAAATAGAGAAAAGCTAAAGTGTTCCATCTTTTTGCAAGGGGCTTTGTGAACTAGGAGGAGGTGCTGCACACCTTGAAGGAAGAGGAAGACAAGGAGGATGCCACTAGCAAGTCTCTGAAGATTGGAACTTGCTTGAATGCCACTGCTATATATCCTACTAGGTCGGCTCCTACAGTCTCGGCTGGCTTCCACTTCATGATTAAGAGCGTCCAGCGCACCCATCTATCCTATCTATGGGACTCATTGCAGATTTGAGGGAGATTCTCTAGTCCTTCATTCTTAATCTTTTTATTTGATCATATATCAATATCCTTTGTGGTCATTGTATATCCTTGATTTTGTCAAACTCAGAATATCTGTGTGTGTGAACAGAGCTGTGTCTCCGTGTGGTTGTCGTGTCCGGGGTATATTCCCCGAACGTGTGTGTGTGTGTGTGTTGCAGTGGCAGCGTGTTGAAACAAGGCCTCGTGTGTGTATTGCTGCGGAAGCAGCGTGTGTGTGGTTGGGGTTCGTCCCCGTGTTGCTACGAAAGTAGCGTGTAGTGAAGCCTCACCCGGTTGGGTGAGGGGTGGACGTAGGGAGCCCGTCGTGGTCCCGAACCACCTTAAAATCCTTATGTCATATGTGATTGCCTGTGTGATTGTCATTTCTTCTATCTCCCTTCACAGTAACACTATATAAGTTTTTAATTCACTACACTGTCACACACTGCTACCTCTGTTATCTGTGTTGAGCGTAATTCTCTTGATAGTTGCTTTAACTATTCGAGTGAGATCGGAAAGCTTGAGAGAATATCTTTAATCTCACTTGAGTATTAGTTAATCAATGCAGTTTATTTTAATTCCATTGTGTTTAGTTAAGAAAGTTTTTAAAATCCGCCATCTCGGCAAGGGGACAATTCAACCCCCCTTCTTGTCTGTCATCTCTCTGGGCCAACAATTGGTATCAGAGCCTCGTCTCTGATTTTTTAGTCGACCTTGCTGTCGTTGAGAAAATATCGTTTCATGATGGCTAGTGTAAATGTGCTTCCCGTCTTTGATGATTTTGATTACGCTGCATGGCTAGGAAAATTTTGTGTACGGATTACTAGTATTAATCCAAAGCTTATGAGCTTAATGACTCATGGTCCTCATGTGTTACCCAAAAATGTGTTGAGATGGACCGATGAGGATAAGAGAAAGAATTCTGATAATTTGTTTACTTTGAATGCTCTTAAGGCAGCAGTAAATGTTAACAAATTTCTATTTGTTTCCAACTGCAGGTCTGCCAAAGAGATTTGGGATGGGCTAAGTGAAGCCCAAGAAGAAAGCTGGAAGAGTGATTGCCTTGTGGCAGACAAAGAAAATGAGTGCCAAAGCGAGGAAACCTCAAAGGTAAATTCTAACTCTGATTCCGAGGAAGAAGAACATGAATTCAGTTATGATGAATTGCTAAATGCTTACGATGAACTAGTTGATATATACAAAGCACTAAAATCTGAAAATAGAAAAATGAAAAGGAAACTTGATAATATTTCACATGTTAACTCTTCATGTGTAAAGTGCTTTGAAATTGAAAATGCTTGTGACATTAACTCACCATGTACTGAATGTTCTGAGCTTAGGAAGTTGACTGAAAGTCTGTTGCTTGAAGTCGATATGCATAAAGAAACCACTTCATGTTTAAAAACTGAAAACAAAACTCTATTGGCTAAAATTTTAGAACTCCAACAAATAAGAGAAGATAATGAGAAGCTAAAAATGTTGAACACAGCCATGTCTGAAAAACTGCTTACTCTTGAAAAAGAGAAATCCTTGTCTATTGACAAATCTGAAAAGCTGAAGGAATTAAGGAAGGAAATAGAAAGCTTTAAGAATTTGAATGATAAATTTGAATCCAACAAAGCCATGAATGAAATTGTTAATGATAACGTGAGTTTTCAAATGAAAGAACTTGAACACACTTCCATGAACAAAAACTCAATTGAAAAGCTCCAAAATGAAAACAGTGCTCTGTTGATTCAAATTTCACTGCTTGAAGGAGAATTGAAAAGTCTTAAAAAATTTGAAAAAGGAAAATGTGTGATTGATGATGATTGTGACAAACTGTATATTCTTGAACAAGAAATTGAAAGTCACAAAACTGTTAATCTCCTGTTGAATGAGAAGATTGCTTCATGTGAACAAGAGGTTGCTAACTCTAACTTGCAAATCTTGAATCTACAAAGTGAAATCAAGAGTTTAAATGAATCTTTGCAATTGTGTGATAACGAATTGAAAAAAAAAACATGTTGTTGAATCCTCTTGTGTGCATGAGAAAACTTCATCTGTCAAACACAATCAAGCACCAAGTAAAAGAAGAAATGTTTCATGTTACTATTGTGGACAATTTGGTCACGACATGTACGATTGCTTTTAATGAAGTTTGATGATGATGAAGCTTTAAAATCAAGAATGAAAATGAATGTTGATTCTAAAAACATGAGAAACCCACGAAGAAAACTCAAACACTCATTGCTTTTATTGTGGGATGCATGGTCATATTTTTGAAAATGTTTACAAAGAAAAATGATGATGAGTGGTCTTCAGGAAAAACATCTCTTGTCATTACTGTGGTGCTTTGGACATAAGATGAACAATTGTTCGTTAATGAAAATGATGAAAAGCTGTCCAGGAGAAGAAAATCTTCTCATTGTTTTTATTGTGGCCTGAATGGACACTCAATGGATAATTGTTCCATGATGAGGGTCGATGATGAATGGTATGAACGGAAAAATGAAAAGAAAACTTTTGTTCATGCTAAATCTAACCCCTTGGGACCCAAGATGGCTTGGGTATCCAAATCTCCAAAATGAGAAATTTGTTTTGTAGGGGTTCCTTGAGGAGGAAGAATTTGTTGGAAAAAAAATGAAGGTCCTTCAAGGCAAAAGAAAAGATGAACTGATCTGGTAAAGATTTTGCTATACTCTTTACTTTTAGATTATTCAACTCAGGTGAGAGGTTGAATTCTGAGAAAAACATAGAGCTTCTAATTGCAAATCTTCTATCAAATTGACTGTCCATGCTTGTTAGTTTGCATGATTGTAAATAAAATCAAATCTGAGTTTCATTTGAATTTTACACTATCTTTTGTTAACTTTGCTAGCCAGAAAGAAAATGGTTTGATTTTGAGAACTTACCTTGGTAAGGTTCTTTTTGAAAAAATCTGGGAAGGAAAAATTTGAGCCTTGATGAAGAATGATTGAATTCAAATTGTTGCATTCCTGATTTATTGATTAAGGCAAATTCTGCAATCATGAGATCTTGTGAGCTTCATGTTTAGAGGAGTTGAACACTCTTCACATCTTGTGAATAAATGTGATCTTAATCGCTCTTCACTGTGCATAGAGTCTTTCATACTCTTGCTTACTTTTTACAAATAATAACACACCTAGTTGCATGACACAATTCGCACATATCATACACATCTTTGCATACTTGTAAATAAAGAAATTTTTAATCATCTTTTCAAGTTATATGCATACACTTGCATATCATTGCATACTTCTGTGCTTGAATGCCATGGTTATTCGGTATATAAAATGGTGTTAGTGGAAGGTTGGATTATGTCAGCCGGAAGCTTTCACTACGCGTGAGGTGGTCTTCGGACCTACGTTCTCTGCCAAGTGCCGATAATCAATCAGCATGAAGGCATTGAAAAATCTCTGGTTGAATGCATGCATATACTTATACAACCACTTTTTGACTCTTCTATGACTCATCCATTGCTAAATGAAATTACATTGATTTAGACATGTTTATTTTATGGCATATATTAAGGGGGATAATTTTTATAACCGTGCATACATTTAGGGAGAGATATTATTGTGTTAAGACTAATTCATCTTTTACATTCAATACAACCACCCACACAAAATGCACCTTTTTGAGATAATGATTCAATCTAATAAGGATTACTATTTTCTACTCTACACTTTTGAGGACTATTGATTCTCTACATAGAAATCACATGTCTCGTGAGGAAAAGCCATTTACCCCTTAAAAATTTGTATAAGTGGAAGTGGATCCGAGTAGCCGGGAATCCCCCCTAAAATAAAGGAGGAAACTCGCGTCGAAAGGAAAAACTAATCCATATAAAAATAAGTGTGAGTTGCCACCGAGTAGCCGGGAAGTGCCCCTAAGATAAAGGGTACAACTCGCGTCGAAAAGTGTCTCATCCACATCATAAAAAGTGACGAAACTGAGTAACCGGGAATTGCCCCTGAAACAAAGGGCATGACTCGTGTCAAAAGGTTAGTCACATCATTTTTAGTAATTAAAAATTGGGGTCATACGTAGCTACCAATATTCGAGCATTGTGTATGAAAGTGTATGGATGAGAAGTTCTTTTTAGTGTTCTTTAGAAAATCTGATTTTCCATATTGACTTGATTTTCATTGCTCAATCTTCACTTATGCACCTTGGGTTTGATTGTTTGAATGTCGCTTATGAATCAGTTATCTTTCATGGTTAATGTAGTACTTTATTTATGTAAGCACGACCTTCTTAGTATTGTTCATGCACTTCATGTTCAACGATCAATTGCATTATCCTTACACCCGTCCCGAAGGGACTTGCATGAGTCTATAACTTGTTATGCATGCTTGAGTGCCTGAATGCTTGATTCGTTTGATCATCTCATATCTCATTCCATAGGTTGCATCCATAGGTTATACGTGTAGATATCAGGTTAAATAGTCCATTATCAGTTGGTTTTTGGTACTTGACAATATGGGGAAAATAACGTGCTTTTTAGCACTATACATTTTGTGCATACTTAGGTTTCATCTTTGCATATAGTTTCTTTATACTACTTATATATGTTTAGTCATACATATAACAAAAACTTACAAAAATTGAGCATTTGCACTTATTTCATAAATCTGCTAATTGCACATAAAATTTCAAATTCCTGTTTGGTTTTGGTCTCGACACCTTCCCTTCATGGGAGGTTAATTGCTGGGTTCGTGCGCTCTTGTCTCACTCGTTTTTGAAAACTACATAGTTACTCCTGAGTCCCCCATCCTTTTGATAATGCCAAAGGGGGAGAGAACTTTGAATGGTCATAATATATTGTCATCATCAAAAAGGGGAGATTGTTGGGTTCTGTGCGCCCCCTCGTTGTCTTTGACAATGGTTTTGATGATTCTAATATATTGTGTGTTTTATGCTCAATGGCATCTTCGTGATAAATAAGCTAATATGATGATATCTTATTTTGCAGGTAGAACTTCAATGGTCCTTCATGGATACATTTCTGATGTTGAATCATGCGTGCTGTGCATGAGACTGTTGGGTATTGGTTTGATAGTCTGTTGGTAAGATCACTTGATTACATTGGACTGCTAAGGCAGCTTTCAAATCTCCTTTGGATGGGTCGACCCCTGGCTATTTGAGCCTTATGTATATATTCTTGATGTTAACTCTTGCATTGGTTTGTAAGAGTTCAGTTCTTCTTGGACTACTTTTGTAGGTCATGATTGTCTAGATCATGTTGCTTTTGTGGATTGCATGGTTGTCCTTGATAACTGAATCTAACTTTATGGATTAAGCCTTGATTATATTGTGGGAGCTGATGTGAGACCAATCATGTGAGAATTGCTTGAACATCTTCTTCTATAGATGCTTTTCTATAGGCTTGAGGTGGAATTTTGGTTAAAGTCATTTTCGGAACTGATTGTGTTATATGGTGATACAATGCTCAGATCTTGATGATTGCATTGGGTGTTTAATATGCGAACATGCAGGTTGAACACATGTCAATTACATATTTGATTTCAATATGCATGTGGATAGTTTTCGATTGAAACTGAAATTTAGACTGAACATTGGATCCATGAGAGGAATGCATTTCACTTTACTCAAATGCATGCTTTTCACTTGGCTAAGTCAAGTTTTCATAAAAGGGTTGAAAATGGCTTCTTCAAGTGCTTTGACTCATAACTCTCATGACTTGAATTGGTTGAAAGTGCAGGTGTATAGATGCCCACAAACTTTTGTTATCATGGTAAGAATCTATCTTGAATATATTTCCATGTGCCTTGATTAGATTCGGATCATGTATTTTGGCTATGGGTCTATTTGGTTACTTAATGGTCCGTTGTCTATTGAGCTTCTTGATGCATCATGGTCTTTTTGATTCCCATTGTTGATTTCAATATCTGGTTTGATTTGTGTTTTAAAACCCCTCATGCATGCCATTTGATTGTACTTGGATGGGGTTCAATTGTGTTTTATTGGTCCTTAATGTTTTTCTTGGTTTCAATTGATTTTATTTGATAGTTGAGGACCTAATGGTTTGAAATTTAATATATTTGTCACTTTCATTGGCTTATGTTGAAACGTGCCTTAATGTATGCCAATACCATGTTTCAATACATGGTTAATTATTTTTAATGTTTGGGAGAGGTTTTGTAAGGTTTCTATTGAGTTTTATTAAGTTTTCACTTATGTCAGTAAAAGTGTCGACCCATGAGGTCGACACTTATTACACGGTATGCTGTTTAGTATTGATTTCTGTTATGCTGACAACATGTTGGGTTATGCTGTTTTAACTAAAACAGAACCTCCGGTAAAAAAGGTCGACCCCAGAGATCGACACTTTTTACCCAGGTTCCTGATTTTGTCTCAGGACAGAACCTCTTGATAAAAAGGTCGACCCCATGGGTCGACACTTTTGTCTAAAGTCTGGATTTCGTGTTTTTGGCAGAACTTGTTGATACGAGTGTCGACCCTAAAGGTCGACACTTTGTCTGCTACGTCTGGATCGAGTTTTCCGGATTGGTTTCGAAATGCCCATTATTTGATCCGATTTGCCTTGGCTTTTACTCTAACACCCTTAGGGTTATACCCTACCATTAGGAGTCCTTTTGAGAGGGTTTTTAAAGGGGCTAATGTGTCTTTTGATCTTCTAATTCCTGCCCCTTTATAACCTACGATTTTCCATTGGATGAAGCATCGAAAGTGCTAATTTTACCCTATTTGCTGCAGGTAAAAGAGAGAGGAGCTGAAGAGGGGTTTCAAGCTAGATCTGATCTATTTCCATCGAGATTCGAAGCCCGTTGATGAAGAGAGTTGCAAGCGGAATGAAGCAACGAATCTGAAGACGTCTTCATCGCAAGCAACTACTCACATCAACCTGGAGATCAAAGGAGTTTGCAAAAAGGGGGAAATCTCTATATTTGTCCCCTGTTCATTTGAGATGTTTATCATGCTTCATTCTATATCTGGATGCCCTTGAGATCATATCTTGATCTTTTGTTTAGCACTTTTCTGCTCCATGTATTGCTGCGATTTTCATCTTTTGAAATAGAGAAAAGCTAAAGTGTTCCATCTTTTTGCAAGGGGCTTTGTGAACTAGGAGGCGGTGCTGCACACCTTGAAGGAAGAGGAAGACAAGGAGGATGCCACTAGCAAGTCTCTACAGATTGGAACTTGCTTGAATGCCACTGCTATATATCCTACTAGGTCGGCTCCTGCAGTCTCGGCTGGCTTCCACTTCATGATTAAGAGCGTCCAGCGCACCCATCTATCCTATCTATGGGACTAATTGCAGATTTGAGGGAGATTCTCTAGTCCTTCATTCTTAATCTTTTTATTTGATCATAAATCAATATCTTTTGTGGTCATTGTATATCCTTGATTTTGTCAAACTCGGAATATCTGTGAGTGTGTACGGAGCTGTGTCTCCGTGTGGTTGTCGTGTCCGGGGTATATTCCCCGAACGTGTGTGTGTGTGTGTGCTGCAGTGGCAGCATGTTGAGGCAAGGCCTCGTGTGTGTATTGCTGCGGAAGCAGCGTGTGTGTGGTTGGGGTTCGTCCCCGTGTTGCTACAAAAGTAGCGTGTAGTGAAGCCTCACCCGGTTGGGTGAGGGGTGGATGTAGGGAGGCCGTCGTGGTCCCGAACCATCTTAAAATCCTTGTGTAATATGTGATTACCAGTGTGATTGTCATTTCTTCTATCTCCCTTCACAGGAACACTATATAGGTTTTTAATTCACTACACTGTCACACACTGCTACCTCCGTTATCTGTGTTGAGCGTAATTCTCTTGATAGTTGCTTTAACTATTCGAGTGAGATCGGAAAGCTTGAGAGAATATCTTTACTCTCACTTGAGTATTAGTTAATCAACGCAGTTTATTTTAATTCCATTGTGTTTAGTTAAGAAAGTTTTTAAAATCCGCCATCTCAGCAAGGGGACAATTCAACCCCCCTTCTTGTCCGCCATCTCTCTGGGCCAACACTTGGCCACATCTTTCTTCAGGCCAGGCCAGTAAAAATGCTCCTCCATAGAATGGATGGTCTTGTTACGTCCAAAGTGGCCAGCAAGACCTCCAGCATGCATTTCCCAATTTAGGAAGTCCCGTACAGAAGTCTTTGGGACACAGAGTTGCTGTCCTCGAAAAAGAAAACCATCTTGGAGTAGATAATCAGCAAATTCTGTCGAGGCTCCAGCAGACAAGGCAGAGTAGACAGGGCCAAAGTTGGGACACTCTCCATAGTGTTCCTTCATGTAATCAAATCCAATGACCCCAACCCGAACATTGGAAAGAAGGGAGACCCTTCGACTCAAGGCGTCGGCTACCTTATTCTCTTTTCCAGCCTTATGTTTTAGGACAAATGTTAAAGACTGGAGGAATTCTACCTACTGACCATGCCTTGGGTTTAAGCCCTTCTGAGAGCTAAGAAATTTCAGAGGCTCATTGTAACGTCCCGAGAATCCGATTACCGGGAAGGCCCGATAACCCGAGACTCGCACCGCCGCCCACAAGCCGGGAGGGCTCGGAAGGGCTAAAAGGAGTGTGGAGGCACAAAGAAATAGGAAATAAAGTAGGACAATACAATAATTAACAGAAATAAATAAACAACTACAGCTATAACAGAATCCAGTCCAAGAGAAAGTACAGTCTAAAGCAGTAAAAACGTACCACATGCCAAGTGAACACTCGGCCCGGTAAGCTGGCAACTGAGAACCTCGCTCCGCACCCTCGAACCTCGAGGAAGAACCGCCTCACCTGAAAAGTAGGGAATGAGTCTCCAAAACAGAGACTCAGCAGGGATCCCGCGGAACCCCAACCGGAAACAACGGCGGTAGCGGAAAGGAGGGCTACGAGAGCAACTGCAACAGCAGGAACAGCAAACCCGGTGGCCGGTCGAAACTCGGCACTACAACTACTCCTACTGTACCAAAAACACACCCCGAACTCACAGTCGAGGCTACCGGACTACACTAGTACCGCTTACCGAAGTAAAAACACACGGAAACCATGCCGTAGAGGCCTGTCCTTCGGACAAGCTGTCTAAGGTGCAACCCCGACCATCCGATCGCGGGTACCGCACAACAAGACACAACCTCGGTAGAGCCACTAGCACTAGTCCCACGGCGTGAAAACCAACACATGCGCCGCGGCGAAACAACCGAAAACACAACGGTCGACACGACCGAAAACCCGAAGGTCGAAGTCACGGAAACTGACAGTCTGTCACTCCCAACTCGACAGGAGTATCTCCCACTAGAAGCACAGCCGGTAGCGTCCCCTGACGTCTTACACCGCACCGCAGGTGAACTGCCTGACGTGGTAGCGCCTACCAAAGGCATGAACACCATACAAGTAACCATAAATAAGTGACTAGCTGGGGTCACGCCCATCGACGTGGGTCCAACCGCCCCCAACCACGTGTGCACACACAGACCACGCGTCCTAGGTCTGGCCCTCTGACCAGTTTTCCACCGCAGCTGGACTCTGGCTACGACGAGGGACCCGACGGAAACCAGTCTAAAACCGTCTCAAAGGGTGAGTGCCGTACACCACTCCCAGGTGAGACCAGCACCGCGTATTGGTGGGCTACGACTAGTGGAGGGTCACTGAAGGAGTAGACTCTCAACTCAACGAAAAATAATGTCCGCATCCGACGACGTACGGGGACCACCCCACGTACCAGCACCGTCGCACGGTGACCACAGTCGGAGAGGAAATAGGACTCGCAGTCCACGGTCACGCACGCACCCTACGCGAGAGCCGAGAAAACTCAAGTGGCGCTAAGCCACTGGACTCTGGACAGTCCTCTAGACGCACTACACCCAACGGTCCTTGAGTCACAAGACTCGGGGTCAAGACCGTTGTACGCAATAGCACAAGGCCGTCAATCTAGTCCAATCTCTAGGTCTAAAACCACGGTAGCACGAATACCGAGACAACTCACGAGCTGCCAAAACCACTCCCTCGGGAAGGGAATGCAAAGGACTAAAGCCACCCGCACGGGCCACACAGAAAACACAGAAGCACGATTCCCAGGGTAGCACACAAACCACCCTGCCGATTTCCCATCTCGGAGCAAGCGGGAAACCACCAGCCCCAGGCCGGATAACTGGACTCGCAGTCCAAGGCCAAACACATGGCCCACACGGGAATCGCCTTCCAAAGAAACCCACGATATGCGGGGGAGACCCCACCGCACACACACACCGATACACGGTGACTCGATCGAGCGTAACACGAAAGCCCGGAACACGTGAGGTCACCCGGACCCGCTACACCTATGGGCACGCTGATCGAGGTAACACGGAATCTCCGGACACCCAAAGACACGGTCACAGAACTCCACGGGGTGTCAAGGACATTCACAAGACCTAAACTCAACCACTGGGTCACAACCGGGTCGACCGGAGATCCAAACAACGCAGACGGGAACCGCCACGTAGTCGCGGTCTCCTGAGGACCGCGACCACCTAGAAACGGTCGACCGGGGACCGCGACTAAGCAGTCACGGTTGGGTCACAACCGCGACTAGCCAGACGCAGCCCGATGGTAACGGTCGCCCTAGGACCGCGAGCACACAGTCACGGTCGGGTCACAACCGCGACTAGACCAAAGCGGTCTATCGCACGACCGCGACTCTTGCCGGCCTTCTCGACCAAAACACAAGGGTGAAGGTGGTTCTTCTAAGACCGCGACCAGTGAAAGCGGTTACTGGTGGACCGCGATCATTTCGGAAAATCGAGAATGGTGGGAAAACGCCCAAAAATCCACGCCACGCCCCCAAACATCCACGGATGAGGGGGAAAACAAAGGGGAAGCTCCCCAGTAGCCCCTAGCATGCATCTATGGCCTCGGATCGGCCTAAAACGCAATGAAACGCTAGATCGAGCGATCACTCCCCCAAAACATAATTTTCCCCAAAACGCCACAAACGACCCGCTCGGCTCACCACGGCCTACGAAACTCACGGAAAATGAAGCGCACGGGCTGGGGGTCCATCACCCTACCTCCACCGAAGATTTCGCACACCGTGGACGTCGATCCACGAAGAAACGCCGTTGAAGCCTCGCCGTTCCACGAACCCACGGCCGAGCTTCACCGCGCCTCCACCGCCTCGATCCTCACCCATCCTTGCCCGTACCTCACCCGCACCATCCCCACCTCGCCCACGCTCCACCCCGTCTGTAACGACCCGAGAATCCGATTACCGGGAAGGCCCGATAACCCGAGACTCGCACCGCCACCCACGAGCCCGAAGACTCGGAAGGGTTAAAAGGATGGTGTGGAAACTACACAAGCATCACAAATAATTGCAGAAATTAAACAGTTATGATATTAAGCAGGAAATGAATTAACATTTTACATGGTCCACAATAAAATAACAACAACAGCAACAGTAGTCCACGACTAGTACAGTGACAAGAAAGAAAAGTACAGCTACACGGGGCATCCCCCGGCTCTGACCTCTGGCACTACCTCTGGGCACCCGCACCACGCTTCCGCTGCGCTCCTGACACGCTCCCCGAAGGTGGCGCCTCACCTGAAACACGGTGAAAACACGCAGGGAATGAGTCTCGGAACAAGACTCAGTAGGGATCACTCGAACCCTACCTCGTAAAACGAGAAACCACTACTCTAGCGGTAGGAAGGTACCTCGGAAAGGAAAGCCCTGTACTCTACAGAACTAGACCCTAACGGCACGCAAACCGACACACGTGCCACGGTACGAGAAGACCGAAACTCAACGGTCGAACCGTCAAAACCCGAAGGTCGGAAACACACGACTGACAGTCTGACACTCCGTACTCGACAGGAGTACCACCCACTAGAAGCACAGCCGGTAGCGTCCCCTGACGTCTTACACCGCACCGCAGGTGAACCGCCTGACATGGTAGGTCCTACCCGAGGCGCAAACACCGTACAAGTAACTACAACAAGTGACTAGCTGGGGTCACGCCCGTCGACGTGGGTCCAACCGCCCCCAACCACGTGTGCACACACAGACCGCGCGTCCCTGGTCTGGCCCTCTGACCGGTTTTCCCCTCAGCCGGACTCTGGCTGCAAGACGTGGGGCCCAACGGTAACCGGTCCACAAACCGTCTCTAAAGGTCAGCCCGTACACCACTCCCTGGTGCGACTAGCACACGCGTACTAGTAGGCTACGACTAGTGGAGGGTCACTGAAGGAGTAGACTCTCAAGTCACGGAAAACAACGCCCAAGCCCGACAACGTGTGGGAATCACCCCACGCACTAGTCCCGTCGCACGGAGACCACGGTCGGAGAAAAGCGAGGTTGCCACCCTCATGGGGCAACACAGGAAGTGGCGGTCCGACCCTGGACCGTCACAGCCAAATGGCGGTCCACTCTAGGGCCGTCACTTACAAATGGCGGTCTAAGGCAGACCGTCACACGGCCAGAGGGGTAGGGGAAGTGACGCGCCTGCTCCAGTGCGTCGCTTGAAAGTAACGCGCCTGAGACAGGCCGTCACACGGCGCCCCACACCCTCCAAAACCACAGGGAAAGTAACGCGCTTACCCTGGCGCGTCGCTTGCAAGCAACGCGTCGGGCTCAGTGCGTTACTCGCATGTGACGCGCCTAGACCAGCGCGTCGCATGGCCCTCACGCTCGGGATGGAAAGGGAAGTGACGCGCCTGCCCCAGCGCGTCGCTTGTAAGTAACGCGCTGGGCCCAGTGCGTCGCTTGGCCCATCCACATGGGGGACAACAGGAAGTAACGCTCCTGCCCCAGTGCGTTACACGCAAGTAACGCGCCTATCTCGGTGCGTTACATGGCCTGACCCCCAACGGTCAAAACCCAACGGTCGAAACGCATGTGACGGCCCAGCCCAGGGGCGTCACTAGCAAACGGCGGCCAGTCGCAGGACCGTTACAGCCCTCGACCCCAAAGGCCAACACCCAGGGAAGTAACGCACCCCTCTAGGGGCGTTACAAGCATGTGACGGTCACTGGAGTGACCGTCGCTTGCCCCAGAGCACGCTACGGCGGGAAAACCCCAAAAACACCAACCACGCCCCCGCACCTCCACCGGAGAGGGGGAAAACAAGGGGGAAGACCCCTGGGGACCCCTAGCATGCATCTAAGCCACCAAAACGTAGAATCATGGGCTAAAACCATAGATCGGGCGGCTCACCCCAAAACATGGAAAAACCCCAAAAACGCCCAAACATGCCTCTCTCGGCCTCCCCGCGGCCTACAAACCACGGAAAAGAACGGCGAAGAGCTAGGGAACGTCACCCTACCTCAATGGAGCGAATGCTCCGCCGGATCGTCCACGAATCGCGAAGAACGCTTGAAAACCCTCGTTCTTCCTTAAGCTTCCCACGCTCGCCGCACGCCCCCACGACCGCCTCGCCGCCGCCCACGTCACCGCGCCGTCGCCCCGCCGCCGTCTGCAGCCGGAGGGGAGCTCGCCGTGGCCAGCCGGGAGGAAGAGAGGGAGAGGGAGGGAGACACGGTGGAGGAGGAAGGAGGAAGAAGAAGAGAGAAGAAGAAGATGGTGGGGGAGAGAGAAAAGAAAAAGGGTTTTATAGAAAACCCGGAAAATCCGTAAAATTCCAAAAATTAGGAAATCACACCCCCGCGATCCTCGGAACGCACCGATCGCAACGGTACCACTCGTGTCCGTGTGAACAGCCCGGTTCACCCGCAACGAGCGTCCGAAGAGAAAAGCCGAAACACACACCGGGAATCGGAAAACACACGCGGAAAAAAGCCGCGGAACGCCTCCGGGCCTCCGAAACGACTCCGGATCGCGCCGATCCGAACACGAAAGATGTCCGAAACGAAATTTCGGACACAACGGAGCCGGACACTCCGAAAACTAGATCCGGGACCCATGAAGAAGGATCCGAAAGGTCCGGGATATTACAGCCCTCCCCCCTTAAGGAATTTCGTCCTCGAAATTGAGAACAACCCAAGGGGAAAGAAGAGGAAGACTCACTCAAACAGGTACGGGAACTGCTGACGAATCTCGTCCTCACGTTCCCACGAAGCCTCACCACCAGAGTGTCGTTGCCACACGACCTTTACCAAGGGAATGACCTTGTTCCGCAGGCGCTGCTCTCGCCTATCCTCCACGCGGATCGGAACTCTGGGAGAGAAAGATCTGGAGTCACCTCAGGCCAAACGGAAAACTCAAGCACATGAGAGTCATCGGGCATATACTTCCGCAACATAGAGACGTGGAACACGTCATGCACCGACGCCAACTCAGAGGGTAACTGCAACCGGTAAGCAACCTCACCGATGCGCTCCACAATCGCGAAAGGACCAATATAGCGGGGACTCAGCTTCCCACGCCGTCCAAATCGCATCACCCCCTTCATCGGAGAAACTCTCAAGAACACATGATCGCCCACGGCGAACTCGAGGGGCTGCCGCCTACGGTCAGCATAGCTCTTCTGCCGACTCTGGGCCGCCAACATGTTCTGACGAACCAGGTGCACAACATCCACACATTGCTGCACCAATTCCGGTCCCGTCAAAACACGCTCACCCACCTCAAACCAATCAAGTGGAGTCCGACAGGACGCCCATACAATGCCTCATAAGGAGCCATGCCGATGCTCGAATGAAAGCTGTTGTTATAGGCAAACTCCACTAACGGTAGGTGATGAATCCAACTCCCCTGCCACTCCAGGCAGCAGGATCTCAGCATGTCCTCCAAAGTCTGAATGGTCCTCTCAGACTGACCATCTGACTGTGGATGATACGCCGAGCTAAATGCCAACTCCGTGCCAAGAGCTCGCTGGAAACTCCTCCAGAATCCAGAAGTGAAGCGCGGATCTCGATCCGACACGATCGAAATGGGAACCCCATGCAACGGCACGATCCGCTCCACATACAGACGAGCCAACCTGGACACGCTCCAGCTGACCTTGACCGGTAACAATCGAGTCACCTTCGTCAGCCGATCCACCAGCAACCAAATACTGTCCTGCCCAGTCGGGGTTCTGGGCAACCCCACCACAAAATCCGTGGTCACATGGTCCCACTTCCAAGCAGGAACATCCAAGGGCTGGAGAGTACCGCCTGGTCGCTGATGCTCTGCCTTCACCTGCTGACAGATCAGGCACCTGGCCACAAACTCGGCCACATCTCTCTTCATGCCAGGCCACCAGAACTGCCTCCGCAAGTTCCGATACATCTTCGTCGCACCCGGGTGCACAGTGTACCTGCTCCCATGAGCCTCGCGTAACACCGCACGACGAACCTGCTCCTCCGCTGGGACGTACAGCCTGCCACGAAACCTCGCAGCACCGTCCTCGCCGAGCTCCACATCAGCCATCGCAAGAATCCGGGGCAACTCAGGGTCCGCATGCTGAGCCTCTGTCACCTGACGACGAATAGCAGGAGTGACAGTCAGACTCGCAAGCACTGCCAACCCTGGCTCCTGGGGAATCTTGAGCCTGAAAGATACTTCGGGCACCTGTTCCCAGAGCCTCCACTTCCTCAGCATCAAGGTACTGACCGCAACCTTCCTACTCAAGGCATCGGCGACGACATTCATCCTGCCCGGCTGATAAGACAGGGTGAAGTCATAGTCCTTCATGAACTCCATCCAACGCCTCTGTCTGAGGTTCAGATCTCTCTGCGAGAACACATACCTCAAACTCTGATGGTCAGTGAACACCTCGAACTTCTCACCGTACAGATAATGCCTCCAGATCTTCAGCGCGAAGATCACTGCCGCCAACTCAAGGTCATGGGTAGGGTAGTTCTCCTCATGGGGCTTTAGCTGCCGAGATGCATAAGCCACCACTCTACCATGCTGCATCAGAACAGCACCCAATCCAACGCCGGAAGCATCTGTACACACCACAAAACCTCCCGATCCAGAAGGCAAAACCAACACCGGAGCCGAGGTGAGCAATCTCTTCAGTTTCCTAAAGCTCTGCTCACACTCCTCGGACCAGACGAAAGGCACATCCTTCCGCGTGAGCCTCGTCATCGGGGTCGCAATACGGGAAAAATCCTGGATAAACCGGCGATAATAACCCGCAAGCCCCAAGAAACTCCGGATCTCCGTCACCGACCTCGGCCTCGGCCATTGCATCACAGCCTCGACCTTGGCGGGATCCACGGAAATGCCATCACCAGAAATCACGTGCCCCAGAAAGTGCACCTCACTGAGCCAAAACTCGCACTTGCTGAGCTTCGCATACAACTGGTGATCTCGCAACGTCTGCAGCACCACACCCAAATGGTACGCATGCTCCTCAGCAGACCGCGAATAAACAAGGATGTCATCCACGAAAATGACCACGAACTGGTCCAAATACGGATGAAACACCCTCTGCATCAAGTCCATGAAGGCTGCTGGGGCATTGGTGAGCCCAAACGGCATCACCAGAAACTCATAATGCCCGTACCTCGTACTGAACGCAGTCTTCTCCACATCGGACTCGCGAATTCTCAGCTGATAGTAACCGGACCGCAAATCAATCCGCGAGAACACTCGCGCGGACTGCAGCTGGTCGAACAAGTCATCAATCCGCGGCAATGGATACTTGTTCTTAATGGTCACTTCATTCAGCTGTCGATAGTCAATGCACAACCGCAGACTACCGTCCTTCTTCTTCACAAACAACACGGGCGCACCCCAAGGGGAAAAGCTCGGACGAATGTACCCCTTGGCCAACAGTTCCTGCAACTGCGCCCTCAACTCCCTCAACTCCGCGGGGGCCATACGGTAGGGAGCCTTCGCCAAAGGTCCCGTACCAGGTACAACCTCGATCACGAAATCGATCTCCCGCTGGGGAGGTAATCCAGGCAACTCCTCAGGAAAGACATCGGGAAACTCGCACACCACCGCAATGTCCTCGACATTCGGCTCCATCCGGTCAGACACAACCACAGACGCGAGAAAACCCTGACAACCTGAATCAAGCAATCGACGGGCTCGAATAGCAGAGATAAGAAATCGAGAAGAGGCGGAACGGATACCTTGGAAATAGAAGGTCCTCTTGCTCGGATGTTGGAAGTAGACCCTCTTCATCCCACAATCCACCACCGCTCCATGAGTCTCGAGCCAATCCATGCCTAGAATCACGTCGTAATCCCAAAGCTGCAACGCATACAACCTGCCTGGCATACTCCGCCCATCGATCCACACCGGAACCTGGTCGAAGCAATACGGAGTGACCATAAAGTCACCCGAAGGCAACTCCACAGCCAAATCACAGGACAACTGGGTCACCGGCTCCTCGACGCTCGACGCGAAATCCTCCGAAATGAACGAATGAGACGCGCCAGAATCAAATAAAACCCGAGCCGCACAACCCAAAATCTGAACGGTACCTTCCACGAGCTGCGACGCTACTGCCTCTGCCCTGGTCAAGTGCGTGATCTGGCCACGAGCTCTCTGCCTGCCTCCCACACTAGCTGACCTGGGTAGCGGCGGATACTGTCCCTGCTGCTGCTGCTGCTGGGAAACCTGCTGCTGCGGCGGCCTCTGAGGACAGTCGCGCGCCATGTGCCCTGGCTGGTCACACCGAAAACAGATGATCGGTGCCGTGCACTGCCTGCCTGGGTGGGTCCCACTACACCGTGGACAAGGTCCTCGCGATCCACCCACCGATCCCTGTCGCTGCAAAGGAAACGGCTGCTGTACACTGCCCGATGAAGCCTGCCCCTGATCCCTGGACTTCTTCTTGCCGAACCCTCTCTTGAAGAACTTTTTGACCTTCGTGCCAAAGGACGCAGATCCTGTCACCGAAGCTGCCGATGCCGGTACTCCTGAACCACTCATCGCAGACTGAGAGAAACCCTGCTGCTGAGTAGCCGACTGCTGGCTGCGACCTGACACAGACTGCCCCTGGCTGATCGGTCCTCGAGTCCTCTGCATATCCATCTCCAAGGAAATCGCAACGCGAGACGCCGTCTCGAGATCAGTGGCCCCATTCGCGATCAGATGGTGCCTCAGCTCCAGCCTCAAGCCCTGCACAAACTGCGTCGTCCTCACCCTCTCATGCTCCATGATATGAGGTGCGTACCGACCCAGCTCGACAAATCGGGCCCTGTACTGCAACACGGACATGTCACCCTGCACCAGCTCCAGAAACTCCCGCATCCGCTGCGTAGCAACAACATCTGGACAGTACGTACGCTCGAAAGCACTGACAAAGTCATCCCACTCGATCTGCTCAAGCGGACGAAGCTGAAAGGACGTCTTCCACTCGGAAGACCACCACCTCCGAGCCGTACCCTGCAACTGGTTGTAGGCCAACACCACTCTGTCCTCGACAGCACTCTTCGCAGAACTGAACACCCGCTCCATCTCATCAAGCCAATCACGAGCCGCATCAGGGTCTGCCTGGCCGCTAAAGTAAGGTGGATGGAACTGCATGAAATCCCTCACTGCTCGGCCTGGCCCACCCCTGACTGACGAGCCCTCACCGGCCTCTCCGCCGAACTGCTGAGCCATGAGATGGTACATGCCACGGAGAAAACCCTCGGCCCCCGGAGCCCTCGCAGCATCCGCGGCCTCGGTAGCTCCCGGAACTCTGCTATGCTCCTCCTGGTCCCTCTGGACCCCCTGCTGGATCTCCTGACCTCCAGCCGACTGCCCCTGCTGAGAGCGAGAACTCCTCCTCGGCGCCATCCTCGCTCCTTAAGCACAAGACAGAAAACACAGAAACGGAAGGTCAGAATAAAACACGCGGTGCCCAATGCCAGCGTCACCTGCACATCATCGTTGTGGACTAGTGGACCAATACAATTACCTATGATTCTCATGTAATTCCACAACCGCGCTCTGATACCAGCTGTAACGACCCGAGAATCCGATTACCGGGAAGGCCCGATAACCCGAGACTCGCACCGCCACCCACGAGCCCGAAGACTCGGAAGGGTTAAAAGGATGGTGTGGAAACTACACAAGCATCACAAATAATTGCAGAAATTAAACAGTTATGATATTAAGCAGGAAATGAATTAACATTTTACATGGTCCACAATAAAATAACAACAACAGCAACAGTAGTCCACGACTAGTACAGTGACAAGAAAGAAAAGTACAGCTACACGGGGCATCCCCCGGCTCTGACCTCTGGCACTACCTCTGGGCACCCGCACCACGCTTCCGCTGCGCTCCTGACACGCTCCCCGAAGGTGGCGCCTCACCTGAAACACGGTGAAAACACGCAGGGAATGAGTCTCGGAACAAGACTCAGTAGGGATCACTCGAACCCTACCTCGTAAAACGAGAAACCACTACTCTAGCGGTAGGAAGGTACCTCGGAAAGGAAAGCCCTGTACTCTACAGAACTAGACCCTAACGGCACGCAAACCGACACACGTGCCACGGTACGAGAAGACCGAAACTCAACGGTCGAACCGTCAAAACCCGAAGGTCGGAAACACACGACTGACAGTCTGACACTCCGTACTCGACAGGAGTACCACCCACTAGAAGCACAGCCGGTAGCGTCCCCTGACGTCTTACACCGCACCGCAGGTGAACCGCCTGACATGGTAGGTCCTACCCGAGGCGCAAACACCGTACAAGTAACTACAACAAGTGACTAGCTGGGGTCACGCCCGTCGACGTGGGTCCAACCGCCCCCAACCACGTGTGCACACACAGACCGCGCGTCCCTGGTCTGGCCCTCTGACCGGTTTTCCCCTCAGCCGGACTCTGGCTGCAAGACGTGGGGCCCAACGGTAACCGGTCCACAAACCGTCTCTAAAGGTCAGCCCGTACACCACTCCCTGGTGCGACTAGCACACGCGTACTAGTAGACTACGACTAGTGGAGGGTCACTGAAGGAGTAGACTCTCAAGTCACGGAAAACAACGCCCAAGCCCGACAACGTGTGGGAATCACCCCACGCACTAGTCCCGTCGCACGGAGACCACGGTCGGAGAAAAGCGAGGTTGCCACCCTCATGGGGCAACACAGGAAGTGGCGGTCCGACCCTGGACCGTCACAGCCAAATGGCGGTCCACTCTAGGGCCGTCACTTACAAATGGCGGTCTAAGGCAGACCGTCACACGGCCAGAGGGGTAGGGGAAGTGACGCGCCTGCTCCAGTGCGTCGCTTGAAAGTAACGCGCCTGAGACAGGCCGTCACACGGCGCCCCACACCCTCCAAAACCACAGGGAAAGTAACGCGCTTACCCTGGCGCGTCGCTTGCAAGCAACGCGTCGGGCTCAGTGCGTTACTCGCATGTGACGCGCCTAGACCAGCGCGTCGCATGGCCCTCACGCTCGGGATGGAAAGGGAAGTGACGCGCCTGCCCCAGCGCGTCGCTTGTAAGTAACGCGCTGGGCCCAGTGCGTCGCTTGGCCCATCCACATGGGGGACAACAGGAAGTAACGCTCCTGCCCCAGTGCGTTACACGCAAGTAACGCGCCTATCTCGGTGCGTTACATGGCCTGACCCCCAACGGTCAAAACCCAACGGTCGAAACGCATGTGACGGCCCAGCCCAGGGGCGTCACTAGCAAACGGCGGCCAGTCGCAGGACCGTTACAGCCCTCGACCCCAAAGGCCAACACCCAGGGAAGTAACGCACCCCTCTAGGGGCGTTACAAGCATGTGACGGTCACTGGAGTGACCGTCGCTTGCCCCAGAGCACGCTACGGCGGGAAAACCCCAAAAACACCAACCACGCCCCCGCACCTCCACCGGAGAGGGGGAAAACAAGGGGGAAGACCCCTGGGGACCCCTAGCATGCATCTAAGCCACCAAAACGTAGAATCATGGGCTAAAACCATAGATCGGGCGGCTCACCCCAAAACATGGAAAAACCCCAAAAACGCCCAAACATGCCTCTCTCGGCCTCCCCGCGGCCTACAAACCACGGAAAAGAACGGCGAAGAGCTAGGGAACGTCACCCTACCTCAATGGAGCGAATGCTCCGCCGGATCGTCCACGAATCGCGAAGAACGCTTGAAAACCCTCGTTCTTCCTTAAGCTTCCCACGCTCGCCGCACGCCCCCACGACCGCCTCGCCGCCGCCCACGTCACCGCGCCGTCGCCCCGCCGCCGTCTGCAGCCGGAGGGGAGCTCGCCGTGGCCAGCCGGGAGGAAGAGAGGGAGAGGGAGGGAGACACGGTGGAGGAGGAAGGAGGAAGAAGAAGAGAGAAAGAAGAAGATGGTGGGGGAGAGAGAAAAGAAAAAGGGTTTTATAGAAAACCCGGAAAATCCGTAAAATTCCAAAAATTAGGAAATCACACCCCCGCGATCCTCGGAACGCACCGATCGCAACGGTACCACTCGTGTCCGTGTGAACAGCCCGGTTCACCCGCAACGAGCGTCCGAAGAGAAAAGCCGAAACACACACCGGGAATCGGAAAACACACGCGGAAAAAAGCCGCGGAACGCCTCCGGGCCTCCGAAACGACTCCGGATCGCGCCGATCCGAACACGAAAGATGTCCGAAACGAAATTTCGGACACAACGGAGCCGGACACTCCGAAAACTAGATCCGGGACCCATGAAGAAGGATCCGAAAGGTCCGGGATATTACACCGTCGGCCGCCGGAGAGAGAGGGAGAGAGGAGAGAGCGTGAGAAGAGAGAAGGAGAGAAGAGAGAAATAAGAGGGGAGAGAGAGAAAATGGTTATATATAGGAAAATTCAGAAATTAGGAAAAATCTCAAAAAATAGAAAATCACACCCTCGCGATCCTCGGAACGCACCGATCGCAACGGTACCACACTCACCGAGGTGAACGGCCCGGTTCACCCACAACAAGGTTCCGAAGGAATTACCGAAACACACACCGAAAATCGGAAAACACACACGGAAAAAGCCGTGAAACTCTTCCGGGCCTCCGAAACAACTCCGGATCGTGCCGATCCGAACACAAAAGATGTCCGAAACGAAATTTCAGACACAACGGAGTCGGACACTCCAAAAAACCAGATTCGGGACCCACAAAGAAGGATCTGAAAAACCCGGGGCATTACAGCCCTCCCCCCTTAAAGGAATTTCGTCCTCGAAATTCAGCACCTAACACAAAGTCACAGGGGAAGAACGCTGAACCAACTGACACGCTGTCAGAGCCCCAGCACAGAAAACCTCGATTCTCACGAAAGCACCGATCCTGAGGGACACAGCCAGACTTATAATCACACACAACACCTCGCTCCTCGCGCCGAGCACACTGGCCAACAGAGCAGGCATATACCAAAGGACACAGTCCGGCATCACCTCAGACAACGCGAGAATCCACCATGGCGCCGCAGCCACCATCTTGCTCACCGAGGAAACACAACCCTCGACACGAGAAACAGCTATTGATCCATCCAATGGTCAGCAGACAAATCGCACATCAGCTTCACAACCAGCTGACAGGTCGCACACCCTCCTCAAGGGAGCAACCAAAACATAGCCTCCACCAGCTCAAGCAGTCGTCTCAACAGACCGCAACCAGCTCATCGGCTCAACACCAAGAAACACCCCACGCATGGCAAGCCGAAAGTCAGACATAACACTGTGCCAACTCTTGTCAGAAGATAAACTTCGACAAAGTCCAGATCCCATCCGGAAACGCACATCACAGAAATGACCACCAAGGGTCTCGCTGGCACACGGCTCTCGCCATGCTCGAGCCCCGACAACCAGCATCTTCTGTCTGTGAAATGATCACACGTCGACGACCACCAACTGCTCGCTCAGGTTCTTCCTTCTTTCCTGGTCATCGACTGGGTCCGAAGGAAACATTCCAAACCTCGGCAAGCCATCCGTTGACTCACACACAGACTGATACCACACCTCGAGCTGCACTCCTCTCGGATACCGCATCCGAACGCCAACTCGACCCTCTCGGGGAGCACGATGAAGCCAAATGACAAGATCCTGGTGTCTTCAGTCATCACCTCACTGGACTCAGACTTACAGGGGAACCATCCCAGGATGGTCACCAAACCAGGGATAACCATTGCGACACCAACGTCCTATCAAGGACCACCAAACCGACGCCAATCTCACAAAAAGGCCTCCGCCCAAAGGCGTCACTCTTCCATCTGGTCTCATCAAATCCTTCGATCAATCCAAGTGGACACCTGCCAATCCCGATTCCGCCCTTACCACAGAGCCACGGGACACCACCTGAATAGTGCTCACGGCGACTTGGTTGCCGACACCACGACCAAAGCACTCTGGGTCCCTGATCGATTATACATCTCACCGTCACAATCCGACAAGACCGTAGAACCAACAGACGTTGATGTGGTCGGTCACACGGTTAGGCTCACCAGCCACTCACAGCCGCCAACCAGGACCCATCATCTGCCAGAGACTACTTCCTCAAAACACGATCTCAACCGAGGACACGACTGGGAACACAAGTCGGACACCAAGCCACCGACTCTGACCAACACGTCCTCGACCTCCGTCAGGTGACATCCTCAACAACCCCCTCCAGGTCTAACACCGACGCCTGACACGGCTTCCATCACAGGAATAGGGTACTCATGCGGCGCACTAGCCAGCACATTCCCCAACACTCCATCCTGCCAGTGCCAAGAATCACGATATCTCAGGCAACGGCACGGCAACCACACGTTTCGCACAGAGGAACCAATCCTCCAATGCTCAACGCAAACTCAGGAATCCGCCCGTAGCAACCAACGCTACGATCCTGAACCAGTGGGTTATGGGCCCACCACGCCTCCGCTGCGCACTCAGATCTGCGCGCACAGCCGAGAAAGCAAACACCGCCCAACCGGCACTCGTCCCTCCGGAACAGTGCCAGCACCCTCACACGACAAGGGAATGGGCACGACTTCTCACAGGCAACCACCTTGCCAAGACAAGGAGCACGTCTCGCACAGACTTCATGGCACACGAGGCCAACCAATCCGAACACGCAATGCAAGATGATGAACCTTGGCCCAACGCAATCTCTCCAACCAAAGGAGAAACCAAACGCACTTCCGACTAACGAAAGAACTCCACGCTCGACCTGACCTCAAACCTCGCGCATGCTGGAAACAGCACCATCCAGCACCTAGGAAAACCATCGCTTCCATCAGGTCAGCGCCTTCGACACACTCGGCGAGTGTCACGTCGGATCACAATCACAGCATCTCTCGATGCACCACTGCTGCAATTCCTCGAACTGCAACACACCACGCCAAGAGCCGCAACACGAGCCATAACGACAATCGTCGGTGCTCATCCTCGAGTCCCGAACTCACCGTGGAGCCTTCACATCTCAAGCCAACTCCAGGGCAAACACAACCCATTCGCACACAAGAGCGCAGGAGCAAGACTTACTGGGACACCACAGCCCAATCCTACCTCGAAATCCGTAAAACAACCGGGATCGACATGTCATTTCTGACGTCACAGAGCACGACAAGGACATCAGGCTCGACGAAATAGCAGCTCACCGAGAAGATATTCCGCTCACCCGAGCACACTTCTCGATCAGAACACCTCAGGAGCTGGACAAACCTCAAGCTGGAATGGCCAAAACCGACAGCAGCTCCCTCAGAGCACGCTCACGGCCACTTAACCACGAAAAATCCTCTCTAGCCACCTGACCACACCGCAGATTCCTCGAACGCAGCACCGCGGGCTCGCGCCTGCCAGCAACCTCTGCCCAACGAAGCACAACCAGGGCCACCACCGATGAGGGAGAAGGCTCTCGACCTCGATCCTTAGACCCCATGCTGGCACGAAAGCCGCGGACAGCAACCACCTTTACAGCACCGCACAGCGCACTCAAGCTCTCAAAAGAGAAACAAAGCGGAACAACAAGCACAAAACCCTAAGCCAGCTGCCGACTGTACTGGACCTTATGGACTCTGATCACTGTAATATTTCGAATTCCTATGTATGTCCACAACCACCGCTCTGATACCAACTGTAACGTCCCGAGAATCCGATTACCGGGAAGGCCCGATAACCCGAGACTCGCACCGCCGCCCACGAGTCGGGAGGGCTCGGAAGGGCTAAAAGGAGTGTGGAGGCACAAAGAAATAGGAAATAAACCAGTACAATATAACAATTAACAGAAATAAATAAATAACTACAGCTATAACAGAGTCCAGTCCAACAGAAAGTACAGTCTAAAGCAGTAAAAATGTACCACATGCCAAGTGAACACTCGGCCCGGCAAGCTGGCAACTGAGAACATCGCTCCGCACCCTCGAACCTCGAGGAAGAACCGCCTCACCTGAAAAGTAGGGAATGAGTCTCCAAAACATAGACTCAGCAGGGATCCCGCGGAACCCCAACCGGAAACAACGGCGATAGCGGAAAGGAGGGCTACGAGAGCAACCGCAATAGCAGGAACAGCAAACCCGGTGACCGGTCGAAACTCGGCACTACAACTACTCCTACTATACCAAAAACACACCCCGAACTCACAGTCGAGGCTACCGGACTACACTAGTACCGCTTACCGAAGTAAAAACACAGGGCAACCATGCCGTAGAGGCCTGTCCCCCGGACACAGCCTACCTGGACACGCTATCCAAGGTGCAACCCCGACCATCCGATCGCGGGTACCGCACAACAAGACGCAACCTCGGTAGAGCCACTAGCACTAGTCCCAAGGCGCGAAAACCAACACACGCGCCGTGGGGAAACAACCGAAAACACAACGGTCGACACGACCGAAAACTCGAAGGTCGAAGTCACGGAAACTGACAGTCTGTCACTCCCAACTCGACAGGAGTACCTCCCACTAGAAGCACAGCCGGTAGCGTCCCCTGACGTCTTACACCGCACCGCAGGTGAACTGCCTGACGTGGTAGCGCCTACCAAAGGCACGAACACCGTACAAGTAACCACAAACAAGTGACTAGCTGGGGTCACGCTCGTCGACGTGGGTCCAACCGCCCCCAACCTAGGTCTGGCCCTCTGACCGGTTTTCCCCCGCAGCCGGACTCTGGCTACGACGAGGGGCCCGACAGAAACCAGTCTAAAACTGTCTCAAAGGGTGAGTGCCCGTACACCACTCCCAGGTGAGACCAGCACCGCGTACTGGTGGGCTACGACTAGTGGAGGGTCACTGAAGGAGTAGACTCTCAACTCAACGAAAAATAACGTCCGCATCCGACGACGTACGGGGACCACCCCACGTACCAGCACCGTCGCACGGTGACCACAGTCGGAGAGGAAATAGGACTCGCAGTCCACGGTCACGCACGCACCCTACGCTAGAGCCGAGAAAACTCAAGTGGCGCTAAGCCACTGGACTCTGGACAGTCCTCTAGACGCACTACACCCAACGGTCCTTGAGTCACAAGACTCGGGGTCAAGACCGTTGTACGCAACAGCACAAGGCCGTCAATCTAGTCCAATCTCTAGGTCTAAAACCACTGTAGCACGAATACCGAGATAACTCACGAGCTGCCAAAACCACTCCCTCGGGAAGGGAATGCAAAGGACTAAAGCCACCCGCACGGGCCACACGGAAAACACAGAAGCACGATTCCAAGGGCAGCACACAAGCCACCCTGTCGATTTCCCATCTCGGAGCAAGCGGGAAACCACCAGCCCCAGGCCGGATAACTGGACTCGCAGTCCAAGGCCAAACACGTGGCCCACACGGGAGTCGCCTTCCAAACAAAACCACGACATGCGGGGGAGACCCCACCGCACACACACACCGATACACGGTGACTCGATCGAGCATAACACGAAAGTCCGGAACACGTGAGGTCACCCGGACCCACTACACCTACGGGCATGTTGATCGAGGTAACACAGAATCTCCGAACACCCAAAGACACGGTCACAGAACTCCACGGGGTGTCAAGGACATTCACAAGACCTAAAGTCAACCATTGGGTCACAACCGGGTCGACTGGAGGTCCAAACAATGCAGACAGAAACCGCCACGTAGTCACGGTCTCCTGAGGACCGCGACCGCCTAGAAACGGTCGACCGGGGACCGCGACTAAGCAGTCACGGTCGGGTCACGACCGCGACTAGCCAGACGCAGCCCGATGGTAGCGGTCGCCCTAGGACCGCGACCACACAGTCACGGTCGGGTCACGACCGTGACTAGACCAAAGCGGTCTATCGCACGACCGTGACTCTTGCCGGCCTTCTCGACCAAAACACAAGGGTGAAGGCGGTTCTTCTAAGACCGCGACCAGTGAAAGCGGTTACTGGTGGACCGCGATCATTTCGGAAAACCGAGAACGGCGGGAAAATGCCCAAAAATCCACGCCACGCCCCCAAACATCCACGGATGATGGGGGAAAACAAAGGGGAAGCTCCCCAGTAGCCCCCAGCATGCATCTATGGCCCCGGATCGGCCTAAAACGCAACGAAACGCTAGATCGAGCGATCACTCCCCCAAAACATGATTTTCCCCAAAACGCCACAAACGACCCGCTCGGCTCACCACGGCCTACGAAACTCGCGGAAAATGAAGCGCACGGGCTGGGGGTCCATCACCCTACCTCCACCGAAGATTTCGTGCACCGTGGACGCCGATCCACGAAGAAACGCAGTTGAAGCCTCGCCGTTCCACGAACCCACGGCCAAGCTTCACCGCGCCTCCACCGCCTCGATCCTCACCCATCCTCACCCGTACCTCGCCCGCACCGTCCCCACCTCGCCCACGCTCCACCCCGTCGGCCGCCGGAGAGAGAGGGAGAGAGGAGAGAGCGTGAGAAGAGAGAAGGAGAGAAGATAGAAATGAGAGGGGAGAGAGAGAAAAGGGTTATATATAGGAAATTCAGGAAATTCAGAAAAATCCCGAAAAATAGAAAATCACACCCTCGCGATCCTCAGAACGCACCGATCGCAACAGTACCACACTCACCTAGGTGAACGGCCCGGTTCACCCACAACGAGGTTCCAAAGGAATTACCGAAACACACACCGGGAATCGGAAAACACACGCGGAAAAAGCCTCGGAACTCTTCCGGGCCTCCGAAACAACTCCGGATCGCTCCGATCCGAACACGAAAGATGTTCGAAACGAAATTTCGGACACAACGGAGTCAGACACTCCGAAAAATCAGATCGGAGACCCACAAAGAAGGATCCGAAAAACCCGGGGCATTACACTCGTGGTCCGAGTATAAGACAAACTATTGTGGTAAGAGATAGTGTCTCTAGTGTTTGAGGGCTTGGACCATAGCATAAAACTCCTTATCATAGGTGGAGTAACGAAGCTTTGCATCAGAAAGCTTCTCACTGAAGTAAGCCACAGGGTGGCTCTCTTGGCTAAGCACTCCTCCTATTCCTACGCCAGATGCATCACAAGATATCTCAAAGACTTTGAAAAAGTCTGGCAGGCAGAGGACAGGGGCTTCGGTCATGAGCTCCTTTATGACACGAAAGCCTGCGAGGCGGCTTTAGTCCACTAAAAATTCTCTTTACAGATGCAATCCGTAATGGGTGCCATAATGGTGCTGAAACCCTGAATGAAACGTCTGTAGAAAGTGGCAAGCCCATGGAAACTGCGAACGTCATGGACGTTCTAGGGCTCAGGCCAGTCTACTAAAGCTTAGACCTTGGATTGGTCCACAGACACTCCTTGACTCGACACCATAAATCTGAGGAAAGTGAGCCAGTTTGTCTTAAATTCACACTTCTTAAGGTTGGCATACAGGGTTTCTCTCCTCAAATTCTCGCAGACATCCCTCAAATGTTGGATGTGGTCCTCAGGGTTATGACTATAGATGAGAATGTCGTCAAAGTAGACGATAACAAAGCGACCAATGAGAGGGCGAAGGACTTCCATCATAAGCCTCATGAAAGTGCTGGGGACATTGGATAGCCCAAACTGCATGACGAGCCATTCATATAGTCCTTCTTTTATTTTGAAGGCTGTCTTCCACTCATCCCCTGGTCGGATCTGGACCTGGTGGTAGCCACTTTTCAAGTCAATCTTGGAAAAGATGGTTGCTCCACTCATCATGTGAAGCATGTCATCAAGACGGGGAATGGAAAATCTATACTTGACAGTGATTTTGTTGATGGCGCGGATGTCAATACACATCCGCCAGGTGCCATCTTTCTTAGGTGTGAGCACAGTAGGAACATCACATGGGCTCTTGCCCACCCTGAGGAAACCCTTTTGAATAAGGTCCTCGACAATTCTTTGGAGCTCAGCATGCTCCTTGGGGTTCAGTCGATAATGAGGGAGGTTGGGTAGGGTGGACCCGGGGAGAAGGTCAATGGCGTGTTGTACATCACGCATGGGAGGGAGTATAGAGGGCAAGTCCTCAGGGAAGATGTCTTGGAAGTCCTGCAGGATTGCCTGGACTTCATATGGGACTGAGACTTGGGACTCCTCGGGTGTGATGGTAATGACAACAGCCCCAACAGAGGCACCCTCAGCAACCTCTCTGTGTAGCTCTCGGACACTGATAAAGTTAAGGCACCTAACTAGGTCATCACCAACCTTAGGGGCCTTAGGAACGAGTGTGATAGGTGCAGGAGAAGAGGGAATGAGAAGTTTCTCTTCATTAAGAGTTCAGGGACTCTCCTGAACCTTAGGGGGTCCAGTGGGGGTGGAGGTGGGACTCTTTCCCGGGGTCACCTTTGGAGGTGTCGGGTACAATTAAATCTTCTTTCCATTGTGGGAGAAGGAACACTGGTTGGATCGACCGAATGTAGTAAGGTCTACATCATAGATCCACGGTCGTCCTAGAATGATGCTACCGACCTTCATAGGCACTAGATAGCATAAGATTTATCCTTGGTAGGACTGGAATTGGATGGGAATGACACATGTAGTGGTGACTGGAATAGAAGTGTCATCAACCTAAGTCACATTGTATGGCCTAGGATGAGGGTGTGTAAGTAGAACTAGGTGGGAGACAAAGTCTGAAGAGACTGCATTGATACAGCTCCCGTTGTCAAAGATCACCTCACAGGGTTGGGATTTCACCATGATGTATGTTTGGAAGATGGAGGTTCGATGCCGGTCCTCCTCCGGGGGGTGCGTTAAGATGCAGCGAACTACACCCAGTCTTCCCTGGTTAGAGCTCTCGGCAATATCTCCCACTAGTATGTACTCGACATGCGTTCCATCATACCCTGCATCCATTTCCTCAAACTGGGCGATGAGGTCAGGATCTGTTGAGTCCCGAAAGGCGGCAATCAAGAGGGAAGGGGTGAATTGATTGGCCAATTAAAATTTCTTTCAAGGAAAACAATGATAAGTAAACATATAAGCACTAGATCTCACTCGAACATGGATACACTTGTGAATGCGTGTGGATTATGGTAGGTCTTTGACAAAGGAATTGGTGTACGCTCAAATCACCGTGAAGCACACTTGACTATGGATGCGGAAGAACAAACCACAAGTGACACATGGAATTTTTAGGTGGTTCGGGTACACTGCCGTGTCCCCTACGTCCACCCCTCACTTGTGAGGATCAAGACTTCACTATGAAGCAAGCCACACACACACACTATGTAGAACAGCAAACACACATACGCGGCACCCGATCTGGGCTACCACAAACACACACACACACACACACACGTTCGTGTTTTCGAACACGAACAACCCACACACAGAACTGAATCAAGTTTTACATCAAATGCTCAAGTAGACACAAAGTAAATCTGAGAGTAAGGAGTGAAGAATGATTTATCTTGGTTGAAGCTCCCCCTTTCACTTCCTTGAATGTAATTGTATGCTTCTGTAGGAGGAAGATCAATCCTTGAGGAAGAATGAAGCTTTGTCGTACAAATGAGGTTGCAGCTTTGACAACCCACGCAGCTTGTTATTGGGGATGACATGGAGGCTTGATTCAAGCTTCTTCTCTTCACTTTCATGCTTAGAACAAGGTGGAAGAAGCCCCTCGAGCTGCTGCTGCGAACCTGCACTCACAAGGGTTAGAAAAATAACACAACTTTAGATGCCTCTCTATCCTTAGGGTTTCATACCCCAATAAGATGTATATAAAGTGTTTGGAACGTTCAAAGACACCCTAGAGACCAGATCTACAATTCCTTGAACGATTTAGGGAGGTTAGGTTTGATTGATATGACTTTTGGTGCATGTGCACACAAGTCAAAAATCGCGGCTCGGGTTCGAGACTGAAAGGGTCGACCCTTGGGGTCGACCCTCGTAAGGGATTTTGAGGGTTTAAAAGGGCTCTGGATCAATGGGTCGACCCTTGGGGTCGACTCTCAGGCTATCCGGTGCTGGTATTAAAAAATGCGATCAGGGGTCGACCCTTGGGGTCGACCCTCGCGTGAATGGGTCGACTCCGTCGACCCTTGGGGTCGACCCATGCAGATGTGATGAAGGAACCCGCCGAGTGTAAAAAAACATGCTAGCAGGGGTCGACCCTTGGGGTCGACCCTTGTGGCTGGGGGTCGACCCAATGGGTCGACCCTTTCAGTAACTGATTCTGTTTCGGGATTACAGAGCATAGGGGTCGACCCTTGTTCCAAAGCTTCCAAAAGGTTGATTAAAATGCCACTAAGTCCAAGAACAAGCCAAGGGGTTCCAAGGTTGGTTTTAAGCCATCAAAGGGAATGTGCTAAAACATGAATAAGAGAAACCCAGTACAATTAAGCTTAGATAAGACCCAAACTAATTTCACCCTTGAGATCAAAAATGATGAACATCAAAACACAAGATCAAGGGCCAATAAGTTAAAGTGGATCTCACCGACCATCCTTGAGCACTTATGCATGTTCCTTGCCCTGTCAAGACATAACTTGTGAATTAGATGTAGCCTTGTAATTTGAGTTGAAGAAGCTTACCCGTTGAGGTTATTTTTTTAACCTCCTTAGCTCCAAGATCTCAATCAAATGTTTGAGCTTTCTAAGACTCTAAATGCTAGAACACTTCAAAGACAATATATATACATATAGTATTTGGTCATCATCAAAAGCTATCAAATTAGACATTCACTTAAGGAGGGGGTTCAACAATCTCCCCCTTTTTGATGATGACAAAATGCTATATGCCTTGTAAAAACATATGACTTCAAAAATGATTTAGCATACATATGAGATTCAACCTTCAACCTCCATATCAAGAAAAAAAACTTTCATTCTTCACATGCATCATACCGATCCAAAACATGTGAGATTGACCACAAAGGCATATTCCAAACATATCTGCCGACAACCGAAGTAAAGTGGAAGCAGGGTCTGAGTTCAAAAGCAAATTACAAGATGCAATGGAAATGCTGATGGAAATACAACACAACTAACTGAGATGCGAAATATGATGAAAGCATACATGCATGCAAGCACACATCACACAAATACATATAATTAGTCGACTAGACGGGGACCATATATAGGACCAAAGTTTCTCTCCCTTTGGCATCATCAAAAAGGAGGGGGTGAAAGTCAAAAGAGGTGTGCCAATGCGCAAGAGCATAACCCTCTAACACTACAAGAAAAAGCGGTTTTAGCGACGGCCATATTCCGTCCCAAATCAGTCGCAAATTCCGTCATTAAACGATTTTGCGACGGATTTGCGACGGACTTCGGACGGAAGATGGCCGTCTAAAAAAAAGGGTCACAAATAACCGACGGATTTTCTTCCGTCCAAATATCCGTCCTAAACTTTTGACGGAAAAATAATCCGTCGAAAATTCCGTCGGTAATGAAACAAATTCGGACGGAAAGTTCCGTCTTCA
Source organism: Amorphophallus konjac (assembly GCA_022559845.1). Taxonomy (NCBI): domain Eukaryota; kingdom Viridiplantae; phylum Streptophyta; class Magnoliopsida; order Alismatales; family Araceae; genus Amorphophallus; species Amorphophallus konjac. The sequence goes on along the minus strand of CM040122.1, from coordinate 70,039,495 downwards.
AATCCATCTGACTTTTGCGACGGAATAACTCCGTCTAAATATCCATCTGAAATTTCTGACGGAACTATTTTCCGTTGTTATTTCCGTCGCCAATTATGCACGGTAATGGAGACGGACTAAATTCCGTCTACCTATCGAGTTTGAAATTTCTCTAAAATTCCAACTTAAATTTGAGACGGCCTAATTTCCGTCGTTATTTCTGTCGTTATTTCGCACGGTTATTGAGACGGATTAAATTCCGTCTACCTCTCCGTCTGAAATTTCTTGAGACGGCATAATTTTCGTCCCTAAATCCGTCTCAAATTTAAGACGGATCCGTCTCAAAATCCGTCCGAAATTTATTTTCTTCTTTTTTAAAAAAAACTACAAATTTGTATTAAAAACCTGTTTACAAAATCATCGAAAATAAAAATACATACGAACAAAAATAAAAAATCAAACTTAATTAAAATTACATCAAATATCAGAATAAACTCATCAACGTTACATAAAAAAAAATACAACAAAATCAACAAATATCCTCCAGATCGTCCATATCTTCATCCCCCCCGCCCTGCTCATCCCCTCTGGTACCGCTCGCAGAAGGATCCTCCTATATTAAAAAAAACATACATAGATAAAAAGATTAGTATAAAGATAAATTAAATATTTTATTAGATTACATGAATTTAAATCAAACATAATATCAAAGACTGTAAAGATATCAATTGTAGAACCTACTTCTTTGAATTATTCTAAACTAAAATTTGAAAACTAACATAGTTTTGAATTGAGTTATTTTAGCGTGGGGCTCGAACCGGATGTCCGATTTGGAATCCGTCAGCTCTGACAAGTCACGTCTAGCTCCCAGGTCGTGTTGGAACGATCGGAATGCCGATCGGATCAGTATTTCACATTCTGGACCCCCGGACCCCGACTGCTTTGATTTGAAACCAAGTGCATTTACAAAATGCACTTTTGAGCGTGGGGCTCGAACCGGATGTCCGATTTGGAATCCGTCAGCTCTGACAAGTCACGTCTAGCTCCCAGGTCGTGTTGGAACGATCGGAATGCCGATCGGATCAGTATTTCACATTCTGGACCCCCGGACCCCGACTGCTTTGATTTGAAACCAAGTGCATTTACAAAATGCACTTTTGAGCGTGGGGCTCGAACCGGATGTCCGATTTGGAATCCGTCAGCTCTGACAAGTCACGTCTAGCTCCCAGGTCGTGTTGGAACAATCGGAATGCCGATCGGATCAGTATTTCACATTCTGGACCCCCGGACCCCGACTGCTTTGATTTGAAACCAAGTGCATTTACAAAATGCACTTTTGAGCGTGGGGCTCGAACCGGATGTCCGATTTGGAATCCGTCAGCTCTGACAAGTCACGTCTAGCTCCCAGGTCGTGTTGGAATGATCGGAATGCCGATCGGATCAGTATTTCACATTCTGGACCCCCGGACCCCGACTGCTTTGATTTGAAACCAAGTGCATTTACAAAATGCACTTTTGAGCGTGGGGCTCGAACCGGATGTCCGATTTGGAATCCGTCAGCTCTGACAAGTCACGTCTAGCTCCCAGGTCGTGTTGGAACGATCGGATCAGTATTTCACATTCTGGACCCCCGGACCCCGACTGCTTTGATTTGAAACCAAGTGCATTTACAAAATGCACTTTTGAGCGTGGGGCTCGAACCGGATGTCCGATTTGGAATCCGTCAGCTCTGACAAGTCACGTCTACCTCCCAGGTCGTGTTGGAATGATCGGAATGCCGATCGGATCAGTATTTCACATTCTGGACCCCCGGACCCCGACTGCTTTGATTTGAAACCAAGTGCATTTACAAAATGCACTTTTGAGCGTGGGGCTCGAACCGGATGTCCGATTTGGAATCCGTCAGCTCTGACAAGTCACGTCTAGCTCCCAGGTCGTGTTGGAATGATCGGAATGCCGATCGGATCAGTATTTCACATTCTGGACCCCCGGACCCCGACTGCTTTGATTTGAAACCAAGTGCATTTACAAAATACACTTTTGAGCGTGGGGCTCGAACCGGATGTCCGATTTGGAATCCGTCAGCTCTGACAAGTCACGTCTACCTCCCAGGTCGTGTTGGAACGATCGGAATGCCGATCGGATCAGTATTTCACATTCTGGACCCCCGGACCCCGACTGCTTTGATTTGAAACCAAGTGCATTTACAAAATGCACTTTTGAGCGTGGGGCTCGAACCGGATGTCCGATTTGGAATCCGTCAGCTCTGACAAGTCACGTCTAGCTCCCAGGTCGTGTTGGAATGATCGGAATGCCGATCGGATCAGTATTTCACATTCTGGACCCCCGGACCCCGACTGCTTTGATTTGAAACCAAGTGCATTTACAAAATGCACTTTTGAGCGTGGGGCTCGAACCGGATGTCCGATTTGGAATCCGTCAGCTCTGACAAGTCACGTCTACCTCCCAGGTCGTGTTGGAATGATCGAATGCCGATCGGATCAGTATTTCACATTCTGGACCCCCGGACCCCGACTGCTTTGATTTGAAACCAAGTGCATTTACAAAATGCACTTTTGAGCGTGGGGCTCGAACCGGATGTCCGATTTGGAATCCGTCAGCTCTGACAAGTCACGTCTACCTCCCAGGTCGTGTTGGAATGATCGGAATGCCGATCGGATCAGTATTTCACATTCTGGACCCCCGGACCCCGACTGCTTTGATTTGAAACCAAGTGCATTTACAAAATGCACTTTTGAGCGTGGGGCTCGAACCGGATGTCCGATTTGGAATCCGTCAGCTCTGACAAGTCACGTCTAGCCTCCCAGGTCGTGTTGGAACGATCGGAATGCCGATCGGATCAGTATTTCACATTCTGGACCCCCGGACCCCGACTGCTTTGATTTGAAACCAAGTGCATTTACAAAATGCACTTTTGAGCGTGGGGCTCGAACCGGATGTCCGATTTGGAATCCGTCAGCTCTGACAAGTCACGTCTACCTCCCAGGTCGTGTTGGAACGATCGGAATGCCGATCGGATCAGTATTTCACATTCTGGACCCCCGGACCCCGACTGCTTTGATTTGAAACCAAGTGCATTTACAAAATGCACTTTTGAGCGTGGGGCTCGAACCGGATGTCCGATTTGGAATCCGTCAGCTCTGACAAGTCACGTCTAGCTCCCAGGTCGTGTTGGAATGATCGGAATGCCGATCGGATCAGTATTTCACATTCTGGACCCCCGGACCCCGACTGCTTTGATTTGAAACCAAGTGCATTTACAAAATGCACTTTTGAGCGTGGGGCTCGAACCGGATGTCCGATTTGGAATCCGTCAGCTCTGACAAGTCACGTCTAGCTCCCAGGTCGTGTTGGAATGATCGGAATGCCGATCGGATCAGTATTTCACATTCTGGACCCCCGGACCCCGACTGCTTTGATTTGAAACCAAGTGCATTTACAAAATGCACTTTTGAGCGTGGGGCTCGAACCGGATGTCCGATTTGGAATCCGTCAGCTCTGACAAGTCACGTCTACCTCCCAGGTCGTGTTGGAATGATCGGAATGCCGATCGGATCAGTATTTCACATTCTGGACCCCCGGACCCCGACTGCTTTGATTTGAAACCAAGTGCATTTACAAAATGCACTTTTGAGCGTGGGGCTCGAACCGGATGTCCGATTTGGAATCCGTCAGCTCTGACAAGTCACGTCTAGCTCCCAGGTCGTGTTGGAAAGATCGGAATGCCGATCGGATCAGTATTTCACATTCTGGACCCCCGGACCCCGACTGCTTTGATTTGAAACCAAGTGCATTTACAAAATGCACTTTTGAGCGTGGGGCTCGAACCGGATGTCCGATTTGGAATCCGTCAGCTCTGACAAGTCACGTCTAGCTCCCAGGTCGTGTTGGAATGATCGGAATGCCGATCGGATCAGTATTTCACATTCTGGACCCCCGGACCCCGACTGCTTTGATTTGAAACCAAGTGCATTTACAAAATGCACTTTTGAGCGTGGGGCTCGAACCGGATGTCCGATTTGGAATCCGTCAGCTCTGACAAGTCACGTCTAGCTCCCAGGTCGTGTTGGAATGATCGGAATGCCGATCGGATCAGTATTTCACATTCTGGACCCCCGGACCCCGACTGCTTTGATTTGAAACCAAGTGCATTTACAAAATGCACTTTTGAGCGTGGGGCTCGAACCGGATGTCCGATTTAGAATCCGTCAGCTCTGACAAGTCACGTCTAGCTCCCAGGTCGTGTTGGAACGATCGGAATGCCGATCGGATCAGTATTTCACATTCTGGACCCCCGGACCCCGACTGCTTTGATTTGAAACCAAGTGCATTTACAAAATGCACTTTTGAGCGTGGGGCTCGAACCGGATGTCCGATTTGGAATCCGTCAGCTCTGACAAGTCACGTCTAGCTCCCAGGTCGTGTTGGAACGATCGGAATGCCGATCGGATCAGTATTTCACATTCTGGACCCCCGGACCCCGACTGCTTTGATTTGAAACCAAGTGCATTTACAAAATGCACTTTTGAGCGTGGGGCTCGAACCGGATGTCCGATTTGAATCCGTCAGCTCTGACAAGTCACGTCTAGCTCCCAGGTCGTGTTGGAACGATCGGAATGCCGATCGGATCAGTATTTCACATTCTGGACCCCCGGACCCCGACTGCTTTGATTTGAAACCAAGTGCATTTACAAAATGCACTTTTGAGCGTGGGGCTCGAACCGGATGTCCGATTTGGAATCCGTCAGCTCTGACAAGTCACGTCTAGCTCCCAGGTCGTGTTGGAATGATCGGAATGCCGATCGGATCAGTATTTCACATTCTGGACCCCCGGACCCCGACTGCTTTGATTTGAAACCAAGTGCATTTACAAAATGCACTTTTGAGCGTGGGGCTCGAACCGGATGTCCGATTTGGAATCCGTCAGCTCTGACAAGTCACGTCTAGCTCCCAGGTCGTGTTGGAACGATCGGATCAGTATTTCACATTCTGGACCCCCGGACCCCGACTGCTTTGATTTGAAACCAAGTGCATTTACAAAATGCACTTTTGAGCGTGGGGCTCGAACCGGATGTCCGATTTGGAATCCGTCAGCTCTGACAAGTCACGTCTACCTCCCAGGTCGTGTTGGAATGATCGAATGCCGATCGGATCAGTATTTCACATTCTGGACCCCCGGACCCCGACTGCTTTGATTTGAAACCAAGTGCATTTACAAAATGCACTTTTGAGCGTGGGGCTCGAACCGGATGTCCGATTTGGAATCCGTCAGCTCTGACAAGTCACGTCTAGCTCCCAGGTCGTGTTGGAATGATCGGAATGCCGATCGGATCAGTATTTCACATTCTGGACCCCCGGACCCCGACTGCTTTGATTTGAAACCAAGTGCATTTACAAAATGCACTTTTGAGCGTGGGGCTCGAACCGGATGTCCGATTTGGAATCCGTCAGCTCTGACAAGTCACGTCTAGCTCCCAGGTCGTGTTGGAACGATCGGATCAGTATTTCACATTCTGGACCCCCGGACCCCGACTGCTTTGATTTGAAACCAAGTGCATTTACAAAATGCACTTTTGAGCGTGGGGCTCGAACCGGATGTCCGATTTGGAATCCGTCAGCTCTGACAAGTCACGTCTACCTCCCAGGTCGTGTTGGAATGATCGGAATGCCGATCGGATCAGTATTTCACATTCTGGACCCCCGGACCCCGACTGCTTTGATTTGAAACCAAGTGCATTTACAAAATGCACTTTTGAGCGTGGGGCTCGAACCGGATGTCCGATTTGGAATCCGTCAGCTCTGACAAGTCACGTCTAGCTCCCAGGTCGTGTTGGAATGATCGGAATGCCGATCGGATCAGTATTTCACATTCTGGACCCCCGGACCCCGACTGCTTTGATTTGAAACCAAGTGCATTTACAAAATGCACTTTTGAGCGTGGGGCTCGAACCGGATGTCCGATTTGGAATCCGTCAGCTCTGACAAGTCACGTCTAGCTCCCAGGTCGTGTTGGAACGATCGGAATGCCGATCGGATCAGTATTTCACATTCTGGACCCCCGGACCCCGACTGCTTTGATTTGAAACCAAGTGCATTTACAAAATGCACTTTTGAGCGTGGGGCTCGAACCGGATGTCCGATTTGGAATCCGTCAGCTCTGACAAGTCACGTCTACCTCCCAGGTCGTGTTGGAATGATCGGAATGCCGATCGGATCAGTATTTCACATTCTGGACCCCCGGACCCCGACTGCTTTGATTTGAAACCAAGTGCATTTACAAAATGCACTTTTGAGCGTGGGGCTCGAACCGGATGTCCGATTTGGAATCCGTCAGCTCTGACAAGTCACGTCTAGCTCCCAGGTCGTGTTGGAACGATCGGAATGCCGATCGGATCAGTATTTCACATTCTGGACCCCCGGACCCCGACTGCTTTGATTTGAAACCAAGTGCATTTACAAAATGCACTTTTGAGCGTGGGGCTCGAACCGGATGTCCGATTTGGAATCCGTCAGCTCTGACAAGTCACGTCTAGCTCCCAGGTCGTGTTGGAACGATCGGAATGCCGATCGGATCAGTATTTCACATTCTGGACCCCCGGACCCCGACTGCTTTGATTTGAAACCAAGTGCATTTACAAAATGCACTTTTGAGCGTGGGGCTCGAACCGGATGTCCGATTTGAATCCGTCAGCTCTGACAAGTCACGTCTAGCTCCCAGGTCGTGTTGGAACGATCGGAATGCCGATCGGATCAGTATTTCACATTCTGGACCCCCGGACCCCGACTGCTTTGATTTGAAACCAAGTGCATTTACAAAATGCACTTTTGAGCGTGGGGCTCGAACCGGATGTCCGATTTGGAATCCGTCAGCTCTGACAAGTCACGTCTAGCTCCCAGGTCGTGTTGGAATGATCGGAATGCCGATCGGATCAGTATTTCACATTCTGGACCCCCGGACCCCGACTGCTTTGATTTGAAACCAAGTGCATTTACAAAATGCACTTTTGAGCGTGGGGCTCGAACCGGATGTCCGATTTGGAATCCGTCAGCTCTGACAAGTCACGTCTAGCTCCCAGGTCGTGTTGGAACGATCGGATCAGTATTTCACATTCTGGACCCCCGGACCCCGACTGCTTTGATTTGAAACCAAGTGCATTTACAAAATGCACTTTTGAGCGTGGGGCTCGAACCGGATGTCCGATTTGGAATCCGTCAGCTCTGACAAGTCACGTCTACCTCCCAGGTCGTGTTGGAACGATCGGAATGCCGATCGGATCAGTATTTCACATTCTGGACCCCCGGACCCCGACTGCTTTGATTTGAAACCAAGTGCATTTACAAAATGCACTTTTGAGCGTGGGGCTCGAACCGGATGTCCGATTTGGAATCCGTCAGCTCTGACAAGTCACGTCTAGCCTCCCAGGTCGTGTTGGAATGATCGGAATGCCGATCGGATCAGTATTTCACATTCTGGACCCCCGGACCCCGACTGCTTTGATTTGAAACCAAGTGCATTTACAAAATGCACTTTTGAGCGTGGGGCTCGAACCGGATGTCCGATTTGGAATCCGTCAGCTCTGACAAGTCACGTCTAGCTCCCAGGTCGTGTTGGAACGATCGGATCAGTATTTCACATTCTGGACCCCCGGACCCCGACTGCTTTGATTTGAAACCAAGTGCATTTACAAAATGCACTTTTGAGCGTGGGGCTCGAACCGGATGTCCGATTTGGAATCCGTCAGCTCTGACAAGTCACGTCTACCTCCCAGGTCGTGTTGGAATGATCGGAATGCCGATCGGATCAGTATTTCACATTCTGGACCCCCGGACCCCGACTGCTTTGATTTGAAACCAAGTGCATTTACAAAATGCACTTTTGAGCGTGGGGCTCGAACCGGATGTCCGATTTGGAATCCGTCAGCTCTGACAAGTCACGTCTAGCTCCCAGGTCGTGTTGGAACGATCGGAATGCCGATCGGATCAGTATTTCACATTCTGGACCCCCGGACCCCGACTGCTTTGATTTGAAACCAAGTGCATTTACAAAATGCACTTTTGAGCGTGGGGCTCGAACCGGATGTCCGATTTGGAATCCGTCAGCTCTGACAAGTCACGTCTACCTCCCAGGTCGTGTTGGAACGATCGGAATGCCGATCGGATCAGTATTTCACATTCTGGACCCCCGGACCCCGACTGCTTTGATTTGAAACCAAGTGCATTTACAAAATGCACTTTTGAGCGTGGGGCTCGAACCGGATGTCCGATTATGAATCCGTCAGCTCTGACAAGTCACGTCTACCTCCCAGGTCGTGTTGGAACGATCGGAATGCCGATCGGATCAGTATTTCACATTCTGGACCCCCGGACCCCGACTGCTTTGATTTGAAACCAAGTGCATTTACAAAATGCACTTTTGAGCGTGGGGCTCGAACCGGATGTCCGATTTGGAATCCGTCAGCTCTGACAAGTCACGTCTACCTCCCAGGTCGTGTTGGAATGATCGGAATGCCGATCGGATCAGTATTTCACATTCTGGACCCCCGGACCCCGACTGCTTTGATTTGAAACCAAGTGCATTTACAAAATGCACTTTTGAGCGTGGGGCTCGAACCGGATGTCCGATTTGGAATCCGTCAGCTCTGACAAGTCACGTCTACCTCCCAGGTCGTGTTGGAACGATCGGAATGCCGATCGGATCAGTATTTCACATTCTGGACCCCCGGACCCCGACTGCTTTGATTTGAAACCAAGTGCATTTACAAAATGCACTTTTGAGCGTGGGGCTCGAACCGGATGTCCGATTTGGAATCCGTCAGCTCTGACAAGTCACGTCTACCTCCCAGGTCGTGTTGGAATGATCGGAATGCCGATCGGATCAGTATTTCACATTCTGGACCCCCGGACCCCGACTGCTTTGATTTGAAACCAAGTGCATTTACAAAATGCACTTTTGAGCGTGGGGCTCGAACCGGATGTCCGATTTGGAATCCGTCAGCTCTGACAAGTCACGTCTAGCTCCCAGGTCGTGTTGGAACGATCGGAATGCCGATCGGATCAGTATTTCACATTCTGGACCCCCGGACCCCGACTGCTTTGATTTGAAACCAAGTGCATTTACAAAATGCACTTTTGAGCGTGGGGCTCGAACCGGATGTCCGATTTGGAATCCGTCAGCTCTGACAAGTCACGTCTAGCTCCCAGGTCGTGTTGGAATGATCGGAATGCCGATCGGATCAGTATTTCACATTCTGGACCCCCGGACCCCGACTGCTTTGATTTGAAACCAAGTGCATTTACAAAATGCACTTTTGAGCGTGGGGCTCGAACCGGATGTCCGATTTGGAATCCGTCAGCTCTGACAAGTCACGTCTAGCTCCCAGGTCGTGTTGGAACGATCGGAATGCCGATCGGATCAGTATTTCACATTCTGGACCCCCGGACCCCGACTGCTTTGATTTGAAACCAAGTGCATTTACAAAATGCACTTTTGAGCGTGGGGCTCGAACCGGATGTCCGATTTGGAATCCGTCAGCTCTGACAAGTCACGTCTAGCTCCCAGGTCGTGTTGGAATGATCGGAATGCCGATCGGATCAGTATTTCACATTCTGGACCCCCGGACCCCGACTGCTTTGATTTGAAACCAAGTGCATTTACAAAATGCACTTTTGAGCGTGGGGCTCGAACCGGATGTCCGATTTGGAATCCGTCAGCTCTGACAAGTCACGTCTACCTCCCAGGTCGTGTTGGAATGATCGGAATGCCGATCGGATCAGTATTTCACATTCTGGACCCCCGGACCCCGACTGCTTTGATTTGAAACCAAGTGCATTTACAAAATGCACTTTTGAGCGTGGGGCTCGAACCGGATGTCCGATTTGGAATCCGTCAGCTCTGACAAGTCACGTCTAGCTCCCAGGTCGTGTTGGAATGATCGGAATGCCGATCGGATCAGTATTTCACATTCTGGACCCCCGGACCCCGACTGCTTTGATTTGAAACCAAGTGCATTTACAAAATGCACTTTTGAGCGTGGGGCTCGAACCGGATGTCCGATTTGGAATCCGTCAGCTCTGACAAGTCACGTCTAGCTCCCAGGTCGTGTTGGAATGATCGGAATGCCGATCGGATCAGTATTTCACATTCTGGACCCCCGGACCCCGACTGCTTTGATTTGAAACCAAGTGCATTTACAAAATGCACTTTTGAGCGTGGGGCTCGAACCGGATGTCCGATTTGGAATCCGTCAGCTCTGACAAGTCACGTCTACCTCCCAGGTCGTGTTGGAATGATCGGAATGCCGATCGGATCAGTATTTCACATTCTGGACCCCCGGACCCCGACTGCTTTGATTTGAAACCAAGTGCATTTACAAAATGCACTTTTGAGCGTGGGGCTCGAACCGGATGTCCGATTTGGAATCCGTCAGCTCTGACAAGTCACGTCTAGCTCCCAGGTCGTGTTGGAACGATCGGAATGCCGATCGGATCAGTATTTCACATTCTGGACCCCCGGACCCCGACTGCTTTGATTTGAAACCAAGTGCATTTACAAAATGCACTTTTGAGCGTGGGGCTCGAACCGGATGTCCGATTTGGAATCCGTCAGCTCTGACAAGTCACGTCTAGCTCCCAGGTCGTGTTGGAATGATCGGAATGCCGATCGGATCAGTATTTCACATTCTGGACCCCCGGACCCCGACTGCTTTGATTTGAAACCAAGTGCATTTACAAAATGCACTTTTGAGCGTGGGGCTCGAACCGGATGTCCGATTTGGAATCCGTCAGCTCTGACAAGTCACGTCTAGCTCCCAGGTCGTGTTGGAATGATCGGAATGCCGATCGGATCAGTATTTCACATTCTGGACCCCCGGACCCCGACTGCTTTGATTTGAAACCAAGTGCATTTACAAAATGCACTTTTGAGCGTGGGGCTCGAACCGGATGTCCGATTTGGAATCCGTCAGCTCTGACAAGTCACGTCTAGCTCCCAGGTCGTGTTGGAATGATCGGAATGCCGATCGGATCAGTATTTCACATTCTGGACCCCCGGACCCCGACTGCTTTGATTTGAAACCAAGTGCATTTACAAAATGCACTTTTGAGCGTGGGGCTCGAACCGGATGTCCGATTTGGAATCCGTCAGCTCTGACAAGTCACGTCTACCTCCCAGGTCGTGTTGGAATGATCGGAATGCCGATCGGATCAGTATTTCACATTCTGGACCCCCGGACCCCGACTGCTTTGATTTGAAACCAAGTGCATTTACAAAATGCACTTTTGAGCGTGGGGCTCGAACCGGATGTCCGATTTGGAATCCGTCAGCTCTGACAAGTCACGTCTAGCTCCCAGGTCGTGTTGGAATGATCGGAATGCCGATCGGATCAGTATTTCACATTCTGGACCCCCGGACCCCGACTGCTTTGATTTGAAACCAAGTGCATTTACAAAATGCACTTTTGAGCGTGGGGCTCGAACCGGATGTCCGATTTGGAATCCGTCAGCTCTGACAAGTCACGTCTAGCTCCCAGGTCGTGTTGGAATGATCGGAATGCCGATCGGATCAGTATTTCACATTCTGGACCCCCGGACCCCGACTGCTTTGATTTGAAACCAAGTGCATTTACAAAATGCACTTTTGAGCGTGGGGCTCGAACCGGATGTCCGATTTGGAATCCGTCAGCTCTGACAAGTCACGTCTAGCTCCCAGGTCGTGTTGGAATGATCGGAATGCCGATCGGATCAGTATTTCACATTCTGGACCCCCGGACCCCGACTGCTTTGATTTGAAACCAAGTGCATTTACAAAATGCACTTTTGAGCGTGGGGCTCGAACCGGATGTCCGATTTGGAATCCGTCAGCTCTGACAAGTCACGTCTAGCTCCCAGGTCGTGTTGGAATGATCGGAATGCCGATCGGATCAGTATTTCACATTCTGGACCCCCGGACCCCGACTGCTTTGATTTGAAACCAAGTGCATTTACAAAATGCACTTTTGAGCGTGGGGCTCGAACCGGATGTCCGATTTGGAATCCGTCAGCTCTGACAAGTCACGTCTAGCTCCCAGGTCGTGTTGGAATGATCGGAATGCCGATCGGATCAGTATTTCACATTCTGGACCCCCGGACCCCGACTGCTTTGATTTGAAACCAAGTGCATTTACAAAATGCACTTTTGAGCGTGGGGCTCGAACCGGATGTCCGATTTGGAATCCGTCAGCTCTGACAAGTCACGTCTAGCTCCCAGGTCGTGTTGGAATGATCGGAATGCCGATCGGATCAGTATTTCACATTCTGGACCCCCGGACCCCGACTGCTTTGATTTGAAACCAAGTGCATTTACAAAATGCACTTTTGAGCGTGGGGCTCGAACCGGATGTCCGATTTGGAATCCGTCAGCTCTGACAAGTCACGTCTACCTCCCAGGTCGTGTTGGAACGATCGGAATGCCGATCGGATCAGTATTTCACATTCTGGACCCCCGGACCCCGACTGCTTTGATTTGAAACCAAGTGCATTTACAAAATGCACTTTTGAGCGTGGGGCTCGAACCGGATGTCCGATTTGGAATCCGTCAGCTCTGACAAGTCACGTCTAGCTCCCAGGTCGTGTTGGAATGATCGGAATGCCGATCGGATCAGTATTTCACATTCTGGACCCCCGGACCCCGACTGCTTTGATTTGAAACCAAGTGCATTTACAAAATGCACTTTTGAGCGTGGGGCTCGAACCGGATGTCCGATTTGGAATCCGTCAGCTCTGACAAGTCACGTCTAGCTCCCAGGTCGTGTTGGAATGATCGGAATGCCGATCGGATCAGTATTTCACATTCTGGACCCCCGGACCCCGACTGCTTTGATTTGAAACCAAGTGCATTTACAAAATGCACTTTTGAGCGTGGGGCTCGAACCGGATGTCCGATTTGGAATCCGTCAGCTCTGACAAGTCACGTCTACCTCCCAGGTCGTGTTGGAATGATCGGAATGCCGATCGGATCAGTATTTCACATTCTGGACCCCCGGACCCCGACTGCTTTGATTTGAAACCAAGTGCATTTACAAAATGCACTTTTGAGCGTGGGGCTCGAACCGGATGTCCGATTTGGAATCCGTCAGCTCTGACAAGTCACGTCTACCTCCCAGGTCGTGTTGGAATGATCGGAATGCCGATCGGATCAGTATTTCACATTCTGGACCCCCGGACCCCGACTGCTTTGATTTGAAACCAAGTGCATTTACAAAATGCACTTTTGAGCGTGGGGCTCGAACCGGATGTCCGATTTGGAATCCGTCAGCTCTGACAAGTCACGTCTACCTCCCAGGTCGTGTTGGAACGATCGGAATGCCGATCGGATCAGTATTTCACATTCTGGACCCCCGGACCCCGACTGCTTTGATTTTAAACCAAGTGCATTTACAAAATGCACTTTTGAGCGTGGGGCTCGAACCGGATGTCCGATTTGGAATCCGTCAGCTCTGACAAGTCACGTCTAGCTCCCAGGTCGTGTTGGAACGATCGGAATGCCGATCGGATCAGTATTTCACATTCTGGACCCCCGGACCCCGACTGCTTTGATTTGAAACCAAGTGCATTTACAAAATGCACTTTTGAGCGTGGGGCTCGAACCGGATGTCCGATTTGGAATCCGTCAGCTCTGACAAGTCACGTCTAGCTCCCAGGTCGTGTTGGAACGATCGGAATGCCGATCGGATCAGTATTTCACATTCTGGACCCCCGGACCCCGACTGCTTTGATTTGAAACCAAGTGCATTTACAAAATGCACTTTTGAGCGTGGGGCTCGAACCGGATGTCCGATTTGGAATCCGTCAGCTCTGACAAGTCACGTCTAGCTCCCAGGTCGTGTTGGAATGATCGGAATGCCGATCGGATCAGTATTTCACATTCTGGACCCCCGGACCCCGACTGCTTTGATTTGAAACCAAGTGCATTTACAAAATGCACTTTTGAGCGTGGGGCTCGAACCGGATGTCCGATTTGGAATCCGTCAGCTCTGACAAGTCACGTCTACCTCCCAGGTCGTGTTGGAATGATCGGAATGCCGATCGGATCAGTATTTCACATTCTGGACCCCCGGACCCCGACTGCTTTGATTTGAAACCAAGTGCATTTACAAAATGCACTTTTGAGCGTGGGGCTCGAACCGGATGTCCGATTTGGAATCCGTCAGCTCTGACAAGTCACGTCTAGCTCCCAGGTCGTGTTGGAATGATCGGAATGCCGATCGGATCAGTATTTCACATTCTGGACCCCCGGACCCCGACTGCTTTGATTTGAAACCAAGTGCATTTACAAAATGCACTTTTGAGCGTGGGGCTCGAACCGGATGTCCGATTTGGAATCCGTCAGCTCTGACAAGTCACGTCTAGCTCCCAGGTCGTGTTGGAATGATCGGAATGCCGATCGGATCAGTATTTCACATTCTGGACCCCCGGACCCCGACTGCTTTGATTTGAAACCAAGTGCATTTACAAAATGCACTTTTGAGCGTGGGGCTCGAACCGGATGTCCGATTTGGAATCCGTCAGCTCTGACAAGTCACGTCTAGCTCCCAGGTCGTGTTGGAATGATCGGAATGCCGATCGGATCAGTATTTCACATTCTGGACCCCCGGACCCCGACTGCTTTGATTTGAAACCAAGTGCATTTACAAAATGCACTTTTGAGCGTGGGGCTCGAACCGGATGTCCGATTTGGAATCCGTCAGCTCTGACAAGTCACGTCTAGCTCCCAGGTCGTGTTGGAATGATCGGAATGCCGATCGGATCAGTATTTCACATTCTGGACCCCCGGACCCCGACTGCTTTGATTTGAAACCAAGTGCATTTACAAAATGCACTTTTGAGCGTGGGGCTCGAACCGGATGTCCGATTTGGAATCCGTCAGCTCTGACAAGTCACGTCTACCTCCCAGGTCGTGTTGGAATGATCGGAATGCCGATCGGATCAGTATTTCACATTCTGGACCCCCGGACCCCGACTGCTTTGATTTGAAACCAAGTGCATTTACAAAATGCACTTTTGAGCGTGGGGCTCGAACCGGATGTCCGATTTGGAATCCGTCAGCTCTGACAAGTCACGTCTACCTCCCAGGTCGTGTTGGAATGATCGAATGCCGATCGGATCAGTATTTCACATTCTGGACCCCCGGACCCCGACTGCTTTGATTTGAAACCAAGTGCATTTACAAAATGCACTTTTGAGCGTCGGGCTCGAACCGGATGTCCGATTTGGAATCCGTCAGCTCTGACAAGTCACGTCTACCTCCCAGGTCGTGTTGGAATGATCGGAATGCCGATCGGATCAGTATTTCACATTCTGGACCCCCGGACCCCGACTGCTTTGATTTGAAACCAAGTGCATTTACAAAATGCACTTTTGAGCGTGGGGCTCGAACCGGATGTCCGATTTGGAATCCGTCAGCTCTGACAAGTCACGTCTACCTCCCAGGTCGTGTTGGAAAGATCGGAATGCCGATCGGATCAGTATTTCACATTCTGGACCCCCGGACCCCGACTGCTTTGATTTGAAACCAAGTGCATTTACAAAATGCACTTTTGAGCGTGGGGCTCGAACCGGATGTCCGATTTGGAATCCGTCAGCTCTGACAAGTCACGTCTAGCTCCCAGGTCGTGTTGGAACGATCGGAATGCCGATCGGATCAGTATTTCACATTCTGGACCCCCGGACCCCGACTGCTTTGATTTGAAACCAAGTGCATTTACAAAATGCACTTTTGAGCGTGGGGCTCGAACCGGATGTCCGATTTGGAATCCGTCAGCTCTGACAAGTCACGTCTAGCTCCCAGGTCGTGTTGGAATGATCGGAATGCCGATCGGATCAGTATTTCACATTCTGGACCCCCGGACCCCGACTGCTTTGATTTGAAACCAAGTGCATTTACAAAATGCACTTTTGAGCGTGGGGCTCGAACCGGATGTCCGATTTGGAATCCGTCAGCTCTGACAAGTCACGTCTACCTCCCAGGTCGTGTTGGAATGATCGGAATGCCGATCGGATCAGTATTTCACATTCTGGACCCCCGGACCCCGACTGCTTTGATTTTAAACCAAGTGCATTTACAAAATGCACTTTTGAGCGTGGGGCTCGAACCGGATGTCCGATTTGGAATCCGTCAGCTCTGACAAGTCACGTCTACCTCCCAGGTCGTGTTGGAACGATCGGAATGCCGATCGGATCAGTATTTCACATTCTGGACCCCCGGACCCCGACTGCTTTGATTTGAAACCAAGTGCATTTACAAAATGCACTTTTGAGCGTGGGGCTCGAACCGGATGTCCGATTTGGAATCCGTCAGCTCTGACAAGTCACGTCTACCTCCCAGGTCGTGTTGGAATGATCGGAATGCCGATCGGATCAGTATTTCACATTCTGGACCCCCGGACCCCGACTGCTTTGATTTTAAACCAAGTGCATTTACAAAATGCACTTTTGAGCGTGGGCTCGAACCGGATGTCCGATTTGGAATCCGTCAGCTCTGACAAGTCACGTCTACCTCCCAGGTCGTGTTGGAATGATCGGAATGCCGATCGGATCAGTATTTCACATTCTGGACCCCCGGACCCCGACTGCTTTGATTTTAAACCAAGTGCATTTACAAAATGCACTTTTGAGCGTGGGGCTCGAACCGGATGTC
Source organism: Amorphophallus konjac (assembly GCA_022559845.1). Classification (NCBI taxonomy): domain Eukaryota; kingdom Viridiplantae; phylum Streptophyta; class Magnoliopsida; order Alismatales; family Araceae; genus Amorphophallus; species Amorphophallus konjac. Next base: position 70,022,823 of record CM040122.1, on the reverse strand, counting down.
CGATTTGGAATCCGTCAGCTCTGACAAGTCACGTCTACCTCCCAGGTCGTGTTGGAAAGATCGGAATGCCGATCGGATCAGTATTTCACATTCTGGACCCCCGGACCCCGACTGCTTTGATTTGAAACCAAGTGCATTTACAAAATGCACTTTTGAGCGTGGGGCTCGAACCGGATGTCCGATTTGGAATCCGTCAGCTCTGACAAGTCACGTCTACCTCCCAGGTCGTGTTGGAATGATCGGAATGCCGATCGGATCAGTATTTCACATTCTGGACCCCCGGACCCCGACTGCTTTGATTTGAAACCAAGTGCATTTACAAAATGCACTTTTGAGCGTGGGGCTCGAACCGGATGTCCGATTTGGAATCCGTCAGCTCTGACAAGTCACGTCTACCTCCCAGGTCGTGTTGGAACGATCGGAATGCCGATCGGATCAGTATTTCACATTCTGGACCCCCGGACCCCGACTGCTTTGATTTTAAACCAAGTGCATTTACAAAATGCACTTTTGAGCGTGGGGCTCGAACCGGATGTCCGATTTGGAATCCGTCAGCTCTGACAAGTCACGTCTACCTCCCAGGTCGTGTTGGAAAGATCGGAATGCCGATCGGATCAGTATTTCACATTCTGGACCCCCGGACCCCGACTGCTTTGATTTTAAACCAAGTGCATTTACAAAATGCACTTTTGAGCGTGGGGCTCGAACCGGATGTCCGATTTGGAATCCGTCAGCTCTGACAAGTCACGTCTACCTCCCAGGTCGTGTTGGAACGATCGGAATGCCGATCGGATCAGTATTTCACATTCTGGACCCCCGGACCCCGACTGCTTTGATTTTAAACCAAGTGCATTTACAAAATGCACTTTTGAGCGTGGGCCTCAAACCGGATGTCCGATTTGGAATCCGTCAGCTCTGACAAGTCACGTCTACCTCCCAGGTCGTGTTGGAATGATCGGAATGCCGATCGGATCAGTATTTCACATTCTGGACCCCCGGACCCCGACTGCTTTGATTTTAAACCAAGTGCATTTACAAAATGCACTTTTGAGCGTGGGGCTCAAACCGGATGTCCGATTTGGAATCCGTCAGCTCTGACAAGTCACGTCTACCTCCCAGGTCGTGTTGGAATGATCGGAATGCCGATCGGATCAGTATTTCACATTCTGGACCCCCGGACCCCGACTGCTTTGATTTTAAACCAAGTGCATTTACAAAATGCACTTTTGAGCGTGGGGCTCAAACCGGATGTCCGATTTGGAATCCGTCAGCTCTGACAAGTCACGTCTACCTCCCAGGTCGTGTTGGAACGATCGGAATGCCGATCGGATCAGTATTTCACATTCTGGACCCCCGGACCCCGACTGCTTTGATTTGAAACCAAGTGCATTTACAAAATGCACTTTTGAGCGTGGGGCTCTAACCGGATGTCCGATTTGAATCCGTCAGCTCTGACAAGTCACGTCTACCTCCCAGGTCGTGTTGGAACGATCGAATGCCGATCGGATCAGTATTTCACATTCTGGACCCCCGGACCCGACTGCTTTGATTTGAAACCAAGTGCATTTACAAAATGCACTTTTGAGCGTCGGGCTCAAACCGGATGTCCGATTTGGAATCCGTCAGCTCTGACAAGTCACGTCTACCTCCCAGGTCGTGTTGGAACGATCAGAATGCCGATCGGATCAGTATTTCACATTCTGACCCCCGGACCCGACTGCTTTCATTTTAAACCAAGTGCATTTATAAAATGCACTTTTGAGCGTCGGGCTCGAACCTGGATGGTCCGATTAGAATCCGT